>BSBM01000114.1:13402500-14127500 GCA_027924585.1 Larix kaempferi
TGGCTCAGGAATTGTGGTTTATCACCACGTTTCTCTTCGACACTTGCCATCAAAATACATATAAAAATAACACGTCTTTACATCCTCTTCCATTTAAATCCTCATCACATAGTCATAAATAAGGATTATTATGCATGCACATCCTCACCTTACAATGTCAATTGGGTCAAGGCGTATAGACAACCATAAATTATCAAATGTGTCAAAGAGTAAGCCCTTCCAATAAAAATTAAGACCCACCCTTCAAACTTCATCACCGAGTCCAATTTATGAAAATATTTTCAAAGTAGGGGAAGGTTTGGCCTTAAATGGTGTAAACGCTGGGGAATAAATGGTTTAAACATTATACAGGGGCATGTGTGCGTTCCTCACGTGTACGCATGAAAAACACGCGTGCGCGACCCTGTTACTAGTTAAAAAATCAAAGTTCTCTGTTTCCCGGGAATTCTACCAAAAACACGGGTTTCACTTCTTCCGCGGGTTTCAAGCTCTCACAGGTTGCTCAATGGCTCACACTCATTGATATTTTGGACACTATTTGATCTATTGGAGACAAAATCACCTTTGGAATCTATCAAACATCTTCATTGGTCTTGGAATCTAGTGGATTCATTCAAGCTGCTAGTTTCCATTGCAAGTGGAGATCATTTCTATAGAGGTATGGTGAATTGTAAATGAGTCTTTTCATTCACAAGATTTGAGATGAGCCCATGCCTTTTTGTTTTTATCATATGCCCACAACAATATCCATGCATAAACAACAATGAATTTGACAAGAAGATTTCCCAAGTTCACATCTAAAAAAACTCATATGAACACTAGACAAGATGAAGTATGCAACCTCCTCATTGTGTAATTAGTTCCCAAGTTAATTTTGTTCTTTTCCCCTCATATTATGCTAGCAAAAAAAACCACACACTCACTAAACATAACTAAAAATATCACTTCAACTCATCCACAAAACCTCAACTCTCTCATCTCTTATTCAATACCATTGTATGGAATGAGGATATTTGTAAGTATATGCACCTTTCCTTTCTCTATGAATCCAAATATGATAATATTCATCCATATTTACCATCCTTACAATATCCCCTCACCTTTAATAATGATTTTTTTTCCAAAAACCAAGACTTCCCACTTCATGCTCTATTCAACACGATGATTGTTGGTATAGTCCCTAGTTCCCCACTCTCCAACACCTCCCCACCCTAGATATTGCACATTGAAAGGTCAAATTATATTCCCCCTAATCACCCTTCCCAAGACCATGATCCTTGTTAGAAGCCTTTGCATCCTCCTTAAGGTTTTGCACAAAACAAGGTATACATTCATTCTATTGTGATGCATTGTTGAATTCAACCATGGGTATTTTAAACTCAAAATCACATTCTATCATCTCAAGGTTTATAGATCTAAGGAAATAGTTTGTTGTTGTTTCTTCAACTCCTTAATGTGTTATTTAACCTAGTAATTTATGATGGTAAAGGACATTGCCTCAAATGGAAGGATATACCATTCCACTAGGAAGGCAAAGCAATCAAACTAGGTGCAAAATTTAGAATTGATAACATTAAGGGAGAAAGCAAAAAATGCAACTAATTAAGGTTACCTTATTTGATGTAGAAAAACTATCAAACTATTCCCAAGGCATCTCTAGCCATCTATATTGTAGGGTGTTACTACCATAATTTTTGTGAATTTATGGCCAGGCAAGACACTAGTTTCTCCTCTCTACACTTGACCAAACATCATCTATATTGATTGGAATTGTAAGGGATAATGATGTTTATTCGAACACAAATAAACCAACATAGTCTGTAGTTGTATATGTTAATTTGTAAAGTGGTAAGCTATGTTGGAATGTGTCAGGTTCATTATATAATGGCACTAATAACTTATTTGTTGTTTCTTTTGCAGGGGTAGGCCTGATAGTTGTGTTAAAGAGACTTTTGGAGATGGGAAACCCATGAAACACAAAAAAAAAATAGAATGAATCTGCCCATTGAAAAGGTCAATGAATTAAGAGAAAAGGCCAGGTTGGGAATGGAAATATTGAGACATGGTCCTATCATTACCCCGGACCATGCCACTGATCCTAACACAGTTGTTGACACGACAACCTCTTGTTCAGAACCACGGGTAAAGTGGTCGCGTCCAACGGACCCAACTCAAATTCCAACATCAACACAATCTCCAACTAACAATCCATCAACGAGTCATTTTGAAGTTCCTCATGAAACAATAATTTTGGGAGATGCTGCATGTGTAGAGATGGACATACAAGCCTTGCTTAATTTGCAATCTCCACAAGAAGATCACAACCCTGTCGACCACACTCCCATTATGGCCCAATCTATGAACCAAGCACCACAAAAAAAAAGCTCGGGTATTCATGTATCATGTCCACCCTCCCTACCTCGATTGTCTAATGCAAGAAGAAGAACTCCTAGATGTATTCATGTGGATGAGAGTGCTATGTCGTAGCTTGAAGGCAAGTTGCCAAAACGTACTATCGAATGGCAATGCAACAAAATTGTCAAAGAATATTTTGAATCGAAAGGTGATGCAGGTAAATGTCAATTATTGCTATGTTTGTTAAAGTCACATTATTTAGCTGTTGTTAGGACAATTTTGGGCATAAAGATGGTTAAAAGTTCAGAGGCCAACAATCATATTGTTAGAAATATCCAATCTGCAGTTAATGCGATTGGGAATAAGTCTCATACAAAAGATCTTTGTGTGGATCGTCGTGTTTTAGTGGAATCAGTTGTAAGCAAGTCCACAAGGCAACGTTGCCTACTATCACACACTTCTCACATACTCAAATTAAATAGAAAAACTATTAAAAAGTACTATGTTATAAGAGAAAATATTGACACTCCGGGTGGAAACGATTGTTGGGCTTTTGTTGGTAGGTTTCCTCATGCAGATAGGAAGCTAATTGATGCTGTTAAGGAGTTAGTACAAAATTTTTGGCATGATCATACTAGATCTTCATCAAAACAAAGAGACGTGCTAAAAATGAGAAAAGGTTCTACTGAACGTGAGCCCCATGTTAATCACTTCCTTGAAACCACACAGACTGAACTCTATGAGAGATTCAGGAATGAGCACACACAATTGAACCTGGGCCAAAGGTCCTTTGAGAAATGCAAACCATGGTATGTTCGTATATGCATTGATCGGAACACTTGTTGTTGTAGATACCACGTAGAATATGAATATTATTATGACACATATAAACATATATTTTGTGATTTGCATACTAACATTGTGCAGGGCTGCAATGAATCCATACTACCACTGAATGCATCAAGAGACTTTATCCACAACATCATGTGTCCAAGGTCCGAAGGAAAAAAGTATTATGAAAAATCCTGTCTATATGGGACATGTTCTATGTGCAGTGGGTTTTCTCTTTTGAACAGTTGCATTCATGAAAGCAAGGACACAAAATTTGGCATGATGGGTGTGGAAATGCAAAGCTTCAAGTACGTGACCTATCAATTAGACAGTGTCAGAGAAAGTAAAAAGATTGCATTGGTAAAGTCACAGGTACAAATGAATATTGCATATTTTTCATATTACACGTTCAATTTATGGCATACACATTTTTCCAAAGGCCACATTGTAATATTTCCCTTGTTTCCATGGTAACAGGTACTGGTATGTGACTTCTTGACGGAATTCTACGAGAAAACTGAGCAGTATGTTCAACATGTGCATGTAGCGCGATGGCAAGATGAGCAGTATAGAAAATGCAGGGACACATTTCCCGTTGGAACCATAGTGTCAATTGTGGATTTTGTAAAAAATTACACCCTTCAGCCACAAAATGAAATCCAGAGTCAATAATACCATTTAGACCAAGTCAACATCATGGTACATATTATGTATAGGTATGGGCCAGAGAGCAGCAATGACAAGAGGATAATACTAAAGGAGACAAACTTTTACATAAGTGATGATAGAACCCATGATCTGCATTATGTGCAACATTGTTTTCGAATTTTCTATGATCAGTTGAAGGAGAGAGATATACAAATGGATCAACATTGGATATGGTCGGATAGTTGTGCGGGCCAGTTCAAAAATGCTTCAGTATTCCAATGGATGAGTACTTTGCATAAGACTTATAATGTGTCGCATATCTGGAACTATTTTGAGATCGGGCACGGCAAAGGCGAGCATGATGGGGCCGGTGCATGCATCAAGACCGCACTACGAAGGGAAGAGATGAGGTTTGACAAGGAACCTCATATCTGAGATGCACAGTCCACAGTTCAATGGTGCTCTGCAACAATGTCAGAATGAGCAAGAGATCAACAAACATAATCGGTGGCAGGACGTGTGGTGAGAAAGTTTTGGCTAGTGGTTGACATAGATCGATCGCATTCCTATAGTTGCGGCACAGTACAAGGAACACGTGGATTTCATTCAGTTCGAAGCTCAAACAACCACTTATTTGAAATATGGACGCGAAAGCTTGCATGCTTTTGCAACCCTTGCAGCAGTGGTGAATGGGATGAATGCGAATGCATGGACTGGGTTGATGAATGGGATTGTGTGTCACTTGGAGTAGACCAACGTGCAATTGTTGAAACAACCTAGTTAGAGGAGGGCTAGTCAACGATTTCAACAGATTATGACCATATCTCAGATCTTGTACAACCAGGACACATATACGCAGTTGTTGCACTGAAAGACAATGAATGGGGCATGGATTTTTGGTTGGCACGGTGCATCCAAGGTAAGAAAAACCTCTACGTATCATTAATCAATGATGAAGGAATTGAATTTCTTACTAGCTCAATGGTGGTTAAGGGGGAATATCTTACACTAGATGGGAAGTCAAGAAAGACTAGTGGGCATGTACTCATGGATTACAGACTAGGTTCAGTGGTGTATCACTTCACAAACTTGATTGTTGGAACAAAGATCCATCTTCAGAAAATGCCAAGCAAGAGCTCAACCAAGGTACGCTACTACCTGCCTCATTCAGATCACGAGAGATTGATGGAGACAATTAGCAACAGAGAGTATCCAAATGGATTTATTGAATGAGGCCAGTCAACTTTACATAAGAGAAAGAATTGCATTAAAGAATGTTATGTTCTACATCAAGGTATGTGTAGTTTTATATTATTTCGTTGGTACATGCATTTTTTGTTGATACATACATACATACATGTCTTTGCCTATGTTTTTTATTTTTCCTATATGTATTAAACTGTTCCATGCTTCTCTTTTATGTTGAATAAAATGGTGATGTGATTTGGATCAAATTTGAGTAAATTGAGTTAGTATTTTCTTAAATATATCTATTTATGTTTGTAGCATTTGAAGATAGCGGTTTTGATAGGTTCTGAAGATTAGAATTACCTAGGTTTTAGGAATTTTTTTGAAGTACATAATCTATTACAATGGTCTGGAAAATTTAACTTGGTAGATGAAACCTTCTAGGATTCCATGTATGGATAGAAGGGTCTTCCACTTGGGGTAGGGAGTTATCATAAAGTTTCAAGGGTGGTATTTTTGAGATCTATACTTGAGAAAAGCATTGGGGAACTATGAAATTCCTTATCGATCAAATATCTCTTTAGTTTCTCTCTCTTTAGTTTTGTGTCCACCCAAACCTTTTTCATGCTTTGGGTACCTTGAGGTATATCCCCAACCCAAAAAACTCTTATATTATGATGATTATGTTGGTTTAGGGTTTTGGTTCCCCGTGCTCTTATAACTCAAAAAACTCTTATATCCCCAACATTTTTCATAGATTTGGTTCCCCATGCTCAATGCTCACCCAAATCTAGCTAGATTTTGGGTTTTTGCCCTTATCCAAGCATCGTGTCATCAACCTAGCGTTATATTTTAAAACATGCTCATTTATGGTTGGATATTGATGCTTTATTCCTATAGATAACCACTTAGAGGGACTTGTCATCATCATCACCAACATCATCTCTAGGCTCCTCATCAACATCTCCATCATCATCATATTCTTCATCATCACCATCACCATCACCACCATCGTCAATGCCTTCATCATCGCCACCATCTTCATCATCATCATTAACTCTAACTCTAACCCTAATTCAATTTCCTTCTATAAATCTATACCCAACCCTCACCCAAACCCTAGCACTAATCCATCTTCTTCATCATCGCCATCATCATCACCATCACCATCACCGTCACCATCACCATCACCATCAATGTCTTCATCATCACCACCATCTTCATCATCATCATTATCTCTAACTCTAACCCTAATTCAATTTTCTTCTATAACTCCAGCTCCAACCCTCACCCAAACCCTAGCACTAAACCATCATCTTCATCATCTCCATCACCATCACCATCACCATCACCATCACCATCACCATCTTCATCATCACCACCATCTTCATCGTCATCATTAACTCTAACTCTAACCCTAATTCAATTTCCTTCTATAACTCTAGCCCCAACCCTCACCCAAAGCCTAGCACTAAGCCATCTTCTTCATCATCACCATCACCATCACCATCACCATCACCGTCACCATCACCATCACCATCACCATCACCATCACCATCACCATCACCGTCACCGTCACCATCACCATCACCATCACCATCACCATCAACGTATTCATTATCACCACCATCTTCATCATCATCATTAACTCTAACTCTAACCCTAATTCAATTTCCTCTATAACTCTAGCCCCAACCCTCACCCAAACCCTATCACTAAGCCATCTTCTTCATCATCGCCATCACCATCACCATCACCATCACCATCACCATCACCATCACCATCACCATCAATGTCTTCATCATCACCACCATCTTCATCATCATCATTATCTCTAACTCTAACCCTAATTCAATTTCTTTCTATAACTCTAGCCTCAACCCTCACCCAAACCCTAGCACTAAGCCATCTTCTTCATCATCGCCATCACCATCACCATCACCATCACCATCACCATCAACATCTCCATCATCACCACCATCTTCATCATCATTAACTCTAACTCTAACCCTAATTCAATTTTTTTCTATAACTCTATCCCTAACCCTCACCCAAACCCTGGCACTAAACCATCTTCATCATCACCATCACCATCAGCATCACCGTTAACGTCTTCATCATCACCTCCATCTTCATCATCATCATTAACTCTAACTCTAACCCTAATTCAATTTCCTTCTATAACTCTAGCCCTAACCCTCACCCAAACCCTAGCACTAAGCCATCTTCTTCATCCTCACCATCACCGTCAACGTCACCATCATCATCATGTCTTCATCATCAACACCATCTTCATCATCATTGTTAACTATAACTCTAACCCTAATTCAATTTCCTTCTATAACTCTAGTCCTGACCCTCACCCAAACCCTAGCACTAAGCCATCTTCTTCATCATCACCATCACCATGAACATCTTCATCATCACCACCATCTTCATCATCATCATTAACTCTAACTCTAATCCTAATTCAATTTCCTTCTATAACTCTATCCCTAACCCTCACCCAAACCCTAGCACTAAGCCATCTTCTTCATCCTCACCATCACCATCACCATCAACGTTGCCATCATCATCACCATCATCATCGTCTTCATCATCACCACCATAGCCATCATCATCATTAACTCTAACTCTAACTCTAACTTTAACTCCAGGTTCCTCATCAACATCTCCATCATCATCATCTTCTCCATCGTCATCATCTTCATCACCATGACCATGACCATGAGCATCACCATCATCATCACCATCATCATCACCATCATCATCACCATCATCATCATCATAAGTGCCCGGTGGACGATTTTGCAGAGTTGACCCCCGTGTGCAAAAATTGCACACTCCCTCATTGAGCAAAAACCTAGTTTCCAAGCTGGACGTACAAGATGGCACCGGCACCACGGGGCCAGAGGAGAGGGGCACCCCTGTCACTATCCCGACATCCTAAATCCAACGGAGTCGACGATTCGTTGATCGGAGCCACGGTCGTCATTCTATGGTGCTGACCAACGCGACCTTGGTCGACAGGGGTTCGCCTCACTGTCGACACATACCGCAGTCTCCTTGGGCACCAGCCCGGGCAGGTTTGAGCCCGCCCAGCAACACCCGTAGAGCGTATGAGGTCTCACCCGAGGCATCTAGGAAGAGCAGACAGAACCATGTTTCCACCGAGGGAGGAGGAGAGTTGTGGCTGCACGGACTAGCTCTATTGCAGTACTTAAACAGAAACTTTAAACATTCGACATGGAGTTATAACATATTACTTAATCGCAACATTTATCATAGCAACAGTAAGCAGACATTGCATCAAGAAAATATAACAACATTAATATATCGCAACATTGCACAAAGATCGTACCAAAACATCATCATTATATTACCGTCACAGTCATATACCAGAAGCAAAACATAGATCTCTGTACACATACATCTCCTTATCTCTCACCTACTCTTCTTCTTGTTATATCTAAGACTTACAACTCTCATCTATTTATAGGCCTCTGCCATTACAATGTTTGTCCACTTACTAATGACTTCCTAACCGACACTATGGACAAATGACCAATATTTAACTGACTCGGTCCAAATGACCCCAAAACCCGCATACCGCGGTACAAATGACTCAAGATTACATAACATATGGTCCAAGTGACCCAAAACCCACCAACCGCGGTATCCTTTAACAAAAAATACTCCTTTCGCGCCCTCATCCGATGTGTCACAGCGTCAGTGGTACCGCGACATTTCCCCATCGAACCACCTGCCAACATGCCCCCAACACAATCTTGTGGCTCGCCCTCAAGCCACATCAGCTGCTGGACATCGTACATGCCGTGGTCTTTACTTTGAAGTCTGTATACAGCTGTTCGACATTCCGCACCAGCTCCTGGGCATCCGTAGCCGCTGCCTAACTACTGAGCACATTGTCTGCAGATGGGTGATCGGTAATCTTGTCCATGACTTGTTGTCGATACTTCTATACTGCTTGTAGAGCTTCACTGGCCTGCAGCATCAGTTTCCCGCCAATGTCCTAGAATTCTTCCAACTCGGCCGCATGGGTCTTTTGTCGTTCATCTTCCTTGGCAACCCGTTGTTGCAAGTCCTTCAGCTCATGCGACTTAGCAACTTGCTCCATTGGTGGCAAGGTTCTCATTGCAGCCTTTAATGTGGCCACTTGGCCCTCCGCTTCATGCTGGAATTTAGTGAGCTGTTCAACTTGCTCATCGTGAACGATGCAGCCCCAAAATTGTACCGTGTCAGCGGTGAGCTTGGTTTCCTGCATTTCCATCTCCTCCATTTGGGTGGCAACTTCCTCAAGTGCCCTTCTTCATTCATCCACCTCGGCCTGAGGCGTACTCGGTTTCAGCTGGGCCTTCAACATGTCGTTCTCCTGCCGCAACTGAAAAATGGTAGTTCCCAATCGCTGCAACCTGTTCAAGCACGTCGATCTCGGGAATGGCCTCCAGCGTATGCTGGTATGCATCACAAATTGCCGTCTCTAACTTCACGCTGTAGTCCCACAGATGGTTCTTTTCTATGATAGGAAAATCCTGATCCTTTTTAAGTGCTTCAAGTGCGCGAACCTTCTCGGCCCGCTCCTTCTTAATGTCGACTTCAAGGTCATCCACTACTTTTTGCGCTATAGCAGCCCTGCTAGTAAGCTTGTCAATAGCGATGGTTGCAGCTACCTCGCTTACGTGCAATTGTTGATAGCTCTTGCTGATTTCATGCATTCTATCTGTCATTTCTTGGGAGGCGACCCTCTGCATTGTCGCCAGCGCCATTGTCGGTAGTTCATTAACATTAACAGTCCCCTGGGAAACCGTTTGCAGCACATTTTGCAAAGCCTTGTTGTCGGTCACAACCGCAGTCGGGGGAATGTTGATATTCTGGATTCGGGGCATGGTGCGGATTGTGACCGTTTCCTGCATGGGTACATTACCGGGTTCCTTTTGCAAAGCCACGTTACACAAAGAATCCATACGAGTGGAAATCGTAGAGAACCCCTCCTCCGCCTTGACGGACATCTTGTCGGCAGCCGCTATGGTGGCATGGTTGAGGGCTATCATTAACCGACCCAACTGTGCCTCCACTGGTAAAGACATCCCACTGATCGTCGCGTGCTCGTGGTGCCGTTTTGACCGGTTTTCTTCAAGAGCATGGTCACTATCATTCGCCGTTGGTGTTCTGGTCGACTCGTGATTAGAATCATGACGGCTCTGCTGATCCTACGCTGATACTCGATCCGCAGGACCCAATGGCGGACCTCCAGCATCAATTTCTACTGAACTCATGGGATATCGCCAAGCCTCCGGCCACTCATTCACAATAACCTCCAAATCTTCCACTGTCACCTTATACCTGTTCTGCAACCATTGTTGATCAATATCACATCGAGCTTGTATATGTATGACACTTGGCCGTATTGCAAATGCCATAACAGGTTTGAATCGTGCCACAGTATCTTCAGATATTCATGGGACCTATGTTGCTTTGTCACAAAGAATTTCCGAATACAGCCAAAAATGAAATTGGCACTCCCGGATTCGCTCGGGCTCTCGTACATACCATAGATTCTGATAACGCGCCCCTCATTGCTCCGCTACAGCTGGGTAGTCCATACCCTGGTAAGTGTCGGGCTCTTTCCATGCAACTAGAGCAATCAACAGCAACAACCAACTATATGAAAAAGCGCCTCTACCTAATTGGACCGCTGCAACGTCCTCCATCAGTTGGTTCAAGAGATATAGGGACCAGTTCATATGGACTCCTTCCGGACATTGCTCTGCACAAGAAACTATTCCTGAATTACATTGGTTAGGGCGACCTCCCCTAATCACTTTATAGGATAGGATCTTAATGCCTGTGAGTACCGCCTGATCATTGCAGCTATTGGTGCGATATCCACGCCCATTCGATTCCAAGCCATACTTCTGTGCCAACTGACGCACCCACTTCTTTTCATTTTCCTTTCCTTGAATAAATTGCACCGGATCAACGCCATTCTTAGGCAAGCTGGTAATGAAAGAAATCAAGTCAACAGTGACCGGGACCTCTCTGTCCAACCAAAATGAACCCCCATGGAAGCATAACAAGAGCTGCTTTACATAGGCACCAACTTCTGCTAGGCGCCCAAAATGTGACATGTTAATTAGCCCTAACAAGCCGGCCTGCTGCAGTCCTCGTGCCCAATCATGTATCTCTGGAACCGGTGAATGGCGTGTCTTAGGAACATATGGTGCTGATGCAATGTCGAGGTAGGCCACCATGTCATGGTCCTCGTAGCGCAGGTGTATCAGCGCTGGACCAATATCCACAGAGCACTCCATCCTAGCTGGGAGTGCGGGCATCTTCACACTGTATTTCTGTCTCGAGTTTATCTTACGCGGGGTGGCATCTAGCCGAACATGAGGGATGTAACCAAGGATATTACTAGCTGACTGTCCCAGCCATTGGGCAGATGGATGAATGGTGCGACTGGACTGCCCCACCTGCTCCGGAGCTTCGCCAGTTGTTGCAGAACGAAGCAACCTCTTACTCTGCGGGGATTCAGAAGGCTGACTTCCTTGGCGCTTCTTAGCAACATTTGATGCTCCCACCGGCATTTTGGAAACCTTGGCTCCAAGATCAACGGTGTCCGAGGACACAACTTCTCGTTCTACAGCAACTGGAATGAATGGACACTCCACTTCACTACTATTGTCCATTGTATCTAGTTCGCCTGGCATACCTCACCACTCCTCATTATATACTTAACAACAACTGGTTCAAATTACTACAACACTTCACAACAACACTTCTTACTAATTCCTTGGTGTCTTCCAACCGACGCTAGGCAATATTTATAGCATCTACCCAAATCCACCGTAATCATGACTAAATAATGTATTAACTCACCTAAATCCTGTATTAATGACGCAAATCCGCCGTCGATCTTGTCCATCGATTGACCGGATCCGCCATTAATGTCCATCATTCGAACATCACCGTTAATTAACTGTCCAAAATTTTTGGCATTTATTACTGATTTGACCTGGTCGCAATGCTTCCATGTGTCTCTGATTGCTTCAAACTTGTGCCACAAGCCTCTCTACTTGTGCATTCCTTCTGTTGGTGCGCCATCTGCCACCAAGCAACCTGCAACACACACATTTTTTTTTCCGATGCGTCTCAGACATCGCATTGTTCCAAGCCCGATTGACAGGGATTCAACCTGTGACCATTTACCAGCATGGGGAGCATCGCCCCATCCAACTACTACAACTGAATCGCTCCACCTGAAGTAATACTACTAATGCGATATGGACCCAGCCAATGTATTTTCAATTTTCCTAGATGTTTCATAAACTTGCTGTCGTATAATAGCACCAAGTTGCCTTGCTGAAACTGTTTAATTTTGATGTGGCGATCATGCCATGCCTTCTGGCGATTCTTCTCCACCCCTTGGTGAAATCCAACGATAAATCGATCCTCTTCCAGTTGCACCCATTGCGCTAGACGTTCATCTAATGCTACAACATCATCCATGCCCGTAACAGCCACAATTCGTAGACTCAGAACAATGTACTCCATTGGCATAATCGCTTCCTTCCCATATACTAGCTTAAAAGGTATCTGACCAATCAACCTTTTACATGTGGTGTGATAGGCCCACAACACTGCTGGGATTTTCAGATCCCAGTCATCGCAGTTTGCATTACACACCTTTGTCAACGCATGTTCCAATACCTTGTTAAACGCCTCCACCGTTCCATTGTCCTGTGGGTGATACGGTGTACTCTTCTTATGTTGTATCTGCAAATCCTCTGTCAATGCGTTGATGGTATGATTAAGAAAGTGGCTTCCTTGATCACTCAACAATATCTTGGGGCAGCCGAAGCGAGTGATAATGTGATCAAACAAAAATCGAGCAGCCGTTGTTGTGGAACAATCAACTATGGGTGTCGCCTCAGCCCATCGGGTCAAATATTCTGTCGCCGTGATGATGTACTGCGCACCTGTACATTTCCCTGGTGGAGTGATCGACCCAACAAAATCCACAGCCCATTTTTCGAATGGTTGCAATGTCACTTGAGGTAGCAGCGGCATCTCATTGCATCTGGACGGCTTGCCAGTTTGCTGACAAACATCGCAAGACCGCTCATAGTCTGTTGCATCATTATGTAATGTGGGCCACCAAAGCCTTGCACGCAGTACCTTCCGGGCAGTCGCCCGACCTCCATAGTGTCCTCCCGCTACTCCACCATGTGCCTTAGCCAATATCTGCGCTTTCTCATGCGGCAAGACACATCTGTGCAATATCTCATCAGGGCCCAATTTATACCATTCTCCCACAATTAGATAGAAGTCAGCAGCCTTGACAACCAATTGCTTCTTCTGAGTAGTGGTAAAGTCATCAGGCACGGTGCCGGTCACTAGAAACTGAAGGATGTCATCAAAATATTGATAAGCAGCAGCAACTTTAAATAGTTGGGCGTCCGACAACCTGTCTTCGATATTCGTCGGTTCCTCCCCTGTGTCAATCCGTGATAAATGATCTGGTCTAGCATTCAATCACCCCGGTTTCACAATGAATTCAAAATCAAACTCCTGAAACAAAAGTAGCCAACGACATATCTTCCCCCCCAACACAGGCTTATTGACCAAGTACTTCAATGCAGAATGATCAGTGAACATTTTAAAGTGTCCACCCAATAAATAATGCCTAAATTTCTACAGCACGTAAACCATGGCCAGACCTTCTCGTTCTGTGGTAGTGTAATTTCGTTCTGCAGAGGATAGCTTCCGACTGGAAAAAGCAATAGGATGATCAAGGTCTCCTTCTCCAGGTTGAGCCAACACAAAACCTAATGCAATCGATAAAGCATCAACATGGACATGAAATTCCTTACTCCAGTCCAGAAAGACCAAGATCTGTGCCGACACCATCCTCGCCTTGAGCATTTCGAAGCTATCCTAACATTTCAGGCTCCACTGGAATGCCACGTCCTTCTTCAACAACTTTTCCATAGGGGCAGTAATCGCAGCATAACCCTGATAAACTTGCGATAATATCCCGTATGACCCAAAGTCGCTCGCAACTACTTAATGGTGGATGGTGGTTGCAACCCCAAAATGAGCGCAATTTTAGCTGGATCAACCAACAAGCCCTGTTTACAGACAATATGACCCAGCAATATCCCAAACAGTGCACAAAAATTACATTTCTTTAAGTTCAACGATATCTGGTGCTATCGGTATCGTTCAAGCATTAACCCTAGATTGGCCAGATGATCACGAATCAACCCATACACGGTCCAATCATCCATATATACCTGCAAAAATTTCTGAATAAAATCCTTGAATGCGACAACAACGACCCGGGAGAATATTGCAGGTGCATTCTTCAAACCAAACGGCATTACTCTGTATTGAAAGCAACCCCATTCAGTAACGAAAGTTGTCTTATGGCAATCTTCCTTGGCAATGCGAATCTAATGGTAGCCAGAGAATCCATCAGTGAATGAGTACATCTCCTGGCCACCCACTCCTTCAAGTACTTCATCAGTAAATGGGGTCGGAAAAGGGTCATGTAAGCAGGCATTGTTCAACATCCGCAAGTCGACACAAATGCGCACTTCACTTGTTTTCTTGTCCTGCACCACCATAGGATTGATCCATTCGGACTCTTCCACAGGTTCAATAATACCAGCATCCAACATGCGATCAAGTTCCGCCTTGACCTTTTCTTTATGTCGCGGATTCAGCCGATAAGGTCGCTGTCAGACTGGCTTAGCATCTATCTTTAATGGAATCTTCATCTCTCCTAAATCACCTAGGATTCCCTTCATTTCATAAAACTTCGTGGGAAACACGTCTTGAAACTCATGAAGTAACTCAGTAACCTTACTCATCATCTCATCGTCCCAATAATCCCCAACATTAGCAAACTTGGGAGTAGCCTCTGTGCCGATATTCATCTTACGAAGCTACAATGGTTGACTGAACGGATTACTTGGCGTAGCAGGTGGGACCACATCGCGACTTCCTTCAGATTCGGGAATGTTGACATTCCGGGGATCATCATCATCCTCTGGCCCACCACTGAAGTTGAAGCACTCCATGAGAGACTGCATCTAACAATATGTGTGCAGGTCGACAGGGTAGGCTGCCGGAACAACTTGAAGTACCACGTCGCAGATGAGCTGTAGGGAATTATGGACATCAGGGTTGGCATCTGCAAAAGTGAATGTATGAGTGAAACAGATCGTCAACTCCCCCCATGTTGTAATGTCTCGGCGCAACTCGGCTGTAGTGTACCATGAGCGCGGTATCTCATCCAAAGTATGGATAAAAGAATGGACCCATTCATCTCTGGGTCGCGCTACCTATAATCGTTGGCATTCCATCACATGATCACTGGGATTAGTCTAGCCATCATACTTTCTAGTGTGATAAACCTCAGTATTGCCGAACCGAACCATCATCAACCGTCGACACTATGACCAACCATTAATTAATTTCTTATGTGTCACCCACCAGCATGCTAGAGCAGCCTTCAGTGCTTACTCCAATGCCAGCAATCGCTGTGGTTCTGAGACGCGGTATTCAAATTCTGTCAAAAAGGTGGTTAGGCCAGGAAACCCCTCATAGACAGAAAATGTGATCATTTCTGTCGCAACACGACATAAGGATTGCGTAACTAAGCCACATTTTCGGAATGGTACCTCATGCAATCTGTTCTGCCAATGTTCTACGGCATCATCAGAGTCAGAAGACGCAGAGCTCTTGCTGTGCCACTCCAACTCACCGTGGACAGTAGGATGAATATAATCTTCAGAAATATTGAATGCATGGTCCCATCCAGTGGGATCATCATCTTTTATGGGCTCAACGTATCAACGTCCTTCAGCCGGATCCAACGGGGCTATGACTTGGAAATTGCAATTCTCAAAAGTCATCATGCGCTTCTTGAAGTTTATTACAGCTCCACCATCATTAGCCCATCCAATCCCCAAGAGCACTGGATAAGAGCTTCCTCCCTCAACCACTTCAATGACATCGAAGTCAGCATAAGTCTTCATGCCCTCAATATCGATCGTGAGCCGTGGAACTCGTCAAATGGGTGTTACCTTCGCATGGTTAGCCAACCGGAGCTGCACAGGAGACCAACTCAATGGGGGACTCCCCGTATTCTACCACACCTACTTGGTTAATATGTTAACATCTGAACCAAGGTCAAGAATCACAGAGTCAACATCATATTCACCAATCTGAATATTCATTCGCATCTCCTTGCCAGTCTTCTGTCGCTATAGGGAGTTTACTGCCGACTCCTGCCATCCTTTTGTAAAGCGCTACAACCATCCCTCAATCTCAACTAGGGAAGCCAGGTCTCGGGCCAATAACAGACATCTTTCAAGAAAATTTTGCAATGTCCCCGGTGGTGGTGGCCGATCATCATCTGATGTAGTATTAAAGACAAGTGGCATATCGCAAACAACGGCCTTACCACGGTCTTTCTCTAAGGTGTGACATGCCTCCAGAAATGTCTCCCACTCTGTATCAATGTCGAAAGGAACCGTCTTCTGGCCAGCCAACCGAATCAATGGTCATGAACCATCTTCCCTAGTCATTTTTCCTCCACGAGTGACAACAGCCACAGAAGCATCTTATGGTCGTGGTTTTGCAGAAATGGTTGCAATATTTGCACCCTGTGTCTGGTTCTGCTGTAGATTACCCGATTTATTGACATTTGGATTGGCGTTCGGTGGTGGTCGCGGGGGCTAGTTCTGTACTGGTTGCTGTACCTGATTTTGTACTAGTTGTTGTGGCTGGGCCTGATTCTGTAGCTGCAGAGCGTTCCCAACCTGCCATTGTGCAATCAACAGTGGACAATTCAACCATATGATCATTACCAAAACAGAACATACACTAATTCTGTAGTAGTGGGAAGTCGCGCTGATAATGCCCCCATACCGCACAATGGTAACATTGAACAGGTCCATGACCACCTCGGCCTCCTCCTCCATGACCAAATCTGCCACCGCGTCAACCCCTGTATCCTCCTTGGTAGCCGCCCTGCTGCTGGTACTGAGGTTGGTTAAACTGTTTCTACATCGGTGCTAGTGGTATCCCTTGCCCTTGTGGTGCATACTACGGTTGCTATACATATTGTGGCTGTGGGGGATTCATCTACATCGGAGTGTATTGCGGCATGAACTGCTGCGGTTGCTATTGCTGAGGTGCAAACTGCATCTGCGGTTGCGGTAGTGGCTGAGCTACCTGCGGTTGCAGTTGTGGTTGTTGCACAGCGCGTTGTTCGTCCTTGACGTAGAATGCATCACACATTCTCTCCTGTAGAAACCCATATGCACAGCAATCCTTGTCATCGTGACCCACCAACTTGCAGAATGTGCAATAAAGATTTCGCGGGGTTGTGACCATTTTCTGCATATATGGGAAATTATCGTGACTGTTCCCAAACAGCTGGAAAACATGACACCACAGCATACTGTTTCCATTCAACGGGTTTGGCACACCTGACACCAAATAATTATGGAAATCCGAACAATTATCCTTCGTATGCCCTTCTCCTCGGCATCACGTACACCATACTTGATCGTGCTGTTCCTTGTTCTTCTTCAAATCTTGCAACTGTATAGTCAGGTTGGCGAGCTGCGTCTGTATCTATGACATCCCAGCTGCATTATCTCCAATCGGTGACACCTCCAATCGCATTGCAATCTCTGGAGCTTCGCTAGGCGTCGATATGTTTTGCTGCATCAGTGGCAGCCGAATGTGGGTTAGCAGTGCCGCAATGAACCATTTTTTATGTTGGACGATGCTCATATCGAAACTAACCTTTGCCATCAAAGTCTTGAATCGCTGGTCGAAATCCCATACCGTCTCATTGGGATACTGCTTAATTTTCTTCAATTCAGTAATATATTGAGCCTCCAACTTAGGCCTTCTAAATTCGGCAATGAGCCCATCCCGAATCTCATCCAGTGACTTCTCTAGCACTCCTGTAGGGACTAGAATAAACTTCATGAACCAATCTAATGCACGACCTCACAGAGTCGTGGCTAACTGTCCTTTCTTAGCATCGGCATTAGTGATCTGTTTCATGGTCCAGACCCCTTCACATAAAAACCAATATTGTTCTGGGTTGTCCGCCGCACTTCCGTGGAACAACGGTAACTTAGCATCATCGCCCTCCATTCTAGGCTTCCTTCCTCCTGTTGCTGTGCTACTACCAATTAACTTCTGTGGAATTGACGAACTTGGCGGTGTCGAAGTGGTATTTCTTGCTGTTTGTGAGTCAGTGAGCGGAGGTGTGGGTATGTTGGTGCCGGGGTTTGGTCCTGCCTCTATACTGGGCGTAGCCTGGTCATCCCTATCAGGACTGTGAGGTCACTTCATCCTATGTGGTCTTCCTTCACGTTTTTGCGGTTCGATCATAGCAGGACCTTCTCCTGTCCTCTGCCTCTTCTCCTATCGAAACCTCGCTCCTCCTCTTGTAAGACAACTTTCTTCCTCGGATTATCTCACAGTCTCCTCATGGTCTACACCCATCTACCCCTTACCATTCCATGTACTGTTCCCCAGCAGTCGCGGTACCCACGACCTCTACCCACCAGGCGTTCTACTGATCAAGGTGCATCTTTAATATACCCTTTTCGCAGATTGGCATCTTAATCAACAGTTGGAGCGATAGCAGAAACCTTCCACTTGGTCCTCGGAAGAAGTATCTTTCAGCTACACTATAGGATTTCTTCATGTCGACCGCAAATTCAGTGACATATCCCTCCAAGATACTATCAAGCCAAACTTCGACAGCCCACAATGCCTTGTTATCGACTTCCTATAGCTCCTGAATCAATTCCGGGGTCCAAGCCGTCATCTCACCACCCTGGAAGTTCCTCTTCTGGAAGGTCAGCTTTGACAACCACTCGTACAGAATGACCGAGAATTTGTAGAAAAACCATTCGTGTGGACCATCTTGAATATATCTTCCCAGCCAGTGATCTACTATTAGTCGCATGTTCCGGCTTTCTTCTTCAACAAACTCCTGCAACTTCTGATCAAACCAGCTCTGTATCTTCGGCTTCGTCGGATGCCACAACATGACCTCCTTTCACTCTGCACATGGTCCCGGCAACGGAACCATTTGTTGACCAACGCGACCTCGGTCGACAGGGGTTCGCCTCACTGTCGACACATACCATAGTCTCCTTGGGAACTAGCTTGGGAAGGTTTGAGCCCACCCAGCAACACCCACAGAGCAGATGAGGTCTCACCCGAGGCATCTAGGAAGAGCAAACGGAACCATGTTTCCGCTGAGGGAGGAGGAGAGTTGTGGCTGCACGGACTAGCTCTATTGCAGTACTTAAACAAAAACTTTAAACATTCGCAAGTAATTATAACATATTACTTAATCGCAGAATTTATCACAGCAACAGTAAGTAGACATTGCATCAAGAAAATATAACAACATTCATATATCGCAACATTGCACAAAGATCATACCAAAACATCATCATTATATTACCGTCGCAGTCGTATACCAGAAGAAAAACATAGATCTCCGTACACATACATCTCCTTATCTATCACCTACTCTTCTTCTTGTTATATCTAATACTTACAACTCTCATCTATTTATAGGCCTCTGCCATTACAATGTTTGTCCACTTACTAACGACTTCCTAACCGACACTATGGACAAATGACCCAATATTTAACTGACTCAGTCCAAATGACCCAAAAACCCACATACCGGAGTACAACTGACTCAATATTACATAACATATGGTCCAAGTGACCCAAAACCTGCAAACTGCAGTATCCTTCAACACAAAATACTCCTTTCGCACCCTCATCCGATGTGTCGCAGCGTCAGCAGTACCGCGACATTTCCCGATCGAACCGCCTGCCAACATATGGCTCGTTCTCTCTCGCATCCAAAAGGCCTTTAGAGACACCTGCTGGATACCTGCCGGGGGCATGGAAGTCCAACTGTGCAGCAAAACCAGGCTCTAGGGAGTCCTGCAGGTGTGTCTAGGCAGGTTCCAGTTGCGAACGCTGGCTGTACCTGCCCAGTCAATGAATTTTTCCAGTCTTTTCATTTTGTTGAATTATTTTCATAATTTTGTTTTGTTTAGGTTTTTGACTTATTTTGTTTTAAAATTTTGATTTATTTTTATAAGTTTGATCTAGCTCCTATAGTTGAAGTTTCATTTCAAATTATGAGTGAGTGAGTTTGCTTATGAAATGATTGATGCGATGCTTTAAGGAATAATACAAGCTGGCAGCAGGTGTAATTTTCTGTATATGCATATGCACTCCCAGATTGTCCAATCATATTTGTCCAGGTTTCAAAACAAATCATAGAAGGAAAATCCGATTGTAGAGCATGAATTTTGTTGGACGCCACTTGGCTCAAAGCAGTTACTGAGGACTGGAGGTCTCGGGGCAAATCCTCCTAGTGTCCCCGAACGACCCCGGGGTTCCTGACTAGAATGTCGGTAGCACCTGAACCATGGCTCGGTTCGTGAATCCGTCGATTCGAGTGGGTTCAGGATGGCGAGTTTTAGCTAGGGGACCCCCCATAGCGTCCCCCGAAGACCCAGAAGCAGTGCGAATGGGCCATCTATGGAGCTAGGGTTTTGCTTAGTGATGGCAATTCCAGATTCGCTTAAGGGGTGCATTTCTCATCCGTAGGCCTGCGGGTGTGCGTGGCCACCATGGATAGGTCCACAATGGCCACGTGGACCTGTGGGAGGCGACGGAATCCAAGTCCTCTCGTCGATTTGGGTTCCGTGGCCCCGAAGAAAATCCTCCAAGTGTCCCTGAATGGACCCGGGGTGCCCAACTAGAATGCCTATAGCACCTGAACCGTTTCTCAGTTCGTGAATCCATCAATTTCAGTGGGTCCGGGACGATGGGTTTTAGCTAGGGGACCCCTCACAGCATCTCCTGAAGACCTGAAAGCAATGCCAAAACCTGAGCTCCGAAGATGGCTCATTGGCACAGCTTCCAGGTCTTCGAGGGATGCTGTGGGGGGTCCCCTAGCTGAAACCCACCATCTCGGACCCACCAGAATCGACGGATTCATGAACCGAGCCACAGTTCGGGTGCTACAGGAATTCTTGTCGAGCACCCCGGGGCCGTTCAAGGACACTTAGAGGATTTGCCCCGGGGCCATGGAACCCAACCCAGCGAGAGGACTTGGATTCCATCACCTCCCATAGGTCCACGTGGCCATTATGGACCTGTCCACGGTGGCCACGCATGCTCGGGGGCATCTAGACGAGAAATGGCCCCCTTGAGTGAATTTGGAATGGCCATCACTGAGCAAAACCCTAGCTCTGGAGATGGATCATTGGCACCGCTTCTAGGTCTTCAGGGGACACTGTGGGGGGGCTCCTATCTGAAACCCACCATCCCGGACCCACCGAAATCGACGGATTCCCGAACCGAGCCACAGTTCGGGTTCTACAGGCATTCTAGTCGAGCACCCCAGGGCTGTTTAGGGACACTTGGAGGATTTTCCCCAGGGCCACGGAACAAAAACCGACGAGAGGACTTGGATTCTGTCGCCTCCCATAGGTCCACATGGCCATTGTGGACCTACCCACGGTGGCCACGCACTCCCGGGGGCCTCCGGAAGAGAAATGCACCCCTTGAGCGAATCTGGAATGCCCATCACTTAGAAAAACCCTAGCTCCGGAGATGGCCCATTGGCACTGCTTCCGAGTCTTTAGGGGATGCTGTGGGGGGTCCCTTAGCTGAAATCCGCCATCCCAGACCCATCGGAATCAATGGATTCGCAAACCGAGCCATGGTTTGGGTGCTACGGGAATTCTAGTTGGGCACCCCAGGGCCATTCAGGGACACTTGGAGGAATTGCCCGGAAGCCATGGAACTCAAACCGATACGAGGACTTGGATTCCGTCACCTCCCATAGGTCCACGTGGCCATTGTGGACCTGTCCATGGTAGCCACGCATGCCCGGGGGCCTCGGGATGAGAAATGCCCCCCTTGAGAAAATTTGGATGGCCCTCACATTGGGGTCAACTTTGGAAAATCATCCATCGAGCAATTACAGCTAGCGTCCCTAGCCAGAACCTGCCTAGACACAACTGCAAGACTCCCCAGAACTCGATTTTGGTGCACAGTTGGACTTCTATTCCCTTGATAGGTGTCCCTGAAGTCCTTTTGGATGCGAGACAGAACGAGCCATAGAATGGCGACCATGGCTCCGATCGACGAACCGTCGACTCCGATGGATTCAGGACACCAGGATAGTGCCAGGGGTGCCCCTCTCCTCCGGTCCCGTGGCCCCGATGCCATCTTGTACGTCCATCTTGGAAACTAGGGTTTTGCTTAGTGAAGGAGTGTGCAATTTTTGCACACGGGGGTCAACTCTGCAAAATCGTCCGTCGAGCACTTACGGCCAACGTTTGTAGCCGAAACCTGCCTAGACACACCTGTAGGACTCCCTGGAGCCCGTTTTTGCTGCATGGTTGGACTTCCATGCCCCCGGCAGGTATCCAACAGGTGTCCCTGAAGGCCTTTTGGATGCGAGATGGAATGAGCCATAGAATGACGACCGTGGCTCTGATCGACGAACCGTCGACTCCATTGGATTCAGGATGCCGGGATAATGCCAAGGGTGCCCCTCTCCTCTAGTCCCGTGGCACTAGTGCCATCTTGTACGTCCATCTTGGAAACTAGGGTTTTGCTCAGTGAGGGAGTGTGCAATTTTTGCACACGGGGGTCAACTCTGAAAAATCGTCCGCTGGGCACTTATGATGATGATGATGGTGATGATGATGGTGATGGTGACGGTGATGGTGATGGTGATGGTGATGGTGATGAAGATGATGACGATGGAGAAGATGATGATGATGCAGATGTTGGTGAGGAACCTAGAGTTAGAGTTAGAGTTAGAGTTAGAGTTAGGGTTAGAGTTAGAGTTAATGATGATGATGGATATGGTGGTGATGATGAAGACATTGATGATGATGGTGATGGTGACGGTGACGGTGATGGTGATGGTGATGGTGATGGTGAGGATGAAGAAGATGGCTTAGTGCTAGGGTTTTGGTGAGGGTTAGGGCTAGATTTATAGAAGGAAATTGAATTAGGGTTAGAGTTAGAGTTAATGATGATGAGGGTGATGGTGATGGTGATGGTGATGGTGATGGCGATGATGAAGAAGATGGCTTAGTGCTAGGGTTTGGGTGAGGGTTGGGGCTAGAGTTATAGAAGGAAATTGAATTAGGGTTAGAGTTAGAGTTAATGATGATGATAAAGACAGGATGATGATGGTGACGGTGACGATGATGGTGATGGTGATGGTGAGGATGAAGAAGATGGCTTAGTGCTAGGGTTTGGGTGAGGGTTAGCGCTAGAGTTATAGAAGGAAATTGAATTAGGGTTAGAGTTAGAGTTAATGATGATGATGAAGACATGATGATGATGGTGACGGTGACGGTGATGGTGATGGTGAGGATGAAGAAGATGGCTTAGTGCTAGGGTTTGGGTGAGGGTTAGGGCTAGAGTTATAGAAGGAAATTGAATTAGGGTTAGAGTTAGAGTTAATGATGATGATGAAGATGGCGGTGATGATGAAGATGTTGACGGTGATGGTGATGGTGATGGTGATGATGAAGAAGATGGTTTGGTGACAGGGTTTGGGTGAGGGTTAGGGCTAGAGTTATAGAATGAAATTGAAATAGGGTTAGAGTTAGAGTTAACAATGATGATGAAGATGGTGATGATGATGAAGACATGATGATGATGATGAAGACATGATGATGATGGTGATGGTTATGGTGATGGTGATGGTGATGGTGAGGATGAAGAGGATGGTTTAGTGCTAGGGTTTGGGTGAGGCTTAGGGATAGAGTTATATAAGGAAATTGAATTAGGGTTAGAATTAGAGATGAAGATGGTGGTGACAATGAATACATTGATGGTGATGGTGATGGTGAGGATGAAGAAGATGGTTTAGTGCTAGGGTTTATGTATCCTAAGAGTGTAAGACTCTAACTCTAGAGCACCTTGTTTGCATGGATAAATGGGACAACTAAGTGCACCTGTACTAGGAGTATCTAAGGCATGCAAGCATGTATCCTCCTAGAGATCTGCCCCCCTTAAATTAGGCTGTAATCCTCGCATATGAGTGCCTAGGGAACTGCACTCTCTCACTGTGCATGCAAAACTAAATAAAACAAAAAATGCAGAATTAGAACTGAACTGCTAATTTAGGAAAAACATCTAAACTAGAAATTAATGGAGGATTGTGCACGCATGCACTCCCTATCTCTCTCATCCATAAATGCTAGTGCATCCTGTTACATCTTGTTTTCACACCCAAGTGGCAAAGTCCTAATCCTCTAATGCTACAAGTGCGACTTCCAAAGATGATTGCCACTGTCACCTCAGCAAAGATTTTTCCAAGTTTTAGGCCTACTTTAAAGGCCAAGGGAGACTTCTTGATCAAGGTTGGAGAAAAGGTCTTAGGATTTCAAACTTGTTTGAAGATTAATATGTGTTTTCCATTAAGTTATAGTCCCATGTGAGTGCTTAATTCAGAAAGTTGCAAGTGAATTAATCCCATAGACACCTTTCATAAATAAATATTTGCTCATGTGTAAAATGAAAGATCATTCATGGATAAATAAAGATATTCACAAAATTTAAATCAACAATGAACCATAATGTTGTAGAATCAAAATTCACATTAAAACATGTTGGCTTATTTCTCAAAATCATCCACAAATGATATTATCTAATAATGCCAAGGTTATAGTTATTAGTTTATGAGTGATTATTGATTGAGACCCTCTTAGAGAGAGTAAAATCTTTGCAAGAGGGTGTTACCCAATCTATTAAGGGTCCAACTAGGTTGTAGTGATTTGAATCACTTCAATAAAGATGGCTGAAATATTATCTTCACAAAATTAATTAATTAAATGTTTTGCCATATGATCCATGAGCATATAAATATAAAAAGATGTGCTGGAAATAAAATCAATAAACCACTTGCGCAGGTTTGGTAACTTCTAGAATGTAAATGATTAGATGATTGTAAACATTCATTCAATAAACCATAAACATTTAGGATATGTTGTGTGTAATTGCTTAAGACAAATTTGTGAAATAATAACCATTCAAATAACATGCAATTAACACTATGATCCGTAGATGAGAGTTGTGAATCGAAGACAAAATCATGTATGCAAAAATGTAATCAAAGACAAACTCATATACACAAGTGCAGATCCATCTATTAATATGCAAAAATGATCCAATCATGTACACTTTTTGGAAACATGGAACATCGTTCCCAGCATCTATATAATCGCAACTCGTGCCTCGTACAAAAAAAGGCAACTCGTGCCCTATACAAAATATGGCCCATGGTGCCCTGTACAAAATATGGTAACTCATGCTGAAAATTCCACATCGTGGCTAGTGTACATAGGAGGGTATCTCAATCCTCCTGCCCACCCTCGGAGCTCCCAGGTGCATCTCCAAAATCAATCTTCCTCTTCTTCGTGCTAGAGGAAGCTGTGTCCTTCCGGCGTCTTTGAGCACGTCCCCCTGAGCCCTGAAACGACAACAATAATATGTCAACTTTTCCTGGCAATTATACAAGTATAAAACATAATTTCAAAATAAAAATAGTTTTCAAATCTTGGATAACTCACCGCATGCAAGACTGTAAGTGGTGAGGGGGTCTCCCTTATCCATGATCCAAGTCTCTTGGAAATGCCACCTTGCAACATTTAGAACAATTAGATCAATGTTGAAACTAGATGCATATAGTAATTTCCATTAAAATTGAATGAGATTTTGATAAACTAGTCAATCTCACCGTGAACAAAATCGGCTGGTCTTCGAGGCTAGCGGATGGAGCAGTCGGCTGGACAGCCTGCTTTGATGCTAGGGTGGATGGTAAAGGGGAGGATGTAGCCACATCAATGGTGTCTACACCACTGGGGGGAACAATGGAAGAAGGGGGGGGTGGCAGGAGGAGGCATTAACATCTAGGGTTATAAACCCCAACTGGCTGTAGTATGGATCGGGCACCCTAGAAGGGGAAGTGAGTGTGGTGGGATATTGTGGGGGGGGCGAGGTCTGTGTTGCGGTAGAGGGATGGGTGGCTGTGGATGGGTGGTGTGCCGTGGTCAGATGGGGGAGGGTGGGAAAATGGGAAACTGATACGGAGGTGGAGCTGGATATGATGCATAAGGGGGAGCTGGATGGAACTGTGGTTCTATATAGGAGGGGGGGATGGATGGGAGTGGTTGGGGAATGGGGCATGTATGCCAGGAGATACAACTGGAATATAGGGTGGCTGAAAGGTCAGGGAGGGAGGAATAAAGGCACTGGCAGGCCGAGGTGGTCACACCTACATACACATTTATAACCTCATAGTTTAATATACAAAAATATAAATATACACGGACAAGTCATCATATTTGAAATTAAATGTATGCTTTAATACACACGATACCTATGCAAAGGGAGAACTACTGGTCCCCGGTGGCAGTGGCTGGTCACTGGAGCCCGTAGACACCTGTGCGAACACTACAATTTTTAGACCGAATTTATAAAAACAATATTAACAATATTAAACAAAATGCAAATGAGAATGACAACAATGGTACTTAAAAAACATGACTGCAATTAATTTATATTCAAGTTAGATGATATTCAATATTCTGAAAGGATAGAAGGTGGCATGGCATGAAATTAAAATTAAATAAGGTGAGAGGGCATAGAAGGTGACATGGTGAGCTTTTTCTTTTCTAGAGTCATCCCCGTGAGTAGGTGAGCTTTTCCTTTGGCCCTAGAGAGATGTGCAGTGCCTCATAAGCGAATGGAATTCATGTCCATTTACAAATTTGAATTGGAAACCTATGTAATGTGTTTGGGTTCTTGATGAAGAGTTCCTAGGTTTTGATTTCTTCTTATAGATTTGTAGTTTCCTACAAGCTTGATTCACCCAGTGGAAAAGTATTTGCATCCCTAGAGTGAGGATCTTGAGTCCCTTTATTTCCATAACATTTACATCATCAAATAAAATGGCATCTCATTGTTTAAATTTGCAAAGAGGTGCTAAATAGAAGTTAAGTTAGTGTGCATGTTATTTAATACACTTTAGAGTGTTGATCGTTAGAAAAAGGAAGAAAGAGAAATAATTTTCATGATTAACTTACTTACAAGCTTGAATGTGCCATGTTATTTTGCATTGAATGAGTAATTATGTGTTCTTGATTGAATAGCTATGTTGTCAGAATGATATCACTTGATTGAAATCAAAGAAATCTTGGGTGAAATGAGTTAAATGAGTATTCTTGATACCAAATATTTTACCAAGTTGAATTTGAATCAAGATAATAGCAAGGCCCCATAGACCATATTTGTAAGATTATCGCTCTTCCTTATGGGTCTTACATCATTTTCAAAAACTTTAGTGACAATACATGTGATAAGTTGTTTTATGTTGTTTATATGTCTTTCCAAATAGCATGTTCTAGGAGTAGTAGTATGATTACTTTCAGTCTCAAGTATTAGAATAAATTGGAAATCCCGTGATAATAAACTAGGGTAATAAGGACATGAGAAACATCAGGTTCTTGAATTTCTAGAAGCTTGGCCACTATGATTCTCTTTTTCCCGAGAATTTTGCACAATGCAGTGAAAATTCATAGCAATAAATAGTTTTCCTATTGGTCTCCGTGGATGCGAAAGTGACAAGTACAACATCTCACTGAACTGAACTGATGCAACAAAGTTAGCAGGAGCATAGAAGTGATTTGACCACCTTTACCATTAAAATAACCTATTAGTAGAATATGGGGGAAAGTGATAATTACCATGGTAATATATTCTCAAATTTTTAGCTTGAAGAACACATGGTATAAGGGCATGGCAGCAAAGGTTGATTTGGTGGACAAAGCGATTGGCATTGGAGAAATTGGAACACCTATTGATCCAAGAGTCAAATGACCCATACTGTGGTCATTTGAGGATGATTTGGACAAGGAGAGTACATGGAAAAGATAACTTGGATGACATGGTGACAAATGGCAAAGCAACAATAACACACATGGCATTGGTCAAGCACAGGAAGAGAAAGCAACCATTGGATGGTAGTCTGAGAATGAAGGAAACTGCGGGCATCACCAAAACCCCAGCTGCGGGTTCATCATTGGTCAAGTAAGAATGAAAATTTTTGGAAATTTCTCTCCCATTTGTATAATCATCAGAGGTCTAGGATGCCTAAAGTGAACATGGACAAATGTTTATAGTTTTCTTAGGTTTTCATGTTTTATAAGGTTTCATTTTTTTTTGGGGTGGGATTATACGAATTTATAGTTCTCAAATTAGACAATATTATAAACACAACTGTAAAATACGATGATAATATTGTAATTAATCAATGCTAATTAATTTGTAATTACTGAACACAAATTGCTTGTATCTGGATCTAATTATTCAAAGTAAAGAAGTTACCTGTGTGTATGGTGTCGCAATCTTCTCTGCTGCCGCCATGGCTCCATCGAGGTCAAAGGAACCGACGTCCTCCTACCTGGGGGATGGAGACCCGGCACTGAATAACTGAACATTAAAACAAATAAAGTCAATAATGTGTAATTCAAAGTTAAATATATTAAACAATACAATATCAAATAAAATACAACAAATACTTGAACATTAAATAAAACAATAGCAAACCTGATCCATGAAGCTCCCTGTGGCATGCTGTTGCATATCACCATGGAAAGATTGACCATAGTGAGAACAACGATGTGCCATTGTTCCAGCAGAACTAGAAGACCCCGCTTGGGTTCCACCTATACCCGACATGTATCGGCCACCACCCATAGACTGTGTAGCTATTTGTGTCTCATCGATGTCCTCCTGGCTCTTGGAAGACATGGCCACAAGTTTGGTATGTCTAAGCAAGTCATGTGTGGCACGTCTGACGGAGTCATGAATCTCATCTAGATCGCTACCAAACCTGGGTGGCTGAGGAGGGGGGTTTGGCTCTCTCCTGGGTGTAGGAGGTCCTCTAAGTGGGTTGTGGTGTGCCTGAGGTTGATCTTGAGCAGAGCCAAGGCCAACACCCTGAAACTCAGTGATGTCAAAATAGTTGACATGGTACCCTAGCTCAAACTCAACGCACAATTTCTGAAGGAAATACCGTGGGACCTCCAAATTGTTGCATGGGGGCCTATCAAACACCATGAACCACCTCTTTCTCCAATTATCTCTCCATGGATGGTAAATGCACCAGTCCATGCAAACTTGAGCCCTCGTCACAGCTGGAGGCTGTCCCGTCAAGGGAACTATGAACTTGCTATACAACTGAGCTTTGGTGATGTTGAGGTCTTTTATCCGCTCTTTGGACAACCCAGTGGAGTAGTGTTCCCTCATTCGATTGATTCAATAATATTTTGAAGTGATGAAGCCAAGGAAACCCAAGAGGGTTCCTTGGTACTGTTCAATTCATTACTTAGTGCCCTCAATTGATTTAATCTTGGTGTAATTGATCTTCGGGGTTTTCATTGGGTTCATTGTCGGTTCCCATATTGTCTTCTGGAGGTCGGGTTTCATTGGTTTCATCGGATGGTTCAGGTGTGTCTGACATATTGTTAGGTGTGTAGATGGCCTGCAATTAACTTTCCTTGATTTTTTAATGGATTGTAAATTTTTTTTAAAATTAAAATTTAAATGGAAAAAAAAAATAAACACAAATTTGTGCTTTGAGGAGCACCTACCTAGAGAAACGGATGGCAAGGGGTGATTGCTTGGTGTTGAGGATGACTTGGGTGCATGAAGACGTGTTCACGGGGTTGACAGTGCGCTCGCAGGTTGGAGATTGGGCTCATGGGTCTGTCGAAATGACAAACCCGTGAGCTCTTTTTTTTTTATAAAAAAACAGAGGCACGCACGCGCCACTAACGTGTGTGCACCATTTTTTGCATATGTGTCAAATGCATGTGCTCACCCCTTTTGTCCATGTGGGCTAAACCACGTGGACGTTCGGCATTACCGAAGTAGAGAAGCGTGCGCACCTTTGGAGGTGCGTGCATGCCATTTTATTTTTTCCGCTCACGCGCTGTTGTTGCGGTTATTTTGGGTACCAGCTTCGTGCGGGTACCCTTAAACAAATAAACTAGAATAGTATCAAATCATACTATTCTATCTTATAATTGAATAATGGAAACTGATTGAAAAGCAAACTATGAACTATGAAAATGGAAACTATACAATTTTAGATTCTATCTAAGAATTAGAAAACAACTGTAAATAAATTGGAGACGTATCTATGAAATAGATTAATTTAATGATAAATTACATAAGCAGAAAGCTATGCTAATCAAAGAAAATTAAAACTATTAAATAACTTCAACAACTAATTCAAGAAAAACATCTATTCCGATGTAACAGGAACTGGAGTGAATGTATCATAATGGCTTTCAAATGTAATAGGAAAACAAAATGGAAATAAATCTAATCTAACTTCAACAAAGAGATGTAAACTACAAAGAAACAAATTACAGTTAACTTTAAACATTCTAATCTATCTACTATCCATGAGCATGATAATAATATAAAACTAATGAAAACTAGAAGCAAGTAGAAAAATAAATAAAGATATTTACTTCTGAACTTGATTTGGAAGCAAGTAGAAAATTTTATAAAGATATTTATATAGAATCAAGTAGAAAACTTGATAAAGATATTAATTTCTGAATCCAAATCCTATTCCATGAACATCTTCATTATTTATCGAAATAAGAAACTAATCCTAATCTTAATGAAGGAAATTATCAAACTAGAATACTTGAAGAATGAAATTATTAACTCTATTCTAACTAAGTCTTAAGAGCATGTGATAAACTAGACTAGGAATAAGACTAATAAGTTTTGAAACAACAACATGTTAGCACGATAAATATGAAAGACATAATTTAAAAGACAATTAAAGCAAACTAAGAATGATAACAAGACTCTAATTGAAACTTTATGGAATGTAAAACAAGGGCCTAAGTATGATTAAGAATACTAATTAAAAGCAGGAAAGATTGCAATTAAGAAAATTAAGAAATTGAATTTGAAATAAGCATAAAACAATGCAGAAAGAGTAAAATTCTGAATGATGATCCTAATACCAGTCCGAACGACAGTCCGAATGGAGGAAAAACGAATTAAACGAAGGAAAAGAGTAGTTTTGATGATCTTAACGTCAGCTGGTGAATGCAGATGAACCTACAATGCAAAGAAATCTGTTAGAAGACTTGTTGAGAAGCTAAGATAATAGAAAGCAACCTATTCTAATCATTGTTGGAGAGATGAACTATTCGTATTCTATACTACAGCAAGATTGAGATGAGAGAAGAGAATTAACCTACAGCTACAGAGAAGAAGCTAGGTAAACTAATTCTAACTATTAACAGAGCTTGAAACAAAGGCTAACTAAGTTCTATCTAATTGCAGAGGATTAGAAAACAAAATATCTAATTATAAAAGATTGAAATGAAACTATCAAAACTATACTGTTGGTCGACCATTTGCTAATTCTGTAAACACAAACTATGTTAGCAGCACAATATAAATTACAAGAGAAAGAAATATCATATACAAGAAAATGAATTAATTACATATACAGGAAAATAAACTAACTATTTGCAGAAAAGAAAATACAGAGAACAAAGAAAAAACCTCTGGTTGATGAGGGGCCCTTCCCAGCAATCAGAGATGGAAAAATGAACTGATTAACTACTCAGAATATCAGCAAACTGGAACTTCCATTAACTTTAGAAAATTACAAAATGTCTGCTATTTGTTTGCAAATTCTAGAAACTATCTACTAATTTAATGATCCTTGCCAACTAAAGACTAACTCTGTTTCTGTCTACAAGCGTTTATTTATACATTTACAATGGATGAGAAGTTCGACAGAGTCAACCTCTCTAATAACAGAGGCGTTTATGGTTGTAACTGGCTGCTTTAAGTGATGCATGACAGTGTAGGGAGCATACACCAAGCTTCACGGGGCCGATTCCTTAACGAGGCAGCTGCAGCGTCGATCTTCCTTTGACATGGGTAGAGAGGTAGTGCGTCGGCGAAATGAACGAGCGGAGTAGAGGGATGTTGGAGCATTGATGTGGGCGAAGCATTGTGTTGGCAGGATGAAAGTGTACAGGTGAAGTCTTCCAGAACACCGGCGTGAATGGGCATGCGTGATTCCAGGATGAACGGATGAAAGAATTGGCATGTAGAGTGTTGACGTGGAAGCATGGTGTGCTGTCAAGTTTAGCAGGCTTGGGGGCGAATCTTCCAGAACGAGAGCTCATTAACCATGACCCCTCACGTGGCTAACAGAGCCCACGTGCTCGATGAGCTTGAGCAATATAAACATGCAGTCTGAATGGAAGTTCGTTTGAAAAATCATAGCCTGTAGATCAAAACTAAATGCCATGCATGACTGGAATTGCTAATTTAATCATTAATAAATCATAATATAATAAGATTCGACCAAAATTCATATGATAAATGAATACATGCATACTTGGTCTGTTTGATGAGTTGAATGGCGGAAATAATAACTTATTATATAAAAAGTAACGAAATTAATGCCATTCAGAATATATTTGATGATAAAAAATAGTGAAAAAATGGACACCAACAAAAGGTATGATACTCTAAGACTTATATTCAACTAAAAGTTTGTCCTCCCATCAAGTTTTGAGTGCCTCCTTTGGATTTATTCCATTCCAACTTCTAAACCCCTTCAAGAGCTATTATTGTAGTTTATGTTTCCAAGGAAAAATGACATCAAACTAGCATATGTATATTAGAATCTAATGTACATATGCAGATCTAGGACACCATCTTGGACATTAAAAGGATATTTTTAGTAGAATGTCTCATAGATAATTCCATCCAAAGAAAAACCCTAGTTTTAATGGAATCCTAATATTCCGTACATTTGCCACCACTATTACTTGATTTTAACTTAACCATTTGTGAACAATGACTCATGTCATAGCTTTGTAGCATAGAAGCCACCAACAAGTGTTTTGGACCAAACAAGTTGACCTCCTCCTCTCTACTAATATCATTGCTAGATGTTAGTTTTTGAACACAAGCTTCTCACTCCACATATTCTTACTAAACCCTCTAACTTCATCCATCTTCCTCCCTAGAAAATATGATAGTCCAGAGTGCTTGCATCTACACATTATATCAGAGTTTCTTAGATAGGCACGCAATATGAAAAGGAAACTAAAACAACTACAACCACCAATTCAATGATCCATGCCAACTCTAATGTTTTTTAATTTCCTACCTTCTAAGTGAGCCAATTCATAATGAGGAGAATAAGATTGAACCAATGATTTCCAAACAAAGCATGCATTATTAAATTTTTTATTTGGTGACCGAATCCACGGGCCCTCGCACGAAGTTGAGGGACCCTTTAGGTGCAATCATGCATTCGCAAAACATGCTAGAATTTTGTAAATTAAAAACGCGCGTGCATTGCTTAGAACTAGGCATGGGCGGAATCTGACCCTGGCATGTCAATTAACATGTAGGATAGGATTCCAAAACGAGCATGCATTATAGTGATACATAATGCACATGCGTTATGTATCACTATAACGTGCGCGTGTTTTGGTTGATATAACCAAGAAAATAAATATTTCGCGGACCACGGCCAGTGTTTACCCACTCAAAACCGGAACGCTTGAGCGATTTTGGCTTGGAAAAACGCATTGTAGAAGTGAAGGGAGGTCAAATTCGAAGCTCAACAAGGGAGATTTCATCTTGCAAGGAGGATTGGAAAGGTAAGCATCCAAATCCTTGCCTCATTTCATCATTAAAAATATAATTTTTTATGTTGCCCTAAATTAAAAATCTTTGTAAATGAAATTCCAAAATTAAAACTTTTAAAATTTGTTATTTAACATATGTTAATTCCTCCCTACTATCAATCCCCTTAATGAATTTTACATTCACCCAAGCAATAAGGGATTTGAAAAAAAAACTAAAATGGAAATTGGAAATTGAATACCGACACCAATATTTTGAGTCCACATCTATTGCAAATTGGAAAAAAAAAACCATCCACCATTTGGCTAGGAGGAGGAACTATCAGACTATAACCTAGGCTTGGTTTCTAGACTTGACTCAACCAAACCCTATGTTTTTTTCCCACACATTCCTTTACCTTAAAAATGTCCAACCAACGCTTGTGAAGCCAACCCAATGGCATGATGTATTTTATATCATCTCCCAAACCCCAAGGGACTAGGTTCCCCTCCCTTGCATACACACCGCTTACTTTGTTGCTAAGATGAACTACCACATATTTTTTGACCTCCTTCACCACCAAGATGTTAGACACAGTGGCTCACTGAGAGTGGGGGGGTGAATCAATGAGCTTGCACTTATTAAAAATTTGAACTTCTTCTCTCAAATCTTATATCATTAATTACAAATTCACTTCAATATCATATTCATCAATAAACTATATCCCATGTCATTCATTATGCAAGACACATTATCATCAACACATTACAAGAGGCAAGATATAAGCTTTGTAAACTTTTTATATTTGGATACTTTAATCTCCAGAATGGGCTACAACTCAAAGTGGCACCAACCACAAGATAATTCTGTCTGCTGCAACTGACTGGGATGCACCAACACCTAAACAACCATAGATTTACAAATGATATTTCAAACTCTTCTTAAGTCAGCAGATTACATACATCATCAACCAGAATCCCTTGTTTGTTTCTAAAGAACTTCATCATTCTCATCAAGCACTCATTATTCAATATAACTTCATTCTGTCCATCAACAAATATCACCAATCAGATCACATCTTCATTATGTCATCATTATTCATGTCATATCAATCTTCTTCCATATCTCCATTCATACACTTTACACTGTCCATATGCACATCACAACATTCTTCCCATATCATCAGTCATCTCTTCATCATTCTACCAGCATGTATTCATTCTGTCCATCAATAGGATGCCTCAATTTAACCAAGAATAAAAGATAGAAAGAGAGATTGTTTTACTGCTCCACTTGCTGCTGCTCCTTCACCAAAAACTGTCCTCATCTTTCTGACCCCCGAGATCAGAGCTCTCCTCTATCTCCTGAATTCTCCCCCGAATTCTCCACACTCACCACACAAAAAACACAACCATGTTGTTCTTCATTTATACTTCTCCTTTCCATGTATTTAGGAGGCCAACTTGTCTTTTTGTTTCTATTAATTCAAATAAGTCAAATGATATTTTTATTTCCATGTTATCCTTAACCAATAAAAATACATATCTTTGCCACATCATCATGGTCTTTATGCCCGCATGGTCTATACCCTTATGCCCGCAAGGACCCATAATGTATGCCTACAATGGTCATATGAAATGATATTTATGTTTGTAATGTATGCCTGAGATGATATTTATGTTTGTAATGTATTCGTTCTTGCACAAAGTTTGTACATTTTTCATTTTTGAGAGATGTCATTATAGCACATGTATACGTTTCTAATGATTTGTTTTTTATTTTTTGATTGCAATGACGACCATGGATGCACATTTAGACATCCAAAGAGAAATTCAGAGGCTCAGAGAAATTCGATGATGGCTTGAAGGTGTCTCTTCACATTTAGACTTCCTGAAGTGTGTGGGACATTGAATGAAATGACGACTAGGTAGGTTCGTGAATTTTCCATTCAAAATGTGGTAATTCAGAGAGAAAGGGACAGGGAAAATCATTGGCGAAATATATGTGCCTGAATTGGCTCCAGAGCCAGTTCTATAGAGGGTTCTTGGGTTTCTATTGTGGTTTTTCGCATATTTGGAGTCATAATAGGATCCAATTATCGTTCTTAGATATCTCCAGTGCATCATGAGAGAATGATCCCAGAATTGGAGGAAAATGTAGTGTTCTAGTCATTCTAACAATGTATATATATAAGATTTAAATCTAATATAATTATGGATAAATATCGAATAGGTCTTCTCAATATTTAGCGACATTCTGATATCAACTAAGAGAGTGTTGTTAATGGACACTATGTATGCTAATGGAATTATTGGTCGATACTGCTATATGGTTAACCTATTAAAGATATGATACTTTCTATAATTCTATACTAATGATTAGGGCTTAAAAAACAAGCCTTAAAATTATCAATTAAGAATTTTTGACCTCCACTTCTACCTTGTTTTAGTGATTGATATCTCTATGCTGGAGGATTCGTCATCTTACTTTTATACAAAAATTATGTCATGGAGGATGGTTAGGCCGATCAATTGAATGGAATTTTGTGGCAAGGGAAGTTATGGCCAACATATTGACGAGATTTAAGTCATGGAGTATGTGTTGGATTCCCATACTATGTATATTCAGTAATATAAGGAAGGTAGGCCATTGACTGTCCCTTCTACGTATACTTAGTAATAAAGGAAAGGTCGATTGTCCCTTTCACGTATACTCAATGATACAGAAAATGTTGGCTATCACTTCTACATATACCTAGTAATACAGGAAAGGTTGATCGTCTTGTCTACATATACTTAGTGATACAGGAAAGGTTGGCCATCCCTTCTACATATACCCAGTGATATAGGAAAGGTCGGCCATCCCTTCTATGTATACTCTTATAATTTAGATTAAATTTAATATAAACTAGGCTTTAATTTTCTTAATTTTCAGTAATGGGTTACATAGACAGGAATTCGAGGGATTTATGAACGAATTACATGATAATTTTCCCTGTCATTAAAAACCTCTTTTGTGGGATAATTATAGATGGTGGTAATAATTATTGGATTTCTAGAAAAAATTTCACTTGTTGATTGGAATTTGGATTCCCCTGATTTGAATATCCAATATCCTCACATCGTGAAGGAAACACAATGTATCTTGCAAGTTCATCATATTCTGTACTCTATTTGTGTTCAAGTGCAGTGGATAATTCTCTAACCTAAGAGTTTTCATAGCTTCAGGAATGTTTCCTTAGTCTAATTGTTTAAATAACTTCTGCTGCAAGATAAAAAAAGATGCATCCTTCAGCATGTTTCCCTCTATACCCACCTAATCAATTCCCTGCAGCATAACAACACTTTCATCAAACTTTCCATCAAGTATTTGCTTCCTAAATAAAGCTACAATTGAATACTAAACAAGTATTCCTGACTCCTCTACCAAAATAGTATCAACTTTGTTGTAACAAAAAGAATACATACCCTGTTTCATTATCCGTACAAATTCCACCCTCTTATGAATCCTTTGGAACTAGTGGTCAAAATTGATGGGCTACTCATAATTTCATGCTTAAGGGTAAATATTCATCTAACCATTCCGTGATGAAAAATTGAAAAAATATTTGTACTTCAATTGACAAGAGTAAACTAATTATACACTTTAAGAAGAAATATTCTAAATAAAATAGTTGTCTTCAAATTGTTTACAATGTTTATTGTTTACAATTTCTATAATGGATTTACCACTAGATACATACGTTTTAATTTCAATAAAAAGTGATAACAAATATACCTTATAATTAGACCATGCAAAAATGTGTGTGAGAGTGGGAACAATTAGAGCATAATCCATAATGCATAAGTTGGGTTATAACAAGTATTACACTACCTTTTTTATGGATGTGGGTGATAGGTCGAGACAAATGTCATGCGAAGCTGGCATAGGAGACACATGTTAATATTGATTGCCTACATGAACGTTTGGAAAGGTGATAGCCCGTGGAGTCTCGGGGTATTATGGAGAATTCTCGAAGGAGGGAAAGCATTGAATGAGATCCAAGTGAGAGTACATCAAAAGTTAAGAAGTTTGAAGGATGCAGGACAGGAGGGGAGCATGTGAACTGTAATGGATCTATAGAATTAATTGGGAAGTGAATGTTCCCATAGTGTGTTGGGAGGAAAGGACGAGGAAGCATATTGGATGGTACATGATTCATTAATTTCAACCCATATTTGGCAAGGTGGAGGAGATTGCTATGGGATTTTATGGCGTGTGAAGAAAGGAATGCAGCAGATGGGAACTCAAAGTAGTAGGGACTCCCAAGAGGATAATACACCTATTTAAGGGAAGCTCTCGAAGGGGAGACACCTGTTTCCACTTTGTGTTATATTCCCAACATCGAGGTGATGGAGAATCTGGTGCAACGGGATTTCATATGGCTCTGAGATAGTGAATGTGAAGTCACTGAGGAGGGGAGAGGCATAGGGAGCCTCAGACATAGGAGCTGGGCTGGAATCAAATCTACTTAGACTCCAGTCCCCCGCATATTGAGGAGGAAATCACAGAGAGGGAGACAAAGGAGATTGTACGATGAGAAGAGGAGTATGGACCTGTTTCAGCTGCCACCACTTGCTGGATTGTGCGCACTCTACTGGAAAAAGTGATTATGAGAGGGAACTATTTTGCAATTTGGTTGAACAAATGCTAGGAAACTTACGTGAGGCCTTATTCCAGGATGCAGCTGCCATTGATAGGGTGCTAGAGGTTTCTGAAGCTCCATTTAATCACCGAACAAACTGATTTGGGACCTTGAATCCATAGGAGGGGAAGCCTTAATATGTGTCCTACCAAGAGGAGGCTACCCTTTCAGTGACTCTGGTCTCCTGGACCCCTCATGACAAAAATCCACCGGTGACCACCCTTGGTAGTGAGCGTAAAGAGGAAGAAAACACTCCTATCATGGGGTGTGGTTAGTGTAGTTTTCATAATCTGGTATCTTCTTTTTTGCTATTTTGTGTCCAATACCTCATCTCAAGGACCAGTCGCAATTGCAGTATTCCTATAGTTTGTTTAGGGGTCTTGGGTTATGTTGCGGGGCACCATAGTGCTGGCTACATTTGATATGTTATGTCCCTATATTTTGCATCCGTTTTTGTTATGGATGTCATAGTCTGTCAAGTTTGTTTCCCTATGGACGATAGCAGGATATTTATAATTTTGATATACTTCATGGGAGAAACTCCCTCTTACACATAGCGAGGATGTGGTATCAAGTTATGGAATCAACCACTTCGATATGTATGAGGGTGGCAAGTGGAATGATATATAATCTTGATGGTGAATAGAAGAAGTTGAATATTCAATTAAGTGGGGATGTGAGATGGAGTAATCTCAAAGTGTGATATGTTGCGAGGGTCTAAGTTATGATAAAGGATATTTTAACATGTTGATGAACCATGTATGTGAAAATAATTCCTAGAGAACTCGTGAGTACAATGGATGGCACTCATGTATCTCGGTAGATGGATTGTTTTGTATATGGACATCAATAATTAGTTTTATGCAGGTACAATAGGGATAAGTAGAACGTTCGAGGAGGAATCCATAATGAATAAATCCTAGTAAGTGTGTGAACTGTAAATCATTTTCCCCATCAAGATGGTTAGTGGTCATCCAAAACCACATGTTATGTTAAGAAGTTCATGGTGCTCTAAAAACCATTTTGTAGTGTAAGATTCATGGTCATTTGAAACCACTTGTTGTGACAAATGTAAGTTCGTGGTCAACTATAAACCACTTGGTGTGATGTATGGTTTGTGGTAAGAAAAAACTACTTGAGAGTTGTAATGGTTAGGGGTGAGCTGCAAAATTCCAAAATGATTTATGATGAGGGGAAGATAATAAAATTAAGTAGCACATGGAAGCTCATCTATATGAAGATAAAAGTTGAAAATGAGAACATGACTCTGATTAAGACTTGACCTAACATATATTTGTGGATAATTCATTTCTCCATTAAGGGAGAGTGTTGGAAATAAAGAAAAAATTAATAATGGTCCAACATTGGAACTGCAATTGGTTATTGTTGGAATAAGGTTATAGTTGGTTACATGTTGTTTAGCTATTTTTAGAGTCTAGATCCACTATTTCCAATTATAGAGTGTTGGTCTATTCTCATATATATGTAACATTTTTTCAAGCAATCGATCAATGAAGTGTGAGTGAGACAGTTACGTTCCTCTCACATCTAAGTGAAATTTAATGTGCATATTTTGTTAGGATACCAAGTCCATTAAATTTAACATAGGATAACATACGAGAATGAAGACAAAACAAAGATGATATTAATTAGTCTTAGAAAGAGTTATATTTTGTTGGATTTTAAGCTTTATGCTCAGCTATCCAATGTTGGAATAAATTTTGTATGCAATTTCTATGCAATAAAAATGAGTATATTTCAAGTAAAAAATTATCTCATTTTCTTCTATGCGGAAGTTAGGAAAATAACAATATTTGTACATTGGATAAGGTCCATACAAATATGTGTCTAATATTTTATATGACGCATCAATGTCGGTTGATGTTGGCTATGGAATGATCGGACCCAGGGTTTAATAAGCATCTCCAACAAAACATCCTACAACCACCGACATTCTCAATAATACCCTACTAGTAGGATAAAGTCTCACCTGATACGCATGTAGGAATTTCAAAGAGCATCATAGGGGATGTGTAGAGGAGGATAAGGTGGTGTTCTCCATGTGCTTATACATACGTTAACTTATTCAATCATTTTCCCCAAAGAAACCACTTAGCATTTAACCTTTTAAGCAAGTATGGTGTTCATTCATAAATATATACACAAACATACACTACATAGAATGTGACATAACCAGGTTCATATTATTATTCTTGGAAAACCTGACATTGACTAGAATCATACAAGAAATATCATCAGGCCTCACTTTCATTTCAACATTTTACACAAAATAGAACACAACACATATCAGTCACATAGCCCTATTACATTCTACAAGATCTCTTCTCATCCCCACCCAACCTATTACAAAACATTCTTTTAAATAGGCTCAGGATATCTTTTGGTCATTAGTCCACGTGTGGGCTTAGAAGCATGCAAAAATTCCATGCCTGGAACACAATTGACGTGCATCATGGGGATCTCTTGTGCTAGTCTCCTTGGCGTGCCTCTTGTTTTCCAACTGTGTTCCTTGGAACTTGAGCTTATTCCTCAAAACTTGGGCACCAACATGCCCCAAGCCCTATGCTTGGATCGTCCTCAAGGAAATATTTAGTCCTTGAAAATGGATTGCTAAATTGAAGGAAAAAATCTAGTAATCTTCGTGGTACGGTATGATATCTATGCATCCAATTGATCCATGACCTCTATTAATTTTTCAAAATCACCATTGAACTAGATAGACTACTAAATGTTTTATTCTATGGCTAAGGTTGCTCATAGTCGCCTAACTCAACAACCCTCTTTGACTTCTCATGCACCTCTATAATATTTTGGTAATGTGCTTCAACATGTTCTTGAAATTGCATGATCTATGTATTTAAATCTACTATTGCTCGATGCGGTTTGAAGAAATCTTCTTGGGAAATGCCGAGTTCTCCATCATGGCCTCCATGCATGAAATCATAGGAATCTTTATCATTGATTGATTTTTTGTCTTTACCTGATCTTTTAATGTCATGATGTGGTCCTCCTTCTGAGTGACCTCTGGCAGTTCCTGCAGATATGTCCATAATTGAAAATTAGTATTGACTTAGTTTCCTCATCCCCTACGATGAGTTTTACTTGGACAGAGTGACTTACAACTTGACTATTACAACTTTGTGACTTTATTTTCCCTCATGATTCACATTGAATCCTAAACTCTAACCTACCCTAACTTTTTTTTTATGAATGGTACATACTTAGAAAGTTTGTTGGCTCCGCAAGCTATGGTATGACTTGAGGTGACTTCCATTGATGAACCCCTTCATGGGATGCCTATCCAAGGTGGAAATATTGGCTATGCTTGCTTCTGTGATGAATAGGATCCATAATGGACCCGGGCATATCATCCTCAGTTTTCTTAGATTCTGTAGAAATTTGTTGTCATATATCAAAATGAGTGCACCTAGTTCTAGTATCTTTCTCTTAATGTTCCAATCATGCCATGCTTTTTGTCTTTTCTTATCAACTAGTTGAATGAACCCTACAATCGATTGGTCTTCTTCTAGATCCATCAACTCATCATTCCCGCATTGAAGGGATTCCTCATCTATCATATTTGTGGCAATGTCTATGTGCAAGCTAGGTATAACAAATTCCAACGACATCACTGCTTCTTTTCCATAAACTAGCATTAATGGAGTGTGCTTAGCCAACCTTTTACACGTTGTTCTGTATTCCCATAGTACTGCTAGACTGTGTTGATCCCAGTCATCATGTTATACATTGCAGACCTTCATTAGTTCCTTCTCTAAGATCTTATTGGATCCTTCCATCGTTCCATTAGCTTGAGGATGGTAGGGTGTACTCTTTTGATGATATATCACGAACTGTTTAGTTAGTGGGAAGATGGTGGAATTTAAGAAATGAGTTCCCTGATCACTCACTAATACCTTTGGGCATCCAACACTAGTGATGATATGCTTGAATATGAACCGTGCGGCGGTCTCTAATGTACAATATTTTACTGGCGATTCTAACCATCTTATCAAATATTCCATCAAGGTAATAATGTACCATATGTGAGTCCATGCTAGTGGGTTTATTGGACCCACAAAATCAATAGCCCATTTTTCAAAGGGCTTGAGGTTGGTCACTGGGAAGAGGCGCATATCACCCCTCTGTGATGGCTTCTCGACCCACTAACATACAACACACTATTTGTAATATATCTTGGCTTCTTGAAATAACGAAGGCCAACACAATCATGTAGGTAGCACCTTATACGCAGTAGACTTACCCACATTATGTCCACCTACAATGCCTTTGTGTGCCTCCTAGAGGATATAGACAATCATTTGTGTTCTAGTATACCCTTACCTAGGATGCCATTAGATCCAAATTTGTAAAGTTGTCCTATGATCAATTGGAAATCAGCACTACTCGTCACCATCTTCCTATGTTGCGCAATTGTGTACTCTTCTAATGCACATCCAATTGCCAAAAATGCTGCTATTTCATTAAATCGGTAAGGTACCACCTCAATTCGAAATAAATACACATCAGGGAGATCATCATCCATACTTCCTCCAGTTTTGCTTGACTCAATCCTAAACAGATGGTCCAGCCTAACATTGTACTTCCAAGGCTTGACCACAACTTCAAATTCAAACTCTTGGAAGAGAAGCAACCGTCTGCATATGTGCCCCCCCAACATTGGCTTGTTGATCTAGTAGTTCAATGCAAAATGATCTGTGAAAAGCTTGAAAGCAATGCCCAATAAGTAGTGTCAAAATTTCTGTAGTGCATACGTCATGAGTTTAATCCATCACGCTCACTTGTAGTATAGTTCTTCTCAGTTGGGGACAACTCCGTGCTAGCAAAGTGCATGGGGTGATTGACGTTCCCTTCTCTTGGCTAGGCTAGCACTGCTCGTAGAGAAACTCATGATGCTTCCACATGCACATGATACATGTGCACTCAATCTAGAAATATTAGAATGGGCATTGTAACTAACTTCTCCTTTAGAACATCCAGCGCTTGCTGGCATTCCTCCATCTGCTTCCTACGCTACACCTCCATGCCTCTTGCAACCTACGCGCCCTTCACCACCCAGCTCTCCTTGACCATGATTCACCCTGCACACTCCTGCTCACTTTCCCTCGCCCCACTTCTTTTCCACCCTACTCCTTCACCCTCACTCACCTCCCACGCACTCATTGTTGCGCGTCACACCCCTCCTTCCCTTGCTCCACTACCCTCTCCTTGCCGCAGCCAGTTGCTCCATCTCTCCTACACGCAGGCTACACCTCCCACCATTCTGCCCTCTCGGCCCTCACTTCCCTCCATTCCCTCTTCTCCTTCTCACGCCAATAGCATGCACACTTTCCAATCTACGCCTGCTTGCCCTCCACGGCGCCCTTATAGGCTGCCCTTCCAGCTCGCCACTCCAACGTGCATCAAACACTCCACTCTTATGCTGCTTCAACCCGTGCCTCGAATCCTCTAGCACCATCATCGACCTTTCATTCCTCCACGTGGGTCATCTTCCAATCCCCTCCCTCAGTGTTGCCCCATGCCCCACCTCCTCAGTTGCTACAGCGTATGCCTGCCATCCCAGCTACTCCCATATGCCATCCTCCCCATGGCTTCCATCCCACGCGATTCATTCCGCTCTCTACCCACTGCTACACTCTCTCGACACTCGTCCACGTCATCTTGGCCATCCGTCGGCCTAACACTCCGTTCTATTCGCTTCACATTGCCCCTCCTATCAATCCTTACTTCCACGATATAGGGTTTAAAACCCTAGTCTCCCCACATAAAAAAAAATCCATATAACAATAATAATATTATTAATAATAATTATTATAATATATAAAAATTTCAAAATTTTCTTATTAAAAACTATATAAAAGAAATAATATATGAATAATAATAATATTTTAATTATATAAAAGAAATAATATATGAATAATTTAATAATATTATTAATTTTTAGTAATAATCATTATTATCACTATTATTTTTAATAGTTAACATGTAATGGACCAATTATATGAGAAATTGATCAGAATTCTTGAGTAATCAAACAAAGATAGGGGATAAATATTCGAGAATATGAAAACAGATTTATGCAATGAAGTGGAAAAAGCTATTGACAAACCTTTCGATAAAATAAAAAGAAGCATAACCATGGGTGTAGAGAATAACGATGAAAATGATGAGGATGTTGATGACACTTCACAACAACAACATGGGCATCAAAATTGTTTTGATAATGATGAAAACAATGATAGTTGTACGAGGAGAGGAGATTTAAAGCTAGTATCTCCTATGAAATTGGAATGGGTAAAGATGACATTATTCGTAATGATACCAAGGACAGTCAAGCCAAGGCTGATAGCAAGTATTCGAAAGAAGCTGTGTGCATAGAAGATAAGGAAGATAAAATAAAGGAACCTACGATGGAGACTGAAGAAAGAAATAACAAGGTGATAGAACATGTGTCTGCATTAGATCAACATTCAATAGCTGTCAATTATGACGCTGTAACATCCCAAAAAAATTGCAAAAATTAAAAACTTTTCTATGTGACAATAAACGTTATCTGATAATGTGGAAATATAACAATGCATGAAATGTAATCTATATTTAACTGTGTTGTTACAGATCACTTCTATTGTTGCTTATAGATGTTGAATTAATTGTTTGACTAAGGTACTTTTGTTTGGTTGATGAAAGGGTTCTTTGGACGCCTCGAGGCTTACTTAGCATTCGTGCTAAAACATGTGAATTCGTACTTGTGACAGATTAATAGGTAAGAGATGAGAGTTGCGAAAGGAAAATCCACAGTTTATCAAAGAAGAACTACGATGTTTACATCACAGTATTGTACCTAGATTTATTTGGTTTCCGTCATGTTTTCTGTATGTAACTGTTTACTTTCTATCTCGATGATGAATCGTGCAATTTCATGTTCAACTGTTTGTTAATTAGTTTAGACTCTACATCCTGCGATGATGGTATCGTTCTGAAATGTTTCCTCTTACAGCATTCATTAACAGGTGTGTAAGTGTATGTGTTGAGATCTGTTCACCATTCATAACTTTAAGGTCTGTCTTACTATTGTTTATAGGGTTATTATTTAACCATTGTAAACGTGTTTTGTTACCATTCTAACAACTATCACATTGGTGAAATGTGAGTTTGTAAATAACGTGATACCCTAAGCGACACTTATGTGTTTGTACGACACTATATGCACAATATGGTTTATGTGCAGCTATAGGGCATATGTGCATCATGGATATCCTATTTTATTCTATACACTAACATCTTCTTGGCTATTATGTGAATGGTGTGAGTTGAGTACGACCTTATTATCTATGTGTAACTATATGGAACCATGTACACATCTATAGGTTAGATACTACTTTGTAATACTTGGTGATATATGAGAATTTCATTGCAATATATAGTATGTAAGAAAATACATACATGGTGATACTTAAACGCATACAAACCTTGTAATATCGTGCAATGGTTGAATATATATATAAACTATACAATAATGTGAATTATGCAAACCTTGATGAATGTAATTTCTAACTTGGAGCCTTGACAGGTTTATACGATGTCGACATTACCAAAGCGATGCAAGGTGTATTAATTGTTATAAGGTGGATATCCATATTACAGGTTGGCAAGTTAAATCATAATCTTCGGTATTGAATGCACACAGCTAACAAAATTAATGGAAATCCATCGTGGATGATATGGTAGACTTGGTTCACATGCTAGTTTCCAAAAATAACCTTAGAGTGCTGAGTTGTAACCTGACACGAGGGCAATTGCTGTAGAGTTGGATCCTTCGTGGTTTTGGTAATGATGGTTCATTTAATATGATTAACTGGTTGTAAGTTTCGTAAACTTCGCCTAAGATCTTCACCGTCGATCTTGTGAGGGTTTCGATGCAGTGGTTAAACCCTACTTGGTTTTGGAATATCGTATTTATTGTGTCGTTGTTGTTTGATGGTAGTGGCTCTGCATTGGACGACAGGCCGAGGGTTTGTAGCAAGGTTGAACTGCCTATGGGCTGTATCTCCTGAGTCTCGTATTCGAATCTCTGGAATTTATAGAGCCGAGTTCTCAGTTTCTTGTACAATAGTTCTTTTGTTGAGCTTCCAGTTGAACTTGCAACTTACTAAGGTTTGATCGTTAGACCTGTTGATAGTTGTAAGATTTCGGTTGGGAAACAACCAACCTTTCTCTATGGTTGTTTCCAGGTTTTGATACTGTTGAGAGTTAATGGTTTAGATAGACTCTTGTTACTTCAACTTTTGGCGAGGTGGGGCTTCATCGCTACTACACCAGACTTGGCGTTGAATGCTACTCTGGCTTTCGAAAAGAGGTAATGTGTTTAGTTTTTATCACTGTTATAAGCATACGGTGACCCTTCCTTCTCGATAATGTTTTTAACCACATTTTCAAAACTCTCACAGGTACAATGTGTAATGGCTTCGACATTCTGGGCATTGGAAGTTGGGTTTCAGCTATACCAACGGGTAAGCCTTCGGTGGTTGCCTTGGAAACCCTGTATAGAAGATGATGGTCGTCTATTTGAAAGTTCTATTTATCATGTTTGAAAAAGTCATAGAGTTTTATGATTAGGGTTTTGTGAATCTTGTTGAAAGTATGGGAGGATATCCCTCGACCCATGAGGCAACTGTTGGTTCTGGTTTTGAATGTAATAGTGTTAAGACAGGGTTTCACCCTCAAAATTGAATGAAGCAATATTTGATGTTTCGATACTATGGTTATCGTTTCCTTTGTAAATGGCTAGATAAAATGTAAATGTTTAAATCTATACACGATGTGTTGGTTGCTACCAGCTAGATAATGTAGGCTTATGACCTGTGTGAAGTCTTGTTTACTTTATAAACCTGTAGGTTAAGTTTTCGAACTCCTTCAAAAGAAATTCAAATGGAATATTTAAAATTCATATTACTGTAATCGTATCTTTTTGTTGATTTGTGCTTGGTCTGTATACACGAGTTGTAACTCGTCAATGATATGGGAATAAGCAGTGAATGTTTTTGTGAAATGATAATACAACTGTTTGTTTTATAGAACAATGGGTAAATGAAAAATGTTGATAAGGCTTTCGGCCTGCATGAGCTTCATTTTTGTTTATAATGTTGTTGCTGCATCTTAAAGAAAATAGGAAAGTAATTTCCAGTGTTAGGGTTTAGTCTTTGTTTTGGAATCTTCTACAGTCGTTTTGATTATCCAATCTTAACTAAACAATATACAAGCATGTTTATAGTATGAGTGTTTGGTCTTGGTAAAAAGGGTTGATGTCTCCTATTTCTCTTTTGATTTATTTTGCAATCAAAAGTATTATCTAAACCCTGAAATGAATTTGTGGAATTTAACTATTGGACTTACAGAAACGATTACTGTGCAAGTGCTTATTTTGTCTACTATTAATGAATATACTGATAACAAATTCGATTTCTTACTCTAGCACGAAAATATAAAAACTTGGAAATGCAAAACTATTTGTGATGAAAATCTATAACTCGACTCTGTAAAGGAATATAATTACTTTTAAACATAGATAAAATTGTGTGAGAATTGATGATCAGTACATAAATAATTTGTATTTATTCTATGCATTATTATTAAAAGAAATTGATATAAATAAGCTATCTAATGGACTCTACTCTGTAACTATAGGGATTAGGAAATATTTTCATTTAAATTTTCAGAAGTAAATTTATGTATTTCTAAACAAACTACTATTCAAGCAAATAGAGAAACATTACTGTAATTTCTGGAGATACTTGTCTAAATGAGAAGATACTGAAAGAAACTGATATAGGTAGACTTAGAAAGTTTAACAGTAAACAGTAATTTAAAGAAACACATCATTTGCATCTTTTCTATCACTTGGCTATCTTGCCAATCATACTTATCTACTTTAATCTATCTCTGTACTAGAGTACAATGTTGTTCCTTTTGCATGGGGAAAAATGTAGAGATCATTTTATTCAATCATTCTAATGATACAAACTTAATAATTTATTCAGGAAAACTGAAACAAAGAACTTAACAGTAAAAGTTTAAATAGATGATAGAACTTTAAAAAAAAAAAGTAGATAATACCATAGAACCTATAAAAGATGATAGGGCTGACAAACACCCAAGGAGGCCTGTTCCTCCCAACCTGCTTCAGAAGAAGCAGCTCAACTGCTGACTTCAAATGAACCCTCGAGCCTGCTTACTGATCCAGTAAGTGGGTGAAATTTGTGTAGAAGCAAGGCACTCAAAAATACCTTCTCCACTCGGTACCAACCTCCTGAAACAAAATTCCTTCTCCACTCAGCATCAAACTCCTAAACTCAATAAGAGTTTGGCAGACTCACAACATGATCAACAACAGCATATCCCCTTATCAAATCTCTTGGGTGAAAACAGAGCAAAACCCCAAGGTAAGTTTCCTCGTCATGAAAAGTGATGAACCTCAGTTCAATATTTGATGGCTATTATATAGACTGCCTAGGTCTTTTAGTGGTCAGTTTAGAATAAATGAGCCTCAAGCTCCAGTCCCATCTTTCAGGGCACTATGACCACACTTCAAGGAAGTTATCCCATACCAACAGCTAGTTAGTTGCATCATGATGCTGGCACTTGTCCATTTCCTTCTACCACAGATTCCATTCCACCTAGTGGATCAGTAACCACTCTTTCAACAGTCCTCTTAGGTGTTTGTCTCCTATTTTATTTATTAAGTAATAATATATTGTGCAAATTACAGTCATCTTTGGACACCTATCCAATACAAACTTTACAATAAAAGTTATCATAATGTTTTCTAAACATAAAATGTTTTCCAGCTTAAAGGGTATGTTACAGAAACTATAGATTGTGGATCTACGGTGGCTATTGGTACGCCAAATACAACCCAAATTGCTCCTGCTGAGCATCATGCTAATAAAAATGGTAATACCATGTTTGGAGAGAACAAGGAGCATAAAAAAGAACTTGCACATGGTTCCCAACCAGTTTTGCTAGATAAAGCTATTCATTTGATTGATGAAGTTGGAAACCATGCCCATATAAAATCTTGCAAGATAAGGAAGCAACATTAAACATACATACTCTCCTATTTCCCCAATGAATATTGGAAGGAAATTCTGGTAGTTAATAAATTCCATGAAACTACACCATCAACAATATGGAGTCAATATCTACTTAAACAAGCTGGAAAGCTGGGTGACGATTTTGCAAACCCAATTGTAGATAGTGATGCATAGGTTGTGTCCTTGCCAACTGTCACTTCCAATATGTTATAGTGTCGCTTACATAGCAAATATTGCATCCACATGGTCAAGAAGTCCTATTGAGCAACTTATTGTAGATCATGAAAAACATTTATATTGCTCCATAATTGAAGCCTTGTCCCTAGTCGTGTGGACATTGAAGGTGAAGCCTCTTAAAATTCCTTCTGATGAGGAATCCATGGAGGCTACGATTCAAAGAAAACCAAGACAAGACCTAGAGATACCCGAGACTGACATCAGTTTAGAAGTGCATCATTTTTGTGACAACTCAAACACATCTTTGAAATTGTTAGAATTAAAGTGTAGACTCACTAAGGCTGTAACAAGGAATAAGCCATTTACAATAATATTGCTTGATGAAATTGAGAAAGATCACCCTGGTATTTTCAAAGTATAAGTGCTTAAGAATGCCCATCGCTTTGATTTTCAAGGTCAAAGAGTATCTCTTAAAAATACCTCCAATATTATTACATCGAATGTTGGATCTACAACCAATGCATGGAAAGGTGGAAGTAATAGAATTGGATTCACTTTTGGAGAAGAGGAGCATGAAGGAATATATTCAACCTTAAAAAACAGTATTCATGGAAAATTTGAAGGGCTATTTTCAAGACACCGGTGATGATGAGATGATTAGAGAGCTACCTAAAACAAACACATCAGTGATGAGAGATCTTCGACATCTTAATATTGTTCATCTCTCAAGGATCCAAACAATTGCAATAATTGACTGGATATGGACTAATGGCTTAACCAAACTTATACCAAAAAATTGCAATATATCGTTGTTTGTAGCCGTAAAAATTTATAGCGTTCAACCAAGTATCTTTTCTCAATGAATACTCAAAAAATATGGCCTCAATGTGGAAAGACACCTACACAATTATTCAAATCTACAACAGTTCTGTCGTGGTTGATTATTAATGGATTGAGTATTGCAAATTCGTTGTTTATGATTGAGAAATGTAGTGATAATTAAGGTCCATTGTTGTTAATAAATGGAATCCAAAAGATGAAATGGAAAGGAAATAATTACAAGTTGTATTGTTTGAGAAGCTTATAAAAATCACTACCCAAGAAGAAGGAATTCAAAAAAAGGAGTTAAAGGAAGCAACGGTTGTAATCGAGATCGCATGTCTCAAGTCATCACTTCAACATAAACCTATAATAAAGACAATATCAACAAACTTAGTTTTGAGGACAAAGCTCCCTTACAGGGGGTGGAAATGTTACAAATATTAAATAATAAATAAGGACACATTAATAATCATTAATAAATAGTAATTATAATAAAAACTAAGAGGGCACAACTTCTCAAATAGGTGCCCAAGCCATATAAAATGAAAGACATTAACATTATTCATAAACGATTATCATTAAATTATCAATTATATATATTTTTTATATTTCCATATTTTGGTTGTTACAAAGAAGGGATGTTCATGCAAATTGAGCACCTAAGACCAAAAATGGAACCAAGGTCGTAGGAAATCACTCCACCCATGGAAGAGAATCAAAATCCATGGATATTCCCTGTTGTTTGGGATGATACAACAATGGCCACTCAATTCAAACATTCAAAAATTGGTCTCCTTCCTTGAGTGGCATGAAGGTCACCAATTTAGTTATTATGTTTGCATCGATCGTGAGAAGCAGAGAAGTCTTCTACGGGCTCCACACCCTCCACAAGATTGGGTCCACCATCAGTGTGAGGGAACTAGCTGCAAATGTCTAAAGGAGGAATAAATTAAATTAATTTTTGATATTAAAGGGATATTGCAGACATTAATTTTGGTATGGAGCAATTGGTGCACATGCAACAAATTCAGATGGATATCCTCATTCGTAATCCTAGCATGGATACTCAGTCACCTTGTATGCCCGTCATCATCCCCACAACACCAACTCAGGGAACTTCTCCCCTTGAAGAGAGAAAGGATGACACCTCAAACAAGTAGAGATCATCACAAGCTATTTGTTTTTTGGTCCAAATGTCTATTACTTAACTGTTGAGTCTATAGGCATTTAGTGTTCAAGTGGTCTTTGTTGATTTTTGATGTCAAAAGAACAAGTCTTTTTCTAGGAACAACTTTTAATCATTGGGAAAAAATGCTTATAGAGCATATTTTGGTTATGGGACACTTTGTTTTGGATGCCCAGACCATTTTTTAATTGTAACTATCACTGTACATTCTCCTTTTCCTGGTAATATAGTATCTTACTTACAAAGAAAATTAAAAAAATTCAATTTATTTTATTAATTTTAGAAAATTGACACCTATTTGAGTTGTAAATGCACACCTAGATGATACTCTCAATGCAAAAATAAAAACCAAAGAATAAAATTATAAAACATGAAAAATTAACATATAATATGTATTATGGCATTTCAAATGACAACACCATTACAAATACATATGAGCACTTTGCAAAGTTCACCAACACATTAAATATATCACTCATATGGGGTGTTAAGGAGGCAAGGAGACATTCTCTTAGTACCACCTATTACCATTCATGGAAACATGTGGTGGCAGTTAGTGGAATTCATTAGGGACAACATGCAAGTGGGAAGAGGCATATGGTGCAGGGGGGTTCATCAAACACTTGTGTAAAAGTTGAAGCATATTTAGTTGATGGTTGTATAGTGATTAGTATAAATGTTATACAACTAATTTGGGAGAATTGCAACCCACACTTAGTGATGATGCTTCTTGTACGCACCAAGAATTCAATATCTACCAACAAAATGATGACCACAAGATTCATTCTAGCTCTACTTCTTCTCATGATTGATCACCTTAATGATATAATGGATCCCCGATAGCCTCCAGACAATGTAGAAAACAAGGCAACCAAATAGAGGAGAATTAGAGGGAAGCTAGGAAAAAATGGAGCATAGAGTTCCCATCTCGATACATGAAACTAATCATATGAAGGAGGAGAGAGAGTTCCAACTTCGGAGGGATTATCGCTTTGGTAAAGAGAACAAGTTCAAAGTTGACACATATGAGGCACCTCAAATTTGCAAAGGTTGTTCCCCAAATCACAAGATGCACCATGAGCTAAGAGGGTGACAAACTAGGTCTAGGATGCAATAGATTGATGCTCAATATATTGCAATAGGTGTTGAGGGTAGGGACAAAGTTGTCATTGTTTAAATACTATACAAACTAGAAGACAAAATCATGGAAAGTAGGGGAGTGACAAACAACACCAAAATTGATGACAAGATAGAACACATTAACGCATATTAAAGCTTCTCCATAAACATGAATACATGGTACTCAACTTTGAATCTATATTGACACACAAATTAACAACATAAACTTTATGGAAAAAAGCAATGACCTAACTTTACAAATAATCACATAAAAACTCCACTAGTTGATTGATAAGTATTATTTTACAATGCAACCCCTCTAAGACAAACAAAGGGACAAAGGAAGATGCATAGGATGATGGAAAAGAGTAACAACAAAGATAACATCCCAACATCCTATCTCCTGAGGTGATAATGTAGACTAATGAGCATATACTCTAGTTCAATTTTCCTTTAACCTTTATTTATTTTATGTTTTTATGCCAATATCTTAAAAATCATGTGTTTTCTTTAAATTGATTATTTTATATATATAATAATTGATAAACTTTATATATATAATAATTGATAAACAACATAGACGGAGACATATAAGCACACTCTATTTCTTTATCTTTCATTTCATTTTCGCTTTAAAAGCCAAAGGCTCGATAGCATAAAACCATGCTAAATTTTAATTTAAAAATGTTCCAACTATGAATATGAGAAATTATAAAAAAGATTTCACGTTGAAACACTTACAATTAGAACTCTTTAGCATATATTTATTATCCCTTTAACCTATTGTAATATAAAAGAAGTCCTATCCTTCAAAACCTAAACCTAAACCTAAAGTTTTTATACACGAGAACCTTCATCCCGTAAACCTAATTAGAACCTCTGGAGCGCCGCGACCTATCGATCCGATGGAAGTCGACAGGTCGTTTGCTTGGGTTTGTATTGTTTTGTTTTACTCTCCGAGAAGTCTTAAAAATTTATATGGTTGTGACTGGAAATAACATGCATTAGCTCTGGTGATTGCTGTCATTGTTACGAATATATCTTCCAAATGGAAAAAGTAGATTGAACCAGGTAAGGAAGAGAAGGCAAAAGGTTTTCCAATCTCGCAGAAAGAAAGGATTTGATACATTTATATTAATGGCCGGAAGAATAGGATTTGTCCCAGAGGATTTGCCAGCGGATTTGCCCGATGGGGAGAAAATACAGCTTTCAATTTTCTACTTCATTTCTAGTTTTTGCATAGCGCTGTTGAACAATATAATGGCAGGCGGATACAGAGATTGTAAGCCGAAAATAATTGCACCGTTAGAAAATGATTCCCCGAGCAAAGATGAAGAAAACATAATATCCAACTCGACCGAAGACACAGATCATGGTGAAATCTCGGCGCTTGCAAAAATTGCAACAATGGAAAATGATTTTAACCCCTATAAGAGTGCGTTGAAGGAGCTGAAAACAGCCCTGGATTCCATGAAAAAGGATCTTGAATCCTCCATTGCTATGGAAGTGGAGAAACAGGGCCAGATCAATGATTTACAACAGCAGCTTTTGAATATTGCAGAGGCAAAAACGTCCCTCGAGGAGAAAAACAATTCTCTACTCACTGAAATAAACAAATGTAGAGAAGAAAATGACCGTCTTCGGGAGAAAAAAGGGGAAATAGATAGTTCTGTGGATTGTCTCAGCAAGGAACTTGAATCTAAAGATTTTCTGCCACAAAGTGCAGGAAAAACAAAGTACGTGAATGAAAATGAAAATGGAAAACCACGATTACCACCAAACGGCGTGTATGAAAAGCGAACACAACCAAATGCAGTGGCTCAAAAGTCTATACCACCAAATTCGACGGCTGAAAAACGAACACAAAATAAGAGGAATATGTCTGGAAAGCAATCATCAAATTCTGTGCCGGAAAAACCAGGGCGGTGATTCGTATAAATTAAAAGTTAATCATCAAATTCTGTGCCGGAAAAACCAGGGCGGTGATTCGTATAAATTAAAAGTTAATCATCAAATTTTGTGCCGGAAAAACCAGAGCGGTGATACGTAAGTGAAAGTTAAGCAAATATATGCAGTATTAACATTCCTGAAATAGATTCCGAGTTGAATTTTAATCGGCTTGCCAGAGACGGTTTCCAAGTTCCAAGTTCACCCCGAAAATATAGGTCAATCTTTTTCTTTTCTTCTTTATTTAAATTTTTGTGAGAAAATATATCTTGCTCCATCGATGGGTGAGAAAATAATATTTATGAAAGGAATTAGAAGTGGCTTTGGCATTTTCAAATTTCTTATTTTTGAACTCTTATTCGACAATGACAATATGCACACTCAGTCAAATACGTAAAACAAATTGAATTTAGAACAAACAATTCACATGGGAAGATTGACCAAATGTAGATTTAAGTATATTTATAAGATTTAAAAATGGCTTACACATCTTAAATTTCTTAGTTTTGAATTTTGGATGCTACAATATGCCTACAAAATATATTAGTTGTTTTTGGTAACTATTCATTATAAGCTAGCATTATGATTCCATTTATCAATTAACTCAACAATAATAATTTGTGAAACATTTCAAGTTTGATTCCAACTGACATAATATATAATAATAGATTGGTGTGGGTTAAAATAGAGATTCATGTTTTCTAACATCTCACGCATGTTGTGCGTGCACACTCTTTTTAAAATAGAAGAAAATCCATAACATAAATTTTTATAATTTTAATTAATTTAATTTAATTTATAAAATATAGTAAAATGTGAGATGATGAATTATAATAAAAATATTCTAGAAATTATGTATATTTAAAATTAAGTATATTTATGTGCAGAGCATTGTTGGTACGTCTAGCAGATCATGTAATGCATGTATCTTATTGGAAGCGACATAAAGATGATGATATCATAAATTGCAAAAAAAATCAAATACAAGTTTAAATGATTTGGGGAATAAGTGACTATTTTTAGAAGTAATTAAAATTTCTAACAAAACTATATATATAAAAGAATGCAAACCATGGCAATATGACTACTACTTATGTACTTATGGTTCCCTTAAGTTTTCATTTCTAAATATAAACTTCATTAACTCATTACTATATTTGACTATATTTAGGATACCAATTCAATGATAGTTTAATGTTTTTTTGCATCAATTAAATGTTGAAGGAAAAATTGGCAAACATCATTGGTTAATAGGTGTTGTAATTGTGTTAATTATTGGACGTTGTAATGTTGGACTAACTTCACTTAAGCAATATTATGTCGATGTTACAAATGTTTCTTAAGCAACTCTCCATGGGCTAGCAACACCGCTTATCCATGTCCATTGGATGTTAAAACAATACATATAGTAAATTAGTGTACAACGTTCAACACTGATCATACAAAATATTTAATCTCTATTATGCTATAATTATCTTCTAGTATTTTTCTTTTTTTGGAAGCTTTACAAGTTTGATGTTTGTATCTTCTTCCTAATTCTCTTCTCGCCCTTTTGGTTTCATGTAGGCATTCGAGTAGGATCCACGTAAGCTACAATTAAAGAAAATCATCTACAAATCACCTCATTAAAAAAAAATATGATTTTTTAATGACCTCATTCATAGCACTTGGTGTAGTAGGATCTCTTTAGCTTCCATTATAAAATTGTAATGTACTTCCGTAATAACCTTTGTAGTTATTGTAGGATGAAATATTCTAAACTTGTTTAAATAATTAACTGTTCAAAATTTATTGAACTTATATACCTCCTTACTAATAGTATAAGGGTCATTTTTCTTTGCTTTTTTTCATTTCAACTAAGAATATATACCCTCTAGTGAAGACAACCTTCAGATCTTTGATTGTGTTATATTATTGACTACATACGATAATATAACATAATTTGGTTAGGAAATATTTTAAATTATAGATGCAAAAATTAATAATGACAACTTTTAAATATTTGTACTTCATATCTCCCTTCTCCTTTAACATACATGGACCATACATGGACCCTAGGCCAAGTTTTTGTTTCCCAACCTTCTCTAATTTGGTCTATGTAGCCTTTGAAGTGTCTTTGAGCCTACAAAAAGTGTAAAGTGCATGTTAATGTGATTTAATTACTATGGGAAAATGCATAATTATATGTTTATTGTATGTTATATTCTTATAAATACCTTTGCATATTTCCAACATTCAAATGTAAGGATCCCTTTTTTTCATTTTCTTCTCTTAAGCATTCTCAAATAGCGTGGTAATTTTGTTGCTCTAATTTCAAGTACTTGGGTTTGTGCACGAAATTGAGGGACCCTTTAGGTGCAATTCTACACCTAAATATGCACGTTTTTCACCGCTCTCTACAGCATGACATACATGATCATTATTGACGAAATTTTAGGCATAGATAGAATTTTTTATGTAGATTCCAAATATGTAATTTAAAAGAAAAAATATTGAGATTTTCTATTTATTTCCTCACTCCGTTGGTCAAAAAACATACTGTTAGTGTTTATTATGTAGCTTTTTCATTTCACAACCATTTAAAAAAAAAATTGTATGCTGCACTAGAAGACATCGACTTCTACATGCTATAAAAATTCCAAGTCGAAATAATTGCATTAAGACCTTCAAAGGCTGCACCCACATTTGACGTATCGCTCTCGAGGTTTGATCACTTACATAATTCAAAACAATTTAAAAATTAAACATTTAATTTTGGAAAAATAGCGCTGCACTAGTGCTACGAGTTCTATACATGTATACCAATTTTTGTATCCCGAAACCATCATTTAGGCCTTGAAAGGTTGCACCCACAAAAACATAAACCTTATCATCTGCCAAAAAATAAAAAGCCACTGTTAGAAAACATGAAATTTGACATAGTTATGTAAATTTTCAATACTTAAAACTTATATATTCAGAAACATGACTCAATTTCCTATGTTTCATCGTTTTTACTCGATGCAAGATATCTTGTGTAAGAATGTCAAAAAAACCAAGTAAGTTGAGGGATGCCTGATTTTTCATTTTTTTATTGCATCTAACTCGCAAAAAGTGACCCTCATTAGCTTGCAGATGCCCACTTCCTTACCATGGTTTCATCCAAATTTTGGTTGAATACTGGACCAAAAAATGCAGTCATGTGTTTCATCAACTCTTTTTTCAAGTTTTTGTTTTGGTATTTATAACTTGTTCTAATCGTTGGTACAAAAAGAGAATATTATTTTTCATACAATGCTTGATAGAATAAGTTATTCCCTGGCATTGCAATCATATATTATGATTACATAGATAAGATCAATATACAAATAATATTTGTTGTATGAAATGAAAAATTGTTGATGGTTCGGTAATTACTATGGAGTTTTAATCCCTTCATAGAGACTAGTTCATCATCCATCTATAATTATGCCCAACATCTTGGCACTTATACTAACATTTGATGAAGGAAGCATGGGAGTAATGGTTGGTGTAGTCATAGATGGGGCCATAGTAGATGGGACAACATCAAGACTAGGTGTTGTCCCATCTACAATTCCCAAGTAGGTGCAATGGTATTAGAGGTTCTAGAAACAAATGCATGTCTACAATTCCCAAGACCCGGGGCATTTATTTTCAACAAGGACTATAAAAAGACAAAGCTATGTCAAAATATTTAATTCATAAAAAACAAATATGTTCTATTGATTAAAATAAAGCAATTGATCAAATCCAATTTTAAAAATTACATATGTTAAAATGTTGTTTTCTTGAAATGAAGAATTGTATTCATTAATCACTTTCAGTGTGTCTTTAGAAACCATCAATCCCCTAAGTTAAACAACCCATTCATTAACATGTTTTCTAATCAAATGAAGGGGGTCAATATCATTAAAGAAATCTAAATTGTCATGATCACAACGAGGAAATGTAGAAGCCTACAAAGAATCAAGAGACATAACATAGATAAACAACAACAAAAAATCGAGTTAGGAAATTAATAAAAATGGATCATAAATAACATATAAATATTCATATATTATTTAACCTACATGTGGTTAATATATTCTCCACAATCAATCTGTAATATGAATAATGATATCTTAACTAGAGAAAAGATGCATGTATTCAATATGGATACATTTTTAAATTCCCTTCATTCCTATTATGTAAATCACATTTTTAGTTAAATTAGATAAATAAATTGGCTGCATAACTAGACAAGAGTTACATTTTATCCATGTGCTTTCAACAAAAAGTAGAGAAGAAAGAGCTTACGCTTCCAACAAAAATGTTGAGTTGAAAGAGATTAACTAAATCATCCCAGTCAAGGAAATCAACAATGTACTTTATTATTTTCATATGATGTACATTTATTACATTTATGAATATCATCATTAAGAATGAATTGTTATCGTCTTCATAGTTGCACCCCAATGGCCTATCACTGGAATCATCATCCGATCATGTAGTGGTTGACTGAGCCATTTCTAATTTTGGTTGAGTGGTCAAACTAAAATGATTTCATGGGGAACATATGGTTTATTTTGCCACAAACATTTCATTTTCAAGAATGGTATTCTAATTTTAGTTGATAGGGAAGTAGGTGTCAAGGAGGTTGGTAAGAATTCTATTGCCATACTTGATAGATATGGCAATGATGAATGTACACATGCATGATACATTCAAAATTATGTTTGCAATCACTATTTTTTTTGTTCCCATTATCTATGGTTGACTTGAATGCAAAGAATATTTACTGAATTAACATAAACATCATAAGGAACACAATATTCATAATATGACTTTGGTGAGAAATCATTCATGATGACTCCAAATTTCATCCTTTTCTTTTAATGTGAAAAGATGGAATCGTTGCAAATCTTGTTCAATATAGAAAACACATTTTCAATATGCAATATATAGAATGAGGGTATGTTAATTATATAAATTAATATACTTAAGATAAAACTATTGCAAATGAACAAATTCAAACATTCTTTATTAAATAGTGAATATAAGCAGTAAATCACTTTTACCTAATTCGTTAATTGTATTCAAATTGTAATTAGTCAAAACTCTTTCCTTGAAGCTATTGGTTTTATTACACAAACCAAAAATCTCTTTCTATCGCACTCCTCAAACACACAATTGGGTAGCTTATTCATCTTTATTGGATGTGATTTTTTTATAAACCAAACAACATTTCTAGACAATTTTGGCATTCCATTAATATATATAGAATATAATTTATGTTTATTATTTTCTTTCATTTTTATATAATTTGCACATATTCCATATCTGCAATACTTGGTAGATATTGGGCTAGACACATACAATGTTTATAATTGTATGTTGGGACAACATAGTCAATCAATTCAACTCTGTGGTTGTTTGGAACATTTACACCATCCATTGAAAAGAGCACTAGCCCATGTAAACTAGATGGAGCAATTCGATATGTTTTCCAACTGACACAAAAATTAGTGTCCAACTCAAGAAGTGGGTTTGGTTCCCAGTTCTTCACATAATTATTGCATGTCAATGGCACTACCCTATCTATGTTAGTCTCATTTTCATAAGAACACATCCATCCTTATGTCGGCTTGGGTCAGTGAGTTGTAATTGTACCTCTTAATCTCCAATATATAGGAATGAGATCTTTTCAATTGAACATATTGTCTTGTATTTTTTTGTGTACTTGGTACATTGTATCATGAGGTTTCCCCCTCAAAGAGACTTGATATTCATCTATTTTATTCATTAAATTTATGGAGTAATTGTTTTGATATATTTCTTCTCTTTTCATGCTCTTTTGGGAAATTTGTTGTATAACATTTGGTATCAAAGCTCTTTCCTTGGGACTGATTTCTTCAAAACAAGTCATCTTGGAATTATCGCTATATATTTTCTTATACATTGTTACAAATAGTGAAACTCAAAACCCATATCAAAAACATGCCTAAATACCTGTGACAATTTTTTCATATCCTAACTCATTATAGGTTTGGAGATACACCTTGGGAATTTAGGGTTTCTGACTATCCCAAAAGCTAGTCTCAAATAAATGTTCTAGGGAAAATTGTTATATATCGAGCATGTGAGATCCAAATTGAGTGAGACTAGTTGCATTAGAAAGAAGATAGACCAAAATATTTGTGGTATAATTTTAAGAATTATATCCAAAACATTGGACATGTGGAAGGCCATACACTCTCTCTCTTATTAAAATACCAAAATTAACAAGCGTTGGGAAAATTATCACAAGTTTTCTTGGCACATACAAATTCAACGAGATCTGCGTCATTGGAAAGAAGACATATTAGGCTACCACGGGATGAGATTTTAGACTCATAGGGGATGATATTTCAGGGTTACCTCAGTTGAAAGTTTGGCTATAAAATCAATCTTCAAATGAGGGTTTGAAAAAGGTACGACATTTTAAAATTAAATAACTTTTAGTAGAAGGATCTATTTAAGGTGAACCAAAGGTGTGATATCTATTTATATTGTTCAAATTACACCAAAAGGTAGTGGAAAAAATCACACTATAGTCAAACCACCAAAGGATTCATCCCTGACCTACGATGAAATTGAAGACATATCTTTTAGGGTGTCCAAGTTGGAAGAAATGATGAAAGAGGCTATGAAAATGATTGATTTAGTTAAATTGGAATATAAGATGGATCTAAAAAAGAGGATCTAGAATATTTGAATATACTACTAAATGATATAAGACATCCTTCCTACAGATTCATCCACTCAAGAAGAGGATAAGGAGGAAAAGGGGGACTTATTCCAGTCACATATTGAGAAAATTGAAAAAAAAATAGAGTAAAAGGTTTGAGTCCCCAAAATATATTGATCTACTCCATCATCATGGTTTCAACTCAATTCCAAAGAACTAATTTATTCCCAAAATTAACATGAGAATATTTGATGGCAATGATCCAATAACATGGATATTCCAAATGGAGAAATTCTTTGATCTACTCCAAGTGCCAACTTTGCAAAAGGTAACTATTGCATCATTATATTTAGAGTCTGATCAATTTGTATCATACCAATGGATTTGTGATTGTAAAAAAGACTCTATTATCTCTTGGTATATACTCATGGAATAATTGGTTGCACATTATGACGATATTAATAGCAACACTTTCTTTAGTTAGTTGATAAATCCGAAACAAAAAGGTCTAGTTACAGAGCACATCAAGTAGTTTCTGAAAGTCTTAGAGTGAAGAATATTTTAGAAGATAATTTGTTGGATATTTTTATGGGAACTTTAAAGGAAAATATTCAACATGAGATACATATTCATGAACCTAAATCATTGGAGAATGCTTTTAGTTTGGAAAGGAAAATTGAAAGTAAGAATATGGCGATGACTACTAGAAGGACCACCTCCAACACATATAGAGAGAATAATGTTCCTTTTTCTAATGTACATCAAAGGTTAACACCTCAACAATTGGATGAAAAAAGAGAAAAAAGGTTTATGCTTTAATTTTGATAGTAAGTATAGTAAGGGAAATATGTGTGGTAAGAAGAAATTATTCTACATAGATTGTGAAGAGGAAGAAGCAAATGAACAAGAACCTCTCAAGATGAACAAATAGAAGATATTACTTCTGAATATATTACTCCCACCATATATTGTCATGCATTGCATGTAATTATAACTCCTCAAACTCTATATATTGAAGGATATATCAAAAAGAAGAAGGTAAATGTGCTCATTGATTCTGGTAGCACTCATAGTTTCATTCACTGTAAATTAGCCAAAGTTCTCAATTGATTGGTATATCCAATGCACCGATGTTTCAAGTAATGATTGTAGATGGAGGAACTATCATTTTCTTAGGGAAATTTCATAATATCAATCTTACTATGGGGGAATATGTATTGAATAGTCCAATGACTTCTATTCCAATGGGTGGTGTTGATGTTGTCTTAGGATTTCAATGGTTACAATTATTGTGAATCGTGGCTTTTAATTTTTAGAAGCTTTTCATGAAATTTTTATGGGAAGGAAAGAAATATGAGTTAAATGGTATCATAGGGAAACTAGGCAAGGTGATAAGCTCTAATGGTGTAGGGACCCCCACCCCCATTTCGGGTTCTCCAAAAAGACTTTTGACATAGAACTAACATCATATAAAGATTAAATAAAACTTGAAAATCAAATATAGAACCATAAATAAATTTCATAATCTCAACTTGTACATAAAAAAAATGGTGCATTATACCTTTCGACAAAAGTTGAGCACTCCATTGGCGAAGTCCTTTTATGCACGGTCGTCGATCTTCCCCGAGTCGCTTCCAGCCTTGCTGATTTTACCAAGAGACCCCTCGGTTGACCACCCTACCGTATCGGGGTTACTTTCCTTCACCTCGAACCCCCGAGCTAATGGGATCGTAAGAACACACTAGCCAAAACTTCCCGCTGGACTCTCCCAATCGCTGGTCAAGTTACGCCCAACTCACAAGAACCACAAATCACTTCTCGATTCCGGTGCCCATCCAGCACTAGGGAGCAAGAGATGTCCTTCTCCTTCCCCTGCCTCTATTTATCATAAGAGTTTGTGTCTCCCATGTCTCCACATGCACCTCATTTATTTCACTTTTATATTTTATTAATTATTTACTTTTAGCTTACATGTATTTCTTCCTATTTGAGTGTGCACTTAATTCCTGAATTAATGCAAGGTGGGTGTTTCTATTCTGAGTGTGCACTTAATTCATGAATTAATGCAAGGTGGGTGTTTCTATTCTGAGTGTGCACTTAATTCCTGAATTAATGCAAAGTGGGTGTAGTGGTCTTTAAGGGAAATATGGTTGTTTGTAGAAGACACATGTTTATTCTAGATTTCCTTTTTCTTTTTATAAATAAATAAAAATAGAAAAATTTAATTCAAAAAGAACATTTTCTAATTTATTTCTTTTCTTTTCTTTTTCTTTTATAATAGTAAATATTTATTTAATCCTTTCTCATTTATTTCCTATATATATTTTATAAAAGAAAGTATTTTATTTAAATAGATTCATTTAGAACCTTTTCTTTTCGCTTCCCTTTATAGAAGAAAATATTTTATTTATTTAAAATCTTTTTCTTTTCATTTTTTTTTTGAAATAATTAATATATATTTCCATTAATTATAAAAGAAAAGTTCACATTAACTTTTCCAATTTCCAATTTTCTTCCTTAACCATAAAAGCATATGATAATAATAATAATAATAAATTACTGAATAATTTATTATTAAACTTCCTAGAACTTATACATGTATATTATTTAATTATGCATGCATGAATAATTTCCTTTTTCCATTTTCTTCTGTCTAGGTACCTCTTCAGCGGGCCCTTTCGACAGTTTCATTTCTTTCTTCATATTCTTGTCTAGGTACCTCTTCGGCGGGCCCTTGCGACAATTTCTTTATTTCTTATGGGGAGTACTGCGTAGCAATCAGGAATCTTTATCGCGACCTTCTAACTACACTTTCTTGGAGAGTAAGGGCTGCTGAGGGATAAGGTCCTCCTTATCGCATGCCCCTCAAATCATCGTACACGACCAAGTCGTTATGGCCTCACCTGTATGGCACACGCTTCCCCGGGTGAGCTAAAAGGGCTTCCTACTCGTGCTTGGATTTCTATTTCATGGTCGACAGTCTATCGTCATACCCCTATGTGTTCTTTCCATTCTTATGACCCCTATAATTCCATTGTGGGTCAGTCGGTAAATCATCTTACCTGTCACTGCACACACACACTCAATCACACATTAAATAGTGTTGCACTATCAAATCATTTCATCATTCATTGTCACAATATATCAGTCAATCGAGTATCTCTATCATTCTTCATTTTCACTATCAAATATTTTCATTAGTCATCATAATATATCAGTTGGTCCAACATCTATTTCATTCAATCATTTTTATTTCATAATTTGTCAAGCTAGCACATACCATCTAATCACTTTCGTTTCCTATTTTCTCAGTCATTCGAGCATATATTTATTCATCATTTTATCTCAATCAGTTGAGCATATCCCACACTTAGTCATTCTATCTCAATTAGTTAATCATATATAACATTCATCATTCTATCTCAATCAGTTGAGCATATCTAACATTCATCATTCTATCTCAATCAGTCGAGAATATCTAACATTCGATCATTCTATCTCAATCAATCGAGCATATCCAACATTCAGTCATTCTATCTCAATCAATCTAACATTCATCATTCTATATCAATCAGTCGAGCATATCTAACATTCATCACTCTATCTCAATCAGTTGAGCATATATAACATTCAATCATTCCATCTCAATCAGTCGAGCATATCCAACATTCATTCATTCTATCTCAATCAATCGAGCATATCTAACATTCATAATTCTATCTCAATCAGTCGAGAATATCTAACATTTATCATTTTATCTCAACCAGTCGAACATATCTAACATTCATTTATTAAGTAAAGTACCAACTTCTATAAGTGTCGTTCAATGCATCGTTTTTCGTTTATCATTTGTTGTCGTGCAAATCATCATGTGTTCTTTAGTCGTTCAAGCATTTTCAATATTCAAAGGACCAATTACTAAAGTTTATTCGGTCGGGTCACTTGGAAAGTGTCCTCAAGTCTACAGTTAGTCAATGCACCGAGGCAGGCATTACATACACCCCCTCTTATTAGAACTTTGTCCCAAAGTTAACTTTTGTTTTTGTAATTTTGATGTTACGCTTTCTTTTAGTTTCCCATTTTCATCTTCTGGTCATTCTCTTCTATTTTCCTCCAACAGTCATTGCCATAAGCAAGTGGTTCTAATCATTAGTTTCTATATCAATTAGAATGGTTCCAATACACCCTCAGGACTTAATCATATCTTTTTGTAATATAGATCCAATAATTCCTTCATAACCATCAGTACCAAAATAGATTTCCTATACCTTCTAGTCATCTACGAAGATTCATGGTATTCGCTCTAACTACAAGTTACATTGGATCAAAAGCCACACCTTAGTTATCCAATCCATTTAATTAATAATTCCAATCTAATTGACTATCCTCTTCCATGAGGTGAAATACAAACATCAAACATGCTAGAGTACGATATTGTTGGTAATTATCTATGAGTTACAGGTTCCAAGGAGACTATCTTACCTTACTAATAAATGGATAAATCATTCAATATCCTCCTCAGACTTCTTCCAATTTCATAATTACTAACAAAATTGATTCTTAATTTGTTTAGGAAAGTATCATAACTTAGTGATTTAGCCATACACATTAAAATTTAACTTCTAGTCCTTCCATTACTAACATCAGGTCTAGGTCAATGAGCTTATCATGTTCTTACCTTACTTCTTTGTTCCTGTTGTCATAAGACCACTTCGACATACACACCGATTCGTACATTGTGGGTCTTCTTAACCTCATCGTGTTCCATCTCGAGAGCTAGTCATATTTTCATTGAGGTCTGAACATGTCCAATTGTTAACTTGATTGCATTTTAGTTCATTGTGTTGGTCATATCTTTGCTCCATTTACTAAAATTATCTTCACTTTAGACCCTCCATTGGGTTTTTCCCAGTTTAGGAATTCTTCAATACCATATGATGGTCACGTCAAGTTTTCTACTCCTTCATTTTCCTTATTAAGAATGTTGTCATGCTATAATTTAGTTTTGCTCGGCTCAAATTCTCATGTTAGTAACATCGATATCCTGTTTTCGAATTTCTAAGCTCGTTTCACCCGTTGTAGAATCTATCCCCCTTTTTTTTACTCACTCAATATTCTAAACATGTTACATTCATTGAGAGCATGCTTATAGTGATTCCATTAAGGAATGAAAACACCAATATTCATAGGTGGCTTCAACTAAACCTTAACATTCGTAATCCCTTAATTATGATTGAGATCATATACGAGTGGGAGTTGGAATACAATTCTTAAGTACATATTTAAAGTATAATTTCATTACATCCTTCTAAGAGGACCCCAAAAAGAAAACAAAAAATCCTCTTAATATAATAACAACTCCGGGTGTATTTGAATCCCATCCCTTAATAAACATATTAATCTCATTGAATCTACTCCCATTCCATATAATATAGAACATTTAAATCCCTGAATGAAGATGTATATGTAAATTAATCAAATTAGACGCTTTGACTCAGATTGATGATATAGGTTTTAACCTTGTCTTCGTTGATGATAACAATATAATAATTCTAACCTATTAGTACTCTTTTATCCCACTACCATTTACATACTTGCACTCTTTCCCATCATTTCTGTTTAGCTTCAAGTAATATGGATAATAATATCCTTTCCTTTAAATGTTCATAAACTATTATTCGAATTCTGGTTTAATCAAAGTATCAAGGTAGTGGGTTACACAATAAGAACCCTTGTTAAGCATAAAATAGCCGATCCAATCTTTAGACAAAGCAATATAGTCTAACATGATGGGTTACGCACGTTAGCCTTTCATCTACTTCATACCATTCTATAATTAAAAATATGAAATATAATAGTACATCATCCTTCCGTCTAATTCATATCATCCCATAGTCGAATTAAGAAATATGCCAATGCATTGTCTAATTAATAACTTAAATATAAAATATAAGAATACCTTGTCTTTTCATCAAATACATACTCTCCTTTATATAAATTATGACATATATGACCTCTCATCTACGTCATGACATTCCTTAACATGAAATATGAATTATAATAATGAAGTAACTTTTCAACTATACATACTATTCTATTAATGGAATGTGACATATAAATAACATCTTGTTCTAATCAATAAGAAGGTGTGACTATTCTTGTCAACTTTATGTGGTTCTGATTATCATTCAATTTTAATTTGTATTCTTACTAAATATATTTTAACATTAATTTTTTTTTACAATTATTATTTTTTTTTTCATGTCATTCTTTTTTATTTTTTAAATTTATTTTTATATAAAAAAAGTCTAAGCAACTTCTTTTACCAAAGACATAGAACATAAAACTACGATGTTGTTTTGTCACTTTCAAAAAGTTATTTGATATCATGTTTAATGATAACCTATGAGATATATTAACATAATTAAAGATTCCAAATGGTCAACTTTATGTGATTCTTATTTATAGCTAAAACGACAAAACGTTTTTAAACAAACAAGTGAAATTAGCAGCAAAGCTGCCTACCTTTTAAAAATAGTTTAATATAATAATTTAGAAATGTTTTAATTTAATAGGTGTACATAGTCCAAAATTAAAACTAAAATAGTTGTAAAAGATTTAAAACTTATCACAACTTATTGTTTATGCATAATCTAAAAGCAAGATAGAAATGCAAGTAATAATTATAAATTAATATCAATTTACCATTTATTAAAATAGATTTTTAATTTTTGAAAAATATAAAATTAATTTTAAATATTTATAAAATTTAATCTAATATATAATTTCTAAACAACTTTCAAATATTTATATAATTTTTTAAAAAAAATTGAAACTAATTAAAAGTAAAAAAAATTGACCACAAAGTCATTACAGAGGCACGTATAATAATAATAAATACTATTAATTTTTGTACATTATGTTTTTATAAAAAATACACAATTCTATTATTATTTTTATCTAAATAAAAAAAATTAATGTGGTTAATGGAGACACATGACTTAGAAAAAGAGCACAAAATTCAAGTCAACAACAATGGATTGTCCACATTACCAACCCCCAACTATCCATAATAACGTTTTTGAAAACCAAGTTAGAAATTTAAACAAGCAAAATAGCTGCAAAGCGGCTAGGCCCTGCTTTAGAATTATAGTTTTAAAAAATTATTTGACAATAATAAATTTATAAAATGTATTAAATAGAATATTAAATTTCAATCAAATTTATAAAAAAATTATTTAACAATAATAGATTTATAATTATTTGACAATAATAAATTTATAAAATGTATTAAATTGAATATTAAATTTCAATCAAATCTATAAAATTTTTATTTAACAATAATAGATTTATAAATATATTAAATACAATATTAAATTTCAATCAAATTTATATAGTTTTAGAATTAAATTGTAATACATGCTTTAAGCATTTAGACATAGATAAGTTTGATTGATTGATAAAAACTATTGATTATAATAAAGAAATAAATATTTAAACAAATTTAAACATCATTAATATTAATTTAAATTAAATAGTATCATATAAATTAAAACCATTTTTATTAATTATAACAAAATAACATTATATAAACTACAATTATTAATATCAATTCAAATTAAATAGCATTATATAGATTTGAACTATTTATTTATTATTAATAATCAAATTTGAAAACATAAATAAATTGATTAAAATATATTAATGAAATAATTAATATTTTAAATTAAAATATAATGAAATAATTAATATTTTATATATAAAAATAATTAATTTTTTTATTTAAATTATTTTTAAAGTTATTTTATATGAAATGATATTTATGAATCTATAAAATGTTATTTAATATTAAAAATATATTTTTTTTATAATAATATTAAGTATTTTTATTTTATATAATAGAATTATAAAAAAATATCAATAAATAAAGAAAACCAATGATGTAGAACATAAAACACTTTATTTGAATTTTATTTAGCATACAAAGAATTCACAATTTAGCATTTTGTCACGTAACTATGTACAATAGTGAATTTATAATAAATTCTATATCAAATATAATAAATATACCCAACATAATATTATTAAAACAAACGTAATAATATCATTAAAATAAAGCTAATGAAGTTTCAACATTAAATTACTTAAACACATAACGAACCTTCAACATTAAATTACTTAAACACGTTTAGCTAAGAAGTAGTAAGTAAACAATTATCCATTCTCCCAAAGCTACCCATAATTAACCCCTCAACATTACAAACATAAACATCATTAAAAACACTTAACTTATAATTAAGAGAAATACTAACCAATAAACTATCATTAAAAAAAATTAAACATTAATTTTTCAAAAATAAATAATATGACCTCATATAAAATTTATTATTATTTCTAAACCTTTACAACACCATGCAAAAGTACAATAATCACGTGACATAAATTGTTAATTTTTGGACCTTAAAATTACCACATAAGCGTACAGGATTCGTATACCATATCTTTTAATTTTAAAATCTTTATATACATATCCTGAGTATCTACCTATCCTTCGTAATGCATGCGAAAGGTTTTAAAATAAAAAATAATTGTTTATTATGATGCCATGGAAGAGGTGAACACAGCTTGAGTACCATGCTATCCACTAAAGGTACATGTGGCAAGTCAAAAATAGTGCGGTGTGACAGTTTTAATTTTTATATTTTTGGCCCCAAAAAATAGTCATGTCATAATCATTACAAGCATTTTAACAATCAGATGATAGATAATTTATATTTTTGTAAGTATAAAAATTAATATTATTTTTTTAAATTTTATTTTAAATTTTAAAAAAATTACATCTTAGTCAAATCAAGCTTGTTAGCCAACAAAAGATAAGAATAAATAACAATAGCCAATAAAACATAAGAATTATGTAATTTATAAAATTTAAAATATAATTTTTTATTTGTTTCAGAATCAATTTAATAATTAAAATTCATAAAACTATATCCAATTATATAAAAATTTAAAATAAAAATTTGTAAATTAATTTAAAATAAAATCCAAATTGATTACTATATAACCTCCCTTTAACAAATATAACAATATTACCATAAAATTACATCCAATTTAAAATATCTAGCTATTTCTTGAACCCTCAATTCTTTCCATACGACCGATATGTATAGCACTCATAATCTTAGATAAAGTAATGACTATGATTCTAATGTAATGATCATAACTTTTATTATGAGACCCTTGTATATTCCATTTATGGTTATCAAAAATTCAACTTATTTCTATTCAAAAAGCGGGTATGACTTGTCTAAAAAACTTTATTCAAAATAGAAACTAAGATTTTTTCTTTTTTAAATTCCTTTCGTTTTATTTAACCTATGACCTTCACATAAAACAATTTGGTCCTATCGGGATTTCTGCGCATACATCAATGCCCAGTCCAAAAATTAAAAAATTAAAACCATCGGCGAGTTCTGCGCATAGAAGTGGGCTATTCTCTCGACCGAATGCACCGTCGAGAGTCGAGCCCCCCTCACGGCGTTTGCCTCCGCCGTTTGAGTCCATTTCCTTCTCCGTTTGCCGGTCCGCCGTTTGAGTCCATTTCCTTCTCCGTTCGCCAGTATTTCTTTCAGAGATTGCGATCGGCACTACGTACTTGATGTGGATCTGGATCAGTAAGTTGTCAGTCCTGCATACGGTTGTTTCAAATACTGCGTGCTTTTCAAATTCAAATTTAAACTTTGAACTTCTTTCATTTCCCTCCCACCCTGTTTCAAGAAAGGCCTCTGTCTGCGCAACACATTGTGCCCTCGACACAGCTACCACCTCGCTAGAGTCTGAGCTTGAAGTTCTTCATCGCGCTGGTGGCAGTGTTAAGTTGATTAGCAGATGAGCAGGATATGCAAGAGGGCATATGATAATTCGCCACAGTATTTTTACCCGGCATTGATAGGTATGACTGTTCATTTATTAATTGTCTTGATTTATAACAACGCGAATCCTGATAAATAATTTTGTTGCAGTTCAAAGCAATCTACACCAGGTTGTGGAAGGAGAACCGATAAAAGTTCCTGTACTCCATATGAAGTCGTGGTGTAATATATTGATGTTGATATTGTTATATAAATATTTTGGCTTTCGTTTGAAGAATTCCATAATACATGCTCTGCATCTCTTCCTCCTTTTGAAGCACTCATTGATTGATTTGTTCTCCGCCGGAATGGAGACATCCACAAATGTTAGAATGGACAATGCGTGAGCTGTTAAGACATCCTCAACCAATGAAGAGATTTCATTCGAAGAAATCGAATCGGTCGTTGGTCGGCATGGTATAGTAAAGGAGTCAGAGCTGGCAAGCCCACGAGTAATGAATCTGGAATTCCAAGAGTTACCATCTGGCCATGAGCTATGGCCACATCACGCTCCTCAAATTTGGGTTTCCCAAGGTTTTGGCAATAAGCTCATGGGAGCTAGCCAGGGACTGTCTTACTACCCACGACATGAATTTCACCTCCAGGCAACGGTCCGTCGGAGCTACGATTGTAAGTTGCTCGGTCTCAATCAATATGACTGTCGGTGTCAAAAAATGCGCAGAATCTGCACGGTACAACTTCTATCTCCTTCCAGAGTGGAGGTGTCCATGAATATTTGAACACAGGAGATGTCGAAGTTAGTGAGTGGTCTTTTTGAGAGTTTTGTCATCCATGTCATGGAGTTGACAGTTCAAAGGGAATGGTTATTTCTCTCCCTGCATTTGTTGATCTGAGGCAGCCCCAACTTCTCCAGGTGCAATGTTAGAAGACGGCATATTTAGAAGAGGGCTTAAAAAGTAAACCACGCAAGACTCGATCCGTGTCACGAAGTATCCTCCACAAAAACATCAACTCTTTGGCCAATAAGAGATTTGTTAGAAAATGGAGAGCTTGAAGGAATTTCGCCGTGCCTTGCCATCGTTTCCCGACCAAGAGACTTCTCACCGGATGTAAATGAAAAGATGTGATTTACGAAGCTCTATAGAAAGAGGATGAGCTTCCTGGCTCTTGATAATTAATAAGAGAGTTCATTGTTGGCTGTGTTTTGAGAGTCGACGTCGAATACCCTAGCCGCCTTGTTATCCCATCCTTCTACTTCCATCTTCTCTTCTCGTCTGGCCTTGCGGTTCCTATGGCGGGCTTTTCACAACGGTGGACTTTTTTTCCTGTGGCGTAGACCTTCCAGATACGGCGGTTGGTTCCTCTTCGATGGCACCCGTGATGGCTCCTCCGGACAGTTTAGCACCGACGGAGGCTGCGAGGTTCATGGCGTCGATCTGGAAACTGGTTTTACGCGGCATGTTCCAGTGACGGCGTCTGGTGCTCCCCTATTCGATGGCAATGATCGAGAGGCTCTGACATGACGGCGACGACGTCGATGGGCTTTGTGGCGGAGCTCCAACAGCGGGGCCGACGACCTCCATATAAGTCACAAATATGGCATCATCAATCTAATTTGTGGCCCTTCCATAGACTTGGAGGATGGTTTCGATTGACTATCCATGCATGAACAATACCATTCATAAAGCATCCATAAGCCTCTACCAATTTCTCACACCTTCAATTTTGATACAAATTTGAAAAGAATATTTTGGAAGACATAGATTTCTAGGATGAGGTAGGTGACCCCAGCAAAGATTGGGATCATCGTTTTCCAAAAAAATAGTTATTGTGATCATAGGGAAGATTCAATTTTTCAAACAATTAGTTTCACGTTGATGAAAAATATTGCAGTGATTTTATTATATATAAAAAAAGAAAAATCGGCATGCACAAAACTATCATGTAGAAGGTTCAAATAGGTAGACAAAAGTTCATGTTCATTACATATTTTCATTGATAACTGTATAGTTTAAGTTATTGGGAAAGGGTATTGGAAATAAGGAATTTTTGTGTATTCATTTGTCTTTAGTTTTGACTTAAAATATGAGGGAAAACAAAAATGTATCAATGTGATGCTTCTCCCCTATGTAATTTTTAAACTTGAATACATGCATAAGATGTTGTCATATAAAGAGAAAATAAATTTTATCTAAACACATTGCTACAAGCATGCAATTATTTCATCCTTAACATGTTCTTTTTACTCAAATAATAATATGCTCTTTTTACTTAAATAATAGAATCATTAGGAACTGTTAGTTTAAGTTGATTTGACTATAGTGGTAGGAGACTCTCTAATAAAACTTAGGAATGCATGGGATTATAATAGGAGAGAAAAGGAAGAGAGGGGTGAGAGATATGAGAAAGAGGGAAAGGAAGAAGGGGATGAGGGAGAGGGAGAAGAAAATAAAAGGAGGGAGGAAGAAAATTAGGGTGGGGGTGGGGGAGGGGGATATCTTCCTTAAATTTTTTTTTTTTTAAATTTAATATCTAGAACCCAATCCCATATCCAAAATTCAAATTGCATCTTCAAAACTCAAATCTCATTTTATTTTAAATATGCAAATTAAAAAAAGGGGGGGAGTAAATGACAAAAAAAATAACTTTGATCTAGCGATGCTCCAAAAATTTCCCTTAAGGTTTATAAATTTTATCTAAACACATTGCTACAAGCATGCAATTATTTCATCCTTAACATGTTCTTTTTACTCAAATAATAATATGCTCTTTTTACTTAAATAATAGAATCATTGTGTTGGGACAGAACATTTTGACCTCTGAGTGGATTTCATCCTTGAGACCACTGATAAAACAACTCCTGTGGAATTCATCAGACAATCGTTCTGTGTGGATTATAGTTTTTAAAAGTTGAAAAAGATTCATGGGAGAATTATGTGGGAGAAGGAAAGGGAAATTTTTGGAGCATCGCTAGATCAAAGTTATTTTTTCTGACTTAAAAAAAAAAAAACTAAACTACTCAACAAGCGACAACAAGCGTAGGTCCAGCTAAACTACTCAATGTCTAGGAGCTGCCGGTGTACTTATGCTTCCCAATGAATGCATGTTAGGGTTATAAGTGGATGAATCCTCCCAGAGATAGAACCACACTTTACTTTGACCCTCCATGCCTCGGCGGCGCCTTCTTTTGCCTACCGGCGGCAATAAACTATGATAAACATGATGACTGGCGGATTGGTTACGTAAATAGAAGAGTTTCCGGCTAAACTACTTCATCTTCGCTACTTCTACTAGTTCCGATCCTGAAGAAATAACAGTAGTTCCAATCGATAATAATGGCTATTTACGGGCGAATTATTCATTTCGGATCCCCAATAACTGGCGGGAGATGGCAATGGTTAATTTTTGGTTTTAATGAATAAGAGGATTTAAACCGCCCTTCCCTTGATCTTGCTTCAACTAACTAGTGCTTAAATGTACCGGACCTCGAGTGATATCTGGAGTAGATACTTTATGACTGGTGGAATAATTTGAAATAGGTGGTGACCTTCCTATCTCTGTGGTGTATTAATATCTCCGTGGGGCTGCTTGCCGGTGGGTTGATGCCCATTTCCGGTTATACTGTCTGATTGATAGAGTGCCAAAGAGGGTAGGGCCAATTGGAAGGCGATACTTATGCATGGGTTACGTTGCCCATCCCAATCCTAATAAGATCCAGGGAAGCACCCGATAAATGATAGAACGGGGAAAATAGGATGGGACCTACTCTAGGATTTACCTTCCAGAAATGAATAGAAAGGGTTTAGGAGGTATGGAACTCTTTATTACATATATAGATAGTAGCGAGCCGAAAAAACCATTAGGTAGATTTGGGTTGGTTAGCCCTCGGATGGTTAATTATTAATAGGTCCCCGAAGTTTGGGTTACTATCCATTTGACTCAACTGGTAATACTTCCCAGACAAGCCCTCCCGGTGGTCTTTACTAAATGGAGATGAAAATGGATGAAGAGTTTTAGGTTGTTTAATAAGATCCCAACTATGGATGGGCTTGGCCCGACCCCGTTGCTTTATATATTCTCCAATCAATTCTTTTTCTATGCCTAAATTCGTAGATAACAAGAATACCAATAGCAATAGGTTTTTAGATCGATGGATCTATCTCCTGTTAGCTGTTGGTTTCCGGATCGGAGTTTAATTGGTTATTATTTTTGGGGGTAGGTTATTCCCACTTGAAATGAATATCCATACCTATATCACGAATGTATATATCCATAGGTCAAAGTGAAAGGTGGAAGGGCTAGTTCCCAGTATGCTAATTTTTTTACTGGTGGGGGTTGCAACCCAACTCCTAACTAATAAGCATGTGGAAATAAATAAATAACTGTGTTTTTCCAGCAGTCGCTTCACTTAGGGTCGGCCTCCTAACTCCGTTCGGAAATGGTTCGATTAAGCTGGAGACAAGAAGGGCTACCCTTGTGAAACCAAACCCAGAAGGTATTGGCTGGAAAATAGGGGTACAGATTCAGGTTTAACAACCGGAGGAGCTCGGTTGGATAATGCTTGAATAAGCTATGCCCCCGAATGAATATGGCTTGTCTTAGTCGGCTAGCATTGTGACTATTGATTTAGTTGTATCCCTCCAGGTGATGCTGCTTGTTGGCCCATACCCGATCCTTTCCTTAACTGATCGACCTGCACCATGATAATTTATCCTGATCCAAAGCAACCAGCCTGATTAAAGATTCCAGGACCAAGTTTCCACCCTATATGGTATTATCATTTCGATATTCTGAGGGTTTCCAATGAGGATTACCACTCCATTCAAGGTTCATAAAGGTTAATCACTATAGACTATATCCCCATAAAGAAGGATTCCCCGCCACAAGAGCCCAGCCGCCCGCTAGCAAGATGATCTATTACGATATTATGGGATATTCTATAAAGATCAAAGCACGTTGCGAGACTCCCCATCCCAGCATCACCCACGCATAACCCGATCAACAAGCACTCCCGGAAAAAAAAGAAACGGATTTTCTGCTTGTCGAACAGGCACATCAAGGAATGGCGAGGTGGAAGGCAGGGGTGGATAAGAAGGCAAGGAAATAAAGTTGGATCGGTTTGAATCGACTTTTATTTAAGTGCAGTGAGCGCCATACCCACATGAATCAGTTGTATTATATACTATATGTTATAATGAGTACAGTGAGCGACATCGAATTCAATCAATAGGTAGGCTAACCTGGCTTACTGCTCAATAGATAGGCGTTTGTGCAGTCTTCGGGTCATGGGCCGGTGGGCTATTACTAACATAGTGGCTTGATTGAATAGACTAAGTTTAATATGGATAGATCATTACAATACGTCCTAAACTCGAACGACCACCCCGTACCTCCTGTAAATGCGCCTTGGGGGAGAAGTGGAGCTGTGCTCGACCAGAGGGAGAGGGAAACTACGAAAATAAGTAGGTATGCAGAATTCTTTGGGTTAAATTGAAAGGGTTTTATAGAGAGGTTTTGGAGGGAAACTCCGTAAACTTATTCGAGGGAACAGTAAGGAAACTCCGAATCCAAATGATTATAATGACATATATAAGCAAATTTATTTATTTACTAAGCGTTTCTCATTCTCGGATCGTTTCACAACGGTAAGTGAGCGGTGGGAGGGAGAGGATGGAGGGCAAGAGTGGCGTAGTTTGGTAGTTCATCATTAAAGGGCGAGATGCAGGAATAGAAATGCGGATTAGTTAGGGGGCGAGGCGGGCGTTGCAGTGGATAGCTTGCTTTTATCCACTTTCCACCCCAATAAGTCAACAAGGAAGAAGCCGGGGGAGGTCTTCGAGTGGGACAACGGACGGACACAGCCCCACGAGGCAGCAGGCGTTGGACGAATGACAGCCTAAACACTGGCCCAGAGGAAGGATAAGGCAACCCAGGCGGGGATGCCCGAGAGATAGAATGAAAAGAAAGAACGACTTACAGAGGACGATATATAGCAGCCATCCCACTTTGCATAATCTCATAGATAATGCATGTTACCTACCTTTAAGGGCTTTATTCTAGTGGATCCACTTATCGCATCTTCAACAACACCGTTTGGAGCAGGCACAAAGTATCGTTGGCCCAAATTATAAAAACAACCTAATTCGCTTGTTTTAGTTTATAAATTAACCTTATCTAGGGCGGGACCAGTGGAATACTCATCGAACCCATTAAATGGATTTTATATCACACATGCCCTTTCACCACGTCTCTTTATTATTGGCGGGATAGATTCATTGACTGGGCTAATCTAATCGAATGGAATGCGATGCTAGGTGGCCAAGCGTTTATTCAATGCTTATTTACCTTCTACTTTAATTTATCTCACTCCCCAATGCGAGGTCTAATCTAAGCCACCCATGTTCTCTACGACCTTACAACTACTCCGCCCTATATAGGCCCTACACCTCACACTTACGCATACGGAACACAACGTTCATCGATTGGATTGAAGGGAGGAATCACAATCCTTACTTACTACTATGGCACCTGCTGTTTAGTAGAATCTCATCGACAGGACACATGGTCGAATTCACGCTAGCAAGGGAATGTCAGTAAGAGTGGGGTGACTGAGGCTTTATAGTGGTTTATTTTATATCCCACATCTTATAAGCGAGATAGAGGCCCAGCAACAAGAATCTTCCGAATCCACATCCACCACACACAGCACAGGACGGCACAGGACAGCACCGCAAGGGACAGCACAGGGAACGGAGGGGACACCCACATGGCTGACAGCTTCACTTAATTAGCATAGCACCCACCAAGCATATAGAGCCATCATAGCATAGACATATAGAAAGCATAGCGATGACACCTGGGAATCCTAGGGTCTTTATAGTGGGGTGACTGAGGCTTTATATTGGTTTATTTTATAGCCCACATCTTATAAGCGAGATAGAGGCCCAGCAACAAGAATCTTCCGAATCCACATCCACCACACACAGTACAGGACGGCACAGGACAGCACCGCAAGGGACAGCACAGGGAACGGAGGGGACACCCACATGGCTGACAGCTTCACTTAATTAGCATAGCACCCACCAAGCATATAGAGCCATCATAGCATAGACATATAGAAAGCATAGCGATGACACCTGGGAATCCTAGGGTCTTTAGACGCTCGACCAAAGGGAGAGGCTCTTCACCGGGATGAAAAATGCAATCCCACATAATTAGGGCAGTTAGAAGAACAAGTTTATTCATATAACTATAGCTTATCCCACTGATTTACCAGAGACCAATACATTGCAGCTTCAAGGAAGTCAGTTAGCCAGCCCACATTTAGAGTAAGATGACCCATATGGATTGCTTCTTAGCCAACAAGGTATGTTTGGGTAGCATCATGATGCACTGCTTGCTTACCCAGTTCAGGAATATCATTTGTCCCTTAGTCGTACCTTATACGTCAGCTCTCACTAAGCTCCCGGAAGGACATGTTCAGGGTAGCAGTCACAGTAGCACTCTTGGAGAACTACCAGCTGCTTGCAGAAAATGTTTTGGGTAGCGTCTTTCAGTAAGCTCGTAGAAAGGACAGGAAGCTGTTCAGCTCTGAGCAAGCCGTCCCTTAACCACAAACCCTGCATAGAATAGCCGGGTTGAACCTGATCGATCAGCCAGCCAGCAAATGGAGATATACTGGGCAGGATTACATTGAGCAAGAGCAAACTGCCCTGAGAGCAGGCTATCCGTCATAACCATGGGATAGAGATAAATTGACACGTACAGTATTTGCTGCGGGTGATTTAGTACAATATAGAGATAAACGCTTTGAACCCAGAGAGATAGAGATGCAGCCAGCAAATTTGTGTACACCCATTATAGCAGGGATTCCAGGTAGTGACCCTTAGTCCTAGTGATAACGCACTATCCTTCTGCCTGGATCCTAGTAATGCTCTCTGCTCTGGGTAGCGTCCCCTTAGTTCTGATCATAAAAAGTAGCACCTCTTTCCTGGTAAAAGACTGGGTGAAGAAAGAGAATGATTCAATCTCTAGTATGAATAAGTGGGAATCCGCCTCCCAGGTATTTATAGAGGATCTCCTCTCTAAGGTAGGTGGTATCTTTGATAAGATCTATTCCTTCTCTGTGATAGACGTTAAAACGAGATGAATAAAGAATGCCCATTAATGGTATTTTTTGAGGATTGTAATTGTCCAAAATAGCAATGAAAATAGAATGTGATAATAGTTTTGACTTTTATTAGGGTTTAAGGTGATAAGGAGTGAAGAACATCCATTAGAATTCGACTAATTGGATGGAATGATAATTCCGCATTGAACCGAGCTCCCGGGCCTCCCTCTATAAATAGGAATAAGTAAGTAAAATCTCCCGGAGGTGGGTCTTTGCCTTGAAATCAACAACGACCAAAGGAATGAAGTAAAATAAGCCTGTAAGTTAAGATGGATCTTAATAAGCCTATCTTTGTTGTGATCATGGTGTGTTTTGTCTGTGGTTATCCCTCCCATGCCCTAAGTGTTTCCTTCTATGCTCTATTAAGTTATATCTCTAGTGAAGTGATCCCGGCTGTAAAATAGCTCAATAGTAGCTATGCACGAGTTGCTTTTCCAAAGAGAATGGCCGTTTTAACGTATATTAGAAGTAACCAACCAGTAAGATCTAGGACAGAAGAGTTGCCTTCGTATTGAGACGATATATTATCCCTACTAAACTTGGTGGATAATCAAGCTGGGATACTTTTGGATCAACTACCAGTTATAGAAAATGTCTTCCCCCTCGTACCTGTAAAAACTTAAGACAGAAAATGAATAAACAGAATGCACACAGAATATTGAACGCAGAAGAAGGACGCACTGTAGTTTGCATTAGATGTATTTAAATATTACAAATTTGACGGTTCAACCAAGAAACGGTTAACAGATTAACAACTGTATAACTATCTAACTGTTAACAGCTAACAATTACGTAAACTCAGACTGAAGAGATTATTATTTTTAACACTCCCTCTTAATCTCGAGGGTTACATCTTTTTTATATCCACGATGCCAATATTTTGTCTTTGAAACTCAAAAGGAATTCTTCCCAAAGGTTTGGTGAAGATATCTGCCAATTGTTCTTTTGACCCACAAAACTGAAGTAAAACATCACCATTCTGTACAAGTTCACGAATGAAATGAAACCGAGTGTCAATGTGTTTGCTTCTCTGATGAAACACACTATTCTTTGACAAGGAAATGGAAGATTTGTTATCACAGAAAATTGTAGTAGGTTCCTTCTCCATATATCCAAAATCTAACAAAAGTCTTTTAAGCCAAACATCATGACAAGTTGTTGTAGTTGCTGCTACGTACTCTGCTTCTGCAGAAGATATCGAAACTATGGGTTGCTTCTTAGATGCCCATGAAATCAAATTCTTGCCAAATAAGAAAGCGTATCCAGATGTGCTTTTCCTATCATCAATACTGCCTGCAAAATCACTGTCTGTGTAACCTTTGAGCTTATTGTCTTCTGAAGCTGTCTACCACAAACCAGAAGTGGTTGTACCTGCAATATACCTTAAAATCCTCTTTCCAACTTTCCAATGTGAATCTTTAGGAAATTCCATGAACCTTGAAATAAAACTTGCCACATATGCTATATCAGGCCTAGTAGCAGTAAGATATATAAGACTTCCAACAAGTTGTTTATACAATGTAGAATTAACTGCTGACCCAACATCTTCTTTGCTTAACTTAGTACCAAATGCAATGGGAGTATCTGCTGGTTTACACTTTTCCATCTTGAATTTTTTTTAAACATCTGTAGCATACTTATGTTGACTGACAAAAATACCATGATCAGATTGTTCCACTTCAATGCCTAAGAAATACTTCATTAAACCAAGATCTGTCATTTCAAACTCCTTTTTCATTGCTTCTTTAAATTCATCTAAAAGCATGTTCCCTGTATAGATCATGTCATCAACATAAATACATAAGATGAGAATTTTACCTTGTGGATTTGTCTTCATATACAGAGTAGGCTCATTTTTGCTTCGCTTGAAACCATCATCGAGTAAATAACGATCAATTCTGCTGTAACAAGCTCTTGGAGCTTGCTTCAAACCATACAATGCTGTCTTTAATTTATATACTTTGTGTTCTTGTCCTTTGATTTCAAAACCATATGGTTGATGCACATATACTTCTTCATTTAGTATACCATTTAGGAAAGCAGACTTTACATCCATTTGATAAATAGGCCACTTGTTCTGTGCTGCAATGGCCAAAACAAAACGAACAGTATCTAATCTTGCAACTGGTGCAAAAGTTTCATCATAATCTATGCCAGGTTGTTGTAAAAAACCATTGGCAACTAACCTTGCTTTGTACTTATCAATCTCTCCTTTTTCATTCAATTTAATTTTATAAACCCACTTAACACCAATAATGTTTTTATCTGCTGGAAGATCAACCAAATCCCATGTTTTGTTTCGTTCAATAACATCAATTTCAATATTCATTGCATCTACCCATTCTTTTTGCTTTGTGGCTTCTTCAAAACAGGTAGGTTGAGATGAAATCAAAGCAAATTGTGCTATACTATTATCATCTTGCTCATAAATATCTTTCAAACTTTTCATTTTTTGATGTCTTCTATCAGAATCAGAATCACTGCTAGATGAAGAACTGTTTTCATCTTGAACCTGCAATCTTGGAATATGTTCTGAAGATGCTTGATGTTCATCAAATACAACAAATGGATTGTGACAAGTATCTTTTTGCACTTCATCCCATGAGGAATCTTCCAAAAATTTAACATCTCTATTTATCAGAAATTTCTTGGTGATAGGATTATACAAACAATATGCTTTGGATTGTTCACTATAGCCTACAAAAATTGACTTCTCACTTCTATCATCAAGCTTCTTTCTAAGTTATTCAGGTACATGAGCGAAAGCAATGCATCCAAAAACTCTGAAATGAGAGACATTTACCTTAGTTTCACTCCATGTTTCTTCTGGTACTTTACCTTGAACACTGGAAGTTGGTGATCTATTTAATATGTATGCAGAACATGCAACTGCTTCAGCCCAAAAATCTTTGGACAAATTTCTTGCTGTAAGTAAACTTCTGGCCATGTTCATGATAGTTTGATTTTTTCTTTCTGCTACTCCATTCTGCTGTGGAGTATATCTGGTAGTTGTCTGCTTCTTAATGCCTTGTTGTTTACAAAAATCAACAAAATCTCTGGAATCATACTCTCCTCCTCCGTCTGACCACAATATTTTGACAAATTTGCCACTTTGTTTTTCTGCTAAAGCTTTAAATTCCTTGAACTTAGTAAAGGTCTCAGACTTGTGTTTGAGAAAATAAACCCAAACTTTCCTGCTAAAATCATCAATAAATGTCAAGAAATAAAAAAGTTCCACCAAGTGACTCTGTTTGCATAGGTCCACATAAGTCTGTGTGTACTAACTCTAAGCGATCTTTAGCTCTATAAGAGGCCATTGGAAAACTATCACGCTGATGTTTTCCTTTAATGCAACTTTCACAAGAGGAGATTTGACCAACCAAAGAAGGCAATCCATGCACCATAGATTGTTTTTGTAACAAAATCATACTTTTGTATGGTAAATGGCCATAGCGACAATGCCACAAATTAGATTCATTGGAACATGAAACATTATATGCAAACATCTTCCCACTTCTCATCTCTAAAGGAAACAATCTGTTCTTCGTCATATAAATTTTTGCAACAAATTTTCTAGTTGGATCAAAGATCATGCAATAACCATCATGAAAATTAACATCATAACCATGTGCCAATAACTGTCCCAAACTCAACAAATTATGCTTGACATTGTCTACACGATAAACATCATAAATATTTAGCACGGAATTCTGCTTGGTTAATACTGGCACAACACCTTTTCCTGAAGCTTTAATTTGATGATCATCTCCCAAACTAATTGTAGAAGTGATGGATGTATCAAGTTTAGAAAACAAATCAGTTTGACTTGTCATATGATTACTACACCCACTATCAAGCAACCAAATGTGCTTATCATAAATTTGCTCAGTAACTTGACAAGAAAGAAATAAAGCTTCAGATGTTTCACCTTCAGTGTTAGAGATATTAGCTCTATTCTTATATTGCAGCTTTCTACATTCACTCTTAATATGACCATACTTCTTGCAATAACGACATTGGATTGCTGACTTATCTATCCATTTTTTACCATGTTCTTGTTGAGGTGGCTCTGGCGGCAACAGTTCTGGTTTGTCTCTTGACTGAAAATGTCCTCTACCTCTTCCTTTTCTTCCTCGAAAACCTCTACCTCTGCCTCTATCCATGAAAACTTTAGACTGAAATGCATGTTCTAAATTACCAACTTCCAAATTAAACCTTTCCTCATGTGACAACAAAGAACCAGTTAATTCTTCTATAGCAAATTTAGTCAAATCTTTAGATTCAAGAAGAGCAGTCACAACCATTTCAAACTTCTTTGGTAAAATCCTAAGAACTTTCTCAACAATCCTCTGATCTTTTATCTTTTCACCATTAATCCTAAGCTGATTTACAATATGCATAACTTTTGTCAGAAACTTATCAACACTATCTGATTTAGTCATTTTGAGCGTTTCAAACTGAGTCCTTAGGGTTTGCAATCTCACAATTTTTACCTTTTCATTACCCTAATATGCCAAGCGAAGAATATCCCAAATTTCTTTAGCATTCTTTACACCAACAACTTTTGGAAATATAGAATCATCTATAGTATTTAAAAGACAGGATTTTGCTTTTCCTTCTTTTTGTTTTTGTTCATCTTATTTTTGTTTTTTGTGTAGCAGTCATAGCAGCAATAGCTGCTGCATCAGGTTGAGTAAACTCAGATTCAATACAATCAGAACATCCTTGACCTTGCAAAACAGCTTGTATTCTCACACTCCAAGCATCATAATTTGATCCAACTAATGTAGGCGTTTGGACAGAAAAATTAGATGAAGCCATTCTTCAGAAAACTATAAACAACCAAGATTTTTACCTCAAAAACAAATTTTGATTTCTGGTTCTGCTGACTGCTCTGCTTTTCTGGTTCTGCTGATTTCTGTCTAATTCTGGTGCACAAGCTTCAACGTCTTTGCTCAACGAAATGGCTTCAACAAACTCTGCTTTTCTAGTTCTGCTGATTTCTGTCTAATTCTGCGTGCACAGGCTTCAAGTCTTTTCTCAACGAACAGGCTTCAACGAATTGGTGATTTTAGAAATTTTTAACAGCAGACTTGCTTCTGCCTTCAACACCAATATTCAACAAATGTCTACTATGTAGCAAACCTTTCAAAACCTCCGACCAAACATGAAGAGGATCCTCCAAACTGTCACTAACGACTCTGATACCATGTAAAAACTTAAGACAGAAAATGAATAAACAGAATGCACACAGAATATTGAACGCAGAAGAAGGATGCACTGTAGTTTGCATTAGATGTATTTAAATATTACAAATTTGACGGTTCAACCAAGAAACGGTTAACAGATTAACAACTGTATAACTATCTAACTGTTAACAGCTAACAATTACGTAAACTCAGACTGAAGAGATTATTATTTTTAACAGTACCTCGGTCCTCATTCGCTATTTTCATCTAATAGAATCTCCTTTTTCTATAGGGGTAAAGCGCATATTCTCTCTCGTTAGGGCACTTCAATTAATTTATTTCTTTTTAAGCTATGCCCTTCTATGAAGTTTTTCTATGACAGGCAGGATTTAATCTTTTGCTCGTTTTGTGCTTTTATTCTTACTCGCTATATTTTGCCGTGGACGGGCGGAACCTTACAGGTTGGGCGTAAGCACAATGTTTGCTTTAAATGAATCAGGACAAATCTATAAATTTGCTGTTTTTATTTGAAAAACTCGTTTTTATTTGTACGAGAATACTCCCTCATCAGGGTGCTCAAACGGATTTTTTTATTACTGAAGATTGGCATTGGAAGTTGTTGAGTTGGAACATTAACCTCCTAATTGGCCCTTCTTTCTAAACTCCAGGGCCCACCTCCCCGAGAGTAAGGATAATATAAGTTCCCCATTTCAACCTGAAGATAGACATTGGAGCCTCCATGTTGGTTACTTACGAGTATTTAGATTGATACTTATTGGATTGGATTTGAAACTGATGAGTCTTATGACAAGGTTGGCCGGTAAGGAGTGGCCAAAGGTTACTTATTAGTCTTCTCAGTGCCATAAAGAAAGAATCTATAGTAAGGCTTCAGATCCCCAACTACTTAACCCTTTGGCTACTAAACTCCATTGTAATAAGAAATAAATACATCAATAAACAATACAATGGATCCTTGGTATAGGTGGACTTGGCAGGTTCCTTAGGCGGCGTACTGGGTGGGCTTGGCTAAAGAAAGGTGAGAGGTAAAAAAAAAGGTTATGGCTGAAACACAAAAGAAAAAGAAAGGTGAAAGATGAAAAGCTTCTGGAAGGAAAAAGGTGAAAGGGTAAATGACTAGCATGCCTCTCCTATGAAGCATTCCTAGTTGATGCATGAAAAGTAATAAGTAGGGTAAGGTTAGATGATGCCATCCTTCAAAGAAAAGGGTTAATAGCAGTCCCGACTCACTAAGTGCATTCATTCATGAAGTGGTATAGTCTAGGTCTATAGGTGGACAGGTATTTAAGAAACACGGAAGTAAGGGGGGAAGGGTAATAAGTTTGGTTTCATGCCATCATGCCATGCTATCCTGCCCGTATAAGAGAAGGCATATGGCAGATTAATTCAGCCATGGGTATAGGTATAAGGCAGGTGCTATTTATTGGGTAAATAGTTTGTGTGGAACCAAGGGATTGTTGGCTACCCTCCAGCGTATTCCTGGCTTAATCAGTGGGTTGGAGAGGACTCCATCTCCTAAGGTTACGGCAGTAGTAATTAAAGTCTATAACCAGGTGGATAGATGGTCGTAGTAAGTAAAGGGTTCATAGATGCCGTATCTCCTAAGATTCATAAAGGCAAGTGTTCTAAAAGCATCTACTGGCTAGCTCTGTCTGTTCATCCACAGGTCTAGTTCTAGAAGGTGGAACCAAGGGAGGTTGTGATTCAAGCTGATTGGTACTAGAGTTAAAGGGTAAGAGTAAGAATGAAGGTTGATCTGATCTCGTCCGTATTGATACCAGCTAATAAAAGGGGTTTTTGTAAAGAGTAGTACCCGACCCGCAACTAACTAAGGCAATGAATTTATAAGGCGGTATAAGGCTAAAATATATTGGTCTTCAGGTTAAATATTGAGTGTGGAACCAACAAGGTAGTTATAGTTCCTCCCCTACAAGGTGTTTATGGGTGAAGGTATAAGGTAATAAAGTTGTTTCATGCAATCCATGCTATCATGCCATGCTAGGTCTAAGCACAGTAAGTACGTACCTTTTTTCATTCATCCAAGAGTGTTATGTTCTAAGGCTAATATATCTCTTCAGGTGTATAAAGTCGTATAGTAAAAGGTTAAGTAAAGGTAAGGCAAGGATGAAAAGTATGACGAGTAAAAGTGTGCTGTACCAACCAACGCATTCATAGCAGCAAGCGTGATAAACAAAGCAGCTCCTGGCTGTCTGGGTATCATACCAAAATGTGTATTTTATAAATAAAGCCGGGTTCGTAGGCAGGCTAAGGGTTTCATAACTTGCATTTTTATTTAGCTAAATCGCTTAATTTCATCATACACTCCACCTTTTTGGTGGTATCTCTACCTGTTATCTGTTAACAATAGTTACTATTATGTTATGCTCATGGAAATCTATTACGTTCTGCTCATCTGTATCTGCTCATGGGAATCTCTTCTGTTCCATACACGCGCAGCTCCCAAATGAACGATGTGCTGCTCATGGATAATCTATGTTATCTCTTCACCATTCCCCAAACTAACACATTGCAGCCGTGTTACCCCAGATAAAATAGAAGTTCGCAGAGAAGGTCGCCAGACAAGAGAGAAGGAATGTTCCCACCAGAATAAAGAAAGACATTGAACAGCAATGTTGTTTACTTACAAGCATATCCCCAATTAACATTACTCCAAGTTGATAACATATGAGAAAAGAGGTATCTTCCAAGTCCGCGTAAGGAAGGCACCCTGCTCAGTACACGTCTACCAATCCCACCAAGTTCACGTCCGCCAAAAAAATCCACCGAGTTAGTTTGCCTGCCATACGTTAGAGAGGAAGAAGTGTCCTAGCACGTGACGCCAAGGGAAATGGATGACTTGCTTTTATTTGACTTTCCCGGTAAAAGGGCAGCCAGGGTTCGCAAAATGATGAGCCCCCGGATGGAAAGAGGATAGCGGGGAATGATTGAGTCCCTATTTAGCCATCATACCCAAAAGAATAAAAATGGACTAAGTATTGATTGGGCGGGGGCCTTTTCTTCCGTCCCCCTGGTTGGCTGCTCCTCCTGGCCAACAGCAGCAGAAAAGTAAGGTCTATACGTGCCAGTGAACTAAATAAATAGAAAGAAATAGATTTTATATCTGTTGATAACATGTATCAATCAATATGCTCATATGAAACCAACATGGCTCAATCCAATGTATTATTTTTAAAATTGGGTTCCTTATTCTTTATTCGTCGGGCGGGTTAAATTTGGTCAAGCCTAAAAGTCAGCAGCATCAAAAGATTCATTTATCAATACTTTTTAGATCCTGCAACACATAATCTTCCTTTGCCCGGTGGACCACCTACCCTAAACATCTATCTAGCCAGCAAGCTAACTTATCCCACTAGCATCATTCATGCATCCTTGGTTCTCCCAGCCCTCGGTTAATTTACTAGCCCTGGTTCCTCTCCCAGCAAGCGAGGGTCCCGCACTCAACCTAAAAGCAAAGGCCTAAAGACAAAAAGGCTTTTCCTCATATGTTGAAAGAAAAAAAGGTAAAGCTTAGGCTTTTCCTCATATGCAGGACTGACAGCTTACTGATCCAGGTCCACATCAAGTACGTAGTGCCGACCGCAATCTCTGAAAGAAATACTGGCGAACGGAGAAGGAAATGGACTCAAATGGCGGACCGGCGAACGGAGAAGGAAATGGACTCAAATGGCGGACCGGCGAACGGAGAAGGAAATGGACTCAAATGGCGGACCGGCGAACGGAGAAGGAAATGGACTCAAACGGCGGAGGCAAACGCCGTGAGGGGGGCTCGACTCTCGACGGTGCATTCGGTCGAGAGAATAGCCCACTTCCTACGCATATGCAGGATGGTAATTTGTGGAGTGAAAAGGTAGTGTGCGTGCGCTCTGATCCGATGTGATCCGATCCGAAGGGGTATAGGTGTTGACAATATTAAAGGTAAGTGGTGAGTTTTTGTAATCCCATCACCTGTTGATAATAGAAGGTAAGTAGCAGTCCCAACTCACTCACTAAGTGCATTCATTAATCAAGTGTTATCCATCTCCTGGCAACGTGGGCTGTTTGGGCATATCCTATCAAGGTCTGAAGCCCGTCCAATGAGGCTCTCTGATTGACCATCATCACATCCATCATCCAGCCATGTTTCTTAAGTTATTTCTTGTTGTCTAGAATAAGGCAGTTCCAACGATTAAGCAATCCAAGACTGACTGTTAGTAGCTGTTCAACCACCAACCAAAAGAGTAGTGCTTGCTGTAGGCTTCAAAGGTGCGCAAGCAATGGTCTACGTCACTCCTATGTGCTCCCATTCGATCGGAATCAGTTCTGGCTAGCTATATAGACTAAATTTGGCAGTTAAATGAGATATGCTAAAGGTTCTGGGAGTAGTTCCTAAGGTAAGTTCCGAGGACCTAACCAACGACTGGTGAGTGTTTCCTTTCCTGTGGGACTTCCCTTCCATTCATAAAGTAGGCTGCTGATGAAAGAAAGGTTAATACAACTGGTCATACATAGTGCCAACCCAAGCAAGCACAAATATGTCCTCATAAGGGCAAGATTCCATCCACTCACTAAGTAGGGATAGGAAGTCTAGTTGGTAAAGAGAAAGGTGGGTAGCCGGCAGGCGGCATTAAGGCAGGGCTTTATCCGCAGTGGTTAAAAATGGATGAATAATATAAAAGTTTGGCAAAAAAAGAAGGTAATATGTGATACCTATAAGTTTATACGTGGTTAAAGAGTTAATATCCTAGTGCTGTACCTACTCTTCCTAGCTTTGGCAATAGGTTGTTGGGGCATTACAACCCATCCCATCATCCAGCATGATAATTGTGAAAAAGCTAAACCCACCTATGGGCTACTCTCGACCATCCATCCAACCGTGTATAATAAGTTCTGGCAATTTAGAATTCCTGACTCGTATAAGGAGGGCTCCTTAGTGGTAACATGTGACCAAGAAGGTAATAGGTGGTACCCCCATAATATGATATGTGATACCCGGAATTATTCATAAGGCAAGGCACAGTAAGTAAAGCATAGAACCAGGTGGATGCTTATAAGTAAAAGGTTCTTCCCCGGTTATAATCCCCGCAATAAAGCAAGCAGCTTCTTAGTTCCTCCCTTCCTCCCTCTAGCAACACCTCTATACATTCACTCATATGTCACATGGGGGAAATGCCCTCTTCTATCGGGTATGTAGTAATGATGGGAAACTTATCTCCCAGGGCGGGTAACCTAACTCTCTCTCGCATCTGGTGTAAACTTGGTAAGTCTGAGCAAGCAAGCTTCGTTGAAGCACTAGTGTTTTTTGTTGTTAAATGTGATTCATACTAAAAAAGAAAATTTATTTAAACCATCAGTTGGAAAAGGTATCATATCATCCTTAAAATAATGTTGCCAGAGAGCAAAAACGACATGTTCGTGTTCTGCCTTCCTTATCCACCACCCGCGCCCACAAGCCTCACCTTTTCCACCTCACCTTTATAGTTGTGCCAACCCCTAATGTGCGGTAGCGGAACCTCATCAGTTGTGGAACCTCATGGTGCTATCTCGGTAGTGAAACCTTGTGCCCTATCAGTTGGTTGCAACTCACACACAGTCTGGTGTCTCATCTATGCACGGTCCTTCCTCTTGCTCCCAGGTCTATCTATCGGTAGCGCTCCAATCTAATCAAGCTGTGCAATCCTCCAACCAACAACACCTAGGGAAAGCTCATGAAATTACCTAGTTCAGAAAGAATAATCTCCATTTTATATCCCCTATGAGTAGTGGTGGGATTCAGATAACCTGTCAAAATGAGGTTGTGACTCAGGAAACACGTCAAATGAGCGAAGGTTTTGAAATATGGTCCAAGAAAACCAAACCAACAACCATGGATTCAATGGGTTGTTGTTTAGTTAGGGAGGTGCTAAGGCTATTAAAATGAAAGTTTAAAATTATATACTCTTTATATGCGCGTATCATATGTGAAAATGTAGAGATGCTGCAATAAGGTTATTTGATGTTCAGAACTAGAAGAAATTACAGAAACTATCCTGTGGAGGCTGCTATGGCTAATGAATTTGGGTAGGGCATGTTCTATATATATAGCAAAGAGACTCTTCTACAGACTACGACTTCTATGTATGGGTATGCATAAGCATCACCCGCAGTATCACCAACAGCTAGAGAACATCTAGTTCCTGTTCGATCAAATCCAATTACATGGCCCGTTCCGGAGCCACAATTGATAATGCAATTGACCCTGTACCAGTTTCTATTATTGAAGTTCCAATGTAAGCCCCAAAGCAAGCACTACCAGGAGCAGAATAGAGGCATAGGCGGGGGTTTTACCTTATCCCGTGGTGGGAGCAGCAGGAACGAAGGCGGGGGCAAAGCCAACACCTTGCAAAGCATACCTTGCAATTTGATAGTCCATTAAAGATCTTCCCATTCGAAATACATTATTAGAGTAGGATTTGGTTAAATAAATTCATTACCACTGGGAACTATCTTTTACAATCAGTTTACTTCAATTCATTCGGACAAGAGCGCATGGTAGGCCACCATACATACCTAACCCTAGCCAGTCTGCTAACGGATCAAATGGTTACACCCGAAAGAGAGCGATGCAGTTAAACCCCCCAACCTGGACCTGGTAGAGAGAGACTAAAAAATAGCCCACTTAAGATAGGACTTATTAACAGCCTCATCTACACCTGTGTCAAAAGAGACTGCTGGTTTTCGAAATGGAATGAAAAAAAGTACATATGGATCTGCTAAATCTACATCCGCTTCTGGAACTATATATGCGGCTGTTAGTGGTGCTTTCTTGGGAACTAGGGCTGGCTCATCCCTTCGAGGGCAAGAGCTTTTTAGAGAGCCAGCCTCCATACTAGTTTTAGATCGAGCAGCTATGAGAGATCGATATTGCCCGAAAAAGGCAAGAGTTTCATTAGTAGCGGAGGCTTCAGTACTAGGGGCGAGAGGAGCAGAACCTATTGGTTGAAGAGCCATAGCCCGCCTGTTTTCCTGTTTCATATCCTATAGTTGATGAATACCCAAATACAGATGCAGAGGTAACAGAAGCAAAGGTAGCATACGAGCCAGGAGCTTCACTGCCATCCATTAGATCCAATCAATAGATTTGCCAAGTTGAGGCGAACAAAACCTGTACTCCCCCGTGTATTAGTAGTTCGTGGCCGTATAGCTTTATATTTCCGGGAGAGAAATAGAAGAAGAGGGTTGTGAGTCTATAGCAGCATAAGAGTAAGCAGCATCACAACCCGTTCAAGTTCCAGTCAAAGAATAAACATTGGCGTAGCGTGATAAAGCCTGTCAAAGCCCACCTGCCCCCAGCGCTAGCATCATCTGGCTCAGTCCCAAATTCGTCGGCCCAGTTGTTTGTCCAGTCTCTATCATAGTAGTAGTCAATCCACCATGAGCAATAGAGGCAGCTTAAGCTATTGATCTTGTTGATCCGTTCTTGGCTACGAACGGGGAATTCATTTACAGTCCCATATGCAAATCCATTTGACCTTGAACCAGTAAATGATCCCACGGGGATAGAGACAGGAGCAAGGGTAGCAGCATAGCCTGCTCCAACTTTTTGTACATTCCATGGAGGAAAAGCTTGCTTGACCGAAGGGAGGGCAAGGGGCGTATACTAGCTTTTTCTAATTTTTCACTATCCTATGCAAGCACCCCTTAGAGTTCCTTTTTATTCTGTTGCCTCGAGCAAAAGCATAAGCAACCAGAGCAGTTGTTTACTCTTATGACCCCACTTATACCTTGTTGAATAAGGACCAGGTCTTTAGGTAATAATAAGTAGAGATAATGAGCATAGCCAATTGAATTAGTATAAGGGTTAAGGGCAAGGGAGGAACAGGGACAGGAAAGGAGAAATAAGGGCTCTCGCTTTTCCGGCCAAGCACGGTCCATATATAAATAGCGCAATCAGGAGCTCATCCATTTGTTAATGATGATCATTTAACATAGCCAGACAAGTGAGTAAGGTCACTCCACTATTGAATGGGCTAGGCGGCAGGCCTCTAATTGAGATAATTCATGATGATACCTTACCTTCTGGGAACGAGAGGATAAGACCGCTCCCCCCATCTCCTTGACCTTATCTTCCAGCGTCCTTATATTCAGCGATCACCCCAATATCCTTTTATTCAGTCATCCCTTCCACTTCTACCAGTGGTTGGTGCTTTTATCTTAGCTACAAGTACAAGTAGTGCTACTAGTGATATTGGTGCTTATACTGGTATTGGACCAATTACAGAACCAACTTACTCTATTTAGGCTAGTTTCCATGGGGACCAAGGCAAGAAAAGTGCTAAGGGATAAAATAGAGAGTATAATTAGGCGGTTTTTATTGAGAGAAACAAACAACAGCTGTATTGGGGTTTGATGGGAGGCATAGGGGGGTATGTAAGCGCTCCCCAAACATGGATGGCTAGGATCAAACTATCATAATTGGGGATAGAATAGACCTAAAGCTTTTTTGTTGGAGCTTAAATTCTATGTACAAAGTAAAGATACGGGTACTAAATAAAAAAATCCTATGCATATGAAACAGAAGATAAGGTGGGGTCTGATTCATATGCATAAGAATGTGATTAAGACTATTAGTGCCTGCCGTTCCCATCCAACAAGAGTTAGGTTTCCATAATATAATCCAAAGGGTGAGGCGCTGCTCCAGAATATTAAATGAAAGATGAGGCACGAAGTTAATAATATGCATAAGAAGTGTATGAATGCTAGTTCTGTTAATACAAGAAAGGGGGGAACCTAAATCTCCCATCGTTAACAAGTCTTAATCGAACTCATATGGTAAACACCTTGGCTTAATCTTTCCGTCTGTTGGGAACTTGCACTGGGTGGAGAAAGGAGTTAGGGGGGGGGATGGGTGCTAAGTAAGTATGACCTCCCCTCTATCCGCTCTGATACGTCCAGCAGCACCATAATAAGATTTATTTATAAATACTTGTTGTCGTCGTTATTATAAAGCCGCGCTCACTTGGTCGCTAGCCTCTTGCCAGACGCGATATAGCTGACAAATGGTTTTACCCACGTTCGTATTCGCCCAGCTCTTGTGTTCTAGTAGCACAATGCGGGTTATACTAGTTTCTTCGGTTTCTCCTAGCCCTCGGTTCCTTTCCCACTCAGCAAGCGGCGGAAGCAAATGAGGGCATCCTGCCTCTCATATCTGATAAAAACGACAACGCGCCTAAGGGTCGACTCAAAAAGGGGATAGAATGCATTTCTTATTAGAAAGTTGGATTTCTTCGGGGTCCAACGAAAACCCCAAATTGGGATCTGAACATTTGGTCATATGTGGACGGGATTTTCAGTTCTCATCTTCTATCTGTATCCATTTGAAAAGAAATAGACCTTTTCTTCTTTCAGTCTCCATTCTTTGAAAGAAAGAGGCCTTACTTTGCTGAGCTAAAGCGAAGAAGAAAAAGTTTTCCCTTTTTTAGTCCCATGAGCTACAGCGAATAAGCTAGGGTTCCCTGAGATACAGCGAATAAGCTAATTATAGCTCTATAAGTGTTCCATATGCTATTAGTATAGAACTCTAATTTATACCTTATTAACCTAATTAGTACTCAACTTAGCCGTATTCCCATCATAGTAATGTGAATCATATAATATATATAGTAATTAAGACTAACTTTGTTTTATACTAGTGGCTAATCAGCTTTCCCCACCGGCCGCTCTTTCTTGGCCAGCATCCAAGACTCCAATCATCAATGGACTATGACTGGCATTGAAAGCTAGCATTACACTTTACATGGAGTACTGGCATATAGTGCATAAACACCTGTCATCAATTGAAACAATACCTGTATGAGTAATGGCATCTCCATGTGCCCCTATTGGGGTCAAGTACCAGCATCTACTTTTTTATGTCAGGTGTAAGCGCCAGTCATAAGGCCAGTAGGTGGTCCTTCTATAGGGCCCATAGCCGATAGCCAAAATTATAGCCTACTCCCTTCATATAGCCGTCGAATCCCCTGTTTCATTGCATATTGACTAAGTCGTGTTAACAACAGATGACATTGAGACAAGTTGTTACCGGACGAGCATATCTATTGAGTCAGGAGAAGTACCCCCATAACACCATTCACGAGAGAAAAGGCCCCCTTTATACGTAAAAAGGTCCCCATCGTGAAACAGGTCACTCGTCATTCCCAACCCCACACTATACCTGGGAAAACCCAGGAAGGAGAACACTAGGCTTGATTAAGAAATAAACTGAGGATAGTCAAAATTCTGGTCAAGTGATGCGATAACGTGGAGGAAGGAGGTAGTGGATAGATTAGGGTACGATCAATTATTAGATGAGAACGGAGATCCCATACGATGCTAAAGCGTAATTACATATATAATAAATTCCTTGGTGGTCTTCCTTCTTTGGGGGGGGTTAAGGCAATTTCCCCATGAACCATAAGGCTAGTGTTGGCCTAACTTGTGTTGGAGTCAGTGTTTGCTAGGCAGGTTTCGCACCGTTCCAACTAGGGCTTTTTACTAAGCCTAGGGGTGCACAAACGGGATTCTTAGTTTTTTTCCCTGACCTTTACTCTAAGGGATGGGAACACCAAAAGAACTTACCCTTAACCTCGTAGCTTTATTACCCGCGTTGTAGGAACTTGACTAGATGGCTTCTTTAAGAAAGAGATACAGGCAAGGGAAGAGTTTTTCTTCTGTGATAAGACAATGAATGGATGGGATACATCACTGGAAGAGCTGGCTAGCTGGAAGAGCTGGGATGAATGGGGGGATGGATCACTAGAGCAACCCAGGACCTGATAAGCACTTTTATGCCCGCCACCTTAAGCTATCCATGCAAAAGTGGCTGAAGCGATCTTAAACAGACAATGTAGATCCCGATGATACAAACCCTTATGCCGGGGGAGACCGGGCCACAGAACGTGTTTTTTTCTTATAAATATAGGGTTACATTTTTTATTCCAAAAAGAAAACATATATATGAAGGAATTAAATCGCTTGTCCGCGGACTTTCCTCGATCATGCCGAGGCTCTACTAATAGGGAAGACAAGGTCTCCCATTGTATAAATACCAAAAAGGAAGGGATATACCAAGATAGATGAGTGAGTCGGATCAATGAGCTTAGATCGTCCTGTAGTCCATCATCCATAGTCATTGAGACAAATCCACCTACGTCTACAGGGCTATCACCTTCTTTATTTCACTAACAAGTGAGAAACCATGGATGCATCGGAAATGAAATACGAATAGATTGAAGCAATCTATAGTGTTTTATATACGTAATAAGACGAGCCCGGTTTAGAATGCTTGCCCCATACTATAGTACAGCATGAAGCATTTATTTAAGCTCGACAAACCCTGCCTGAAACCCATACATATTTGTTTGTCTCACCAAGCAATTGAGTGCCTGGTAGACCCCCACCACCCCTCACCAATCGATGGAGTGAGGTCTACCTCCAGGTCCGATCCCATTGCCCACGCTACATGAACTCACGAAGCATTGATTGATGGATTGATAAAGCCATTGAAGCCCTTCCCTCCACAAATAAAGGAAAGATTGATCGAAGAATGCATCTGTCGCATGGATCAATTGATAAATGAATGGGTGGCAGTGAATTTCATGCTTTCAGGGGGTAAAGGAGGAAGTAGAATATTGGTCTCTCCCCTGGCCCCTTTCTCGAGATTGGAAAACTTTCTATCTAATAGTAAGCCTTACTACTTTATAGGGGTCCGCAGTAAAAATAGTGTCGTGCATTTAAGCTATTCCCTTTATTGTTATTACATACGTAATAATATTGAAGTGAGTGTGCTTTATAAAAACTTTTTTCATGAGTTGACGAATGCCGCCCAGCTCAAGCTCACATGATTTGGTGATTCTGGGGTAGAAGTGTGTTACCTTTCTCTTTGCGCGGTAACCTTCTCCTGCTTTTGCACCTGGGATTGGGACTGGAGAATCTACTACTGGATGATCTACAGGGAGGGTAAGCTACTGGGTCTTAATATCTAACTGGCACTTGGTAAATTGAAATAGGTTTGGCATCGACTAGCATGGACACTTAGCAAGGTGGTAATAGTGAACCAACGGGGTCTGCTGCTTATGCTTTTGCCTTCGTTGCTGGGTATGTATGGAATTGCTCGTATCGCTTCAACAGAATATACTGTGGTTTAATCAAAGTCAGAATCATCTGCTTCATAGAAAAAAGAAACTAAATTCTCTGCTGCTTCTGAATTGAAGCTATGCTCCCAATGATGGAGCAATGCTAGATGGTTCTTATGAAGGGGATGCTATGACGCACTAGCGAAGTCAGAGTGTTGAGAACTAGATAGAGCAGGAAAAGAGTTGGCTCCTTTCTTTCCCCCTTTCTCCTCTGACTGGTAATCATTGTATTCCAGGAGATCTTTGAAGAGTAGTTGAGAAAACATTGAAACTATAGATTGCCTCCGATTTATATATATGGTCCCCCATATCCTAGACCTTCCTTGTTCATAATCGCAATTGGTTCAATGCGGGAGAAACACCAATTGATCGAGTCTCACTAGCGTCGTCATCTCACCCAGCGTACCTTTTCCATTCGCTCAGTTTCCGATCCTTTAGTTGCATCTGTTGATTGATTCAGCAGAGAAAAAAGCAAGGGCAGCAGGGATAAAGCCATCTGAGTAAGCAACCAGGGTGGAATAAGCACCAGTTTACCTATTCTTATTTACAGATATGGATGCAGAGCCCATTCAAGTTACAGATCGAGACCTAGTAGCATTCCTTAGTACTTACCCTTGATCGAAGAACTATTATACCTATGGAACTACCTTACATATATACGATCGACTCCCTTCACTGTAGTAAGCCTTTGCTCTGATAGAGAGTGAGGGACCCTATCTTTGCATTTAGTGCCGTTCGTATCCGCATTGACACGTGCTTTCTCAATAAACAATAGGGAAAATAAAGGTTTACCGTTATTGGGGTTGGAATGTAGTCTGTGCCCAACTAGCTGAGGTAACGGGAGAACAATTCTCGTGGTTCATATCCCCGGAAGAGATAAAAGCTCGAGCCCTGGCTTTTCGGAGCAAAGTAAGCCTGACCAAAGCTATGGAACTATTACGAAGGCATAGCATGGAGGCCGAAATGACTGGCCTTCCCGAAATACAAGGTTGACTTCAATACCTATACGATTGGATAAGAGCTCACAACTATCCTGCCCTATATTCGGCGCAAGAGCTGGGGCCAGAAAGGAAAGCAGTGCTAAGTTTTCTCCCAACCAAGCAAGCACCGCTCTCCTCTCCGATGCACCAGAAGCAAACAACCAATGGAACATTATTATTCCTAATCTTCCCACAAAAATAGAATAGAGGGCTTACCATCCTTCCCGCAGGGGTGGGTGGGAGGCAATACCTATATTTATTGATTTCATCAATGCACCCATGGGTTTTAAAAACCACTCGACCTTTCATCACTCTGTCTTGACCCTGCCATCCCTGGCACAAGGAGTTTTCTATTAACGGATTATGAAACGGATTATGAAGCGATCGAATGATTGGATAGCAGCACTTAAGAGTCTTTCTTTCTGATGGCCATCTAAATCTGAGCAGGACCCGAACGAGAGCTTATAATGCAAGGGGTACAGGGGCAACCTCGACTTACATAGGTGGAGTTATAAGATTGAATCCTTCCGAAGGAGATAGCTGGGTGAATGACTCGAATTGTCTTCATAGTTGGCACTGCTCTGTTTCGAATCCATGGGCATATAGCCGTCAACCCGTACCATTGGAAATGACTGATACTTTATTCCCTCTCGCTCCAGCAAATAATCAAGATCTCAACCCCTGGGTTAAAAGGCCTTTATCAGAAGAGCAGTCACCCTTGATTTCATTGCCTCAACGAGAGGATAGAAATAAAGGAAGGAACAAAAGCTGGCTGAAGAGGTAGGTCGAGTCCTATTCTCTTCTATCAATCGGTTTTCTTGCTTATTCTTATGAGAGGAGACTGCCCAAGATCGGGCGGGGCCAAGCCAAGTGGGTCTACGACCCGGGTGTTCTGGATGGATGCGGCTTGCTTGGGAGAAAAGGAGTGAAGTCAGACATATAAATCATAGGAGGTGATCTTCGAATCTGGGTTGGGTGGGAATAATAAGTTTGGCACTATACCTAATACATAAATATATTGAATCGTTCATTCCTACTGGGCTGGGTCTTTGTTCTACTATCTGCCTGATTTCCTCTTCTCTTATTGTCTGGAATCGTTTCCCTTGCAGCGTCTGGATTATTCATTATCCCTTAATGATTTCTCGTTTCTGGATTGGTCTGAATAACCATTGTTGTACTTTGACGATTGCTGGCTGCTCGTGTCTAGATTGGTATTCACCGCTGCTTGGGTTCTCGATCTTTCCTCACTCTACTCCAGTGCCTTATCTCAGGCATATCAGGCATATCAGCAGGCATATGAAAAGAAGCTATATCATGACCATGATGAACATAATTACATAGTAGCATGACGATATCTAACATGAAGAGTGTAATTTGGAAGAATGTTATTAAGAGGACTGTGATTATGGTTGTCCGAATATGTAGATCCTTCAGTGTTAGAAGGAATATATGGATAGAGAAAGAAATAAGATGAACAATTAATTAAAAAGAAGTATGTATTATGTAGGCCACCCTTTCAGTAGTGAATTTACCCGATTGACAAGGCGTGGATGGTCGAGCTTGCTGGGATCGCCGGATGGGATGGATGGGATGAACCCGACTAGCCATATACTAGTGATGAATTCAGACAGCATTGCTAGGAAGGCGCCAGCCTTTAGATGCCTAGTTTAGTAATGTTAGTTGGACAACTACCCATCTGTTGGGTTGGATCGTTGGAACTGTCTTCTTTAATTGATTATAAATAGCCATAACTTCATAGACACGGCTGGATGAGTTGATTCGACGAGGAACAGAGTAGCTAGCTTCCCTGGACTGCTCCCCTTGCTATCCCAATTCTGGATGGCACGACTGGCTAGATGATGGTCAATCAGAGAGAGAGAGCCTTTTCAGGCTTCGATAACATAACACTTTATGGAATTATTGAGGTAGACAAGGCAAGGCAGGCACTCTTATGCTATGAACCCTTTACCCTTACCTTAAATGCCTTCACCCCAGGACGATGGAGTTATGCCCATTGAATTACCCTTCTCTTAGAAGGAACAGATGGTGGATCGATCCCTTACCTTATACCTATAACCATCACTTAATTAATTTGCCATATGCTCTTGTTAAGACGGACGGGCCACCCATGAATGAATCCATTAGAACTTTCCAGCACACAAAAACACCACTTTATAGATAGATAATAAACTGCAGACCCCTCTTACACCTTAGATTATTTAGCTTTTATATACGTAATTATCGCGGGAAACCGGCTCCACGCCTTTTTTACCCGTACTTCGGGCGGGCGAACACACTAGGAACTAGTATTTATTAGGTTGGGCCAGTTATTTTATTACTTTCCCATCCATAATTGCGGCTCCGCTAAGCGATTTGAGCTAGTTCCCTAAAGAATAAAATATTTATCGAACCCGGTGGATGATTATGTCTCCAACCCCCAACAAACAAGGGTTTGCTTTAGACAAAACTGCATTTAGGCAATAAGGTTTTTGCCCCTTTACTTTTCGATTCTGGCGCCCAGGGCAAAGGCTATGGGAATTAGGAAATGAATAAAGCAAGTTTACTATTTTAAAATGTGAGTTCGCTGCGCCCCAGTGGATGAATCTAGCTTCTCGGGTGCCCAATGGATTTTATAAGCCTCCTTCTGCTGCCACCCTGGCTTTATTTGAAGGAATCACCTGAAATGCTATAATTCATTGAATTACCTAAAGACAAGTTTAGTTATCGATCCCAGACTCGGACCTCCTCAACACGAGAACCCAGAGGGACTCTTAGAGGTACGCCCCCCCACCCAATAAGTCACTTAGGGGAAAATCGTGTTTCTGGGAAGCCATTGTCCTCCTACGTCGAACAAGCCTTTTTAATTGCAATGGTTTTACTGAGGGGCGAGGAGCTATAGAACAGACGAAAGGAGCTGAACTGCGAGTGTTGGAGATACTGACAAAGGAGCCTTAGCCATGAATTGGCGATAGAATTTGGCTTTTTCACCATTGGTGGTACCCCAACTCCTTATAAGCGCTCAAGTAGTGCTATAGCATGCTCAAATGCTCTCTGAACTTGGTTTTCTACGTTTCTCCCACCTAAAATTATTACTGCCATGCCTTACACCCTTGATTGCTTCTCCCTTTAATGCTGCCTTACAAAGCACCTGCAGAACTTGCAAAAAAGGGCACAAAAGAAAATCTTTTTTAGATAATTTAAGAGGGAAATAAAGAAGGAATAAATGAAATGATTTCTCACCATAAAATGTATTCCTCCCTACACGCGCTTTCTCCTATGGAATAGAAGAAAGAAGTGCCTACCTCGGTCCGTCTTTACCAAACCAGGTAGTAGCGAGGTCAAACACGTCGTCGATTCTTTCCCATAATCAATAATAGAACCAAGCCCGAATCAACACGTTTGGCTCTCTCCACATTTAGTGGATTGCTTTCTTTCTCCTGGCGTCCCGGTCCCGCCCCGTCTCGTCTCGGTACCGTCCCTTCGGTTTCATAATATTAAAGAGTGACAATGGGTGTGTACCACTCACTGGCTTTCAAGGTTGGCTCCCGGACGGAGGGGATCATGGGTGTTGTTGGATCATGGGTTCGTCTGTCTGTAAACGCTTGCCCGTCCTTCCCGTCCCTAGTTCTGGTCGATCAATAAATGCGTTCATCATTCTTCAAGTATATATCGTTCAAAGGTTAGGATCTACAGGACTCAAGAGCATCCAAGGTTGGTCATTCGAAATGCATTGCTTAACCAATAACCATGGCCTTCCTCAAGGTCTGGTCGATCCAATCACTCAATCATCATTCCCATCCCGGATCAATCCAATTCCATTCCCTCTTACCGGTGCCTAGCCTAAAAGTATAAGACCTATTCAACGAAAACCCAGCTAAGATAAGACCATCTATCCGCCGAGATGCCCATACAAGACCACCCATACCGGTAACCTATAATTAATTCCCCCATCATCAGTAAAGGACCACGGGCAAACACGTTTGATTCAATCCCATCCATCAGTTGTCGAACCATAACTTCCACGTGTTGCTTAGGACCTATCCCTCCCATTGGAAGTATAAGGGATCAACAATTCTAGGTGGGGAGTAGGGGAGGGATTCCAGTAGTTGAACGGGGGTACCAGTAGTGGATATAGAAGTGGTGTTGGCTGATGTCAATTTTGGAAATACTTGGTACCATTTGTTGTTTATAAAAGTACTTTATGTACAAGTAAATGTCAATATTTTCATGTTTTTAAAATTACTCAAGAAAAAACTTTCTTCTACATTTTGAAATAAAATGAATATTTGAAATTAGAAATTTCATTTTAAGTCACATCCACTTTAAGTCACATCAATGTTCACCCATTGGTCCCAAGCAAAAATACACTATGGTGACATTAGGACTAGACAACTTGGAACTTTGTCGCTGACATGGTATCCATTTGGATTCGTCACACCTCAAGACTGATATGGTTAGATAGAGAACACGTCAAAATATATGTCATAAAAAATTGGAGGAAAAACAAGCTCGGGAACATAAAGAATTAAGTTACATAAAAAGGGGTAAAAAAAATGCTCAACTACTGGCATCCCTCCCCTATAAGTCCAATAAGATTCAAAGCATAAGCCGAACACGGACATAGTAAAAAGTTCAATCATTCAAATAATCAATCAGTCGGACACGGAAAGTTGGTGGACACGGCATCATTCCAAGTAGCACAACCAGCAGTCCTAGCGGTATTAGAACCAGCATCATAATTTGAAGTGGCATCATTTGAATCTGGAGCGTATCGACCTATCTCCCTTAGATATGTATAGAAGAAGGGTATATAGAATAAGTTGTAGATAAGTGCATAATTATTAGTCCAACCATCAAGGGTCCATCCAGGATTCAAGGTGTCCCCCATCCAGGGGTTTAATGGCTTTGTTCTCTCAGCAGCCCAAGCAGCATCAAAACCAGGATCATTCCCATCAGCACCAGTCGAACCAGTATTATGGTTCTTACCAGCATAATTCCCGGCATCATTCTTCCTAGCAGCACAAGGATTATTTCCAAGACAAGCAGCACAATATGAGGAGATCAGGAGGATCATTCCAAGCATCAGTAGATTAACAATGGCGCCTATGTAAGACTAAAAAATAATATCATTTGAGATTCAAATGAGGATAAATGATTCATCTGAACCAAAAAAAAATATTTTGATTATGACATATGAAATGTGATGATGTTTTGGGTGTCTTTCCAACCAACCAACCAAATGGAACACATAGTGGACATGGATTAGATTCCAATATGTGCTCAGATATGATTAAGAAGCAAGATGAGGATCGGAAGCTAGCTACTCGTTAGGAAGCTGCTAATTGAAATGAATAATCAATCAATGGATGGTTACAAGAGGTATGGGGACTATAACTATTGATACCCTCTTCCTCAATATACACACACATTGAACGGGTTTGACACCCTCCTCAATCTCACACACTTATTATTTGGTGGGACACTACTTTCACACTATGATGTTTCTATGTCTCTATGCCAGCGAAGTAGTAGCCTAGAATGGATTCATTACTAAAAATATATACAAAATAGAGGTCCATACAAGCAAGGAATTGCATGAATTTTATATAAATCCCTTGCCTTCACTGCTTATGTTTTAACTACTCAACCTAATACCCCCACCCAATATGGTGGTTAGATTCTTCCTTTCTTTCCCCCCAATCAGGGGTTAGGTTCCTGGCCTCCCAATAAATATTTTAGGTGTAGGTTGGGTAGTTGGCTGGGCATCTCCCGAAGACTGAATTGGTCCACGTCTGTATCCCCTGCGGTGTTGGTTCGTAAGACGGGTCCAAATCGGGTAGGTGGTTGATAAGAAGGCGGTTCCAAAATAGGTAGGGTGCTGGGTCGTTCGGAAGGCGGAAGTAAATGGATAAGCAGGAAGTAAGTAAATATAGAATAAGGAAGGCAGTAAATCTATATTATATATATACTAAGTAAAGGTATAAGTCGTAAGGTGGTTTCTAAATAGGTAGGTTGGATGACTTAAAAAACAAATCAGTTTAGGTAGGCCACTTTAATTCAGCATCTGAAATGGTATTGCTCCTAGAGAGCTGATCCACCTCGCATTTGGGGCATTTGCCTAGGAGCGGGATTTTTAGCGAGAACGATCCGCCCTGAGACCGGGAAATATTCGGGATGGCTTATTAAAGGTACCATCTTTATCAAATAGTTTAAGGGTTGACTGCCTTCTTTCTCATTTTTATTCGACTCCGTGCTTCACCGCTTTAGATCTGGGGCTTTTCCTTTATATATATGTTATTTCTCCATTATACTTTTAATCTTTATTTATTTCTTGTTGGGCAGCCAGCCAGTTGGATCGTGACGTCGGAACTGCCCTGTTGTTTTGAGGAACTAAAGCCAGAACTTATGAAACATTGATGGATTATTCTAAATTAGTATAGAGAGCCTTGTTGGGACAGGCCTTCGATAACCGACCATTGATCACATATTTGTACTTTTGCCTCACACTTACAGTCTTGCATAGACTTCACATATTCTCGCTCCTCACCAACAAATTCGGGCAATTGATTACTGGCCATGGAGTAGCAGCCTTTGCTCCTTATTTCGCACCTCGCTTGTTGACGCTCGCTTATCATGCCATAATGCAGCCATATTGAACAAGCCGTATTGACCTGGCCTATTGCATTTACCTCCATCAATCTGTAACCGGGGGAGTTATATATATATATATATATATATAAACTGGTAGAGTCTAAATGTAAAACCAGTCGTGTCTCTCTGAACCAGGGTAGTAGTGGGCAGGTGCGAATTGAAAGCGGATTGAACGGACTGCCAGCCGGGGGTATGGGACGGGGGATGCGGGTGCAGGAATGGGATAATGTTGGTCGTATTGGGCGAATGTTATAATGTGGTTACTATTGATCGAGTATTGTTTCCTGAAAGCTTATGATGATTGGGGATTGGGGAATCATAATCTATCTATCTTATTGGGCCGTGAATTATGGATAGATTATATCTGTTTGTGAATGATGGGACGTTTAGTAAGATGCGTTTGTCCGCTGTGGTAACAGATATCTCTAAGATGGTTCAGTTTATCAGCTATTATATACACTATTATCCAACAATAGGCTAATCAACTAATCAAAACTAGTAATCATAAGATCGTGATCGGCCGGTTCCAAAATAGAAAAGAATAAATCCCCAAAAAATCCAATAAGAGATTGCCCCTAGCATGGAGTCGGGGCATGTTATATCCCCCGGGGTATTTACTGCTTTATCCCCCGGTCTCGGCAAGCGGCAGCGATCCTTCCTCACCATGGGGCGTAGCTATACATTGGCCCGAACAGGGCAAAAATGCACGTTTATTGCCCGACCTAAGAAGGGAAGGGCAAGGGTTTTTCCACCCCGCATCGGGCAAGGACCTGAACCCAATAAGGCTATTGTGATTTCATCAATAGAATAATATCGTATACAAAAAGTATCATATTAGAGATGTAATTATGCTTGCCTTATTACTTTACACGAAGTCTTTCACGAACATAAAGTTAGGGTTATTCACTTAACGTACCTATATTAGATAAACTTAATTAAATGTAATTATTATATATATATAATACTAGTCCTTTTATTTCCCCAATTATGGGAGGTTTATATATGGGGGCCCATCCAACCCCTAAAAAATGAGTGTTTCATTGTGCAAGAACATTTAATTGGAATAAATTGTAATATTTTTGGTATATATGCGGTCATATGTATCGATCTTTCTAAAGTATTCAAGCCAAGTGAAAGTATCCATTCTTTTAATGAAAAGGAAGGAAGGGAAGAGGGGATATCCCTTATTCGTACTACCCGGGCAGCAATGTGTTATTCAACAAAAATGCTTTGAGTTAAAGCCAATTGAACTAGACTAACCAGCAGCTCAGACCCCTCCTAAGAACTGGAGGACCGTTGTAAGGTCTTCTCTATATGGTTCCCCTGTTGCAACCTCCCCTCCTTGAAATGAGAAGGTTTTGTAAATTATCCAACTAAATAAAAATAAAAATATGCTAAGAGCGTAAGCGAGTCCCTGAGCTACAGCGAATAAGTCACTATCCCTCTGGACAGTAGCTGCTGCTCCGTGAGAGTAGTGAAACCCTATAGCTATAGAGAGTTAAATAAGCCTTACGGTACACTTTCCGGTTGTTTGTATCCATCCCCATAACATACATGCAGGGAAAGAGAGAAACAATATAAAAAGTTATATTTTATTCAAAAGAATATCCATTTTATATCCCCGAATTGGGATTCCTCTTCATAAAACCCCATCCAAATTAGGGTGGGGTAACAAAGGATAAACGCCCAAATGAGCAAAGGCTTTTCAATATGGTCCCACAAAACAACAAACAACGATTGGACTTGGGGCTCTTGGGAACGGAACACCAAAAGTATCACTCACTTACTACTTACTGGGCATGTGGAACCTGAATAGCTTCTTATATAGTTTACCTTATTACTGCTGCTGAGGTCTTGTCTTATACCAAGGATCACAACACCTAAAATATAAAAATTAAACATCTCCATGCGAGCCCGTATATATTATTGGTAATCCCCTGATCTCCCATTGACCAGGATAAGTAAGCTATTAAACCAACAACACCTGGGTAAGGCTCAGGAAATGGCATTATGATTATCGATGAATGCCCACTTACTAACTGCCCTTACCATGGCCTCATGCTGGATGGTACGAAAAATGGACTTATGGCCTCACTCACCTCACCTGATCAGAGACCGGTACCTGCTGCCCTGACCAGACCGTACCTGACAAGACCTCACCATCGTACCTGCTGTGATCTTATTATTAACTAATAAGAATATCATACGAGGAATTTTTTTCATCGAACCACTTGAAATGAGGTTTATTTTACTAGCTAAAAATGTGAAATTAGGATGTTTTATCACACAATCCCACTCCGCCAAACGCGATCTATTTGGTTCAGCAGTCAGATTGGTTCAGCATGAGCTATCTATATGGACTCATCGCTGTTTAATACATAACGGCCTCAATTGATAGTGCCAACCCCTGGTTGTGGAACCTCGTCTCCTAGTATTATTGCTTTATCACTCGTCCTAGACCATATTATATATAGACAAAAACTGAGCGGGTTCAATACCCTCTCCTCCTCAATATACAACTTTACGGGTTTGAAACCCTACAGCTGGCTTGTGGTAGGTAACATTCCAATAGACCCTATAATCGGTTTGTGGTGTAACCTCATCTGCGATAGAACTATCCATCTTCATGAGGTAGGCTATCCAACCAACAACTAGGGAAACCTCCGGAAATGCCCTTACTATATAATAAATTCACTTTATATCACCCGATGATATTTATCCTACCCCCCAATGTTTGTCAACAAAAATGGCGCGAGTGAAAGTATATTTAACTGGACTAGCTCAGACATGAACTGGTAAACTGTAAGGTATCTCTTTAGTCCAATGCCTTAGGTGTGTCTATATTTTATTGGCTGTAGTATAATTAGCAGCCTTAAGATCCACTTTAGACTGACTTAAGATGTAGCCCAGCTGAGCGTTGAAAGTGACATTTGACTTTAAGACAAATAGCATTTGACAACGTTTACACACCTCTTGTGTGGGGGCATGGAAAACCAGTATCACTGAACACAACTTGCTTTTAGCTGGTTGAACCCGAGGCTTCACGAAATAACCTGCTTTACAAAGCTTGGCATAAAGGCTAGTATAAAAACAGTTAGGCAAGAACGTTTAGGTAGTGCCTAGAGTGTGGCTAGACCTAACAAGAATAGAACCACTTGTCGACTCACCAGACGCAAAAAGAGACTCATTCGGGGTACTCAAAGCGATTTAGTTTCTTGCAAGATTAACATTTAAGGACGTTTATTATAGGGATGGTTTCATTTTTTAGGGTGAGCGTCTCCTTGCTGGCCTTAGGCTTTACGAAAGAACCCGCCCAACGAAGAAAGAGAGAAGGACCCCAAGTTACCAATGGTAATTAATTGGAGATTTTATTCATTATTTATATATGTATTTAGCTTTATAAGGGCGAGGTACGTTTAGTAAATCACCCAAACTGGATAATCCTAACGAACTTTACTCGTGAAATACTTTGTTTCAAGGAATAAGGCGAGCCTAATTATATATATATAATGAGATGGAGCGGTTTTTATATATTATATAACTATTGACTAAAAGGAGAATAAAACCCGTGTTCAATTTTCCGAGGTAGGTCTGCTCGTCCAAGCGGGAACATGGTTATCCTGTGTATCATCGAAGATCGCCCGGCTATCCAGCGCCGTATTAACTCATACAGTTTTTCAAGGCCAAGCTAACTTCTATTTTCCCTCGCCTCCAGTCTGCTGCGTTTTTCCGCCTCATTCTTATTTTATTGGCGAACTAATAATGATAAGTTCTTCCACTCAACTTTGCTGGTGACCTTTTAATCCTTGAAACTTTTTCATTTTGACATTTGATCCTTTTGAATTGTGCCTTACCTACCCTATTACTTTGTGCCACTTGATAAATCCTCATCAGACTGAGACTGAGCTAAACCTGCATGCATACTTGGATACTCCTATTATTAACGCCACTCTGAATAGAAGGGAGGGTCCTCTGATCGTCCATCAGTATAGAATCCATCCCTTGCCAGTTGGGTCACCTCACTACATGGGTAAGGTCACTTGAAAGCCCTCCACTATATATTGTATGTATAGCTTTATATATATATATTCCCTATATTGCCTAGCTGTCTTCCCTTGTATCATCTAGCTTTATTCCCTACTTTGCTTAAGTCAATCGGTCCGGTTGTTCCTCTAGCGTTTTCTCTATCTATCTTGGCTCTACCCAACTATCTGGCTCTTTAGCTCCCGATCACCCAGCAGCTCCCCTGCCAGCCAGCTAACAAGTTGTTTCCAAGCCAGCCTCCGCACCCAATAATCTATTTATAGAATATATGTTCTAGAGAATGAAGAAATCTATCGAAAAATACAAACATTGATTTACAAAGAGCATATTCAACTAGTTCCTCTCCTTGTGGAAGTCTAGTCATCTTAGTTCCTTAGAAAGATGGAACATGGTGCATGTGCATCGGCTACAGAGCTATCAATCAATTTTTGTAAATTATAAGTATACTCTTTCCAGAATATAGGATTTATTTTCTTATTTGACGCAATTCTAAATTCTTTACAAAAATGATCTCAAGTAAGGATCTAATAAAATCCCAATAGAGCCCTCATATGTTTGGAAAACTACTTTCAAAAACAAGGAAAGCTCGTTGTTTAAATGGCTATAAATGGGTAATAGAGGAATAGAAAGTCGTAATATACGGGTGCAAGCTAGAATAAGAGATGAGGCCGGGATTTAACGGTGTATGACTCGGATTATTTCTGAAACTAGGGATGTACAGATGGATATGAGACATGCGGTGAATATATACCTTGAGGCAGCTTGAGCGGCCCTGGTAAGGAGACTTCAATTGATATCCAGGTCCTCAACGCTTTCTTCCTGTGGTTAGGGGCGTTTGGCAGTGCTTTGATTCGAAGTGGTACGGTGCTCGAGTGACGTATAATAATGTACGGACAAAGTTGGGTCTTGCAGGTGATAATTCAATTAGTGTGAGGAGGTGTTTTCTTATTAATAACGTTTCATTCGAGGTACGTGAAGTTCTTTCCGCCCGACCACCAGGAGGGCGAAGGACGTTAAGTGACTTTTAGACCTAAGAAGGGCGAGGGACGAGGGAATAGATGATTCAGTGAGAGAAAATTTTCAGAACAGATAAGGGATCAATTTACTTATATAGTGTATGGGGATTGGGTCACTTACTTCAGAGCACCTATTCCGTTGGCATGAGATAAATGAAAAGCAGAAAGAGGCGTTGAGAGACGCAGTGAGTCAATATCGTACCTCACCGATCGGTGGGATTGCCCGATCGCCTTCTGTTAATCCTGGGTTTAAGGCCCCGAATAAGAGGCATCCCTCAGCTCCCCATCCACGATAAGCCAAGTTGTCTTTAATAAACCGTGGAATGCAGTTCATTTATTGACGGAATAAACTGGAGGCCTTATTACCTAGGGTTCCCTTTCAAAGAAGAACAGAAAGAAGAAGCCAACTGCTTAAATTGAAAGGATCTAGCCCCAGGATTATAAGAATATAGATAGGCATGTTAAATTAAGATGAAGGAACTTACCCCACCGCTGCTCTGTGACGAGCAACCATATTTTGGCAGCCTTAACCCGCGCCGTGACCGCGTATTACCGCGGAACTTCACCGACGTTGATTTAAAGGATCAATTTCGTGCGGTGAGTTTCGATGCAAAAGGGTTTTCACCTTCTCGACACCGGATGAAAAGACTCTTCGCTTCCGAAAGCACCTTACCGCGACTACTCTCGGGTCTGCTAAGATGTATTTTTAACTGCTCCCTATTAGGTATGCTAACATATTAAAGTCATCCACTCTGCTTACTGACCTCGTCCTGTTTCAGATGGATGGTAATCTTATAACCTAGTGCCTCGTTCTGCTACTCCCCTGCCTGATTGGCAGGAATAAACTGAAATGCGTTAAATAAGCTATTTGTATAAATAAAAAAGCCAGTTCTCGACCCCGGTGTATGGATGGAGATCTCCCTAACTAAATGTAATCACTTTCTTTGTTCGGGGGAAGATCTTTTTCTTTCCTTATATATTCTCTAATCCATTATTTCGCGCAGTGTGCTCATTAGCATCGTATTTTGCATGCTATACTCGAAATGTATATCGACGTATGTAACTGCGCTGTAGTAAATTGTAATGAGTGTTATGGTATCGCTAGTTGTAACTCACTCACAATGTAATCATAGTGCCGTACCGTAACCGTCCATGTTGGGAACTCAAAGTGTGCCTGTCCCTAACGGGATGGTGCGAAAAGTCATACAGGTGCTGCATGGCTGTCGTCAGCTAGTGTCGTGAGATGGGTGGTTACATCTTATAACTATGTGAAACCCTTACTTTCAAAATAGTTTTGTTTCACTAACTTGCTTTGCCTAAGCCTCGTTATGCCACCCCCTGCTTTAAAGGAATCACCCTAAATGCAGTAAATCATTTCAATTACTAGAAATAAATGTGGGTTAGTAACCCCGGCTTAAATTATACTCGGACCCTATCAACATTAGGGTTTGCCTTTTATTTGTTTATCCGGTTTCCGAGGCATATTCATCATCTGGGTTCTCTAACTCACCAGGTTCAGACGCTCCATCTCCACATCCAACTACACATTCAGTTGTCTCGGATGGTCGACCGGGAGACCTATGGTGGTGTTCGTTAAGTTACGCCTTTCTTGTCCTCTTCACAGGAAAACAATCAGGGAGAGGCGAGGATAGAATGAGGCAAAGCACCGCTTCACGTCCATGCAGATCGACGGGCAACCCCTCACCACGTAATAAAGTAGTGAAGGTGTCCAGAGTGGTTTGTACACAAGATATTGGTCATGGCTGGATAATCTTGTCCTTCTATTAGGCGTGTGTCTTTCGAAGGCTCGACCAGCCAACGTCCAAACCATTATTGTCTTGGCTCCGCCTCGTTCGTCTCTTCGTTAGCTCCAGGCCGGATGGGACGTCAATTGTTCGTACGCGCAGTATTGAACGATTATTAAGTAGTAGGATATATTTGAAAAGGCTCTTTATTCATCTATCAGGTAGAGCTGATCTGAGCAAGCAGATATCGGAGTTGTTCAAAGATCTATTTTTGATTTCGATGAGAACGAAACAATTTAGTGGATTTTTAGATCGTTTTCGTTCTTTTGATTAGACCTTATCCCAGGCCTCTTTAGAGAACACATCTTCATGATATCATTGTTCCTTTAAAGCTCTAAGTACTAGAAGAAGAGTCTTCGAGGAAGGTCTTTTTAGGATTTAGGTAAAGACTTAATCATTTATTCCGAAGATGTAGTGATTATAAATATCACAACCTTAGATGATGAGTAAAGAAGCCTGATGGCTATGAGACCTCCTCGGTCGAATCGGGTCACCCCGTTTGCAAGGGAGATAAGGTTTAAATCGGACTTCTAAACCCCAAGATTAGTCCTGCTTTGTATGGCACACAGTACACTGATAGACACACCAGTTCTTCGTTTTCAGACAACACCGGTCTGGGCAATCACACATGTTTAAATCATATTATCATAGCTCTAAGATCAAGGAGTTTCTAAATCACTAGAGTAACAACCCACCCCTAATCTGGTGTTTCAACTCATAAGTTGTGTTTATATAATATAAGTAAAATAGAATAATGTTGAGTATCCAGTTAAGGATAACTCGTTTTCTTTAATTGTGTTGATTTCAACTAAATATATAGGGAAGGCTCTCTCGTTTCATTCTGGCCTTATGACTTGCCTTAGACCTGTAATGTGATTACTGTATTGCTTTGATAGCACTCTAATGTATTATGTTATTGAGTACCGTATTGCTTAAGCTCTCTATTACAGCTGATTTTCTTGATGACTAGTATTACACTTGTATAGTAAGACTTGCTCATAAAGATAAGGTTAATATAGCATAGTGTAAGCTAATCTACCTAATATAAGCAGTTATTCTTAATATCCAATGCCCTTTGTATAGTATCAATCTATTGCTTTCCCTTGTTCCTGTTGTCACCAGTAAACTTTATATTGAACTAGAACAAATTGGGCACATAGACTAGTATAACCATGTCATTATAACCAATGGGATTTACACTACCTATATAACCATGTAATTATAACCAATAGGAAAGTAACTACCCTATACGACCATCTAATAATAACTATTGTATTATGACTACCCTATACAACCATGTCCGAGTAAAAGTATATTATTACCCGATGAGTACAAGGAATAAGGGGAATCAGTATGACTTATTACGATACATGGAATCTAACCATTACTATTGGTCATATAAAGTAGTGTATCTATTAGTTATGGAATTAGTACTAATACTATACCATGTTCTGTTTATGCTTAACTAGTACTCAATGATTTGGGATATGATGATGCTTACTTTACCGTTATAAGCAGTAGTATAAACTAGTAACCTGTAAGCTCCTTATTACACTGTTATTAGAATGGTTCTTGTTCATAACACGTATACTATGAGCATGGGTAAGTTCATTACAATGACTGGAATAAGAGTACCTTTTTGAAAACATTTGAATACTTAAGCAAGTCGTATTCAATCAATGTGATTACTAGACTAATTGATTACATAACCCTAATGATTACTAGTTAATAGTAAAACCAATGGAACTTATAGTACGTAACCAAGCTCTGTAATCATACTTTTTACGATCAATAGTGTTACTCTATACGTTAACTACTAGTATGATCACTATAGCTTTACATGCCCATACTAACCTCATAGTACAACACATACCTGTATTCCCCTAATAAGTGATACTAGCTATCCTTTACATACAGCTAACACCATGCTTAAGCTTTAAAAAAGGATAACAGGGTTTAAATCACCAATACTCTTAACTATAACATAATGATAGCTATTCAACTTAACTACACTGTTTCAACACTGTTTACTCCATATTATAACCTTAATCACTATGCTTATATAAAGCGCCTTTACTTGTGCTTATCTTAAGGGATAGTATAAAGCTTAAGGTTAATTAGGAATATGCTTTTAATCTACCCAATATAAGCTGTGTTTATCTTATACAAGAGCTGTTAGAACAAGGCTTTATGTTTGTAGTATCATCTATTACGCTTCTATGATTAGTGAAATGACAGTGGACTCAAACCAAACACGTCATTGATTACATGTTATATCTTTCCTTAATATAATGGGATTAGATCTATCATATACCATATTTATATGTAACATTAAGCTGCTTATACCATTAAGCTTTACAGTAATAGAGTAGTTAGATTTGAAACAATGAATGGTGTTCGATCTCTGCTTCATACCTTATCATAACTCATAATAAAGTACAACACAATGTTATACGGTACCTTGTAATACCTTGTAATCAGTAGTATCCCACTTATATAGGTAAGATGTCCGAAGCTTGGACTGTAATCAGGATATAAAACCTGGTAATGAAGCTAGTGATCAGACTTGAATAGTGCTTATACAAGTAGTTATATATGTAAAATACTGTGAAACAAACTAAGAATGGCTATATCACTCATATTGGTAAAATAAACTGTAACGTAAAGCTTACTTATTCCATACGTATACTTAACCTATTAGTAAGGATCAAGCATGAAGTAAGTACCATTGATTAGAGCTTGCTTTGTATGATATCTCATAAACTAATACCATTGCTTTCATATGAATATAATGCTTGTTTTATAAAAGCTGACATCTAAAATGTTGTACATTATATATAGAGTCATAGTGTTCTCCATCATATAGAGTTACTAATGAATCACTAGTATTGATCCTGTATTTATAGATAGTACTATGATTCCCTATAAAATATTGTTTCTATTTATTACTCTATTGATATCCTATCCCTTTAGTTTCTATATACAACGTACCAGTATGATTACCTATTAAATAGGTGAAGACTAGTTACAGTAAGTATGTAGATTAGACTAAGCAGTACGAGTAATAAGCCAGTATATTAAACACAATTACTAGTTTGTATACGTATCAAATAAAGGGAATACTTCATCTGCGTATATAAGCTTAATGTGAATATAGATATCTAAAATAGGTTAACCATTGTATTCCTAATATGGAATATATATTATGGAAACAAAAGGAATAAAACCTTAGCTTATACTAGTAACATGTTATGCCAAGAGTCATGCCCTTATATTAGATACATAGTATCCTTGTTCAACCTTTATAAAGCTCATTACTCTTATTGTATTACATATGCCATTTTAAGTATCCATACCTTTTATTCCCCTTAGTCCCTTAGTTCCATTGCTCTTCGGCTAATCTCGATATGGTACTGGTAAAACTAAGGCATATAGAATATTACCATCATGTTATCTCCCTAATAAATTGGTATTATTCATGTATATGGTAAAATAAGGCATGTATGGAACTAATAAGCCATGTAGTATCATAGAATCAATGGTATTTTCTCATTACTAATACTTTTCATGGTAATAAAGCACCCATAAGTTTCATCTATTATACGTAATAAATGAACTTACTGTATCCACTAGTGCCCTATTTAACCAAGTTGGAGTACGAGGTTGCAGAAGGACCAAATTTATATAAATTCAATCATATAGGACCATGTAAGCTCACCTTTCCAAATTGAACTCCTTCATTATGTTTACCTACATTATGTTTACCTAATAAAATAGTGTTTATATTACAATAGAGTTATAAGTAAAAGGAATGGAATTAAATCATCCTAATCTAGCTTATTTATAAGGGTATGAAGCTGACTAGTGGATTGATAATGCCTATATAACCTTAGATCTTACCTATACATTCATATTCCAATACAGAGGTAATATATGGAATCACTAGTCTATCAGGTTGGTTAAGCTATTGATTACGAACAAAGCGTACTATACTAGTATGATTAGCATAGTGTGTGTATTAAATTCGTGTTATCAAGCTGGTTAGTTTTATACCCTATGTAGAAGCTTGACCTATTCAATTACGTAACCAGTAGGAACCAATGCTATTAGTTATGGTAAGTTAATCTCATAAAGTTACATGGTGTTTATCCTTGCTGAAACTGTAATCATAGTAACAAGCTAATGACCTATCCTAACATGATATCAAGTAAGTTTACTCAGACTAGTAGCATGCTTAGTTATTGAATACAAGTAGTACTGCTTTTATTATAAGCAAAAATAACAGAAATGTTGACCTTATCGGAAACATTAATTCCTACGGCTGAAGGCACCTCAATTCAAATGAACAAAGGGACTTTGAAAATGTTATTACTTGTTTGCGGGTTATAAATACAAAGGTGGACATGCTTCAAATCCAATCCAAACTTTTGAATGATGAGTTAAGGACACTGATGAATTAGGGGGGCGATTCTGGATTCTGAACCAGTTCTTGTTCAGAAAAATCCATTGTTTTAATTAGATATGCAAGAAAGAGAGCAAAATCGAACAGAGGTTGGTTTGGTAGTTCAACAGAAGGATAAGCAGTTTTTTAATAAATACTATAAAAAGTTTTATTTAAGACCTTGGCAAGAGTATTTATTAAATAGGAATAGAAAAGGCTTAGGATATGAGAAGGAGTACATTACCTTTCATATTCCTTACTACTAAAAACAAATTCAATTTTTGAGTGTAAGATTACTCGCTGATGATTAAAAAGGCATGATTCAATGGTTGATGATAACAAGATTGGTGCGTGCCAACAATGTCATCGAGTTGTCCATATGGAGTAGAATATTTTTATCTCTATCCTTGTCTTCATTGTGGGAAGACAAATAATCTTTTTGACTATGACAGGTTCACTATGGCTAGATGAGCTCTTGGCGATGGAATGAAAAAGCCAAGTTTTTGCATAGGTCTTACCGTTGAGTTTATACATAGATAAAGACATATTTGATTCGAGAGGTTGCAATAGTAGATGGATTTCAATGTCTTCAGTGAATCTTTCTATATTCTATGATTTTGAAGCATCCAGATTTGGCAGTTTTGTTAGGTGGATCTTCAGGCTCATACCAAGAGTTGAAGATTGAATACTTGGAGATGATACCAGTTTATGCACTAGTTCTTGTTGCGTAGCTGCTTCAGTTGTTCAGACTTATGATTGAGGTAGGAATTGTGAGCCCATGGCTCCCTATAAAATAAAAAGTATTGAACCACCTATGTATTTTACACCACAAGATATAGTTTTTATCCTAAGTGTGTATTAGATCTATTTGTATTCCTTTCGACCTTATATCTTTATGAGGTGTCCATATGAGAGAAAATCTAGTTTATGAGGTGGTGTAACCAATTTCACTATATATTTGTATCTTTGGTGTCAATATTCTGGAGAATAGGTTATGCCTTTTCCGCTAGTTATTGTGTTCTTTCTTTGTCTGTGTGAATGCTAATTGTTAGTTTTTCAATTAGCTATATTTGTTTAAACTAATGATTTGGGGGGTTTCCCATGCCTTATTATTATTTATAGTATTTCAATTCGTTTGAGCTAGAAACCTTACCTCCTCATAATTATTGCTAGGTCCAGTAATTATGGACGGAGGCTTCCATGACTTTTGAGGGGTTTCGCGCCGAGGATCCATGTTTCAAAATGATGCCTCTACTGTCCTCTTCGATGGGACAAGATTCGAAAAGGAAATTGAGCCAAGGAACCCTATACTTTGGTTATATACTATATGACCTTCTTCAAAACCTTTAGATTAATCATCCCGTGGGGTGTTTATTGCCCTAGAGATGTCATAACCTCTATAACCCCCGCTTCGTAAAGCTTTATCGTTCCTATAAACCCATTTATGCAAAAACTCCTTTTGAGAGGTGAAGATGGAGTCCTTAGCCAACACCTATAGTGGATCTAGAGAGTAATCCACCAGGTCTTCCTCGTCCATCGTCGCTCACCAGTTTGATGATTAAGTTAAATCAAGATTTGTGTGGAATAGCCTTGTTAGGCATATTCATATATATATATATATATATATATAATAGTATCAATATAAAATATAATAATGAAAAAATAGAAAATATAAGTATTAATTAATAATGAGTTGGCTCTTTTTTTGTTTGTCCTAGTAAATAATTCCTCGATAAACTCTCGGGAAGTTCCCCTCATTCCAAGGATGGTACCCAATGTAAAGTGGGCGGCATATACTTTGTGCGCCTGACCTTGTGGGAATCGAACAAGGGACCTGCACAACATGTCAAATTACCAACAATGTCTTGGCAACAGTGGCACCAACCGATTGAGCTAGCCCTCGGGGCTATATAAGTTAGCTCTTTTATAAAACTCAACTCACCTTTTTATATGTATTTTTATGCTCACCTTTGTAATTTCAATAATAACCTTTCTCTCCTAACGTAAAGCAAGCCTTTCCTTGCCCTCCCTTTGGTCAAGCAAGCCTTTCCTTGCCCTCCCTTTGGTCAAGCAAGCCTTTCCTTCTAATTTTATAAATCATTTATTAGGATACATTGTTTTACATTTACGTGTGCAAGTGTATTCTTTTGCGTCTCTATAATACTTTTATCTATCACTGTCCTAACTAACAAACGCAGTGCCATCCTAACTTATGTCCAAGCATGTCATTCCTGGTTTAAACATGGCCTCTAGAACCCATCTACAGTCATAAGCATCCCAATATGTTTCTATTTTATTATATATTGGTTTAAGTATTGAAGGATTCCGTAGTCCAACATATGAGATATAATTTTTTGGAATATTTGCGTAGAGCAAGTAATTAATCTATGATCCATATCCATGAGTATTAGTTGCAACTAACAATTTCTCATGATTGAAAATAGTCCACTTAGCACTCATTGCATCAGTTGTTAAAAGTTGGCTCTCATAAAAAAAGTACAATGTAGCTTTCAAATTGTAGATGTGAGCAAGCTTATATTCCTCGATATCTCATCAAGTCCCATATGATACATGATCCATCACTACTAGAAGATACACTACGACTGTATTTCTATTTATATTTTCAAAATGCACCAAGATCATATTGAACACGAGAAATAGAGAGAATAATAAATTCCAAATAATATTCATAATGCTACAACAATTACACCACAGGGTTAGCTCGAGGTAGGCTATCCATGTATCGAATACATGTACCATTCTCTCACCTATACAATCTAACATTACATCCTTTATAGTAGCTTAACACAATTATTTGAAAAACTTTTTTGTTTTTATTTTTTTGAAATAACAGTTATAAATTTTATATTTATATCTATAAAGGGGGCTGCGGCTATACTCATACAACCCGAGGAGTAGTTTAGCTTGTCTCTATACCACTATTAATCCGGTCCCGATGTCTTATGGAGACAAGAATGAATTGAGAATATTGACTTTTTCGCTTCCTACAACTATTGATTTGTATTAAGAAACTATTTGAAATTGCTTGCCAACAAATGCATTACTTGCTTACCAAGTACCAGTTCTATTAGGGCCAGGGTAGAATCATCTTTTCAATTCCTCGTAGAGAGGGCAGGTGGTTAGGTAGCATCCACAAATTAGATATAGCATCACAATTCATTGCTTACCTAGAATTTACAGCTTCTGGCAGGATATAACTTGGATAGCCGAGATAAATTGATATGACTGAACTTAGAGGGGTGAAGAATAAAACAGATATATATACAGGGCGGGATCTCGTTGAGCTGAGCTAACCCTTTTCCACAAACCTTTCCGGTTTTAACCCAATAGATTAACGAATGGAGGCCTACTAGGCAAGATAGCTATGAAAAAGAGAGTTATTCGGTCCTAACGCTCTAATAAGAGGCCGGATCAAGACAGATCTACTGGGAAGAATTATGTTGAGCAAAAGAGAGCCTCTCAGAAACCGATATATTGCAGCTTTGAGGAGGTCGGGTAATCAGCCCTGATGACCACCCATTAGTACACGAAAGTACTGCAAGTATCCTATCACCCCCATCATCTATGTTGATAGTATAGACCTTCATCAATCCCATTTCCAATATCTTATTGAAGGCTTTTATAATCCCATTAGCATGTGGATGATAAGGATTGCTAGTGTGGTGCTACACCATAAAATCCTGGCTCAGAGTCTGGACAGTCTGGCTCATGAAGTGCTTACCTTGATCCGTTGTTAAGCTCTTGGGACACCCAAACCTAGAAATGATGTTTTTTAAGATAAATCTAGCTATCGTATTCATGCTATAATAATGTGTTGGTGTTGCCTCTACCCACCTGGTCGGGTTGTTTGTAGTAGTTATAATGTATTGAGCACTTTAATTTATTATTAGTGGATTAATGGGCCCGATAAAATAAACTACTCATCTCTTGAATGGTTTTAGTGAAACCACTAGGTGCAGTGGCATCTCATCCCTTCTAGATGGTCTTATGATTCTATACTAAATGTAAAGATACTCAGCATTATTTCTTGTGTCTTTGAATACAATCGACCACCACAATCCTACATGTAGTATCTTTCAAGTTATGGCCTTTCCACCATAGTAGCCACCTGTGGTTCCATCATGTCTTTCTCATAGAATTTATAATCTTTCATGATCCATCACATAGCATATGAGGATGCCATCTACCCCCATCTTGTATAGCTAGCCTGCAATCAACTGATAATCAACCACTCAAACAACCAGTTGCTTCCTCTATGTTGTTGAGTACCCGTTTGGTGCAACCCCTATAGTGAGTAAAATGGTTATGTCTTCTATATATTATAGTACTTCTTCAATCCTAAACAATTTGAAATCTGGAAGTTGGTCATCCTATGATCCTCTAGATTCTGCAAATTTCTATTATGGAAAAATGGTCTGTTCTAACATTTGTCATTCCTGACTTCACTATTACTTCGAAATTGAACTCCTAAAATAAAATTACCATCTACAAATCCCACCCTAAAACACCATATTATTCACCAAATACTTAAGACATGAGTGGTTCATGACAAATTTAGAGTGCCCCCGGTAGAGGTAGTGCCAGAACTTCTGTAGAGAATATACCATTGCCAGTCCTTCAACAGTTTCGTGCTGGAAAAATGGATAGGGTGGTACAACTTTCCTTCTCTAGGTTGTGCCAAGATAGATCCCAACACAATTCCATAGGAATAAACATGTACATGGAATTCAATACTCCAATTTGGAAAAACTAGAATGGGCGCACCTACCAATTTTTATTTCCGAAGATCAAAGGAATTTTGGCATTCCGCAATCTAAGTTCAATTCTTGGTCTTTTTTAACAACCATTCCATGGGGGAAATAATGGACACGTAACCCTTAATGAACCTTCTATATTATTATGTGTGGATTAGGGTAGACAGTAGCATGTGAACATTAGTCAGAGCATCCAAATTTGAAATTGTGGCTATCTTGGTAAGATCTACCGGTACGCCATCTCTAAAAACAATGTGACCTAGCAGTGGACAAAAAGGTGTTTAGAAGATGCATTTCTTCAAGTTAATAGATATCTACAACTATAAACATCTTTAAAACATCAATCACAACATTGCAATGTGGTCCTTCAACAAAATGGTAATTTTCCAGTCATCCGAGTATACTTCCAAGAATTTATGTATGTATTCCCTAAATGTTGTGATCTCTATCCTATAGGATATTGTTGGTGCATTCTTTAAACCAAATAGCATCACATTGTAGTAATAATACCCACTATGTAGCAAAGGTGGTCTTCTTCTTGTCCTCTTGCTAGCCTCACCTGATAGTACCCCCGACAAGCCATCGGTGAAGGAGTGAGCCTCTTTCCCTGTGACCTGATTAAATACCTCATTAATTAAAGGTGTAGGAAATGGATCATGAATCCAAGAATAATTAAACCCTCTAAAGTCCACACATACTCTGGTACCACCCTCATCCTTCTTGTCTTGAATAAGGATCGAACAGATCTAGTCTAATTTTTTTATTAGGAAAAGAAACCCTGCTGAGAGCATTTTGTAAATATCCACCTTGACTTTCTCCTTGATCTATGGATTCAATCTGTAAGTTTTATTCTTGAGAGGCTTGGCATCCGGCTTCATCTCTATCCTCATTTCACCCAATTCCCCTTTTATCCCCTTCATTTTAGTCAATTTCTCTAGGAATAGGTCAACATATTCTTTGAGCAATGCTACAACCTTGGATACTGTCATGTTGCCTAGTAGTCCCCAATGGGTGTCAGTCTAGGTTTTTCCTATGTACCAATATTAATCTACTTTATCTCTGAGGCATACAAGGTAGATTAAGCAAACTTGCTCGAACATAATATCATAAATAATATCATTCGGCAACTAGTTCCAACAAAAACTTTATCGTGCTTTAAAAGAAGCCCCTAGCCTGTGTACACCTCCTAAAATATAAGTTAACCCCCCCTTAAATATAACCCCTTTTAAATTAAAGATCCTGATTTCTCTTTTTTAAAACATTGTAAAAAGAAAGTCTACATGAGCATCACAATTCATAAGGAATAAACTGTAATTTCCTCCCCTCTCCCTCTAGTGGAGCGTGCTTGCGCATCCTCAAGAGAACCATCGCATTTGGTCCAAACATTCTAAGTAAAAGTGATAAATTAAGCATCAATGAACAAAGATACCATAGCCAACCCAAACAAGTGTTAAATCACATGCAAAAGCGCACCCTTTTATAGTGTTCTTTAAAACAGGTATTCAGAGATCAAGTAAGCAACCTAGTTAAAACATAATATCGTAAGTAATACAATTGCAATTCTAACAGCTCTAATCATCTCCAATAGCTAGTTGAAAAGAAACTCCAACAACTCTGATCCAATAACTCTGACTTTCTAATGTTTTTATGATAGAAACGTATAACCCCTTGAGCATATGTAACCGGCCCCCTCTTCAATTAAAGGTCCTGACTTACGTACCTGCTTTACTTATATATTTGGGGAAATCGTAAAATAAAGTCCATGAAAGCATCAACATTCATGCAGTCCTGAGCCATATGCAGTCCCCCTGGCACGTAGGCCTCCCTTTTATTCAAGTAGAGCGGCGCCGAACAGAAGAAGGAAGGTAATCGTGAGCAAGAGCAAGTGGAGATTCAAGCGCCTAAAGGGAGTTCCCTAATTTAAGAGGCGTGGGGGAGAAGCTCCTTCCATGGAAGCTGTATCTTGCTTGGAGCCGCTTGATAATACAACGTATGTAGGCCGAGTTGAGACGAAAGATAGAGGACGAAACACGGACATGTGAGATTGCGTAGTTGGATCCCCCTTCAAATTGCTTAGGTGGTCTGGTCTTATCGATATCAACGAGCGAGTCTTCAATCTACTACCTATAATTTACAAGTAAGGCAAGACAACAGCGGAGCTTGATCGTAAGCTTACTTGTAAAAAAGGGGCCTTGCCTTGTCCGGGCAAGTCGTCCTTATTAATGAAGAAGCCCCGTCCAATACGGAACAATAGCGTTTGTTTGTAAGATATCACCGATCGATAGAAGAAGAGGGCAACTCTCTCTTTATTTAGCCCGGTCTGCTGTGGCATTGGTCAATGATACCGGGGGATGTGATCATCAATTGCTGCCACCGTAAGCTTTCTGTGCAACTCTATGATATGAGCACACTTATGTACTTGGCAGGAATAAATCAAGTAATGAGATTACCTTCTTTCTATAGGCGCTCACGTGCCTTTCTTTCCTTCTACACCCTGCCTTACTTCGTCATAGGTTAACGAGGTCAATTGAATCTGGGAATAGATATGGGACCTTTATAAAGGATGTTGGAACAGAAAGAGACACTGGGTGAGGTGCTTATTCTAAATACCACTTCTAGACGCCTGCACCTACAAGTAGTGCTACTTATTATGTAGAAGCCAAAGCAAAAGTGAGGACAGAGCCAGTTTACAACCAAGTGAACCACCATCTTATGGAGGGATACTAGCTTGATTACTACGTATAAGGGATCCCCGGCCTAGATGGTAGCTGGTTCTGCTCGAGCTGGTGGGGATACTGGTTTTTATTTAATTCTATCAACCGTTTTGGTCAAAAGCCGGATCAATTACTGGATTAAGAGCAATTAGTTAAATAGAAACTACTGGATCAACGGGCGGGTTAAACAACAACTGAAATATGGGATTCTAGTCCGATTTACAAGTACGCTATAGGTAACGTAAACCTTTATCCACCATTTCCAAAATCACCTCACGATATATAATATAGTAGCGCGTACAGCAGCACATTTTTTATTCTCCCGGAGGCGTCAATAAATTATTACTTACCTAAAGGGTCCGATGTCACGTTCTTTCTTATGTCCGACTGGGGTTATAGTGTGTGTCACTCGCTTTTTGCATTATATTTATATAAGTAGCATTAGTTAGTGTTCCATCCTTTGTTTACGTCTTTAGGAAAGTAATATAAAGGTTTCCAGTTGTTGGCCCATCAGCGGAGATAGATATAGTTTTTACCGGCCTTTTAAGTTGCACTATTATGGCAAAAGAAGCGGCAGATCCTATTGGCGCAGAGATGGATCCAGCCCTATAAATGTGCAGTAGATACTCTTCCTGCAACCCTATTAATATAAGTATAAAAGGGTGGGAGTCAATAGTTTTTAAAGCAGCACCTGTTGAAGAGCTAGTCCTAGCGGCTTCCCCATCACCATCTTGCCCCGAATCCCTTCCCCCGCAGCCCGCGTATAATTGAAAATCCATAAGCAAAGGCCGCTACTACTATTAAGAATAATTTAGGAAGCAACGGGAAAGTAAAATATAGTAGTTTCCCTTTAAATAGTGACGACCCCACATTGAACACTTAGGTAGCAGCTGAAGCTTTTTACCCAGAGCTAGTTGATTGAGTTACAAAGTAAAAGCCAGGAGTAGACCCCGTTCGAGAGCCCGTAGCACCCATGGAGAGTTCTCGGTCCAGTTTTAATGCCTCGCTAAGCATCTATTCTAGTTAGCTATAATAGCCTGTTCCATATCCATTATAAGTTTACCCTGTAGCGAGGGCAGAGGTGGAAGCAAGAGCAGGGGAAGAAGCAGGTTACCGGTTTCTTTAGTAAAAGAAGCAGTCCCAGGCGTGGATTCAGGGGCATATATAGTTTTTGAATCTTCAGTAACAGATTCAATTCCACCATCCGTAGATCCAATTCCACCACCAGACATAGGAGCAGGCTGGGGAAGCAGAAACAGAGGTGGTACAGCCAGGACCTCGCTCAGCATCCCTCCCAGATAAATACCTTCCAAGCGCAGGTCCTTTTCGAGAGTCCGCGTCATCCCTTCCAATCCAGAGCCTCATGGCGGAGTTCCAAGTAGCAGCTAGGGAAAAGGTAGCATCCCACACGGACGGTAAGGTGGGGTTCAGAGCTAGTCATCAAGGCGGTGGAAACCTAGCCATTGTTCAAAAGCCTTTCGATGGAGCGGATTTTCCAGCAAAAGCACTACCTGGAACAGAGCGGGCGAAGGCAAAGGCGGGAGGAACAGAGGCCAAGGTGAAGTAAGCAGGAAGGGTAGGATATCTAGTTTACCCCCCCAGTAGACCCCTCGTTCCCCTCCAGTTCAAGTTTAAGATCCTATAGTTGCAGGGGCGAGAGATTGAGTTTTGCCGGTTCCAAGACCTGTCTGTATCTAAGGTCGTATCTCAGGTTGTTTCTACAATTAAGGCTTTAGCCTTGTAGAGTAGAACTGCTTTGTCCGTCTCTCTCTAAGTTATCTCATTCATAAATATATATATAGGGCGGTTACTTTGTATCTAAGGCTCCCTTGTTTTTCTATAATATGGGTATTACTTCCTTACTTCCTTCCTTCGATTGGGGGATATATCATATTTGGTGTATCGTAAGGTCAAGGAGATAAGTTATTATTTCGGAAATAAAAATAAAGGAAGGGAGGGGTGGGTTATTAATATATTTATGGATACCTTATTTCATACGTTATTTATATAAATAGTAATCCGTCCCATTCCTGATTGACATGGAGCCCTCACCTTATCTTCCCCTTCCCATTCCTTATATGGAGTGACTTACTCCCTCCTTATATGGAGTGACTTACTCCCTCCATTCTCTTATCTATCTATCTATTTAGCTATCTATCTTATAGGCTTTGTGGGATTCGTAGATAAGGTGGGTGGAGGGGAAGCCTTACATAACCTGATTCTTCCTTCTTTATTGAAATCCTCATCAACTATTGGGTAGCGGCCTTAGAACTATTAGGTAGCCGCCATTCATTGAGCTACACATAGTAGTTGGTTTGGTGGAGACATGGGATAAGACCAGGCCATCCATAAAGTAAGGTAGAGAGAGTACGGCCATTCCTCTATTCTAGGCTTCTTCACCAACCAATAGAGGAAGGATTCGGTACGGGAAAGGGAGCCACTCGACACAAGACTCCTATGAAGTAACTAAGTTAAGCGACCCATTACGCGACTAGTTTTTGGGGCTCACCGAATGGAATAAAAACCAAGAAGACCCACTTGCTAGAAGAGCCTAAGGTTATAGCCAAAGCCGGGATCGGGCATGAATGATAAGCCTCGGTAAACATTTATAGCTAGCCCCCACAACACTCTCTTCCTATCTATCCCACCCAGCCCAATCTCGCCGGCAGATTCAGGACAGGAGAAAAAGCGACGGATCCATCGGCAGCAGATGTTGTTAGAGCAACTATGCGCAAGACTAGTTGGGGACAAATATATTATAAGGAGGTATCAGCCAGTTAGTAACAAGACTCAACAACCTCTTATGCGACTTTTCTCTGCATGCACTCACCTATATATATAGTATAGGCTATTTTTGTTTTCCTGCATGCATAATCAATGAAGAAGGCTCCGATCGGTCCCAATGCCAATCCATCCAATGGGGGTGGGTCGGTCGAGTGTCCTCCATATATAATGGTCATCACGGTAGAAAGAAGGAGCCTAGCTGGCAGGGTTACCCTGTAGTTAACTGTTCAATGGAATGCAGATTCGACTGACTTTTAATATTGAGATGTTGGCACGTGAAGTGCATTTGATGGATGATGGAGATGCCTCAATTGTCGGGGATTATGATGCTGCTATTGCTTCTTCTCTTTAAGATCTTACTTGTGGTTTTCCACCGCGTAGCTAACTGACCTAGATGGATTTTGGACCTAATTCCTATGTTCTCTTGGTAATGTAGGTTATACTGTTGTTTATGCTGAAACGATTTCAAAGTAGGTCAAGTACTTTAATATGCATGCTCAAGGAGGAGAGATATTTCCTAGCTGTTGGAACTTTTCCTTCGGGTTCTGCTGCCATTGGCTCCTTCGAATTTTGATTATTCAGCATAATTTAGATATAGATGATTGGTTTTTACTAGTTATTATATCGTCTTTGATGCTGGGATATTATTGTATATGATTCTAATATCCAAATGCACAGACGGCTCCGTAACTCTACTCTCTCGGATTATATATCCAAAAGGTCCGCTCTCCATTCCACACGCTGTCTAGTGGAGCAGGCGGTTTGATGCGTTTTAAGTGGCCGTAGTAGATGCCCAACCTGCTGCTCAGTCAGTATGGGCGCAACAGCTACATGGACCCCTCCCTTCCGTTGTTGCCAGCGCTTTCCCGGGCCGGCCGATATGGGATTCTTCCTCACCCTCCTGATGTCAGGTGAGCAATTCTTCCTAATTTTACTGGGTTTATATGCTCAGGGCTGTGAGCTAGCTTAGGGAATTTGATTGGAATTAATTTAATGAAAAGGCCTTATTGAATGGATGAAGGGACGCGGTCTTGCTTGGCACGAAGCACTGGCTGTTGGGGAGGTTTTTCCAGGGGTACTAAAGGTCCTCAGACTTCCAGCCGGGGTTTTCGTTTGGGGAATCTAGTTGTTCACCGTTGGATCTCGCCGATACCAGCCAGCAACGAGCGTTCGCTAAGCGTGATTCCACTGTGTTTGCACTTAACTGGGTGGACAGTTTACCGGGAGAGAACTTCAATTCGCCCGGCCAGTAGGCGGCGTGCTTATCTTGTGTGACAACACTATGGAGCGAGCGGTTCTTCTAGGCGGGCGACTGTGTAACAACACTATGGAGGGAGGAATAAAGCGACGCTTTCGTGTAACATGCTATGGTCTCAACGCCCTTATGAGGTAGTGATGAGTCTCACGCGCTCTCGGATAAGCCAGCCCTCTTTCCAGCCAGTAGGATTGGCCAAAATCTGTTGGCAGCGGTACCACCCATAGGCGGCCGTCCTACAGCCACCCGAAAAGGAACTGCAGTAATCTTGAATAAAGATCCTACAACAATAAATATAATCCCCAAAAAAATACCACTAGATCGAGCACCGAACGAAGTGATTTCATATCCGATCAAAATCTCGGCTAATTGATCGAAGTGGGTAACTCCAGTAGATCCATAGATCATGGAACAAATGGGGTAGGCCACCACACTATATGTATAGCTGTTAACCTCCCCCTGTAACCGTATTTGCGACTCTCACCGCATACGGCTCACACAGAGACTCTGAAATACAACCCCCACCCCCTACCGCCACCTCACACTATTATTTATTCCACCTCCCAATCCTCCATCCAATAGAACTTGCGTTCCCCGTCCCCCACCCCCTTTCTCTATTCTTGGGGTTCTCGTTCTGCTCACGGATCCGCCAGCAGTACGGGTATATTAGATTCTCTTTAGACTTTCGGGAATTGATGCCTTTAAAGTATGGTCCAGATCGTCGAAGCTTTATATCCCCCTCGATTGGGACTGCTACATTTTCTTGCGGTTCTTGGTGCCGAGCGTCTCTTCAGGTCCGAACCCATACCATAGCTGCTTTCATGAACGACATTTATTGCATGCATTCTGACATACTATTGATGTTTTGATTTATCGTACTCTTGTCCCTGCCTGACGGAATATAGTACAAGGAGAGCATATCCCAGCAAATTTGTATTTGGGCCCGGGATATTTTTCTATTTGACTGGGTTTATATGCTCAGGTCTGTACTCATTTGATCGATGATAAGATCACGGAAACCGAAGTGGAACGACGTCCACTAGGAATTTTGTCCCGTCATATGACTTGCCCTCCCTTCGGTCAAGCAAGCTTTTCGTATTGATTGAATTGAAAAACAAAGGTGCGTTTAGCTCTTTCCCGACAAAGGAGGGGAAGGAATTTATTGCTCACCTGACCAACTACTTATATAAAAAAGCTTCGAATTATTTATATATGTAATTATGCTAGATTCAGTATGGAATAAAACAGGAATAACACTAGATTCGGTGTGAGTCGAAGGAGCGAGGATACGAGCCGCTCTATTAAATAGAGGTGCGTTTAGCTCCAGTTGGGTGGGAATAAATTAAATAGAGGGGAGCTTGCTCAGGGCTGCTCATTCTTTATATATGTAATTATGCTAGTGGATTTTTATCTCGAAATGATCACTTCACTATATATATTTATTAGGCGAGAACCATTCTTTATATATGTAATTATGCTTAAGGCGATAATATGAGGGGCATTTTAGCGGTTTAAAGCCAACACATTCAATCTTACTCGGAACAGCAGGAGATACGCACGCTACCCCCGAACCCCCTTACCCCTTACACCAACACCCTCTGGAGGAGTATGGCCCTTACTAATCACTTAAGCCTGGAAGAGCCAGGGGGGAGACACTAGAGCTATTCACCCTTTTACCATTCCATGCCTTTGGTTCCACACTTACTATTTACCCTATAACCTTTATACCTATGTTGCTTAGATTAATGAAGAAGCAAGCGCTCTTAGTTAGTTAGTCGGGCGGGACTACTATTTACCTATTATCAGGACGGCATGAAACAACCTTACTTAGAACCTATTGTTGAAGCCAGGAATTCTTTTGTGTAGCAGCACTATTTAGCTTTTCGGGGGGAGGGACAAGCTGAACTCGGCCAGCCAGATACTATTGATGAATTCAGACAGACATCATTGCCAAGATATTCTGCTACCTTTGTTACTGGCTCTACTGGGTCTATAAGCTCTCGAACTGGTGGAAGGGGTGCTAGACGAGGCAATGATGTATAGAGAGTAAGGGCTTAATGAAGGGGTAAGTAACCGAATACTGTCAGTTCGACAACTCAGTTGTGGTGTGGGATCCTGGCTCCGCGCCTCTTGGATTGAGGAACTACAACCAGACCCTGGATACCCATATATTGGAAGTAAGGGCTTGGGCAGTTGGACCTTTCATTGATATTACCTTTATAAGCCTACTTTATTAATGTTTGTACGCGACCTGCTGCAAACAACAACATGTTGTCTTAACTACATTATGAATATGATTCATAAAAATCCCTATCTTTTGATTCTTCTTCTTTAGAACTGGACTTCGTTCTTCATCTTCTGGTTCTTATGCGAACGGACTTGTCTTCTCTTCATAAACTTATTCAATGTCAGTTATAGAAGTAAAGGCAGCAATGAGCGATTGCTCTAGCTTCCCTTTGAGCTCGGGCTCCGCAGGGCACTTAAAGAAGGTGATTGATCATCATTGGCTTGGTCAGCCTTGACACCTGATACTACGTGGGCTCATCGAACAACGCAAATTAGCTTGCTTTATGAATTATTATTTACACGTTGATCAAGACCTTACTGGGAGGACCTACTGATCTTCCAATGCTCGTGGGCTTCTGGGAGTCTTTCATCTCACAATGTGCTTCTTCCTGGGTTTTCGGGTTCAAGCTCCTCTTCAAACTAGGGTTGGTTAAGTTCGTCCCTTTTCCCAGCTCCAGGGCTAAAGGGAGGACTTCCTCTAACAATTCTCCATCCAGGGCTTCAGGCTATTATAAAAATGCTTTTTGGCTGCTGCACTTCTATTGCGAACTTGCTTCAAATGTAAAAGCATGCGTGCTGGGTATCACTATGAACTTCTGAGTATCGTTATTAATTACCTATTCTTCCAGCCGAGCCTTGACGATATCTTTATCAATTGGGACACCCCCTTGGATAGAATCGAACTCAATCATTCTAGGAATACAAGACCTACCCTGCCTTTCAGGTCATGCCTGCTGCTACCCACCTGCATAGCATAGTTACCCACCTTCAGAACTAGACCTTTTAGCCTTCACTTCTTGTAACTTCACTTTGTATTTTTAGGCCTTCCAAACTACCATTTGCCTTTACCCAATGCTTCGTGGCGTGGGTACTGCACTGATAACAACCTTGAAGATTTACCCGCTACGCCCCAGCTGCCTATTTGCCTTTATTTGAGTACGACCTATTCTTCCCACCTGGTTATTTTACTTGAACTGTTGCCTCACCAAACTTAGTTGTTGGACTGGCTTGCTTAGGCACTTTTACCATAGGAGGGAATTCCCATAAAAGTTCAAGTCTGTGAGCTTATGCAAGGGTGGTAAAGAGAACAGGTGGGGTTGGTAGAGTTAAACTAAGGGTAAAGCAAGTAAGCATCTAAAGGTCCTATCCTAGCTAGCAATGCTGTCTTAATTAATCAATATGTATTTGGGGGTTAAGCCCGGCCCGAAAAGTGCTGTATCCACAATTCTTGCCTGCCTGAAGCAAGAGGTTTGGGCATCCATCACTAAGTTGTGTAAGTGAGGTATGGAATAGAGGTTGGTAAAGAAGGTGGTGGGTTAGTAGAATAGGAAACACTTAAGTAAAGCAAGTAGGCTAAGGTGCACAAGCAATTTTATAAGTGCCGACCCAATAAATTCCTCCTTCCATCCAAGATCAGGGGTCCGAAATCCCCATTATCCATATATAGGAGAATCACTGCTTTCCTGAGCGCATAGCAGCTTTGTTCGCATGACTAGCTTGCAGTGTGGAAGATTGGATTCGGTAGTTTTAATCCATTCTTATTCGAAGGCTTTGTTCAATTGTTCTCTCTCTGAGTAGGTAATTGGTAATCTACTAACCGTCCCCCCTCTGTTGGTTCTCACCTCCTTTTTCTGGATAACTTGGTAATCTCTTTCCGCTTCTCCTTCATTTCTATAAAAGGCATACGCTATATTTAACAGGGTTACCCCTAAAATAATCTTTTTACTTCATCGCTGTATAGTCTCTATGGGAAGTCTCCACTTCATTTATTCTAGGTATACAGGCATGATAAAGGTGTAATCACAAAAGAGAGGTCTATCCCCCCAAATATCCAGCAGCTTATATCGTATGCCATTGGAAGGACGGTTGCCTTTTAAATGGTCCAACCAGTAGTATCTTAGTTTCCTCCTAGTCGCCTCGCTGAAACGGGTAGAAGTCCCTCCGCATTTTAGAATATATATTCACGATCGAACTCTTAAATATATAAAGATAGCACATTACATTGGTCAAGTGTTGAGTCAGGTAGGCATGGGAACTTAGCGTTGACGAGACGGTAGGAGAGTCTTAAGTAAAGTAATTTTATTATCTCATCTCTTTCATTGAATCAAGTCTAAGTAAAGTCTTGTTTACCTGTACCTCATCTAGCCATAGGGATATGGCATTATCTTATTAAACTCCTTTGATCCGCTTCACACTAGTTTAAAAGATTATTATATAATTTCCCTTTTTTATAGCAGACCTTTATTACCTCGCTATTAGATACATTGCCTATCACATATGATAAGATACTATGCTATGAATTTCTTCTCACTAGATATGATTGGATACATGAAGATATGATCGGATACATTAAGGTATGATCAGATACTTAGCAGCGTATCAAGAGATCATGAACGATCCATATTCACTCTGTGCATTGGAGACTCAATCCGCTTGGCATGGCATGAGGGACTTTCATTACTAGTGAGATAGCATGAGGATGAGATACTTTCATTACTAGTGAGATAGCATGAGATACTTTATAACTTGGGACTTGGTATGAGATACATTATAGCTTGGAACTACGGGTACGAGATCGCATTATTAAAATGCTGCCACATGTGCATTGTATAAGAAGAATCATACTCAAATATATAGGTAATTCTTAGTAGATTATATAGGTAATTCTTAGTAGATGTGTACGCGATTGCTAGCATTATTCGTATGCATTATTTCTTGTCATTTCGATCAGTGCATCTACGAATAAGAATTCATGCATGGAGATAGAGTAGTTCAGGATTTATACGTTAGGATTTAGGAAACGAATCAATAAATAAGTGCAATGCATCGTTAAATAAAGTAAAGTGCATAGGAATCAAATAAAGATTGACTAAGTAACAATTCTATTGAGCATAGGAAATATCTTGCTCTTATATAGGAAATGAAGGTATTATAAGGTATTATACAAATTACGGAGAGAAACCATTCTTACTTTGAAAGACATATACCCTACTTCTAATCTTTCTATCTAATATCTAACCCTCCTACGGAGAAACAATCCTACCTTGAATTGATCCCTAACTCCATAGTGACATGCCATGATTTCAACAGTCATTCCCATAAAACATATAAAGAGTCAGCCCCATGTGTGTGCTAAGAGTCATCCCCATGCACCAAGGTGACAAGGTGACAAGGTGACAAGATGCTAGCGACAAAGGGACAAGGTGCTAGTTATTTAATCATGCCAGTCGTTCTCTTCATCCAGTGACCAAGCTACTAGCAAGCTTTCTCTCTGCTATTAACCTAGCTATCTCTCTATGGACCTAGCTATCATCTTTCTGCTATGGACCTATCCTAAAATCCGGTATCAAGGTTCTCTCATATCCGGATCAAGGTCAAAAATAATATTCTATGTTCGGTGCCCAGCTATAAAATCTATCTATGTTTGGTGGGTGTCTAGCTATAAAATCTATCTATGTTCGGTGGGTGTCTAGCTATAAAAGAAAGAATCCCAAGCTGTCATCCCAAGCTGTCACAATGGTCCCAAGCTGTCACAATGGTCCCAAGCTGTCTGTCACAAAAGAATATAAGGCACTAGCTGTAAAAAAAGAATCTGTCGCAGCAGTTGGTTCCTTCTGTCCATCTCGCAGCAGTTCCTTCCATCCTACAACCCTCCTACAAAAGACTATCTCTGTAGTCCATAAAAGAATCTCTATCTGAGTTCAAGAGGCAAGTCTATAAAGAATCTATCTACGCCAGTCATCAAGGTAAGCCAAGAAATATCTGAGTATCTTAACCGCAAAGTAGGGAACCCGAGTATAGAGCCTTTCCCTGGTGGGTAAGGTGATCGAAGCAGGCTATTTCCCTCTATGGGCATAGTAGAGCAGATCATTCCTATTAGTTTGCTTAGCCAGATCATTCCTATGGGATGAAGTAGAAGGAAGTATATGATTAAGAGGTTTTATTCTTTCCCGTTTGAGTTTGGTTAGCCAGTAGTCATTAGTATCCATGTCAGCCAGTAGCCAGTAGTCATTAGTATTTATGTCAGCCATGGAGATGAGGACTAACCTATGAAATGCTACACGCCCTTTAGTGACTTCCTATGGGTCTCACTTTTTCTATTGGTCTCTCCGTAAGCTAGTTATTTGAGTTAGCAGCTAGTAAGATTAGTCTAGTTAGTAATCACTACTCCTCGTCATAGTTTGAGTAAGCACAGTAAGAAGATTTGTTGCATTAGAAAGATAGTAATCAAAGTGTTAGGAATCTAGTTCTCATAGTTCATAAGTAGGGCTTCTTGCGTGAGTCATAGTTTTATTAGTAAAAGCGCTAGGCCATCATGTTACAATATCATCATAGGGGTTGTTGGGCCCCCGTAATGTTAAAATATGGCTTATTAGCAAATTCCTTGTATCACCTAAGCTGATTGATGTGAACATGTACTATTACTTATGGATACAACTCCTCCTTATTCATGCAGCTTACACATAGCATTGAATAGATATGGATACAATGGTAACGAGTATGCCCTTTTGATACCATAGCTTCTAGTATTCCAAGCAGAGTGATAGTATATCATATTAAATTACTATAAATACCATACCTTTACTAAGAGATAAGCTCATTAAGCTATGAATAAAGTACATACTACTGGTTAAAGCAGGTAGCAAGCTTAGCTCAATATAAGTGACGTATTTAACCTAATAAGTGGAAAGAGTATCACTGTAATCATACTGACCTATCCTTGGTGTGAGCTAAAGACCTGTTCTATTATGTTAGTAACAATGGGAATCACTAGAGATAAAATGGTTACGTGTATCAGTAGAAACGGTACTATACTAAATGACGTATAATAGCTTTAATACTAGTAATCCCATATAATGAGTAATATTTATATACACTATATAAAAGGAATCTACTCCAATACCTCTATCTAATAGCATATGAAACAAGAGATTAGTGTAATGAATCAGACTATTATTATATTGGTGTAATAGAGTATCAGTGCATATTTAAATACTAATATTGATAGTACTAACCCCATATTTTATGTCTAATCCAGTATTCACCCTAATTAGCAGCTATGTATGTTAGATTCATGAACATGGTTAAATAGAGCATATATGGTATAGAAGCTATGACCTATCTAATCTAAACATTATCTCTATACTCTGATTACCCTTATTAGAGTGGTTTCAATAAGAGAAGATGCATAAGTAGATCCATAATAAGTGATCATTACAACATAAGCCCATTACGATTCAGGTTAGCTTACATACATATGATGTACATACTTTCCCTAATTAGTGAACCTCTTATATTACAACCTTTGTTCGAGTTGGAGTATTAGATTGAAGTATTAGCTTATGGAACATAGGTGAATAGAAGCAATCATATATGATACATACTCTACATGGTTGATACTTACAAGCAGCTAAGCACTTACATAAGGTAATGAATATGGAGAAAGCCAGTATTACTTGTACATGATATAAAACACCTCCTTGATTTCACTAGGCTAATATTATAATATATACCATAACACGAGTAAGCGTATTGAGCCTTATTGCTTGTTATTACCATAGTTCCACTAATCAATGGGAAACATAGAGCTAGTAATAGAATAAACATGATGCTTATATAACTAGTAGCTTATCTGAATCACAGTATTGTAAGCTGTTTATGAGCAAGAGCTTGTACGATGAACACCAGTTCCCCTGTTAGCATAATCATTAGACCTGTATAACTACTAGCTTATCACTAGACCTTATATGCATAGAACTAATCATCAGCTTCAAGGTAAACATGTTAGTAATATGTACGAGGTAAGTATAAAGACCATTTCTATTCGTAATCTATCATCATAGTAGTAAGTATTAGTTATTAGTAAGGATCAAAGGTGTGGTTACAGGTTATGATGAATACCAGTAATAGAACCTATTATGTATGCTTAGTTACCCTATCCCTTTAACCACGGTCAAATTAGTATAAGTTTAATTGCATTAAATAAGAGTGTTCCATAAAGGGAATCATAAGTAAGGTTTAACAAGTACAGGTATAACAATTACAGAAACATACCAGTTACACTATCTACGTATTAAACATAATAATGTGTTAAATAGAGGTATATGATTAAAGCTATATACTAGTCAGCTTGGTTAGTTTGATCAGGTGAATACTACAGGTGAATCAATTAGGCAAGTAAGCTTACTGTTTACTCTAGCAGTACTACCACTCATTGAACTATAAGTGTTACGATAGGTTAGCCTTGGTGTGTAATATGAATCTAATCTGGATGCTTACAACTTTGATTACTAGCTTATACGACATAGAGCTATTCCCATTGAATGGTTGATCTAAGCTATCCTTATTCAATAAGGTATACTAGTTATGATATGCCTGATTAGGGAGATACAGTAATAAATACATAGTTCTTATTCATGGAACACATTGCTCGTTATTAGTTAGTCATATAGATTAACACCCAACCTTTATACAGACCTATGTACATCTGTAACCTTATACTAATCTAAGCTTATTCCCTCTTTCATTACCGTATTACACATAAAATATATATATAAACCCATTGCTATGTGCTTATCTATCCTTAGTTGTAATGGTAATAGTACTAGTTAAGATAATTGAAATGATTATGAGACGTACATGGAATACAGAGATCGCTAGTATTGAACCTGATACTTGGTTAGAGTGCAGCTTATTTTAGCTCATACACTGTGATTACTATGAGCTATTATTGTTTCTTTATATAAGCTTGGTCATAATAGAAGTGTAACCATCATTACTGCTTAAGTGTAACTTTTATAACCTTACCTGGACATCATCACTATCTGTACACGTTAAACTAAGGCTTGAACAGTAACATGTATAGGTTTTACATTACCCTTAATTTTATCTAGTTGATAGAAAGAACTGTGCTTACAAGTTCTAACGATTTCTTTTACCATAATTAGGGTAATCACTATATATACAAGAAACAACATACCTTTGATCTAACTCTATGTGATGTAATCTAAGCTACTACTATTGTAACCATTGAATACGGGTAATTTTATACCTTGGGTCACACCCTATGATTCAAGAAGATGACAACCGTATATTCTTTGATGTGATTGCGTATGAATTGATCAGATGAAAGCCTTTACTTTTATGATTGCCTATGATATTTATTCCTTGGATACTTATGAGATGAGAGAGTACCTTGTCTGTGCCTAACATGGTATGGGGACTATAACTATTGATACCCTCTTCCTCAATAGGGGACGGAATAAGTGTGCAGAAAGCAAGTAAGTAAGGAAGGAATAAAGGGAGTGATTAGCTTATTTTTCGTTTGTTTACATGCACATATATAATGCAATCGTTTTAATACCTTTGTTTTAAACATCCCTAGACCTTACAGCCTATGCAATCACAGGAACATAAAACTCAGCCTTGAAAATAGACAACCTTTTCAACTCAGCATCAGCCTTTGGTGGTCTAATATTTATAATTAGTTTAGATCGTTAGTGTTAGGGTAGTAGTTCCATAGTTGCTGCTAGTGAAGTAGTTGTTGAGCCTCGAAAGCCTACTTACCAACCAAACTCGCAATCGTCGGTATCCTACAAATGGCTCGATTTATAATGCCTTACCTTCACCTTTCTTTATTATATTGATTGCCTATTATCTTCTACATTTAATGACTATTCTGACTCTTTCCTTTCGCACCCTATCAGATATATTGATTCTCATTGCTGACTCAGACAATGACTCCGTTCCTATCCAGGACTATCCTATCCTTGACTATCATTCTTCTTCCGTGTTGTATTGATGTTCGGGGCTTCCTAAATTTAATCCTTATTCCTCCTGTCACCGGTTCGGGAAGACCCCCGGCCTCCAGGGAATGAAGGCCACCCTGAATCTCAATGCATAGGATGATATACATAAGCTACTCCGTCCGCTATACTTACGATCATATTTCCTGGGGTATTAATTTGATTCTTATGGGTCATGTCATAGGGGCATTTACCCCTTTTAACAACAGGGCTATGGGAGTCGAATCCCACTCTTCCACGAATCAATGACGACTAGCCACGACCCTACTTACTCTACTATAATGTAGTGGTTGGTAGTGATAAAGGCATAAGATAAGAGTGAAGGCAGAAGAGTTAAGTAAAAAGGCTCCTTCCGTATACTGAATGAGCGAGCCGAGCCGTCCATCAGCTATCGGTTCCTCTCCCAGATGGTTAGGTCTGATCAGGTTAAGGGGTAGCAGGTCTTCCTTTCAGGAATGAAGAAGCGAGCATGAAAGAGCTGCCTTGCTTGATTGATTGAAGATAGGAGAAGAAGACTCAGACTCAAAGAAAGTAGTATCCCGGGTAGGTAGTTAATCCAGAAAGACAGAACAAAATAAGAGGAAAAGCTGGCTTCCTACCTTACAACTCACTCTCATTCTATCCATGCCCTAACTTTCGTTCAGTTCTGTATTCCATAAAGATGGACGGGAGGGAGCGAGCCTACTCTTTCATGATAGTAGTTCTCTTCTTTATTCAATACAGAAGGGAGTTGTTCTGATCCTAACGCAAGTAGTTCTTTTCAGGTAATTAAGGAAGAAGGGAGCCTACTATATAACTGAATGCGTCTGCTTCATATCAGGTAGTAGGCACGGAAGAAAGCAAGCTCTTCTCTTTTATTAAATAAATATGCCAGTGAGGGAGACTACTTCAAGAAGGAAGAAGCTATAAGACTGGAAGAACCTCTAAGCGAAGCATAGTAAGCTCATTAAGAATATAATTAATTCCATAAAAGAGTATCACAAGTGCTATCGTATAAGAAGGAAGCGAATACCAACCATCCCGCAACCAAGCAACAGAGAGTTCCCCTCGCCTGAAATAGATATTTAATGAGAGTGGTTATTATCCGGTATTATACTTATCAACTATCAAGTAAGCCCGTTGATCTTCTCCTGTATGCGCTCAAGAATCTCATAACCGACTTAAAGCTTTGTCTTTCACCTTGTTCTTCTCCTTACTTCAATTAATAAAGAATGTTTTCTTAAAGAGTCTTCCGGTATTCAATAAAGAAAGCAAGCGAATGTAAGCAAGTTTATATTATCTTGCTGTATTATATCCTGAAAGCCCTAAGCAAGCGATTGAGAAGACCTATCCCTGCTCTCATCACGAATGCTAGATCGGATAAAAAATAAGAATGCAAACTATAAGAAGAGTTGAGGTATTCACTACCCAAGCAAGCAAGCAAGCCAAGCTATCATACTAAAAGCACTTCTTTCACCTTGTTCATAAAGATAAAGAGTCTTAAAGCACCAAGCCATATAGGGTAACTTGTTGCAGCTGCTTGCTCTGGCTTATAAGGCTTGCTATTACACCAGCAAGGGAGCTACTCTTAGGCCATGGACATGGCACCAACGATCAGTCTAAGTCTAGGCAAAGGACACATCTACATAGGTCATAGCAGCGGAGTAATCCTCCTAACAAGATATCGTGTTATATATTGTAGTAATAGATTCAGAGACAGCTAGAGCAGCAGCAAAAAGTAAAGCAATCAAAGTGTTCCTTGTTTCAGCATATTCAGTAGTTATATAGTAGCAAAGAAAGAAGCCAGGGTGTATGGAGCATATACGGATCCTCCAGCACAAGCATAAGCTTATCCAGTAGTGTCAACAGTACTAGCAGCTTATCCAGCATCAGTAACAAGGGCAGAGTCAGTTCCAGCTTATAAACTAGCACAATCTTATCGGTGTTATAACGTAAGTAATATTCGGTATTCAAAATCTTCTTAACGCTCTGTGTACGCCTTAGCTTGGCTGTAACCGCTACGCCCCAGCAGCCTACTTGCATTACTTAAGTGCATACTATCCAGCCATCTATTATATTATAACTTTATGCTTCCCCCTTAGTTTATCGACGGAGAGAGTGCTGCCTTTTTATTCTGCCAGGAACACGAGAAAGGGTAGCCACTATTCACAACAACCCCCTTTGTTCCACACAAACTACTTACCCACTTGCTATTCTTTTGAAACCTTTCCCTTTGTGCCAGCCAGGCTATTTAGTGGATTCAGGAATATTCCTTATTCCATACCTCACCGGTTGATATCAGATCGGGTATTTATATATGTTATTTCTATATAACACTTTTTATATCTATATACAGCATTTCGGGCGGGCTTTGGTTGGCACAGCATTGTATTGGCTATTATACTTACTCTGCATACCTTGTATTTACTTATGTGCATGCCACCTGTAGTGTTTACTGACTGCCTCCTTTATCCAACTTATTGTCGCCCCAACCACTTCCTTAAGCAATGCTTAGAGGGTAGCTCTCTCATGCTCTTATTGATGTCTGCCCCAATGCCCGAATCAGCTTAGGGGTTAGGGATGAAAGTGGATTAGTTGCTAAGGGTTAGGAACAAGACTAGTTAGCATTATATGGGTTAAGTTTTTAATGCACTCATGAGAGAGAATAAATTGTAAACAAACTAGACTAAAACACCTAACCCACACACTTAATGGACCTAATTACCCATATATCTAACTTGCATAGGTAGCCAACGCACTTGTAACCTACACACTAAAATAACATATATAAGATACATGCTTTACATAATATGGAGATTAAACATAAGTGACAATGGAATCTCTGCCAAAAACTATGTCCTTGCTAAAATTGGAGCATTTTCTTGTTGTTAGGGTCCTACCCTAACACCCATACTTTAGGCTTCATAGGAGTTAGTCAAATAATGTATGCAGCCATCTCCCTTAAATAGGGCCAACTATATACTAGTTAATACTTAATTTATGTAAAGTTATTATATATATAAATTAAGACCACTAGGTAGTTATCACCCATTAATTATGGGACCACAAGTAGTTATAGTTTTAGCTATAGGAAACCTATTTCAAGATCTAGGAGGTTATGAATTGTTTTTTTAAGTAAGGTAGTATTTGGAGCTCATCTAAAGTGAAAGGTCATCCAATCAAAAGAGGAAAGTGAACATTGCTTCTTGATTGATTATCATAATACAAGGGTTTAGTATACAAAATCTCTCTTATCTATTGTCTTGTGTTTGGTTATTCTGCACTATAATTTATGGTTTATTGCATTACAAATATTTGTATATCCTATTTTGTTCTAAGTTTAAAGGTTAAGAAAACAAAAGTTAAAACATCGCACTTTCCTGAGCCAACACATCTCCATAATTTTAGCAAAACAAGGGCTAGATATCACATGTTCCAACGTCTTTAAATAACACAGAAATGTATCATTCAGCAGGTAAACCTATGGTTTAAAAAGCATACACACATTGCCAGGAAGGAGAGAAGGGAGATGTTCACATTTGCTTTATTAATGCTTTGGTTGGTACAGCACACTTTTACTCTTAATACTTTCACCCTTGTCCTTACTGAACTGTTACTATACAACTTTATACGCCTTAAGAACTAGACATGTTTGTACCATTTGCCTTTAAGAAGACCGTAGGAGGTACCACTATCAACCCGGGATGGCATGGTATGAAACAACAACCTTACCTTCGAACTGATCGATCTCTTCTATGGCTTGGTGCTTTAAGACTCTTTATCTTTATGAACAAGGTGAAATAAGTGCTTTCAGTCTGATAGCTTGGCTTGCTTGCTTGCTTGGGTAGTGAATACCTCAACTCTTCTTATAGCTTGTGTTCTTATTTTTTATCCGATCTAGCATTCATGATGAGAGCAGGGATAGGTCTTCTCAATCGCTTGCTTAGGGCTTTCAGGATAGAATACATTAGGATAATATAAACTTGCTTACATTCACTTGCTTTCTTTATTGATTACTGGAAGACTCTTTAAGAAAATATTCTTTATTAATTGAAGTAAGATTATTGTTCCTTGTAGCTTGTCCTAAGCTTGGGGTTCTTTCTCACTTGGTAGCTTGGATAACGAGGATACCAATAAGACAACCCAACAAACCTTATTCTTTTTATTTATTGCTTGTCTCAGAACGAAACCAAGAACCAACACCAAGAACAAGTTGCGTGTGTTTAGTTAAAACGAGCAAGAGGAAACATTCATTGATAGTTTATAAGTTCAGTATAAATATTAGGAACCATAAAGTATTATATGTAAAGCAACTAAACCAATAAGTAGTATATATTAATATGTTCAGTATAAAGAACAAGTTGTGGATGCCCACACCGTGCCTTACTTCAGGCGGGAATGCTTAGTAGCTACTGCACTAGACTTCTCTTTTCGGGCCGGGCCCTAACCCCCACCCAAATACTAGTTTTGATACAACCTTATTAGATGAGATTTACGTGCTTGGGTTGGCACTTTTAACAGTCGTTTTACCTTTTTAGGAGCCTACTTGCATTACTTTATGTCTGACGGCAGTCAACCCACAACCTGGCTTTTAACTAGCCTTGATAGACCGACGGCTCCATTACCTCAACTTAGAGCAAGCATTGGACGGGCTTCAAATAGAGCATCGTTGGACTAGCGTTCGACAACATAAAAACACTACTTCCTAAAATAATACTTACTTTGTATGCACTTTGACCAATTGTATTACCTTTTGCCAGAAGGATAATTTTAGCTTTACCTACTGCTAACAACTCACCACCGGGTGTACGTACGTATTAATGAACCTTTCCAGACCGGCTCCATTATCTTAACTTAGAGCAGAGCATTCCCCCCCCTTCTAGAACTAACAAACACTTACTTGAGTCATGCTTAGGAGGTACAACACTCCTCTTTTCGGGCCGGGCTTCTAGATACTTTTTATTGATGAAGACAACATTGCTAGGATATGTCCACTTGCCTTTCATGGGTTAGTGCCTGCCTGATACCAACCAACTCTTATACTTACCCACTTATATTTACTGTCTGCCTCATTTATAATCCTACTTAGCTTAGGAATCCCCCAAACAGCATTGGATTATTAAAAGGATCTTACTTACAACATATTCCAGTTTATTCTCTCTGTACAACCTTCAAGGGCTATTAAAAAAGAAAGGCATAGATAAAAAGGCAGTTTATAGGTTGTGTTCCTAAAGTTATAGCAAGTACTAATCTCTATTATGTGGCCATGAATGCATTTTTTGTCCTCATTGAGATCACTAATGAAGTCAGTTATGTAATTGAAAAGATTTGGACCTGGGTTTAAGACAATGATTTTAGATTTTTCATTATACTCCACATTTAGGTACGCAGACTGAGGAATTTTGAATGATCTAGGTATTCTTCCTCCAAATGGGATCCCAGAATCTGTTGTAGATTCTTTCTCTCAGATCCCAGATACAAACTAAAATCGTGGCCTTGTATCTTGTAATGTATCCATCGGGTTGTATACACCCCCTGTAACAGGCCAGTATATCATCATTCCCGTAGGTATACCTGTACCCATATCTTTTTGTTCTTTTACAGGATGGCCCCGAAGATATTCTTCACCAATCTTGGTTGTTGGCTTAAAGAGCATTCTGGGGTGCACAAGGGTTTAAAATAAAAGGCGTTGCAGTCTAGAACTTGCTTATTAAATCCCTTAAACATGGAAGGTATCACCTAAGGCGCGTTGTCGAACACATGGAGTATGGTGTGGATCCAACTAGTAAAATAGATACGAGTCACATTCAACATATTATCCATATTAATCCTTTTTTTAATAATTACATATATAAATTATATACCTATCTCTAATTAATTTATGTATAGATATAGAGACTATCTATTGCCAGAGGAGATCAGATTACAGGTTATTTTGTGCCTATAAACTTTACGGGATAAGGTAGAGGTACTTAGCAGTGTAAATCTTATATATGGCCAAAAAAAGAGAGCTACTTTTATATAAACCCTTCATCGTAATGCGATTTGTTGCTTTTGACTTAAAGCCTAAGGGATACTTCCTTAAGACCATTATTGCTATAGAGGATATATGCCATCTTCACTTTACTCCTTCATTGGATTGACCTCCTACTCTTAATACTTTTAATAAAGGCAATCACCTTATTGTAGAGGACGCCAAGTGATCTTTCCCCCTATATAATCTCTTTGCTGCAAGCTCCACTCTTCGCTTCCGGGTACTTGAAAAGCCTCGCACCCTCAAGGAGCATGTGTTAAAAAGATAGCATGTATAAATCATATAGCCAAGGAACGCTACAGAACTGCAAATAGCTGGCGGAACATATTTATAAACTAAGGTATAAGATACAAGCTAGGCAATCGTCATTTGAGCTAAAATGTTAATTAATATATTATATTAAATCCCACTGCCAAGAACTCCCCAAAAGGGATATATAAGATTATTACTTACCTCGAATAAGGCGAGGATCCTTCTAGGCATATTATCCTTATGAATATGATGGGCTGGTGATTCGCTGCTATTAGGATGGAAAATAATAGAGCACTTATATGGGAAAATACCTTTACGGTGAGACGAACCCGTTAAAAGTATCTTTCCTGCCCTTAGTTTAGTGGGCTTCACATGAGACTAAGAGACATTGGTCGGGACCTATGGACTATGCCCAGGTAATTAGTAATGCTATTAGGCGAACCCACCTCTCTCTCGGAGTTGCACTTGTCGGAGTTTCAAAATTATACCACAAGCAGAGTAAAATAGCGATAGATCAAACACAAAAGCGCACCCTTTGAGAGCGTTCTTGGAAACATGTATTATGGGATCACAAGTAAGCGTTGAGAAAGCGCTTTATTTATTGCTTGCTAGCGGTCGCTAAGAAAATAAGTTGCCTTTCTTTCCAGCTAGCGGAGAAAAAAAACCAACTTATTTTGAGTACTTAGTCAGTCCTCAAGGCGAAGCCTTCCTTTTTACCTTCTTTATTGCACAGGCTTTCGGCACGTTGCTAGCTATTGGAAAGCTGCGCTCTAGAATCTCTACTGAAGAAAGAAGTAGCTTGCAAGAGAGATGTTCGCTTCGCTGGTCTTACAACGTCGTCCAAAGAGCGCCCCCTATACAGCCCGCCCCTTTAAAATAACATAAGTAGTAGACATAAGTAGCTAATTCCTTATTTCATAAGTAGGTAGCCTAACGTATGTCAAGTAGTTCGCTGGCCTTTTTTGCTTAGCTTGGAATTAAGTAGAGAGAGCTGAGAGACCAGGTACTATATGCCTGTCCTGTCTGTCCTATCCTATAAATGAAAAAATATATAGGTTTAGGCTGTCGAGTTCAGATTAAGATCTAGGCCTGTTGGATTCAGCCATAGGCCAACCCTTTCATATTAAGGTAGATTAAGGCACTTACAGTGAAAGAACGGCCCCGGATAGCTGAATCCAACGTTGTGGAACCTCAGCAAGAGAAAGTTGTTTTGTTAGCCATCTCACCTATGTGTTCTCGGCCAACAGGATCTAACACACACAGTCTGGTGTCTGCGGTATCACACGTATATCTCTATATTGGTATCACTCCAGCCTCCTCATGGGGAATTATCCTTTGTTAATATGGGTAACTTCAAATTGTAAATCAACGTGAGAAGCCATATTGTACATGCATCACTGTTAACACTGGGCTTTGTGCGATTGTGAAATATCCTAATGGACTGCCGCCACCTCATTAAAAACCCGTGTCTTGTACATGTGTCCTGTAGGGTTAACGATGAGGGGAGTGAAATTAGGGTTCCGCAATAAAGAGTAGTAGGGTTCTACGATGAGGTCCCATGCTTTAGGTGAAACAATGATGTGTTGGTGGACATTTAGGTTGGGTTGGACATGTACCCTATACAATATAATGCTTTGCTATATACCCTTGAAACCAATAAAGAAATACCAATATATAACCTCTAAGGAACCCATATTCTATTAACTCTCAGGAAAGGAAGGATCCCAGCAACTGAGAAAAAGGAAGAAGGTTTCGGGTTGTTGATCCTACCTATTTCAGTTTTCTACGATAGGGCTATTTCTGTTTTCTATTCCCTCTTTCAATTGGTTCAACTATTATATACGCGAAAACTCGTTTACTTTGAACCCCCTGGTAAGGGTATAAGCCGAATGTGCATATCATAAAGGTGGCATATCCAAATAAAGGTGACCGGAGGTTCAATACTATTAACCGGAGGTGGAGGATGGAGTATAGCCTAGCTTCATTCAGTCAACTATCCCAGCCAGCAAGGAGATCGAGATCGATATTTATTAGAGGATGGGAACTATTTAGAGAATGGCAACTATCCCTCAACTAGACACTATCCCTTCAATCTAGCCTAAACAGGTCCAATTCCATAATTATCAGTCTTTTTTGATGAAAATGATTATGATAGCCAGTCAAGAAGAGTTGCAGTTCCCAGAAATCATTTTCACGACTTTATTAGAAAATAACATGTTCAATTACATCAATTTCATACTCTCAGAGATTTACAGAATGATCTTTGGTAAAAAATTGCCTAGAGTATTACCAGAAATGCAGGCATGCATGCAATTGAATGCAAAGTACACGACGGGAGATTGGTTCTTGTCGAAGGATAGTACAGTAATTAGATAATATGGATTCAAACATAAACCTTATGCCTTACCAGCTTTTCTTACCTTAATGGTTTTTGCTTTGGAATTCCTGAGACAAAAGTTGATTGTTGAAGATAACAATTTTTTGGTTTACAAACAAGCAATAGACATTAAATATCCATTCACACTTGGTCCCTTCACAATAAATAATAAAAATGTTGCTGTGTATATAGAGAAGTTATTGAAAGATATGAGTTTTGAGACAGATGTGGCTATTGAGTATGATCCACTGAACATAATATCAAAACGAAGAACAGATCATCGCATCAAAGCACTCAGCCATCAGACAATTGAAGGAATGTCTGACAGAGCCAATTGGCTGGAGTATAAAGAAGAAATCATTCCGGATGCACACGACAAAGAAATGGCATTGGCAGATACAACAACAGAGACAGAAGATACAATGAGTACTGCATTGGTGGGGTTTAAGAGACCCATACAGGACGTAATGAACATTGATGATGAAGGAACAGAAAGAGGAAAAAAGTTGAAAATAAATGAACAACAAGAGTTGATAGTAGTTTCAGAAGAGGCAAAAAGAATTGAAGAAAAAATACCAGAGGTCACGGTTAAAGAATACAATATTGAAGAAACCCCAGTAGAGGGCGATGTAAATAGACTCCAGAATATGATGGATGTATTTAATGAACATAGTCAGAATAAACATGAATCCTCTAAGCAAACCAGTCAGTTGTTTCCAAAAGTTAGGAATATATCTAATACTGAAGTAAGTTTATTTACTAGCAGAAATATCAGAGAGAATTCCTTGAAATTTTCAGTTGTCACAAAGGATAAGATTTCAGAGATGAAAGTAGATTTGTCTAAAATAAATGCCCCAGATAAAATTTTATTGCACAGACAAACGGGAGAAGTTATATATTCGGATTATTTGGGAGCAATATTGAAGGTAGACAAATTAAAAAATTCACTGGATAAATTGAATAATCAGTTGAGATAGGAGAAGGCCGAAAATAAGTCTCGACAGCAACAGATTAAAAAATTGCAAGTAGATTTAATAAATAAAGAAGGAGATGCAACAACAAAATTGCTCAAAGAGAAAGATGATACGATCCTGAAGTTAAGACGAAAGCTAAAAATTCCAGACACTGTACTTATCCAAGGAGCAAAATTAACAATACTAGAAAAAGAAAAAGAAGAATTATCTAATGAAGTAAACGATGTTACTGCAAAAATGTTAAGGCTTTCTGATGAAAAAGATCATTGGGAAAGAGAGAAAATCATTTTAGAAGAACAGTTGGAGGAAGCAAGGAAAAGGCTAGCAGAAAGAGGTCAGCAGCAAATACAAACAGACACAGAGGAAGACAAAATTGGAGTAGATGGTATTTTACAAGCCATGTCCCAAGTAAGTTTGAAAGAAAATGAAATAAAAAATAAGGAAATAAAAACTTTGCAGACAAGGAATAAAGAATTAAGTGATAATAATAAAGGTTTAGTAGCTCATGTGACAGGGCAAGCTGCTATGCAAGGTTGCAAACACATGGTATGGGACCAAATTATAAAAGAAGTTGAAAAACTAAGACCATATCTGGATTACATAAGAGTCAAAGAAAAGGTAGTCAAAGATGTCTTCAAAAGTTGCAGAGCAGTCAGGGAAAACTTAAATAAAAAGCCAAAAGAAGTAGCACAGAAAGCAATAACATTTTTAAAGAGTCTAACTGAAGCAGACCTGACAGCCATGAATATAATGAACAGAATTTCAGTTATCACATGGGCCAGAAGGATCTTGGGAAAGTACTCGCATGTTGAAAATATTGAAGCTAAAGCTAGAGAAATACGGGAAGAAGTAGTAAAGTTCAAGAAGCAATTTGAAAAATTAGTAAACAAAGGATTCCCTGCTTTTTGGAATGAAAAGAATGAATTAATTCCTCCTAATGAGTACAAGATATTGCTGTTTGACATAAGGATGGATCACAGAAAGTTCCAATAGTTGGATCATATGCTTACAGGAAAACTTTTAATGGAGAAAATATCAAAGGACTTTGAAATTTTAAATATGCTAATCTCAACCTGTGAGAATCTTCTTCCTGTTTCTTATGCAGGTCATGTTGAAATGCGAGTCTTGGTAAAAGAAATGACCAACTACGACTTACCCATGACTGGCCAGTGGAATTATGTGGACAAATATGGAAGGACAAGAGATTCTGTCCATTCATAGATGCTTTCAAAACTCTTTCCAAGTGGCGAAAAGATGATATTCAAAAATTTTTCCAAGTGGCAAAAAGATACTTTTATTTTAAATTTGTAATATTATTTGGAGACAGTTATCTATTGCTCAAAGACAGTTATCTTTTAAGTGAAAGTATTTTCAGTTATTAGTTAGAAGAAGCAGTTATGTCAAGCTTCTTTCGAATTTTGTATAAAAACAATGAGAGTCATTGTTGAAGGGGTTGAAATTTTTTTGAGAGACAGAGTATGTTTTGAAGTCTATTTTTGATAAATAAAGGCAGTACAGTGAAAGTACCCATATTTTGAGACCAGAGATTCATGTGTTGATCAGCTTTACAGTCTGTTTTTCCTTTATCTTTATATGTGCATGTTCACTTCCTTTGTTATATCTTCCATTATGTCTTTCTTCTATATTTAAATGAACACTTGAAATAATTCGAGATTCATACTGGTTATGCCTCGTTTTATCGCATTTAAATATTCACTATTTTCTCCAAAGTTGACAATGGATTCATCCTAGTTAGATGCCTGTTGTTGATGGAATGTCATTATTTCTTTCTATACCACCTGAAAAAAATCAAATTGACTGTAATATGATTGCTATCTTGCCTCTGTGGAAATCTATTTGGTATAAATCTCTTACTGGCATATTATATATTTGAAACTTTGACTCCATGCCCAACGTTTCTTGTTTTCCTTTTCAACCAGAAAATCCTTTTGAGAAATTTTGAGAGAACTTTTATATATATTTCAGTCCTTGTATATGTATCGCGAGAGAGCCCTCTCTGGTGGAAAAATGGTTGATTTTTCTACCTAAAGCTTGGTTTGAAATAGGTTACCTTAGGTGTTATTCTTTTACAACCGGAATAAAATCTAAGTGCTAACAGATAGTAACTTGAAATTTGAAATTGCTTAAGTAACCTGAAATTGCTAACTTAATTAAACTTGAGAATTGTTCTAGAAGTGAAGTTTGAAATTGCTAGTAAAATTTGAAATTGCTTGTAACTTGAAATTGGTAGTAACTTGTACATTTAACTTTAAAATTGCTAATAACTTGAAATTTGATGTGGAAATTGAAAAATTTTAAAATTTAAAATTGCATGTGAATTGAATTTTCCAACTAATACATTTAGCTTGAGATTTGTTAGAAATTTTTTTAAAGTAAACATTATAATTTAGCTCTTTGAACATTCATTTGTTTTCAAATATTCATGACTATGAAAATATTGCCAACCAACATAACTATGAAAATATTGCCCACCACCATAACTATGAAAATATTCATTCATTTGTTTTCAAATTGAATTTTCTAAATAATACATAACTATCATAACATGTTCATTTCCAAATATTCATTCATTTGTTTTCAAATTGAATTTTATAAGAAAACAAGAGTTGAAATTACATTTAACTTGAAATTGTTAGTAACTTAGAAAATTGCAATTAGTTAAATATGTACAATTTAACTTGATAATAGTGTCCAAGTGTACATTTAATTTGAAAATTGTTAGTAAAGTAGAAATTTGAAAATAGTTAATATGTACATACATTTTAACTTGAAAATAGAATCCAAGTGTACATTTCATTTGAAAATTATTGGACAATAAAATTGAAAATTGTTAACAACTTTGAAATAATTGAAAATTGTTAAAGCAATTTTGAAACACAATTTGAAAATTTTTAGCAACTTTGAAATAATTTGCAAATAGTTAAAAATATGTACATGTATTAACATGAAAATATAATATAAATTTACTTGTTTCATTTGAAAATTGTTCCAATTTAACATTTGTTAGCCGCTTGAAAATTGTTCATTTAACATAAAAATTGTTGCAAACTTTGAAAGTTAAATAACAAATGGATGAAATAAATAAGAATATCATTACAAATAAATATGAAACAAATTAAATTATGAAATTTAGTTAAATTTATTGGAAAATTGTTACTAATTTTGTAAATTATGTAGCATGATATTTAAATTATGATAGCATGTAATTCAATAATTTACCTTGGTTGTCCTCAATTGGAATTTGTTGCACCAAATATGCATCTTCTTCTTCTCTCAATTTTGCTCTATGTTGTCTCATCATTTCTCTAGCCTTCTCATGCTCTTCATTATCATTACCTTGACGAGCATGCTTTCTTTGTCTTTTTCTCTTACTCCCCATCAAACTACAATGAAAACAAACAAAGATTTATTCAAATTGTTATAACAAACAACAATATGTTAGTATGAAATATGTCTACAAAGAAATATTACATGTCTAATGAACTCTAATTGAACAATATCACCAGCCTAGATCCAAATCCTAGGCTCTATCAAGCACCGAGAGGGATAAAATCTCTCGATGTGTAAACCTAGGGAGATTTAATTAACACTTTTTATATGTGTTAATTGAAAATACATGTATTTTTAATTTTAATTATTGGCCGACATAATATTTTTTATTTGTTTATTATTTTGTGTAAAAGAAAAACGGTATTTATGGCCGACAATATCGACAAACACTTGACTTACAAGATCTCCTTCATACAAATGTTATTTATGGCCGACAATATCGACAAACACTCGACTAACAAGATCTCCCTCATACTGGGCTGTAGAGCACCTCTCGGCGCAAAAATCACCAAGCTCTAATTCAACAACATCAAATTCACCAAGCTCTAGAATTGAACAACATCAAATTCAAATAGCTCTAATTGAAAAAAACTAGAAATGAGGTAAATTAGTGTTATTCATCAATTATTTAGTAATTATATAGATGTTGGTTGTCATTTTTATGAGGGAATGGTGGTTGGAAACATTAATTGTCCAAATCCTTTCCCGGGTTCGTTTTTATATTTTTTTACACAGACGAACCCTCGATCGAGCTTATTTTACATACCCTCGATCGAGGGCTTGAAAATACCTCGATCGATGTCTTGTTAAACTGTCGATATAGGTATTTTAAATACCTCAATCGAGCAAATAGCTCGATAGAGGGAATAAAAAACAGGCCAAGACCCCTTTTCACTGTAGAATGAAACTTTTGCCTGCCTTCCAGAGGGTTAAACCATGTCAGTAAATGCCCATTAATGGGAGGAATTGATACCATTGGAATTTTCAATGAATCATCTATCCATATACATAAAAGTTTCAAATTTTTATCTTCATATGTCTTTTGTTTTTTAATTTTTACTAAAACTTTCCCTAAAAAACCCTACCGACAACTTCGATTGAGCTCAAATATAAATCCAAAACATTCAAAATACACATCCAAAAAAATTGAAAAAATACACAAGCACTAGATAAGCACGTCCTCTTCAAAAGGGTATTTTTAGTTTTGCAAATTATGTAAACAATCAAAAGATTTGGTGCACAAACACACATTTGTGCAAAATGCGACTCGAATATTCATTGGCCAGTTTCAAAAAATAATAATAAATATAATTTTTTGAGAAAAATAAAAGAAAAATAAGTAAGCACTAGTGCATTCTGTCTATATCATGTTCACATATTTCATTTTTAAAAATTATTACTTTAACATTAAATTATCGTGTACGAACACAAACTACTTGTTAATTGCTTTTCAAATTTTTAAGTACACACATTTCATTAAATGAAAATTTGACACGATAAATGGCATTCGTATATTTCAAAACAAATATCATTGGAAATCCAACATAATTCTCTACATTTCATTTTTCAACCCTATGTCAAAATTCATTTGGCAATAATGAGTTTCGAGGGCTTCAATTTAATACATGGGTAAAATTTCTGTTTTTCACTGTCATATTTCGCCAAAAAGAGTTACCCATCTTCATGGAATCACCCTTAAGAAAGATCCATAACACCTTTGCGTGCCCTTGTTATAAAGAATATGTTTAAAAAAACCATGTCATCAAGATATTAATGTAGAAAGGGAAGATCCCTCTACACAAGCATCAATTGAGAAAGTCAAGAAGAAAGGTAGATGGCCAACTAAATGTGCATATATTAAGAACCCGGAGGAAAGCTTGAAATTCATATCAATTAAAGGAACCAACCCATTGGTCCAAACTCTGTGAAGCTAGCTTCATTGCTAGGTGTGCTCACGAGGGAAATGGTTCCAATCACTTATTATGATTGGAGGAAGGTTTCATCTCAATTAAAGGAGGACTTGTGGAACATTATTAATGTGAGTATTAGATATTATGTTTATTTTTTCTCAACATTTATATTTTTACGTGACTTCAAAGTTTATTTTCAATCCATGTATGGCATATAATAATGCAATTCTTGTATGTTGCAGTCAAAATTCATAATCCCTCCACTCCTTAAAGATCATTGTATGCATTACATTGGCCATAAGGAAAACAGTCATAGGTATCAGTTGACCAAAAAATACTGTGACCCTTATGAATCAATAGAGGAAATATTTAAAAATGCTCCTCCAATTAGGATAATTGAGACAACTTGGAGAGAGTTCGTCCTATCATGAAGCACCACTAAATTCCATGTAAGAAAGAAGTTCACATACTATATAATCAAGTTATCTAGAATGTCTATTAGATTGCAATGTTGAATTATATATTTGATTTTCAATTGGTTTATAGGATATAAGGAAAAAAACAAGGAAAATAGAGAAAAGGAGAGGGACTTTCACACCTCTAGACGTCGAGGTTATCAACGGGTTGAAGATGATATGGTAAGAAATTGTGATGCAGTATATTTTAATTGATATTATAAATATTACCATATCTAACATTCACTATAATGTCACAACTTAACCATGCTATTTTACTTGTTGCAACTATAAAAACTCTATAGCCTCCGATGATACAGCTACAAGCATTACTAGAGCAGACTTATGGAAGAAGTGCCATCAAAATAAGGATGGCACTCCTATCACACCAGTTGTAGGAGAAGCAATAGTATGTTCTCAAAATTCTAATTTAGATATTGATTAGAATTTCATTTTACATGTTGGAAATGTTTTCTTACATGCTCTGATTTAATTGCATGAAAATGTTAGCAACAAATTCAAGAAGAACAATTAGAAGTTGCATTTGAAGAGTTTGCATCTAGGGATGATGCCCTTGCTACATTACTAGGGGATGATGCAAGAGGACGATGTCATGGGGTTGGATTATGAGTTACACCAGCTAACTTGTTTTGAAAAAATCTATACAAGGAGCCGCTAGCTACAATAAAAGCTACTGTGAAAGAAAAAACACAAGAAATATTATCTCTAAAAACAACAATAAATGAGCTACTGAAAAGAGTGGAATATATGGAGAGAGAGAATGTAGTTAACAATGAAAGTGTTAGTGTCCAATTATTTTCTCTTGTTTCAATATAAAAAAATTTACACTAATTAATTGAATTATAATATCTCATTGTTGATATGGACAGGGTCCTACAATACAAAATGTTGAGGCTGAAATCATGCCTGTGGTGGAGGTTAGTTTTTTAAGTATTACTTTAAAGAAAATTTATTTTCATATTTGAATGCATGTATTATATTTTGTTGTCTTGGAATAGTAATACAGGGGACAAAACAACCTCTATGAATGGACTAATACAAAAAAATGACTTCAATGCGGACTCCGTCATCCTTAGTGAGTATTATAAAATTTTGTAATTTAGATCAATTTTATTTTATTTTATCAATTTATTAAAAATCATTTTCTATGGGGTGTAGAGTCGTGCATCAAAATATGATCAAGATTTTGTACAGAAAACCTCAATGGCTCCAACTAAGCTGCAAATTGACAAAATGAAAACCCCAATCTTGGTAAGTTTGTAATTCTTTATTCTAGGATCACAAATGTTTAACTTCTTATTACCATGCATATTACTTTGTCCCATTTATTTTCAGGGTCAAGATAATACTAATGAGTTGAAACCAACTTCCCAATTGGAGCTGGAAGGAAATAAATGCTATGCAAAATTGCATTAAATTCAAGGGTGAAAGTTGCAAGGGTGACAATACATAAGACTGATCCAAATGAAATGGTACAATACATTCATGTTGGGAAAGGATATTATGTTGTGAATCCCATAGAAATTTTAGATCCCCTATTTGGAAATATATCTCTACCACATCCCAATAGCATATTATCTAATCTGCAAAACCTTTTGTGTATCTACATTCCTTGGCATAAGGATGACATTGAACTATGTAACTAGTGGTTATACTACGTGACTAGTGATTCCAGTGATGTTGTATCAACTGAGAATAGTTGATTTATTGTATATTTGTAATCATATTGGGACATAGTTTATAAATTTTTTGTAGTTTGGCATTAATATTTACAATGATTTAAAACTTTGGGCGCTAGTTTCCATTATATGTTCTGGGCATAATGTGCCACTTTGAAATACATACTTCCTTGCACTTGAAATGAGATGTTATGTTGTGAATATATGGATTGAACAATTTGTCTATCATATTTTCATTAAGTTCAAAACCTTGGTTGAGTTTAGAGGTGTAAATCTTGTATTTTCATTAAGATCAAAACCTTGAAAGGAGAAAACTAAATGTATCCTTGATAGAAAACTTGTCATAGTTTTCTTCACATTTGAACTAATACAGAACAACAAAATATTTATCAAGACATTTAGGCCCTCGGAATCCATCGTGTACATTTTGATATTTGGGAATTGTATAGCTGACCTTCATGTTTCCATGACTATGAAGGATATAATGTACAATTAATGATGTAATGTTCTTATACAAATGGACGTGCTAGGGTTCTATTTATACAACTCAAGAATTCCTTAGTTGATTAAGAAGATAACATTCTAGATAATTCATCTCTGAATCCATTGTTTTCAATGATCAATACGAGACTACTTGTAGGATGTGAAAGAAAGCATCAATCTATTTTTAGTGTTCTTCTTTGGCCTATGGAATTCAAATATACACTGCCACTTACTGGGATTTGAACCCTTCATCAAGATTCCAAGTAGTTTTATGAAATTTTAAATTTGGACATAGGATATGGTATCTTATGGTTGCACTATATAAGGAGTTAGTGGGGACCTACTCCCATGCCATATCAAGGAGTTAATTTTTCACCCTGTCATCTCAGTCAAAGCAAAAAAACATAGTTTGTTCAAATTATTAATTGTTGGTTAATATCCTACATAATTTTATTCAATTAGAGCAAGGGAGGTAGCACATAGGTCGCACCAAAATAATAGTGTATTATTGTACAGTTTTATGCTTGTTATAAGATAGAAATGTGTTTTGTGTTCAGATAGGAATCATGAATATACACTATTTTTTATCATTGTTGCAAGACTAATGTCTATTGTTGTGACTAATGAATGGTTGTGGAGAGTGTGTTCATTGGATTCATATTTAAATATATCCATTTTTTTTCTTAGCACTAAAGCATTTACGGCTCATGCTCAACTAATATTTTAATAATAGGTGATGCATGAGCATATTTTCTCAATTCAACTTTTTTTACTAGGCCTAAGAGAGATTGTAACTTTTCTAAGAGGACATGATCCCTGTGGCATATGATAAAGGTCTAGAATATGAGAATGATTAGTCATAGGAGAGATATGTTATGTAACTGAAATTACATTTAGGTGGCATAATTTAGTTCAGTCTTATCCTACTTGAAGTAATGAGTAATTAAAAAGGATAGAGTCGAATAGTTCGTTTTGGAATTAGTTACCTTCGATTTAGGGGTTTGTTCGGGTTGAAATATGGAGTATCTACTTCCTTTGGGAATATTAATGTAATCCTACGTTCATGTTTGGAGATAGAGATGGCCAAAATGAATGAAAAATCAGGCATGGAAAGATTAGATAATAACATGAGATGTTTCTACACATAAACATATGTATGGAATTTAATTAAATGAAAGGGAGTTTCATTCTTTTTATATTATCTCTATAAATAAATAATTCCTGTGTATGTATAAACTGAGAATTACGAGGTTCAGTCTCTATGTTGGATTGGGGTTAATGTGAATAAATGCTGGAAAAATGAGCTATAAACTTACAAAAGAGGTTTGATTATTGATTCTAGTACATGAGATATAATACTAAAATTACTTGGGGTCATTGTCATTACTTATCCCTAGCAAATGTTGAACTAAACAATCTCATTCTCAATATTGATCCATAAAGAATATTGAATTATAGACATTTAAAGTGTCCCATGAGCACTCAAAAAGATCTACAAATTACAATACTATGCAATATTTTCATTTGTATAAAATATTGTATAAGAGTTGGATTTATCTTACAAGAGTCTAATAATTGCATATTTCCTTGTTCGAATCAAAACAATTGTAGAGATTTCAATAGTAAGTAGTGGTCTAAGAATTTCAATCATAAGAATTAGTCTAAACATATTATGATTTATTTTTTATTAATCATATGGTACCCGGTATGAAATGACAAGATTTTTGAACAAATCAACTTAATGAACTTCAATTAACCTATACTGGAAAACATACCAAAACTTCACACTAATTTGTTGGAAAAAAAATAAGTGAATCATCAATCAAATTAGTTACAAATGAAATGAAAACACACTCTAGATATGGTATTTACATCTATAGCACTGCTTCATGAAAGGGGGACCTACCTTCCATGGAAAAAATCTACTACAAATCACTCAATATCAAATTAACACCTCATACATGAAATAATAATAATACGTTTTTCTTATTAACTCAAAGCATCACATTTCAAACATGGACTCCAACTCATTGCCCTCTGGTACATTATCGTTCTTCAGTCCTTCATACGTATAGAGACAAAGTCTTTTCCAAGTGGATAAAATAACTTCCACACTAAACAACCTATATTCAACTATTAGAAACATAAATACCAATAATAGCCATGTTTGTTGATGGATTACATTCATGATCAGATCCTAAATATCAGGTTAACTAACAATAAAGTATCGCTAGTTTTTAAGTATAACTATTTGATCTCACTTACAAGAATTAGATTGAATATCTCTTTCTACTAATGAGTTGTCCAACTGTCTTCGTTAACGTGAATTTTGACCAGATATTTGAACACGACTCTGCGTTTATTCACAACGATATAGGAATGAATGTAAAAACATACAACCATATCGAGCTTACAATCTACAATACCCATGTGCCAATTTTCCATCATAACGCCCGGAAGTATGATAACCTTCAAAATCAAACCTAAAAGTGCATTACGTTAGCGGGGACTCTTCTGTGTGAACATGGTCTCTTCATATGGAACATGAACCCAACATTATCAAAATCATATTTAAACCTTCATTAATTATTGAAATCAAAGGAAATATAAAAATTAACTAACATTTACCTTATCATGCTTGTGACTGCAGGTTTGATATATGTAGTTGCTGATATGATAATGGTTGGATGGAAATATAGGACTTCATGGAGCAAAAAGGCATATCAAGGACCACAACCTTTCACTAAAGTCCTGCTACACTAGCCAAAACATGAAGGCCTCCCAGTTCTATATTTAGCTCAGATTCTTCCTTATAAATATTAGTGTGAGTAGTAGATGCACCATGCTCTTCACCTACCTTAAACCATTTCTACACCAACTTGTGTAGATTCTTGTTGTGAGAAACTAATTTCTTATTCTCAAGGAGTAACCTTTTATTTTGTTTCTTTAATTTTTCGTTCTTGTCTTTTACATGTCTGTCAAGGATAACATATTATTGATAATCTTTCTTCAACTTCGTAATAATCTCATCTTTCCTCCTCAAAGTAGAATGGAAATTAGTATTGGAAAGAATTTGCTCAATAGGTCTTACAAGTGGAGAATGAACATCATGCAATTCAACTATAGGGGATTCAATCCTTGTCTGCTTATCTGAAATCTAGAGGTTTGGTATTGTTGCTTCCTCTTGATCATATGGATCTAAATCGATGGTAGGCTGTTGTTCTAAATGAAGTTGACCAATTGTTTTCCTTTCTACCATAATATGTGTAATATGTCAAATAACAACATGAGTCTAAGCTACAGGAGTGTCATGTCTCCTCTTACCATTTTTTTTTTGCATGGGCCCACGACCCTTCAATATTGTTTATAGTTACACCACTAGGTAATAATTATACGTAGAAAAACATATCAGAAGCATAACAATTTATGTAAATCTATCACACCTTGTTTGTCGTGGTTCTTTACCGAAGTGCTATAGTCCTTCATACTCTACGCACCCTTACGTCCTAAGTGTCAAGACATGGATGTACTAGAACAAATGGTGTGTGACATAGAGGTACTTTATGCCGACATGATGACACCTTCTACCTAACTGCACCAAGGGTGACAATGCCTAAGCAGTACGCATATAACACTTAGACTATGGTCTAATACATATGCAAGCATTAAAAACAATTACGCTCCAGACCTGGTATCTTTTCCAGATCACTTAGCCTATACCACAATCTGTAAGTATTTAATAGTATGAATAGGTGTACCATCTTAAGATAATATCATCATTAATACTTTAATGTACATAGTCCCAAGTCTCTCCTTTGGAGTACATATGTATTGATTACATATACATATAAATATTTACACATTAATTTATATTAATGATCTGCATTAATATTATACTCACATATGCTAAGGTCCTATAGTGCAAAAGTTCTTTAATAAAACAATTAACAACTATATGCTAGAATAACCATGGATATATATATATATATATATATATAATTACATATATATATATTAATACTTTGCATAACATATAACCAAAACATACTTAATATTATAAACATAGTATTTCTAACACTTTGCACTACCATGCAAATTGACTTATACAAATAACAATACCCATACTAAAATTGGGGTCATAACCTAAACTTATGCCTAGTAAGGCGCTCCTTTCCAAGGCTCAATGCGCCACCCCACTATGCACCTAGTATGGAATAATGAACATAATAAAAACATTAGCCTTTAGGCTAAATGCATACACTTAACATATACAAATGTTAATGAAATATAAATGGTCACTAATGAAAGACGACCCTACCACCTCGAAGTGGCTCACACCGTCAGCGTTAACACTTAACATTCTTGGCTTACGAACGGTCAACACATAACTGTGTGAGCTAATCATGTTTCCATGATGGTAATACTCAGAGCCTACGAATGAATGTAGCTCAACTTGGATGTTAAACATGGACAAAGAGCATCTGACTCAACTGGTTGTAAGCCGACTCACTCCAACTGGTGGCCTACGTGGTTTGTGGCTTACGCCACTCAGGCTTTACCAATCCAACCATGCATTTTAATCCCTCTCCTAGCTACCTTGTTGGCAGGTGACAGAGACACACTCTCACATGGATGGAGAGTGGACACACACTACATTTAATGGGCTTGGCGACGTGGTGAACGCAGCGGTTCATCCCATTTATGGAACTTTGTTAGTAGAAGGTTACACCGGGGTGTACCATTCACCCAAATATGCAATGCATTAATGGACTCCTTCGCTCTGAGTTGTTGATGGTGACCCAAGATAGTGCATGGGAAGTTGTGATGAGTTCAGCACAGTCGATCCATGTGATGGTATGTCGTGCCTAGCCACCTCCATGCTTGCATTAACTCGTCCTTTCATCGGCAGCACTGGTCTCCACCTCCTCTAGCCGGTATCTAGCATTGATAGTCCTTCACTTGGAAATTGGTTCACTTGTTGTTCGGCTGGGACGAGAGATTCGGCTCTGCGTAGGGTATGGTGAAGGTCACACCTTGCTCGTCGTGGTTCTTTACCGAAGTGCTATAGTCCTTCACACTATACGCACTCTTACGTCCTAAGTATCAAGACATGGACGTACTAGAACAAATGGTGTGTGACATAGAGGTACTTTATGTTGACATGATGACACATTCTACCTAACTGCACCAAGGGTGTAACACTCTATGACAATGCCTAAGTTGTACGCATATAACACTTAGACTATGGTCTAATACATATGCAAGCATTAAAAACAATTACGCTCCAGACCTGGTATCTTTTCCAGATCACTCAGCCTATACCACAATCTGTAAGTATTTAAGATGAGTTCAGCACAATCGATCCATGTGATGGTATTTCGTGCCTAGCCACCTCCATGCCTGCATTAAATCGTCCTTTCATCGGCAACAGTGGTCTCCGCCTCCTCTCTCCGGTATCCAGCGTTGATAGTCCTTCACTTGGAAATTGGTTCACTTGTTGTTCGGCTGGGACGAGAGATTCGGCTCTGCATAGGGTATGGTGAAGGTCACCACCCAACTTTGGCACCTTGCTTCCAGAAGTGCATACTGTACAAGTCGTCACCCTGTTCATCGTGTTAACCATTGAAATGTAAGTGATATGTTTACATCTTGTACCAACTTATGTTTTACAATGTCGTTGATTCTGTAAGTTACAATTTTGTTTGTATGGTAAAGGCCCAGGCTAACCTTCATTATGTTGTTGTGACAAGTACAACAGAGTTGAGATGCACTGCGACTCGTTAGTTCGCCAGGTAATATCAGAATCCATCTTTTGAATTTCGCCATGGAATTATATACTTTCTTTAATAGTTGCCTCATGGTTATTCCTGCGGTTTGACCTCTCGCCACTTGTGATATGCAGGAAACCAATGAAAAATGGTGGAGTGGGTGACTCTCGCGAGCTTGTAACAGATGTTGGGGTTGTGGCGACTTGCTAGATAAACATGTAACTCCCCATCCCATTACCTTGGGTTTCGTTTACCCCGTTGGTGGGGGCAGTGTTACTAAAACACTCTCAGTGAGGTTAGGGTTTCTCCTGCTTTCATTTGCACATTTTTAAGGAGCCTAGCCCTGGACTAAAATGATAGGGGCATATGGCTAGCCTATGAGAGTGTCACTGTGACCTCTACTCGCTCCATTGTCATTTTAGGGTTAATGTGTACTCAAAGAAATGTAGTGGGACTCTCCACAGTCATATGTAGTTTGAAAATCTATCCAACGATGCTCTGCCCCTGGCAGAGGCGTCGGGATTATGTAACCGGTTTCTTTGTAATTTAAAGTGGCAATGCCACAACCTTTATGATTTCAACACTGTCTATAGGTTTTGTTTTAAAGTTAATATTTGAATGGTAACTTGAAATGCAAGCCTAGCTTGACTTAAAGTGCTTGCTGCGACTCTCGACGGGGTATGTGTGTTATATAAATGATATGTATTTTGGATTTACATACTTTAAATGTATAGATGCCCCCGACACTTGATATTAATATGCATTATAAACATTTAACTTCGCCATTGTATATGCATATCGATTTAATGTTAGATCCATAAGATGTTAATATAAAATTCATGATGTTAATGTGAGATTACCAATTTGTTGTTAACAACATAAGCTTGAATTTGTCATTTAATGCTCACTTAGAAGGACTCGCCTTCATTACATGCATCGTCCATGGTTTCTCTTGCATTCAAAAAGGCATATTGTATTACAGTGTTGAATTTGTGTATTAAGACTGTTTAGGGTAGAGGCATTTAGCCTGCCCAACTTATGCGCAACTGAATGTTTAAAAGCATCGAAACTATGTCTCTTTCTTCAACAATGTTTATCATACAAACTGTGTTTATATGTTGCAACATTTGATTATTATTACGTGATATTCATTTATGCCCAGCATTGTTTTCATTTTTAATATATTCAATATCCCATTAAACCCTAGTTGAAAATGCCATGTTATAATAAAAGCACAGGTGAATGTATCTAGGTATAATACCATATATTAACATTATGGTATCCACGCTAAGGGTAAAACCCTTAGGCACTTGAATCGTTTACATTCGGCCATTCGGCATTTCAAAACACACTCATTCTATATGTATATATATAGATTTGATGACCTAGGTTATACATAGGTCGCAGAACGCCATCGGCGAATACATTCACATCCATATTAACAATGAGTATTTCAATGTTACTTGAATAAACATTAGCCATTTAACTCAACATAATATTCAAGTATAGATTCAATTCAAAAATATAATAACAATATGTAGTTTATTTCAATACTCATAAATTCAATCGAAATTCCATTTAATTTCATACAGTCAATTATGACTAGATCTGAATAAAATTCAAAATCTGTCAATATCACTAACTTAGCACTTATAACAGGTTTGGACTCTAGCATTATCATGGCTTGTCTTTTCTGAACTAAACTCTACTTGAAAAGAGTTAATAACATATGGGCTAGGAATGTAAACCTCCAGGTCTACCTGCCTACCCTATTTACAACATTATACTGCAAAGCATAATATCTTATTTCAATACTGGAATATATTTAAAAATACAACACCTGCAATATGAAAACATGTCTCAGCAAACCATAGGTTAGCACATGATTCATATCATTATTATTTTAGATGTTGCATACATTTATAACTGTATAGAGGGTCTTAATGTTGTAAATCTACTACCATTAGAATGTAGATATTATCACAGCCATCCCACAACTCAAATTTTCCATATCTATAAAATTATCAGAAGATAACTCATTGCAGAGATCTAGTTTCCTAGCAGAGATTCATGCTCAGAATAATCAAGAAAAATACATATATGGTTAGATCTGATACATTTTCCATTCAACAGTAAATCAGATATATTCAAAAACACATATATAAATACTGTCCAAAAAAAATACTTTGCAAGTCAAATTATGAACACTTATCTGAATCTACTAACCAGTGGAACCAGGCACAAACCTCCCAGCCTTTGACCAACAAGTTCTCTTTGTTCTCAGGTCATCCCCAAGCTGAGTTCATAGTACCCAGGTAGAGTATAGATTTTAGTTACCCTTAACTTGTTATTCCCCAAGTTATTCAGGATATTTCAAAGGCAACAGGCAACCCAACACCCAACTCAATACTCTTGAGCTCCAGGATGCTCTAGGGGCTTTTAATCCATAACCATGGAGAGAATCACTATCACAGTCTATTAAGGTAATTGCAATACTTCTGCAGCTTGGGGTAGTTCTCCTACCTGCACACAATTAAGTGGCCAAGCTCATACCAAACTGTATGATTCCTCCTGATCTGATTCAGTTTGGTCCTTGCAAATCTGCACTTAATCACTTGGCTTCAGGACTAGTTTGGCTCCCCCAAATCTGTCCTCCCTCACCAACATTCATTGTCTGAGGTTCAAGTTTGCCCATTCCCATAGCCAGTCCGCCTTCTTGTTCTGTAGAATTTAACTCTGCCATTTAAAGTTTCAGCTGTTATGTTGTCTAGGTGTGGCCAACCAGCTGTTTGTTAGACTTTAAAAACAGTAAGTAATTAAAATAAAAATTACAGGCATTATGCTACAGGAATGTTTTTTTTTAAGCATTTATATAAAAAAAAATATAAATCATTTTAAAAGCATTCAAAAGCATTTAAAAGCATATCATATGCGCAGTGAGCTTAAGGTCCTAGTGTAGTGATCGTGATTTGACACCAATTTGTCATGTCTCCTATTACCAATTTTGTTTTTTTGCACGGGCCCACGACCCTTCAATACTATTTGCAGTTGCACCACTAGGTAATAATTATACTTAGAAAAACATATCAGAAGCATAACAATTTACGTAAAGCTAGATCACACCTTGCTCGTCGTGGTTCTTTACCGAAGTGTTATAGTCCTTCATACTATATGCACCCTTACATCCTAAGTGTCAAGACACTGACGTACTAGAACAAACGTGTGTGACATAAAGGTACTTTATGCCGACGTGATGACACATTCTACCTAACTACACCAAGGGTGTAACACTCTATGAAAATGCCTAAGAAGTATGCATATAACACTTAGACTATGGTCTAATACATATGCAAGCATTAAAAACAATGACGCTCCAGACCTAGTACCTTTTCTAGCTCACTCAGCCTATACCACAATCTGTAAGTATTTAATACTACGCATAGGTGTACCATCCTAAGCTAGTATCATCATTAATACTTTAATGGACATAGTCCCAAGTCTCTCCTTTGGAGTACATATGTATCGATTACATATACATATAAATATTTACACATTAATTTGTATTAATGATCTACATTAATATTATACTCACATATGCTAAGGTCCTATAGTGCAAAAGTTCTTTAATAAAATAATTAACAACTATATGCTAGAATAACCATGGATATTAATATATATATATATATTAATACTTTGCACAACATATAACCAAAGCATACTTAATATTATAAACATAGTATTTCTAACACTTTGCACTACCATGCAAATCGACTTATACAAATAACAACACCCATATTAAAATCAGATCATAACCTAAACTTATGCCTACAAGTGGATATAATATATAAAGTTATAAGGTTCTATATATAGGTTTATATATAGTAAGGCGCTCCTTTCCAAGGATCAATGTGCCACTCCACTATGCACCTAGTATGGAATAATGAACATAATAAAATCATTAGCCTTGAGGCTAAATGCATACACTTAACATATACAAATGTTAATGAAATATAAATGAACGCTAATGAAAGCCGACCCTACCACCTCGAAGTGGCTCACACCCTCATCGTTAACACTTAACGTTCTTGTCTTACGACTGGTCAACACATAACCATGTGAGCTAATCATGCTGCCACGATGGTAATACTCGGATCCTACGAATGAACGTAGCTCGAATTAGATGTTAAATGTGCACAAAGAACATCTGAATCAATTGGTTTTAAGTCGACTCACTCCAACCCCTGTCCTATGTGGTTTGTGGATTATGCCACTCAGTCTTTACCAATCCGACCATGCGTTTTAACCCCTCTCCTAGCTTCCTTATTGGCAGGTGACAGAGACACACTCTCACGTGGATGGAGAGTTGACACACATTGCATTTAATGGGCTTGGCAAGGTGGTGAACACAGTAGTTTGTCCCATTTATGGAACTCTGTCAGTGGAAGGTTATACTGGGGCATACCATTCACAAAAATCTGCAATGCATTAATGCACTCCTTTGCTTCGAGTCGTTGATGGAGATACAAAACAGTGCATGGGAAGTTGTGATGAGTTTAGCACCATCGATCCATGTGATGGGATTTCGTGCCCAACCATCTCCATGCCTTCATTAACTCATCCTTTCATCGGTAGTAGTGGTCTCCGCCTGCTCTCTCCGGTATCCGACATTGATATTCCTTCACTTGGCATTTGATTCATTTGTTGTCTGACTGCGATGAGAGCTTTGGCTCTGCGCAGGGTATGGTGAAGGTCACCGCCCAGCTTCAACACCTTCCTTCTAAAAGTTCATACTGTACCAGTTCTCACCTTATTCATCATGGTCACCATTGCAATGTAAGTGATACATTTACAGGTTGTACTAACTTTACGTTTTACAATGTCGTTGATTCTGTAAGTTACAATTTTATTTTTATGGTAAAGGCCCGGGTTAACCTTCGTGGTGTTGTTGTGATAGGTAGAATGGATTCGAGCTGCGCTGCGACTCGTTACCTCACTAGGTAAATATCACAATCCATATTTCAGTTTCATAGTGCCATTATGTACGTTCTTTAACAGTTGGCTCATGGTTATTCCTGCGGTTTGACCTCTTGCCACTTATGATGTGCAGGAAACCAATGGAAAATGATGAACTGGGGCACTCCCACAAGATCGTAACAGATGTTGGGGCCATGGCGACTTGATGGCTCAACATGTAACTCACCGTCCCATTTCCTTGGGTTTGGTTTACCCCGTTGGTGGTGGTAGAGTTACTAAAATGTTGTCAGTGAGGTTAGGGTTTCTCCTGCTTTCGTTTGCACATTTTTAAGGAGCCTGGCCCTTGACCAAAATGATAGGTCCATATAGCCAGCCTATGAGAGCGTCACTGCGACCTCCACTCGCTCCATTTTCATTGAAGGGTTAATGTGTACTCAAATAAATGTAGTGGGACTCCCCACAATCATATGTAGTTTGAAAAGCTATCCAATGACGCTCTACCCCAAGCAGAGGCGTCAGGATTATGTAACCGGCTTCTCTTTAATTTAAAGTGGCAATGCCACAGCCTTTATGATTCCAACACTATTTGTAGGTTTTGTTTTAAAGTTAAGATTTGAATGGTAACTTGAAATTCAAGCCTTGCTTGACTTGAAGTGCTCGTTGTGACTCTCAACAGGATCTGTGTGTAATTTAAATGATATGTATTTTGGATTTACATACTTTAAATGCATAGATTCTCTCGGCACTTGATATTAATATGCATTATAAACATTTAACTTTGCCACTGTATATGCATATCGATTTAATGTTAGATGCATACAATGTTAATATTAAATGCATGACGTTAATGTGAACTTACCAATTCGTTGCTAACAGCATAAGCTTACATTCATCATTTAATGCTCACTTAGAAGGATTCGCCTTCATTACATGTGTCCTCCATGATTTCGCTTGCATTCAAAAATGAATATTGTATTATAGTGTTTAATTCGTGTATTAAGACTGTTTAGGGTAAAGGCGTTTAGACTTCCCAACATATGAAAAACTGAATGTTTAAAAGCATCGAAACGTTGTCTCTTTCTTCAACAATGTTTATCATACAAACTGTGTTTATATGCTGCAACATTTGATTATTATTATGTGGTCTTCGTTTATGCCCGACATCGCTTTCATTTTTATTGTATTCAATATACCATTAAACCCTAGTTGAAAATTCCAAGTTATAATAAAAGCACAGGTGAATGGATTCAAGTTATATTAACATTATGGCATCCACGATAAGGGTAAAATAGTTAGGAACTTGAATCATTTGCATTCATCCCTTCGGCATTTCAAAATGCATTCAGTCTATATGTATATATATAGATTTGACGACTTAGGTTATACATGGGTAGCATAACGACATGTTAAATTTTGAGCATTAATTCACAATACTCTAGGATCTTTACTGAGAGAATAACATATACAGTATATCAATGCATAACAATCACAAGAAGCATGACAGGAATCATAAGAATCAAAAGCATGAGAGACAAGAGACACAAATTTTTCGTGGGGAAAACCCTAAGGTGAAAAATCCCACAACTTCCTCAAAGATAGAGAGAGCAATGGCTCAACCAAAGTACAACCATAATACATTGAGATAGTCTCTTAGTAGCAGATGATCCTCCTCCTCACTAGTGCACCACTTTCTGAGTGAGAGAAGTATGAATTTCTGAATGATCCAAATAGAGATCTCCCGATCTCTATTTATACTTAACCTGTTTGCCTAGTTACACTATGGGGCCGACTTGTCTATCTAGATACATCCATAATATAATATATATTTTAGGGCCGACCCCACACATGGTGGTCTAATAACCCATTGGCAAGTACACACACTTGCGACACTTGTCAATCCACATGACGACACTTCCTTATAGAGGAATAACACATCTCTAATAAGGGTACAATAAATATATATGAAATACATAGATGAAATACATTCCGAAGTTACATATACATCAACACTCCCTCTTAACTAGGAAGGTATTTCTCGACACAGATCTGCTAGACAAGTCTTCTTCTCGGGATCATCGTCATCAATGCATCGTCATTGTCATCATCACTACTGCTACTATCTCAACCAATCTCTGACTCTACTCGTCATAGGAAGTTCTACAGAGCCAGTCCTTTTTCATATTGGATGTAGGCCCAACACCTGCAGATCTTCGTCATCACTGGCCATACTGTGGAATCCTTAGGACTTATTACATGCGTCACAAAACCTCGAAAGAGAATCCCAGGTTGTTACGAGCACACGGCTCTACCTATAGGATCTCCCAGGGCCATATTATATGTGACCTCACCACAAAACCTCGCAAGAGAATCCTAGGCTGTTACGAGCACTCAGCTCTACCTATAGGATCTCCCAGGGACAGATTATATGTGGTCACCAAAAAACCTTGCAAAGGAATCCCAGGCTGTTACGAGCACACAACTCTACCTATAGGATCTCCCAGGGGCATATATATGTGGTCATGGCAAAAACTCGTAATAGCATTCAAGGACTTATTACGGGAACATAGCCCAACCTATCGGATCTCCCAGGGATAGATTATATGCCATAGGACAAAACCTCGAAAGAGCATCTACCAGATATCCCAGGGCCAAATTATATGCCATAGGAAAAACCTCAAAAGACTATATGCATATCTCCCAGGGCCAAATTATATGTCCTCCCAGAGAAAAACCTCGAAAGAGCATTTTCCAGATATCCCAGGGCTAGATTACATGCCATAGGAAAAACCTCGAAAGACTATCTGCAAATATCCCAAGACCAAATTATGTGCTCATCTGCACAACCTGATCCACGGCCATAGAGTATCAACCTGATACTCACCATACATCAACCTGATGTACACATGATCATCCTGATCATCATCACTGCAACATCCTGTTGCATGTCATCTGGAGCAACATCCTGAAGCTCTTCATCCATGACCATCCTGATCATACAATTCATCTACCTGATGCATACCAAGTATCTACCTGATACATATCATCATACATGATCCACCTAATCATACAATGTATCCACCTGATACAAATACAAATACATGATACATATCACCATACATGATCCACCTGATCATACAATGTATCAACCTGATACATATACAGATACATGTTCCAAGCATCCAACATGATGCATATACAAAATACATACAAATGATCCTACAGATCATATCCAACATCCAACATGATGCATACATACATATAAATGATCCAACTAATCATATCCAACATCCAACATTATGCGTACATACATATAAATGATCCAACTGATCATATCCAACATCCAACATGATGTGTACATACATATAAATGATCCAACTGATCATACAAAGCAGAAACCAGAACATCATCTTGATGCTCATCATCCAACGCTTACATCCACAGCCATGTGAAGGATCCTCCTTCCAACACGCTTGGAATGGATTCAACAAATGTGTCCATCACTTCTTCCTCAAAGTGTCATCAATCTGAAGAACACCAAGCCTCTCCCTAAAGTACTCGAACTTCACCCTGGCTAGTGGCTTCGTCAGCACATCTGCAATTTGCTCGTTCATCGCAACGCACAGGAGCTTCACAACTCCTCTCTGCACCATATCCCTGATATAGTGATATTTGATCTTTATGTGTTTCGACCTGTCATGAAACAATGGGTTCTCGGATAGCTTCACACAACTCTGGTTATCAGAAAATATACCAATAGCATCCAACGAGAGATCAAATAACTCAGACAGTAGCTTTCATAGCCATACTGCCTCAAAACTAGCTGAACAGGCTGCAACATATTCTGCCTTAGCTGTACTTAGTGCTACGCAGGACTGCTTCCTGCTAAGCCAAGAGATCACACCTAATCCCGTACTAAAGCAACACCTAGATGTGCTCTTCCTATTTGCAGCACTGCCAGCCCAATCTGAGTCAGCATAACCCTGCAGGTTAAACTTTTGATTTGCCTCATACTTGAGCCCATAATCCACTATACCCTTCAAGTACCTCAGAACATGCTTTGCATCAACTAGGTGAACACTCCTCAGATATGTCACGAACTGACTCAATGTGTTCACAACAAAGAAAATATCTAGTCTCGTGTTCGTCAGGTACATCAAAGACCCAATCATCTGACGATACATAGAGACATCAATTGGCTTAGATGAAGAATCACATAGAAGCTTCAGATTCGATACCATAGGTGTGGCCATGGCCTTACAATCCATCATCCTGAATCTCTTCAGGATATCTACTGTGTACTTCCCTTGACCAAGGAAGATCCCACCTGCACTCTGCCACACCTCCATACCTAGGAAATTATGCATCATTCCCAAATCTTTCATAGCGAACTCGGCAGCAAGCTTCCTCTTAGTATCTACAATCAATCTGTCATCTCCTATTACAAATAAGTCATCCACGTATAGGAGTAGAATCACAGGATTCCCTTCCTCAACCTTGTAGTAAAGGTTGGAATCCGCTTTACTCTTGGTAAAGCCCAAACTAGATACAAAACTATCCATCCTACCATACCAAGTTCTGGGAGATTGTTTCAAGCCATACAAGGCTTTCTTCAATCTGCACACATATGACTCCCTGTCATGTATTTTGAAACCGAGTGGTTGCTCCACATATACTTCCTCTTCAACTACACCATTCAAGAAAGCAGTCTTGACAGCCATCTGGTGTATTTTCCATTTCATTGCTGCAGCCAGGGCAAGTACTGTTTTGATGGAAGTATACCTAGCTACAGGTGCAAAAGTTTCTTCATAATCTACTCCCTCTTTTTGAGAGAAGCCACGAGCTATGAATTTTGCTTTGTATTTCTCTACACTGCCATCTGCAGTGTGCTTGATTTTGTAGATCCATTTGGAAGTCACAACAGACTTCTCTTTAGGTCTTGGGACAACATCCCAAACATCATTCTTCATTATTGATTGGTATTCCTCAACCATGGCATCCTTCCATTCTTTCTTTTCCACTGCTTCTTCATAACTGGAAGGCTCTTTGTTCATAATGTCACAGAGTAAAGCAACATAGCTGGTATGTGATCTGGTTCTCTTCTTTGCTCTGTGTTCTTCTTCTGGAATGCCAAATCTTTCTGCATCTTGAATGAGCTCTCTAGCCCATGCAGGTTTTCTCTTGTGAGAGTTATCCTCACGGAGTGGATCTACAGGTTCTTGCGATTCTTCAAACTCACGAACAACTTTTGGAATTGCTTCAGTCATGGTAGTGTCTTGAAATCTAGTTTCCTTAGGTTCTTCATAAACTTCAATAGGTTCCTTCCTTGATTTGATGAATGCTAAGTTTTCATCAAATGTTACATCCCTGCTAACATCAATCTTCTCGAACCCTGGAAAGTATATTCTGTAAGCCTTTGAGCTTTCACTATAACCCACAAAGATACCCTTCTTTCCTGAAGGATCTAGTTTGGTCCTCTTTTCCTTTGGTACATGAGTGTATACTGGACAACCAAATATTCTGAGATGGCTGACTTCAGGTTTCTTACCAGAAAAGACCTCTTCTGGTGTCTTGTTGTCCAATATCCTGTGAGGTGTTCTGTTCTGCACATACATAGCTATTCTAGCTGCTTCTGCCCATAGGTGCATAGGTAGATCTTGGTCATGCAGCATTTCCCTTGCTGCTTCCATGATTGTTCTATTCTTCCTTTCTGCAACTCCATTCTGTTGAGGATTATAAGGAGTAGTCAACTCCCTCTTAATCCCTGAATCACTGCAAAGCTTCTTGAAGTCACCTGAGGTGAATTCTCCACCATTGTCGGATCTGAATGTTTTGATCTTCTTGTCAGTTTGATTCTCCATCAAGGTTTTGAATTCCTTGAGCTTATCAAGCACCTCATCTTTATTCTTCAAGAAGTATACCCAAGTCTTCCTGGAGAAGTCATCAATAAATGAGACATAGTAAACATACCCACTCAGAGAACTGGATGACATAGGACCACATACATCTGAGTGGATGATCTCCAGGATATCCTTTGCCTTGCTTTCACTTCTTGGGAAAGCCTTCTTAATGTTCTAACCTTTTGCACATCCTTTGCAAACACCTTCATGTTTGGTCTTGATTTCAGGAAGACCCTCTACAACCTTGCTTGCAATTGGAAGTTCCCTATAGTGCATATGAGCAAGTCTTCTATGCCAAAGTTCACTTAGCTCCATGGATTCATGTATCATGGCATGTTCAGGTTGACCCTTCAATTTATACAAACCTCCCTCTTGCTCTCCAATCACTACTGCATCATCGATTGTTTTACCCTTTGGCAACATTAGGACTTCGCCATCCACAAATTCAACCCTCATACCTTTTGCATCCAATGCAGAGATGGAGAGTAAGTTATTCTTGAGCCCAGGTACATAAAGGATTTCTTTCATCTTCAAATATTTTCTAGAATCTAGGTTGTAGGAGGCTTCACCACTTCCTTTGATTGGGTATTGATAATCATCCTCAAGTTTCACCTTATGGAGTGATTCATGTTCAGATAGATTCACAAAAGATTCCTTAAACCCAGTCATGTGTTTGGAAGCCCCACTGTCAATCAACCAATCATTACAACCATGGGAGATAGTACCTGTGAGAGCAGAGATTAGAACATACTCTTATTTACTTGATGAGTCATTATCACTATCAACACTTTCTGCCTTAGCCTTCTTCTTTGGAGGTTCATCATCCTCGGCAGCATGAGCATGGAACTTTCTTTTGCTGCCCTTCTTCTTCTTGCTGGAGTTGTTGTTATTATCCCTTTTGTTCTTGGGACAATCTGAAGCAAAGTGACCCTTCTCATTGAATGTGAAGCATCTTAGATCCTTCTTATTCTTTTGATAGAATCTGTTGTAGCGAGAGTGGTCCTTCTTGGGCTTGCTTCTTTTGGTGTGAGCTGCAAGAGCTTGATCTTCACCTCCCATATTTTCCTCATGAGCTACAAGTCTAGCTTCATCTTGAGAGCATTCTTTTTGCAATCTGTTGAAGGAGATCAACTTCTTCCTTGCACAAATTCCTTGAATAAAGGAATCCCATGACTTGGGTAGGCCATTTAGAGTGGTCATGACAACTTCACCATTCTCCACCATTTCATCTACCGCTTCCAGTTGTTCCTTAATCTGGGAGACCGTAGAAAAATAAGATTGAATGGTTTCTCCATTCTTAAACTTTACTCCTTTCAATTGGTTCCGTAGGGTCATCTTCCGATTTATGTTCTTCCCTTCAAATAGCTTGGTCAAAGAGTAAAACATCTCCTTGGGTGTCTTTAGAGAAGACACATGGGGTATTAGATGGTCTTTTATAGAATCAGCAATGATTCTCTTTGCCTTGACCAAGTTATTCTTGTGCAATACTTTAGCCTCTTCATCCTCTAGGATAGGGATATCTTCTTTTATATATGAGTCCAACTCATTCTCTTCGAGGATTAACCCAATCCTATACTTCCAAGCTTGGAAGTTGTCATCCCCCTCAAGCTTATCCTCAAGCTTGGTGTGGTGAGACATCTTAAAGAGTACTTCAAATGGAAATAGAAAATATTTAGGTCTTACCACTTGAAATGCTGAAAACTGGATCTGGTCCCACATTAGGGTTTGTCGGAAAAACCCTAAAAATTCAAAATGTGAATTTAAACTTTCTGAAAGGATAAAAAGATGCACCTTGATGAGCTTATAAGGCTGGTGTATTCAGAATTTGAGATCAACAAAGCTTTACCCTTCAGATTTGCCTTTTTGTCCTCCTGGGTTCACTAGGGAGAGCCCTGAATTAGGGTTTTGAGTTTCCCGGAGATCTACCCAACCAAAAATATCGATCCAAAGCTCTAAACTTCGATTTTTGCAAGGATCTTCCAGCTATGTCTTCAGATTTCAGAAATTCCTATTTTTGTGGAAACCCTAATTTTTAGGGCCAAATCTAAAAATGCTCAGTATTGAATTCTGATTGGACAGATAGATTTGCCTTGATGAGTAGAGTCAATATACTATACTGTGTTTCCAAAATATATGGAGAGAAACTCAAGTTTTCGTCACTGCAAAATGTCTTCTTCTTAGGTTAGCTCTCATACCATGTTAAATTTTGAGCATTAATTCACAATACTCTAGGATCTTTACTGAGAGAATAACATATACAGTATATAAATGCATAACAATCACAAGAAGAATGACATGCATCACAAGAATCAAAAGCATGAGAGACAAGAGATACAGAGTTTCCATGGGGAAAACCCTAAGGTGAAAAACCCCACAACTTCCTCAGAGATAGAGAGAGAAATGGCTCAACCAAAGTACAACCAAAATACACTGAGATAGTCTCCTAGTAGAAGATGATCGTCCTCCTCACTAGTGTGCCACTTTCTAACTGAGAGAAGTATGACTTTCTGAATGATCCAAATAGAGATCTCCTGATCTCTATTTATACTTAACCTGTTTTCCCAGTTACACTATAGGGCCGACTTGTCTATCTAGATACATCCACAATATAATATATATTTTAGGGCCGACTCCACACATGGTGGACTAATAACCCATCGGCAAGTACACACACTTGCGACACATGTCAATCCACATGACGACACTTCCTTATAGAGGAATAAGACATCTCTAATAAGGGTACAATAAATATATATGAAATACATAGATGAAATACATTCCGAAGTTACATATACATCAACACAGCATCGGAAAATACATTCACATCCATATTAATAATGAGTATTGCAATGCTGCTTGAATAAACATTATCCATTTAACTCAGCATAATATTCAGGCATAGATTCAACTCAGAAATATAATAACAATATGTATTTTATTTCAATACTCATAAATTCAACCGAAATTCCATTTAATTTCATACAGTCGATTATGACCAGATCTGAATAAAATAAAAAATCTTTCAATATCACTAACTCAACACTTATAATATGTTTGGACTCTAGCATTATCAGGGCTTGTCTTTTCTGAACTAAACTCTACTTGAAAAGAGTTAATAACATATGGGCTAGGCATGTAAACCTTCAGGTTTACCTGCCTACCCTATTTACAACATTATACCGCAAAGCATAATATCTTATTTAAACACTGGAATATATTTAAAAATACAACACCTGTAATTTGCAAACATGTCTTAGCAAACCATAGGTTAGCACATGATTCATATCATTATTATTTTAGATACTGCATACATTTATAACTATATAGAGGGTCTTAATGCTGTAAATCTACTGCCATTAGAATGTAGATATTATCACAGCTATCCCACAACTCAAATATTCCAGATTTGTAAGATGATCATAAGATAACTCATAACAGAGATCTAGTTTCCTACCTGAGATTCATGCTCAAAATAATCAAGAACAATACATATATGGTCATATCTGATACATTTTCCATTCAACAGTAAATAAGATATATTCAGAAACACATATATAAATACTATCCAAAACAAATACTCTGCAAGTCATATTATAAATAATTATCTGAATCTGTTGACCAGTGGAACCAGGCACAAACCTCCCAGCCTTTGACGAGCAAGTTCTCCTTGCTCTTAGGTCGCCCCGAGTTAATTTCACGGTCCCCCAGGTAGAGTATAGATTTTAGTTACCCTTAACTTGTTATTCCCCAATTTATTCGGTATATTTCAAAGGCAACAGGAAACCCAACACCCAACTCAATACTCTTGAGTTTCACGATGCTCCAGGGGCTTTTATGTTGATGTATATGTAACTTCGGAATGTATTTCATCTATGTATTTTATTGTACTCCTATAGAGATGCATTATTCCTCTATACAGAAGTGTCATCATTTGTATTGACAAGTGTCGCAAGTGTTGTAACTTGTTGATGGGTTATTTGACCACCTAGTAAGGGGTCGGCCCGAACTAATGTAACCATGGGTTATTAGGCTAAGTTAGACAAGTTGGCGCCACTGGTTTATTGGGTAGGACAGGACAAGTATAAATAGAGATCGGGAGATCTCTATTTGAAATCTCATTACTCACTCTTCTATCACTCGGAAAGTGGCGCACATGTGACAAGGAGGATCAGCTGCTAGGAGAAGATTATCTCTTGTACTTTGGTTGTATCATTGCTCTTTCTATCTTTGAAGAAGTTGTGGGGTTTTTCACCTTTATGGTTTTCCCCAGTGAAACTCTGTGTGTCCATTCTCTTATGTGATTGCTTGATATGCTTGATACATGCTTGATATGATTGATATGTTGTACATGTTATTCTCTCAGTAAAGATCCTAGAGTATGTTGAATTAATGCTAAAAAATTAACATAGTATCAGAGCTTCCCTGAGAAGAAGACATTGTGGAGTGGTGGAAACTAGGGTTTCTTGTTTATTGGGTTTCTCTCTACAGATATTTGAAACACAATAAGGTATATTGACTCTACTAATCAAGGAGAATCTATCTATCTAACCATAATTCAATTCTGAGCACTTTCAGTTTTGGCCCTAAAAATTAGGGTTTCCACAAAAATAGGAATTTCTGAAATATGAAGACATACTTGGAAGCTCCTTGGAAAAATCGAATTTTAGAGCTTTGGATCAATATTTGTGGTTGGGTGAAGCTCCGGGAAACTCAAACCCTAATTCAGGGTCCTCGTGAGTGAATGCAGGAAGACTAAAAGGCATTTCCAAAGGGTGAAACTTTGCAGATCTAAAATTATGAATATACCAGGTTGATCAGCTCATCAAGGCACATATTTCTATCCTTTCATAATTTTGAAATTCACATTTTGAATTTTTAGGGTTTCTCTAACAAACCCTAATCCGGGACCACATCTAGTTTTTAGCAAATCAAGTGGTAAGATCCAAATCTTTTCTATTTCCATTTGAATTACTCTTTAAAGATGTCTCACCACACCAAGATTGAAGATAAGCTCGAAGGGGTTGATAACTTCTGAGCATGGAAGTATAGGACTGGGTTAATCCTGGAAGAAAATGAGTTGGACTCTTACATAAGCTCTGAGGTCCTTGTCCCAGAGGGAGAAGAGGCTAAATCCCTTCACAAGAAGAACTTGGTCAAAGAAAAGAGGATCATTGCTGATTCTATCGAGGACCATCTCATCCCACATGTGTCATCTCTGAAGACACCCAAAGAGATGTTTGATTCCCTGACCAAGCTATTTGAAGGAAAGAACATAAATCGGAAGATGACCGTGCGGAACCAATTGAAAGGGGTAAAACTTCAGAATGGAGAGACCATTCAATCCTATTTCTCTAAGGTCTCTCAGATCAAGGAACAACTCGAAGCTATGGATGATGTAGTAGATAATGGTGAATTTTATATGACCACATTGAATGGCCTACCTAGGTCATGGGATTCTTTTATCCAAGGAATCTGTGCAAGAAAGAAACCAATCTCCTTCAGTAGACCTTGGGAGGAATGCTCTCAAAAACAAGCAAGGCTTGTGGCACGAGAAAGGAGAAAGGAGAATATGTTTCACCTGCAATGAGAAGGGACACATTGCTATAAATTGTCCCAACAACAACTTCAACAAGAATAAGAAGAACAACAAAAGGAGATATCATGCTCATGCTGCTAAGGATGATGAACCTCTCGAGAAGAAGGCTAGAGATGATGAACCTCTTAAGTGAAGATGAATATGTTCTAATATCCACTCTCACAGGTACTATCTCTCCTGGATGTAATGATTGGTTAATTGACAGTGGGGCTTCTAAACACATGATTGGGTTTAAAGAATATTTTATAAATTTATCTGAACATGAATCACCTCATAAGGTGAAACTTGGGGATGATTATCAATACCCTATCAAAGGAAGTGGGGAAGCATCCTACAATCTAGACTCTGGAAAGTCCTTGAAGATGAAAGATGTGTTATTTGTACCTGGGCTCAAGAAGAACCTACTCTCTATATCTACATTAGATACAAAAGGCATGAGGGTTGCATTTGTAGATGGCGAAGTTCTAATGTGGCCAAAGGGTAAAACTATTGATGATGTAGTAGTGATTGGAGAGAAAGAGGGAGGATTGTACAAATTGAAGGGACAACCTGAACATGCCATGGTACATGAATCCATGGAGCCAAGTGAACTTTGGCATAGAAGGCTTGCACATGTGCACTACAGAGCACTACCAATTGCAAACAAAGCTGTAGAAGGTCTTCCTGAAATCAAGTCAAAGCATGAAGGTGTTTTGCAAAGGATGTGCAAAAGGAAAGAACATTGAGAAGGCATTTCCAAGCAGTGAAAGCAAAGCAAAAGGAATTTTGGAGATTATCCACTCTGATGTATGCGGACCAATGTCATCCAGTTCTTTGAGTGGGTATGTATACGATGTCTCTTTCATTGATGATTTCTCTAGGAAGACTTGGGTTTATTTCTTGAAGAACAAATATGAAGTATTTGAAAAGTTCAAGGAATTCAAAACCTTGATGGAAAATCAAACTCATAAGAAGATCAAGACCTTCAAATCCCACAAATTATGGCAGAGAATTCACTTCAGGTGATTTCAAGAAACTATGCAGTAATTCAGGGATTAAGAGGGAGTTGATTGCTCCCTACAATCCACAACAGAATGGAGTTGCAGAAAAGAAGAATAGAACAATCATGGAAGCAACACGGGCAATGTTGCAAGACTAGGATCTACCTATGCATCTATGGGCAGAAGCAGCTAGGATAGATGTTTACGTGCAGAACGAAACACCTCACAAAATACTGGACAACAAGACACTAGAAGAAGTCTTCATTGGTAAGAAACCTGAGGTCAGCCATCTCAGGATATTTGGTTGTCCATTATATACACATGTTCAAAAGGAAAAGAGGACAAAGCTAGATCCTTCAGGAAAGAAGGGTATCTTTGTGGGGTACAGTGAAAGCTCGAAGGCTTACAACATATACTTTCCAGGGATGAAGAAGATTAATGTCAACAGGGATGTAACATTTGATGAAAACTCATCTTTCATCAAGTCAAGAAAGGCACCTGTTGAAGATCATGAAGAACCAAAGGAAAACATATTTCAAGACACCACCATGAATGAAGCAATTCCAGAAGCAGATCGTAAAGTTGAAGATCCACAAAGACCTGTAGATCCACCCCATGAGAATAACTCTCACAAGAGGAAACCTGCATGGGATAGACATCTCATTTAAGATGCAGAAAGGTATGGCATTCTAGAAGAAGAACACAGAGCAAGGAAGAGAACTAGATCACACACCAGTTATGTTGCCTTACTCTGTGACATTATGAACAAATAACCTTCCAGTTATGAAGAAGCGGCGAAAAAGAAAGAATGGAAGGATGCCATGGTCGAGGAATACCAGTCGATCATGAAGAATGATGTTTGGGATGTGGTCCCCAAGACCTAAAGGGAAGTCTGTTGTGACTTCCAAGTGGATCTACAAGATCAAGCATGTTGCAGATGGCATCATAGATAAATACAAAGCGAGATTTGTAGCTCCTAGATTCTCCCAGAAAGAAGGGATTGATTATGAAGAAACGTTTGCTCCTGTAGCCAATTACACTTCCATCATATCAGTACTTGCTTTGGTTGTAGTGATGAAATGGAAGATACACCAGATGGATGTCAAGACAACATTCTTGAATTGTGTAGTTGAAGAGGAAGTGTATGTGGAGAAACCACTCGGTTTTGAGACACATGATAGAGAGTCATATGTGTGCAGGTTGAAGAAAGCCTTGTATGGATTGAAGCAAGCTCCTAGGACTTGGTATGGTAGGATGGACAACTTTCTATCCAGTTTGGGCTTTACCAAGAGTAAAGTAGATTCCAACCTTTACTACAAGGTTGAGGAAGGTAATCCAGTGATACTACTTCTATATGTGGATGACCTGTTTGTTACAGGAGAAGATAGTTTGATTGCTGATACCAACAGGAAACTTGTTTCTGAGTTCGAGATGAAGGACTTGGGGATGATGCACTATTTTCTAGGCATGGAGGTGTGGCAGAGTGCAGATGGGATCTTCCTTGGATAAGGGAAGTATGCAGTAGAGATCTTGAAGAGGTTCGGGATGATGGACTGCAAGGCCATGGCCACACCTATGGCATCGAACCTGAAGCTTCTGTGTGATGCTTCATCTGATCCGGTTGATGTCATGATGTATCAACAGATGATAGGGTCCTTGATGTACCTGATGAACACGAGACCAGATATTTGCTTTGTGGTGAACACATTGAGCCAGTTTCTAACACATCCGAGGAGTGTTCACCTGGTTGCTGTAAAGCATATTATGAGGTACCTGAAGGGTACAGTTGATTATGGGCTCAAGTATTATGCGAATCAAAAGTTTAATCTGCATGGTTATGTTGATTCAGATTGGGAAAGCAGTGCTATAGATAGGAAGAGCACATCTGGGTGCTTCTTTAGTATGGGATCAAGTGTGATCTCTTGGTTTAGTAGGAAGCAGTCCTGCGTAGCACTGAGTACAGCCAAAGCAGAGTATGTTGTAGCTTGTTCAGCTAGTTATGAGGCAGTATGGCTCTGGAAGCTACTGTCTGAGTTATTTGATCTCCCGTTGGAGGCTACTGGTATTTTTTGTGACAACCAGAGTTGTGTGAAGCTGTCTGAGAACCCGGTGTTCCACGACAAGTCGAAGCACATCGAGATCAAATATCACTATATCAGGCATATGGTGTAGAGAGGAGTAGTGAAGCTCCTGTCTGTTGCGACGGATGAGTAGATAGCAGATGTACTGACGAAACCACTAGCTAGAGTGAAGTTCGAGTACATCAGAGAGAGGCTTGGTGTTCTTCATATTGATGACACTTCGAGGAAGAAGTGATGGAACATTTGCAGGAGCCATTCCAAGCATGGTGAGAGGAGGATCCTTCACATGGCTGTGGATGTAAGCACTGAATGATGAGCATCAGGACGATGCTCCAATTACTGCTCAGTAAATGCATCATGTTGGATGCTTGGTATGATCAGTTGGATCATGTATATGTATATGCGTCATGTTGGATGCTTGGTATGATCAATTGGATCATGTATATGTATATGAATCATGTTGGATGCTTAGTATGATTAGTTGGATCTTGTATATGTATATGCATCATGTCGGATGCTTGTTATGCTCTGGTGGATCATTTATTTTTGTATGTATCAGGTGCATACATTGTATGATTAGATGGATCATGTATTTGTGTATGTATTAGTTGGATACATTGTATGATCAGGTGGATCATGTGTGATGATGATCAGGATGATCATGTGATAATGTACATCAGTATGATGTATGGTGAGTATCAATTTGATACTCTGTGGCTGTGGATAGGTTGTGTAGATGAGCATGTAAGTTGACCTGGGAGATCCGACAGGTAGAGCTATGTGCTCGTAACAGCCTGGGATGCTCTTTTAAGGCATTGCTCTGGGAGGGAATATAATAGCGCCTTGGGAGATTCGACAGGTAGATCTATGTGCTTGTAACATCCTAGGATGCTCTTTCGAGGTTTTGTCCTATGGCATGTAATATGCTCTTGGGAGATCTGATAGATAGAATTGTGTGCTCATAATAGCTTGGGATGCTACAGCTAGGTTTTTCCATGACCACATGTAATATGCTCCTAGGATATCCGACGGGTAGAGCTGAGTGCTCGTAACAGCCTAGGATGCTACATCCAGGTTTTGTGGTGAGATCACATGTAATGTGCTCCTGGGAGATCCGACAGGTGGAGTTGTGTGCTCATAACAACCTGGGATGCTATAGCCAGGTTTTGTGATGGGGTCACATGTAATGTGCTCCTGTGAGATCCGACAGGTAGAGCTGTGTGCTCATAACAACCTAGGATGCTAAAGTCAGGTCTTGTGACACACGTAATAAGTCCCGACGATTCCACAATATGGCCAGTGATTATGAAGACCTACAGATGGTGGGCCTACATCCAATATGAAAAAGGACTGGCTCTGTAGAACTTCCTATGACGAGTAGATCGGAGATTGATTGAGATAGCAGCAACAGTGACGATGACGATGATCCAGTGATGATTATCCAGAGAAGAAGACTTGTGCTAGCAGATCTGTGTCGAGAAATACCTTCCTAGTTAAGAGGGAGTGTTGATGTATATGTAACTTCAAAATGTATTTCATCTATGTATTTTATTGTACTCCTATAGAGATGTATTATTCCTCTATACGGAAATGTCGTCATTTGTATTGACAAGTGTCGCAAGTGTTGTAACTTGTTGATGGGTTATTAGACCACATAGTAAGGGGTCAACCCAGATTAATGTAACCATGGGTTATTAGGCTAAGTTAGACAAGTCATCCCCACTGGTTTATTGGGCAGGATAGGACAAGCATAAATAGAGATCGGGAGATCTCTATTTAACATCTAATTACTCACTCTTCTATCACTCAGAAAGTGGTGCACATGTGAGGAGGAGGATCAACTGCTAGGAGAAGACTATCTCTTGTACTTTGGTTGTATTATTGCTCTTTCTATCTCCGAGGAAGTTGTGGGGTTTTTAATCTTTATGGTTTTCCCCAATGAAACTCTGTATGTCCATTGTCTTATGTGATTGCTTTATATGCTTGATACATGCTTGATATGATTGATATGCTGTACATGCTATTCTCTCAGTAAAGATCCTAGAGTGTGTTGAATTAATGATCAAAAATTAATATTTTAATCCATAGCCATGGAGAGAATCACTATCACAGTATATTCATGTAAATGTAGTACTCCTGCAGCTTGGGGTAGTTCTCCTACCTTCACAAAATTAAGTGGCCAAGCTCATACCAAACTATACGATTCCTCCTAATCTTAGTTAGTTTGGTCCTCCTAAATATCAACTCAATCACTTGGCTTCAGGACCAGTTTGGTTCTCCCAAATTTGTCCTCCCTCACTAGCATTCATTGTCTCAGGTTCAAGTTTTCCCATTCCCATTTCTCTTGTGTGTTCATCTCATGAGATTATGAATGATGCATATGAACTATGAGAGTTTCAATGAGTTTTCACCTTTTATTCTCTTAGGGGAATTTTCCTCATTATGTGAATTCATTTAATTCATTAATCTCTCAATTCTTTTCTTTAGGGTTTTCCAATTGTCTCCAATAATAATTTCTTCTTCTTATTATTAAGTCGCATTTTCCCTCCAACCTTAAGAGATGGTGACTCCCTCTTTTAATGTGCTGGTCCATATGGTCAATAGAAACCTCTTTAGCAGATTTCTAAACTTTCCATAATATAAATGAAATAATACTTAGCAGAAAATATCAGGTTCAAAGTCCAAATTAGGGGTATTACAAGGAGTTTAATTTTTTTCCTTTTTCATGGTATCTTAGGGTGTGAAGAAAGAAAATCTAATGGTTCACTACCCTTAACACTCCTAACACCCCTTATTTCAGGATCGTGGTCAATGCCGAGTTCTACAAGAACTATATTGGTTGTAGTAAACCCATTGCGACCCACGAAATCAACTCAATTATCATTCCTAATAGCCAATTCACCTTCAATTAACAATTTGATAATATCGTAATGATAAAGAGTGGAATGAGGGTTTACAGAGGTATTTTTAACCTTCTTTGACATCTTCCTTAGATTTTTCCATAATAAATAAGGAAAATTGATCTTCTGGTCTTGGGAAAAATGAAGTAGCATCCTGATATGAGATAAAAATGTCATTACATAAATGCCTTCACATGTTATGTGCTTCTGGAGGATAAATATGATACTACGCCATTCTTCTTTGATCCATGCACATGGCACTCCTTTTTCCCATTCTTTGACTTGGTGCTTTGGATTGAGTAACTGTATGCAAAGTTCCTTGTCCACGGTCTTGATTTTAAACGATATTGTCCCTTAAAGTGGTAACCTGGTAGCTCGTGCTATAGTTCATTCATTTACTGACATTAATAGGTCCCCAAATCATGCCACTTTTCCATCAAAACCTTGAGCAAATTGGAGAGCGACCTAGTCATGAAAACCATGAAACTTGGAAAAGAAAATATGCCACCCTTCTGCCTCTAACATGTGCTTGCATGAATTATATTCATGGAATTCTTCTAACTCATCAATGGAAACTGGTTCATGGCGATCATTCTTTTATTTTCCCATTGATCACAAATATCCCTCATAGAGATTGCACATAATTAATTACTCACAAGGGTATCAAATTCAATGGATATGAGGCTAACGATAAACACAAATAAATAGACCTTATTATAATCCTTCTAGTGATTCGAATGAGTTGGTTTATTACGAATGACATAAAATGGACTATCATGTGTTGTATCAAATGATGAGACGAAATGGCTTAAATCAATGACTGGACATTGATTAATCAAATTTAGATCAAGTTAAAGGGACGAGGATGGCAATGCTAACCTTTATAGGTAGTGGTATGGATAATTATAAAGATACCAAGATACAAGAATGAAAGATGATGAAATATAGAAGGCTGGGTGAAATCATATTATGATGTGGTTGCTTAGACAAGGTAAGACCATAATTAACATGTATGTAAGCTATGTCAATTTCCTTAGGATTGATTATATATGTCTTTGAGACATTACTTAATGAGGTTTCAGCCTCATGTTTGATTGCATATATTTTGGCCAAATTTTTACTTAGACTACTTGTCATAAGGGGTTGCATGCTTCATGTGTTACTTGAATAATTTGTTGAAATGAATCTCTTTTTTGATTGGTTGAACACATTACCAATGAAAGATTACATTGGTGGTGAAATCAAATCAAAAGGTTATGCTGTCAAAATTTACATGTTAGAAAGAAAAACTATGCCTTGATTTTACGATGTTTCATATAATCTTATTTTCTTGCTTTAATAATATTGGATAATAGAAAATGTCTTGATCAACCACTTCTCAAGTATGTTTCATTTATAAAAATCTATAAAAATATTATATAATTTTCATATTTACTTTGTTTTATATTCCAATTTAAATTAACCATGTTCTCAAGCAAGAAAACCATTACAAGACAAATATCAAGAATTCCATACCAAGGGAGATATTATGCTAAGTTGGAGACTAAGAAGTAAATCCTTTATATTATTTTTGTTTGGTTGAAAATATATCACGAGAGGAAATGGGTTTCAATTAGTGAGTTATTAAACTGATTGAGAGAGGATTTTAATAAAGATTGAGAGAGGAATTTGATTTAAAGGCTAAATATTTTGAAGGCATATTGAGCATGGATTCAAAGATGCATTTTATTCTTATTCTTTTGCATTCATTTAGTAAGCATGGATGGTATATTTGTTAAGTGCTTAAAGGAATATCAGTGAAGTGTTGTATCCTACTAAGAAGCTATTTTCTTAACAAATTGATTTTTAGGCTTTATCCTATTACTTATAAGAAGAAGGAATAAAAGTTCCATAACTTTAGTTGAACTTGATGTACCATGGATACTTACAGGTATGCATGACTTATATTGCAAGAGTAGGCTCTTCAAAATTTGTTACTTGCAGGTTTTCCATTTTCCATCTAAGTGCTCAAAAGTATGACAACCTTCAAAATCGGATCCAGAACTCCATTATGTTATCAAGAGCTCTTCTATGTGAACATGAACTCTTCATCTGGAACAAGAACTATTCTCAACATTCACCAACATTAACAAAATATTATTTAAACCTTCTTAAAATATTGAAATCAAAGGAAATATAAAAATTAACTAGCATTTACCTTGTCATGCTTAGGACTACAAGTTTGATATGTGTATTTGGTGATATGATAAATTTTGCAAGGAAATATAGGCTTTCATGGAGAAAAAAGATAGGTGAAATTCTGTCAAAATTATTTCAAAATAAGTGCTCATCAATATTAATCCAATGTATATTGGAATATATTATTCCATGTGCTCCATTAAAATATACTCTAATCAGCATATCACATAGCATTTCCACAATACTTGTTGTTAAGAGAACAACTTGGGAATGAAATATTTTAATTTTATAATATAGGAATGCAATAGTTTAAAATATGTTTCATTAATTATTTCACTTATAAACACATTAAACGTTGATTTGGGGCTAAGGAAGCCCACATTGTTAAATAAATTTCTCATTTGTGTATACTAGGTAATAAATATATGTTTAATGATGAATTAATTATATTCATTACAATTTGTTGAGTTTGAGTGTGGTCAAGTGATTACATCATGTATTATAATATATCCACCAATAAAAATAAACAAAAAGGAAATATCTATAATGTAACTTATACATCTTTTAATTGACATTGATGTCGATAGATTAGATAGAAAAAAATGGAAGGGTTAAAGGGTTAATTTATACAATTGCAATGATAGAGTTTGCATAGGCTAGGAGGGACAGTCATCTTCCTCATCACATTCTACAAATAATCTAGAAGTTTCCCCTCGTATTGAAACAAATGATTTACATATAAGTAGTCCCTTCAATTATCAATCAATCACTACACATATGGGTGTTAATGATAACATATGATTATGTTGATGAAGGAAAATGATCCCATGAATAATGAATATCTCACCTAAACTATCATGCTACATCAACATCAATTGGCCATATCATTATTATGTCATTAGTTCCTTCTCCCCAAATGACCAAAACGGCCTCCTCGTTAGTGCAGGAACCACTCATAAAAAACAATGGTTATTGCTTTTATTCAATAAATGCTAACCAAACAATAAAATTGAAGATTACCCCTTAGAAATTTCAAGGTGATCAGTGAGTTTCGAACTTATGATTTCACATTACATTCCAATACCCAAAGAAATTTAAAAATAAAACATTTTAGCATCTCCACATTATAAAGTCATACATTTTGCACCTTCAGAGGCAATTGCTAATATATTTTGTTTTTTCTTATGCTTTAAATATATAGAGTTTTAGAGGATACTCAAATAGATGGAAGGTATTTTTTGCTTAGGCAATTCACTACTTATTTTGACTTAATTTGCATGACGTTCTATTTTATGAAAGTGATATAAATTAACTATAATTGATTTGAGTTTACTTAGTCAGATTAACCAATAAGTTGGTCTTAGCTATTATCTATGTTGTTCTTGTTTCTCTATATGTTAGCTTATAGCAACAACTATATTTAGAAAATTAGTCAAGGACATTGCCACTTTGTGGCTCTTGTTTATATACATATTTGGAGATTACGTTGAGAATCTCCTCACATCGGAATGCAATAACTCCACGGAGGTTTAAGCGGCCAATTTTTTTTTTAACAAGAACAAAATCATGCCATTCCATATTCCACACATTATAAATGTCACAAATGTCCAACTTAACAATGCATCCACAAATATATTTCTATCATCTGTAAAAGACACCAGGTCTTGTAAAAGGTACTCACGTGCTTCCTACTCTAGAACATTAATATTTGTCTCAAATCATTCAGAAATACTTTCTTTGTGATAATATGATATTAATACCTCAGTCAATATATTATTCTTGGCACCCTCCTAGACTGGGTAAATGTCACTATGTAAAGAGATTCCTTTTTTAATAGCTTATTCTTAGCACCCTACTAGACTAGGCAAACATCACCATGTAAAGAGAGTCCTATATTAATAGCTTATTCTTGGCACCCTCATAGACTAGGCTCCACATAGTAAACATCTTCCATGTGAGTAATATATCATGGAAATTTTGATGTTTACAATACCATGGATGTCTCTTCAAACATAAGACATGGTACATGGACAAAATTTCGGGTCTTAAATCATAACACTAGTTTGCAAGGTTGAAGGGCCATGCATAAGGCCCAAAATCACAACTAATCCTTTCATATAGAATATTTCTTAGGTAAGGGAGATGTTTTTCAAGGTATAACAATCCCCATATAGTGGAGAATTCATAGGCCATGGTATAAGGAAAATAGCTCATGTCCAAGTCCATATGGGTTCACTATGAAATTGATGGGGACATATGGAACCCAAGGGAAACCTGAAATCCCTACTTTTTTGGGGGTGTTGGGGGTTTAAAATTGCCTTGAAAAGTACTTTTAGTGGGGGGGGTCTTTCAACCCCCCCTCAAAAAAAATAATCATGACAATTGGAATTTTGAGTGGGGCTTTATAACCACTACCGCTAAACGTCCAAATTGTCATGACTTTTAAGGGGGGGGTTTAACAACCACCTTTAAAAGGAAATTTTTTTTGGGGGCAGAGGGTTTTAAACCCCCCCAAAACATCATGACAATTTGGAATTTTGAGGGTGTATTTATAACCACCACCCCCAAACATTCAAATTTTCATGACTTTTAAGGGGGGGTTTTAACAACCACCTTGAAAAGGACAATTGGGGGTGGTATTTCAAACACCACCCAAAAGTATTGAGAAATGGAGTTTTGAGGGCGGATTTATAACCACTGCCCCCAAATGTCCAAATTCTCATTGCTTTTAAGGGGTTTTTATTCACAACTGCCTTAAAAAGGACCTTTAGGGGGTCTTTCAAGCCTCCCCCAAAAAAGTCATGAAAATTGAAATTTTGAGGGCGGCTTTGTCACAACCACCTACAGAAGTCCAAATTCTCATTACTTTTGGGTGCAACCTTAAAAAAACCACCTCTAAATTCCAAATTAACATGACATTTTGGGAAGGCTTTCATTCAACAACCCCCAAACTTCCAATTCTCAGGACTTGGGGGGGTTTCTAACAACCGCCTTGAAAAAGACCTCCAGGGGGGTCTTTCCAATCCCCCCCAAAAAACGTCCTGAGAATTGGACTTGTGGAGGCTGTTTTTTAAAAGCCACCCCAAAAAGTCCAATTCTCAGGACTTTGGGGGGGAGGGTTTGCTAGGACTACCCCCAAAGACCTAAAAATATAAGATATTACCAAACCCAAAATTTATCTTAGATAAGAAAAAACATGAATATTCTAGGAATCTTCCATATTTTGGGAATACCTTTTCTTTCATATCTCATAATTGGGCGAACTTTGGACCGTTGGAAAGATCTTGAAATTCTCTACAACTTTCATGTTTTGTATTTTCTCTTATTCCTTACCATTTGTCCAGGGCGGGCATTTTAGTAAACAAAACATCTTTCAAAAGATGTTTTTCTAAAGCATCTTTTGAAAGATGCTTTTTTTACTAAAATTCCCTCCCCAGACAAACAGTAAAGAATCAGAGAAAATTCAAAACATGAATGTTGTATATATTTTCAAGATCTTTACAATGGTCCAAAGTCCACCCAATTCCAAGTTACGAGTGAAACGTTATGCCTAAAATACAAACGATTCCTGGAATATTCATGTTTTTTCTTAAATATGATACATCTTAGTGTTGGGTAGAATGTTATGAATACTTGGGGGGGGGGGTTTAGAAAAATTGCTGAAAGCTAAAACCGCCCCCAAAAGGGTAGTTTGTTGTAGTTATTCGTAAGATATAATTCCTCACAATAGATTTCCTCGAGCACTACTTTGCATTAGATTCCTTGTTTTGCCTTGGCCCAATTTATTGTGCAAATTTTGCAATAGAGAATTGATTAGGGTTTTTGGTGGAATGAACGGTTCTATATTCCAATGTGGGGAAACTTCATGTTGATATTTTAGCATTGTTGGAAAAATTTTCTTTTATGTTCACTAGTAAAATAAATATTTTTAGAGCCAAATTGTTCGATTTTGTCTCCATTTCTTGCTATATTGTGTTGTTAGGGAAAATTACAAACAAATAACAACCTTTCCTTGTTACAAATGAATTCTCTCCCTTTCCTATTTATGGTTCATATATGGGAATATAATTTGGATTGTCTGTGGAGATATATATAGAAACGTTTGTCAACAATTTTGTCTGTGGAGACATATATAGAAATTTTTGTCAACAATATTTTTGTTCCTAGTTTTAGTGTTCACTAGGTTTAGATTCACTAGGTTTGGTGCTCCCATGTTATGGCTATAATGAAAACCTAATTTGCATAGCATCTAATTATCCCAGGGGTATGCGGTGGTAACTGTATATAATGTTTTTTTTGTTTCTTTTTTTTTACAGTAACAGTTGAAATACTTTATATTAAAAAAAAAAGAGTAGGTTACAAAATGCTAGGAGACTGTACCCGCAAAAGAAGAGGGGGAATTCACCTCTTTCCCAGTCTTAGAAGTTCAACTTTCACCAAAATTTGACAAGAGAGGGAACTGGACACCTCTGAGTTTTTCAGGACTTCATATCTACATCTATAAACCGACTTCCATACCCAACAGAGCTTAAAGCATAAGAGGGGAAAAGACACCTCATAAAATTCTGGATTTCGGACATAACATAACTGGACTTTGCAGAACATAAGAGGGGAAACGACACCTCTGAATATTTCCTAAACTCAGACAAACAGACAGGACTTGTAAAAAGAGAAAACTAGACATATAACCAGGCGGCTTCACAAGTTGCTGGACCTTCGTCAAGTTCTGGGAGAAAGATTATTCTTCTTCTTTTTTCCGACCACTGCTTCCTCATCGTCTTCTAGGCCCAAGATGATGGCTGGACTGTTGATCCTACTAGTGCGGATGTAGTCAACCTTAGGATCCATGATTTTTAACCCACTGTGCAGAGAGTCCATTTTGCTGACCAACCCTTCGAAAAATTCTTGCATTTTGATGGTATTGCTTCTGATGTCCGAATTAGAAATCTGGACAAAGGTGGCTAACTAAGATATGGCCTTCTTTATATATTTGCTTTCACTGTTTAGCCACCCAAACTGAGCATCAATATCATGCAGGTGCGAGAGCACTCCAGGTGGGGGGCTTTCCGGGTCGCGAGGAGATTCAAAATTCCCAAAACTCCCAGTACGCCCATTCACATTCCAGAGTTTATTTTCCCTAGGGTTTTCATTGACCAGATTCAGAGCTAGATTGTTCTAAAGACCAGGATCATCCTCCATGTTTTTCCAATTCCTTTCACTCTCCTGTTCATAGCCAATATAACCAGCATTGAGACGCAGCCTTTGTATCTGGGCCGTATCCAATTGCGAATTTCCTCCACCAATTTCATTGTTTGGGAAACGAACACATTTTTCTTGAATGCCCAGAGCCCCCTGCAAGTCTTTCTCTCCATTACCATGAACTGAATTGATTGTCAGCGAAAAACGTTGCATCCCAATTCCTCCCGCAGAGACTTGCAAATTTGCCTGACAATTTTTCCACTGCAACGTCGGGAGGCATAAACCTGCACTATTTTCAACATTCCTTATGTCCATTGTGAAGCGAATAGCCACGGATCAGATAGAGCACAGAGATAGACGACAGGGGAGCAACAGAAGAATAAACTCGACCTCCAACATGCCCCTATTAAACAACCACCTTACCTGTATGTCATTTAAGCCTCCTTCATGCGAAATAGGTGTGGCCTGATAGGCCATGCCGTCATTAGGAGCCTAGGAATTCTCAATCAGATCCAAGGAGGATTTGAATTTAATGTTATCTTGACCACGGGAGTACATGCGTTAGGCAAGTCGCCAAAGCCACCAAGGGAGCTGACAGTTCCAATCAAGCCACTAAGGCACCCATACCAAGGTTTCATGTACACCATTTTTAGTTAGGACACCACAATTTTTCCTAGCCCCAAGGTTAGCCATTGTATTTGCAATAGTGTTGTTCTTTATTAGGACATGAAAAAAGGAAAGAGATTCATACTTGTAGGAGCTGATTGAGCGTGCAAGAAGGTACTGGTACTTTGAGGTTGGATTTTTTTGTTCGCTTGTGATCGCCCTGGCAGCTTTAATGACAATGAGAGAATCGCCAATGACAGTAAGCCTTCGGATGTTTTTCTCCTCAGTGATATCAAGACCTTTGATCAAGGCGAGCCACTCTACCTGATTGTTGGTTTGATTTCCTATCCCCCATGCGTAATCTTCCACTTTGCTTCCTTCGGAGTCCATTAGAACTCCCCTAGCACCTGCCAACCCTATAAATGTATATAATGTTAAGGCCATATTAATCAATGGTTATTATATAAGGTGCCTAGTACAAAGTATCATGTGGGTATGGTTTAAATTTATGAGATATATGGATCATCGAGGTAAAATACATGAAACAATTACTTTGTGCATAGGAGAAATAGGGTAAATGTGGGAAACACAATTATGGATAACATTTATTCTATTTAGCTTGTTTGGTTTATTTTCTTTTCTAGATAATCAACTAGCTTTGTCATAATTCTAGTACATATTAGGTAAGTTTTTCTAGAGTGTGCATCTTCTGCAGCTTCTTTCCTACTACTGGATGCAATAAAGGAAATGTCAAGCATGGATTATAGTTGTGAATATTACTTTTCATACCAGTTTAGGGTTAAATAAATAATAACATACATAGATAACAATGTGTTAAGAATGTGATTTGCTTATATATCATGACTGAAATGACATGCTAATTATTTCATTGCAAGTGATTGTAAGCTACGCAGTTACTTAAAAAAATACCCCCCTATAAAAGGTCTAGTTGCATTAAAAATAAGGTATCAACATAGTCTACATTCAAACCCATAGGTGAGCTCATCTAAACGTATGCAATTATAACATCTAGCGAGGGAATTCAAGCATGTTGCCAATCACCCTGAAAGTAGAGTCTTCATCTGAATACTAGTGTAGTGTTAGTTTTGATATTCAGAGGAATTTTTTCGTTCTTCATAGGAGCAGTAGGGTAGCACTCATTTTGATCTTGTTAACAATTTCGGGAAAAAGGTGCTCCAAATCCATTCATGCCATGGATTCATGCTTTGCAATTTGCAAATGCCTTTTTTGAAGTGGCTTCAATGAGGTTTGAAGCTAACATAGACTTTGTTTCAAATTTGTATTTTTATTATTTGTCCTTGTACCCTTGGATAATTAATTCACATCATTCCTTGAGCTTGCACTATGATTGTAGTAAATAATTGAATCTCTCATTATTTCATCTAATTGTGGCACAACTTCAAGAAAAAAAAGAGCGTAATGTAGTTCAAGGTAATCCCTTGATAAAATTCAATTAGGAAATGTAATTGACATTGGGGAGGGCTTGTTTTTTGCTTAACTTGAGGAAATGTCCTAGTTGCACTGAGTTTTCATTTGATCCAATTTTTTTTCTGCAAAACCTAGAACCACCTATGGCTTGGGATCCAGAGATGGAATTTTCCCTATCACATCCCATTGCAAAGCATATTCCTCTCTGTGATTGACATTGAAATTGGTTTTAACATCCCGAGATATAAAATTCCTTTGAGTTAGGGTATTTCTTTTATAAGTTCCAATAGTGCAGAAATCATAGGTTGCCTACCAATTGTTCATGCAAAATAAAATAAAGACATTGTCGTTCCTTTCTAGGGATTGTAGTTGTGGAAATCAAAGCAATAAATAAATGCCTTCTCAATAATCTTCTTGTGTGCTAATTATTTCCAATAGTCATATATATGAACTTTCCTCCCTATGTGCATGGTCTAAATATTGTGTAGTTATTAATGTAACATGAATTTTTGTGGGAAGAATGTTACTTAATTTAGCTTTCCCTGATGTTGATGTCCTAGAGCGAGTTTGCATTGCAAGGGTTTTATCAAATCCTTCCTCAAATAGAAGTTGATCCGCACGTGGCCAGTAAGCATGAGGGGGACAATAGTTCTATTGAATAAGTCGGCTCTGTTATGGTGGAAGCTTGAGAATTTAAGTGTGCAAAGCAGGAACACACTACACAGACATAACACAAATATACACAGATAACATGTAGGAATGTGAACTGATATTCTATTACTGGATATGAGATCATCGATTGATTCTCTACTTGTATATTACAATAGCTTACATGCTTATATAGAGAGTGTTGAGATGCTTAGGTGCTTTCCCATTACATTCAGTTAAAATAGAAGTTAGAACGATTCAATAGTTCAACTGTTACAGTCGACTGAAAGACAGAGAGACAGTCTATTGAATTTCAACAGTCACAAGTCACAAATCGACGTTGTATGTTGATGTCACAAAACTGTGAGTTCACGTAACTTGTCAAAGTCGAAACTTGTCAGAGTTGTGTCGACATCGATGACTTGTCAAAGATGTGTCAAAGTCAACATCCAAAAATAATGCCAACTGCGATGTGGATCATACCTCCTTCCTTAAGAAACAATGGTCTCCATTGTTTTCTCGTGAAGGTGAGGAAACTTGTCGGTCAGTTCAGTAGCAGAGTACCACTTTCCTTATGTTTGGATTTGTTTGGCTTTATCAACCTGAAACTATTAAGATTTAATATGCTAAGACAGAAAATAGCAACATTGCATTCCATTTCACAATAATAGCATATACAGGATCACTGAAGAAACAACAAGCACAACATAAACACAAGAGACACAAATTTATCCTGGGAAACCCTCATGGGGTAGAAAACCCAGTAAGGCTTCCTCAATATAGATGACTAGCAATATACAAAGATGTAACCCTGAGCATAAGCTCCTCCTTCTCCATAGCAGACCTCTCCTCCACAAGTGCACCACTCTCAAGTGAGTGAGTGTGTGTCAAATGAGGAATACACCTCTTCTATTTATACACTACTCCGACTTGTCTTTTACACAAATCATGTAGGCTCATATTTAACCATTGGGTTAAATACCCCACTACAACTTACTAGGCCGACCCCTCTAGGGTGGTCTAATAACCCTTTGACCCACATAACACATATAGGGCCGACCCCCACTAGGGAAGTCTAATAAACCAAGTTACCACATTCCGACGGAGGAATAAACATCTTCGGATATACAATAAGATCTTCAAGGAGGAATGAAACATCTCTAGAATAATAAAGTACAAATATAATATTCTTTGAAGTTACAATATCTCAACAGAAACAAGGGAATTATGTTCTTCCTTGTATGGAGTACTCGTTATCCTACAATGGTTTCGCAAGGAAGAGGCTCCTGAACATCTGGATGAATTTCGTCGGGTTCTGCTATTTGCAAGATGTTTTGTTCCAACAGTGGTGCATGGTATGGTGGAATTAAATCCACATTGAATACTGGATGTAGACCCAGGCATGTAGGAATGTCAAGCTGGAAAGTGTTTTCTTCAATCTAACGAAGAATACTATACATACCATATTGCAAAGGTTTGAGCTTCTTGAATGTTCCGGTGAAGCATTCCTTCTTGAGATGTAGCCAGACCTTATCCCCAATTTGGAATGAATGAGGAATACGATGATTTTCATGTCAAGCCTTAGATTTCTCATTAGCTCGTTGCAACATTTCCTATGCTTGCTTTTGGATGTCGCATATCTGATCTCAAAACTTCAAAGCTTTATCAACTTCTCACTGGTTGTAGTCGGTGTCAGAGTTCGACTATGTCAAGGAGCTGATCAAGTCGATAGGAGCTGAGGGTTGAAATACATAATAGATCTCAAATGGACTCTTTCTTGTAGAGCTGTGTTGAGCATGATTGTAACTATGTTGTATGTATGGAAGACTTTCATCCCATGTGCATCAATGCTTGTGGTTGTGCATGCGAAGCAGTTGTACTACCAAGAGATTCACAAATTCCGTCTGTCCATCGGTTTGAGGATGGAAAGTTGTCGAAAATAAGAGTTGTGTGTCCAGTTGTTTCTAGAGAGTCTTCCAAAACATGCTAACGAATCTGGCATCTCGGTCGGAAGTAATCGTTGTGGGTAAACAAAAGTTTTTCCAAACATGTGTGAAGAAGAGTTGAGCAGTCTGCTGAACTATCGTGGTCTTCTTGCATGGTATGGGAATGGCCATCTTGGAAAATCTGTCAACTACTACTAATATCGCGTCATGATGATATTTGGTAGTAGGATATTCCGTCAAGTAGAACATAGAAATAGATTCCCATGGTCGACTAGGAACTGGCAGAGGTGTGTACAATCCCTTTCGTCAATTAGGTGGTTTAGCAATGGCACAAACCACACCTGATTGAATGTACTTATTGATGTCAGTTTTAAGTGTAGGCCAAAAGAGATACTTTTTCAAAATAGAAAGTTTCTTTGCTACTCCAAAGTGTCCTGCGGTCTTCCTGTAGTGCGCATCCCAAATGAGCTGATGTCGATGCTCACCAGTCGGTACACAAAGTTGTCCAAGCTTGTACAGCAAGGTGTCTTTTAGGAAATAGTCGGTGGTCAATGACTTGTCATCCTGAAGCTGTACCTAGACTGATGAAAAGTTGATTTATTCCTAATACAACTAAGGCCAAGTAGTGGTGTCATATCCATGCATACTCATAACTATAAAAATGAGAGTAATGAGAGGCATGCTTAGACAATCGGCGGCGGTGTTAGCTTTACCTTTTCGATACTTAATTACCAACTGGAATTGTTGTAGTTAATTAATCCACTTAAGTTGTCGAGTTGTTTGTAGTTTTAATTGGGTCAGAGTGAACTGTAGAGGCTTATGGCCAGTGAGGATGACCGTTACCTTGCCTAGGATGTAATGCCTCCATTTCATGAGAGCTTGCAGAATGTCATACAGTTCTTTTTCGTACATCGAATATCTTCTAACTGTGTCATTAAAATTTCGGAATGAAAAGCGACTGGGTGACCAGCTTGAGTGATCACTGCGCCAAAGGAATAGTCCTATGTGTACGTCTCAATCTCAAAGGGTTGATGCAAATCAAGTAACACAAGTACTAGTGTAGTGCAAAGCTTGTGCTTGAGCTGTTCAAAATCTTCTTGTTGTGTCGATGTCCATTTGAAGATAGCTTCCCCAGTTCCTTTCATCAACTGATTCAAGGGCCAGGCTATGTGACTGAAGCCGAGTATGAACCGTCTATAGAAATTCACCAAACAAAGAAAAATTCTTAGTTATTGAATGTTGTGAGGAATGGGCGAATCTTTGAGAATTTGTACTTTGTCTGGATCGACGTGAATTCCTACAAAGTTAATTACATACCCAAAATATTTGATGTTTTTCATTGCAAAGGTACACTTTTCCGTGTTCAAGTAAAGTCGATGTTGCTCGAAAGTGTCAAGGACTTGTTGAAGCTATCTGACATGTTATTCCCATGATTGACTGAAAATTAGTATGTCTACGAGATAGACAATGACCCATTTTCTGATGAGAGGTTGCAGAATGTTATCCATGGAAGGTCGTAGGTGCATTTGTTAAGACGGAAGGCATAACTAACCATTCAAACAATCATTCCTTGGTATTGAAAGCAGTTTTCCACACATCTGAGGGATCGATTGGAATCTAATGATATCCTGACTTGAGGTCGAGCTTAGTAAATAATTTAGCACCTTTCAAACAGTCGATGAGCTCGTCTATCTACGGTAGAGGGTAGCGATTCTTTACCGAAATTTTGTTGAGTGATCTGTAGTCGATGCACATGCGCCAAGTCCCATCTTTCTTTGGAACGGGGATGAATGGACTTCCACAAGGAGAGAAGTTGGGTCAGATATGAACTTTTTCAATCAAATCTTGGATTTGTTTGTGAATCTCTTCATTTTTTAGAATGGATCTTCTGTAAAAAGATGTGTTAGGAAAAGAATAACTAAGAGCGAATTCAATGGAGTGTTTTACCTGGAAATGTCAAGGTACTCCATTCGGATCTTGGAATAAACTCCGATACTCATCAAGAATGTTGTCGATCAACTGCTTCTATCGGGAGCTTCTTTGGTCAATGAGTCGACTTGTCACTGCAGTCTTACTAGAATGTTGCGATATGATCATGATTAATGCGAACGTCTGAGCATGATTGATGAGATTATTTGTTTGTTTATCATATATCATTGAAACTGTTGGTGTAGGTCATTGCTATGGAATGTTGTACCATCGATTCTAGATTCTGAAAATCACCTTCTATAGTTGTGACTGATAACTTCCATGGTGATCCCATAGGTAAGGTTCCCAAACAGGGCATCGGCTATAGAGAGTGGTGCTACGTCACATAGTACTTCATCTTCAAAAGGATTTATGAAATAGGTGATTTTGCATTGTCGGGTGATCCGTAGTTCCTGTCCATCCTTCATCCAACCAATGTTGTAAGGATGAGGATGCAGAGTAGTGACAAGACCTAGTTTCTTTATGAGATTTTCATAAATGAAGTTCTTTAGGATTTCGTTGTTCACAATCATATGTAATGGATTGTGTTGAACCCATATCCGTGTATGGAACATGCGCTCTCATTCCTCCTCGTCGATGATAGTCGAGGCCGTTGGAGTGGTTGATTTCAACGTCAAAAGGGTCGTTGCATCTGGATCTGATTCTTCCATCATCTTGTTGAATGCATCAGATGTTGACACTTTTGCAAAAAATGTCTTCTGAGCTTTGCATTCAGACGTATCATGCAAAGATGAGTGGTTGTAATCCCACCATTTTTCGGTCGGTGGTTGTTTTCTACGTTCCCTTTTCTTAAAAGGATTTTTTCTGTGATCTAGATTTGGTGGGGTCAGCTGAGAAGATTTCAACTTGTTGAAGTCGACTGATGTCTTCTTGTCAAGTGGTCATCCTGATGTCGGTTTTGTTGTGAAACGTGCTTTCCCTTTCGGCTTTGTTTTGAGTTTGATGGCATAGTTGAATGCATCCGCAAGCATAATGATAGTAAGAAATTCCATCTCTTGATAATACTAGGACAATCTGCTGATGTACTTTAGAACAAACAATTTCTCTTCTTCTTGGACGCCAATTCTAGCCATGAGTCGATAGAACTTGTCGGTTTAACTCTGTACTAATTGGTCTTTACATTTCCTTATCTGTTGAAACTTCTTATACTGCTGCTCAAGGTACTTGGGAGGTTAAAATTCCTTTTGGATGTGTTCGATGAATTTATCCCATGTGTCGATGGGGTCTCCACTTTTCTCCATATTTGTCGAGAGGTTCTCCCAACAACAGTGCACAGATGTTGACATCTTTAAGGCTGCAATGGTGATCTTGTCAGCTTCTAAGATTTGATTCACAAATTAATAGGATTCCAATTGTTGCTCCCAATTATCGACGAATTTTGCGTCAATATTACCTTCAAGATTCGGTATGTCCAAATTCATTTTCACTTTGAAAGGGCTGATTTTATCGGAGTGAGTTCTCATCAAAAATCCTTTGGATGTCGAAGCAAATCATGTGAGAATTTCATTGAACTGGACGATCATTTCAGTTCTTTGTTGAGTCAGCGCTTTCTCAATAAGTTGTGTTGTCTCATCTGTTGCATGTCTATTGTTTGTTTCTTTTGCCATTTTTGGATGTAGCGTCTGCTTGGATTGCTGACATTGCGAGTGTGTTTGGACATGCATAAGCCGGTAACTTCCTGGAATTGTCTACGCAAACTTAAGCATGAAAAAAGCTGAGTGCTCTGATACCAATCATCTACATGTGGCCAGGAAGTACAAGGGGGGCACCAGTTCGATTGAATGAGTCGGCTCTATTATGGAGGAAGCTTGAGAATTAAAGTGCGCAAAGCAGGAATACATTACACAGACAGAACACAAATATACATAGATAATATGTAGGAATGCGAACTGATCTTCTATTACTAGATATGAGATGATCGATTGATTCTCTACTTGTATATTACAATATTTTACATGCTTATATAAAGAGTGTTGAGATGCTTGGGTGCTTTCACATTACGTTCAGTTACAAAAGAAGTTAGAATGGTTTGGTAGTTCAATTGTTACGGTAGACTGGAAGACAGAGAGACAGTCTGTCGAATTTCGATAGTTGCAAGTCGCAAATTGACATTGCATGTCGATCTCACGAAACTTCGAGGTCGTGGAACATGTCGAAGTTGCAAATTTTTCGAATTCATGTCAAAGTCGAAACTTGTCAAAGTTGTGTCGACGTTGATGACTTTTCGAAGATGTGTCGAAGTCAGCATCCAACAATAATGCCAACTATGATGTGGATCAGAAGGTTTGGTGATTCCCATGGTCCATATAGGAGTTGAATTGATGGTGTGTGGGGACAATATGTCCCCATTTTGTAGAACTTCATTGTAATATCTACATCCAAATATTCTCATGTTGTGATAGTGTCCAAATCATAATAATACTATTCAAGTGAATAGTCAACCAATAGAAAATAAATCCATTTGAAAAGAATAAATAATATTGCATATATATTGATGAGATATTATTACACTACAATTTGATGGACCATTTAAATATGTTCTTATGTTCATTTTCAGTGGAAAGGTATGTCTATATCTATTTGATAATTACATATCAAGTTTATTTAATATTTGTTTAATTCCTTTTCTTTTATTATTTAATTATTTGTTTATTGATATGTTTATATATTATTTAATTGTTAAATGGACTTCCACTTCATAATTATTTGTCCTCAAAGCATTAGTGATGAAGGTCGCATATTTCTTTGTATATACCTTATAAAATTTGTTAATAACTTTAATATAGTAAGTAAAACCATGTGCAATTTCATAAAACTATGTGTGGTTTCATGAATGTTATTCTCCAGTTCTCTTCTTCTTATTTGCAACAGAAATAATTACATAATATATATTTTTTATTAACTTGATTTGGAATCTTCTTTGGGCCCAACTCCTACTTTTGGACAAGGTCCTAGATGTTTGAGAAACCCAACAAATGATGGCCAAAATCCAATGTGGATTAAAGATTCTTAATCAGAGAAGTTGTGAGAATGGTGTGTGGCCAAAGGCCAGAATGAATCCCAAGAATGGGCTCTGATACCAATGTAATATCCGTATTTAGATATTCTCTTTATGTGATCATTTCCAAATCACAATAATACTATTCAAGTGAATAGTCAACCAATAGAACATAACTCCATTTGGAAAGAATAAATAATATTGAATATATACTAATGAGAGATGATTACATTACGATTTGATGGACCATTTAAATATGGTCTTATGTGCCTTTTGTTAGTTTTTAAGCATCAATTCAATATGATCTAGGATCTTATCTAAGAGAATAACATGTATAGCATATCAATCAAAAGAGACAATAGACACACAAAGTTTCCTTGGGGAAAACCAATAAGGTGAAAAACCCCAATAACTTCCTTAGAGATAGATAGAGCAATGATACAAAACCCAAGCATAAGAGATAGTCTCCTGGCAGCTTCTCCTCCTCCACTTATGCGCCACTCTCACATGAGAGAATGAATGAGTAAGTGAATGATCAAATAGAGTGCCTCCCACACTCTATTTATACTCTAACTTGACTTGCCTAATAACCTTACTAGGTCGGCCTCAACATAACCACTTAACATAATGCTTACAGGGCCAACCTCACTAGGGTGATCTAATAATCCTTTAACCCACATGACTCATGCAGGGCTGACCCCATCAAGGTGGTCTAATAACCCATCAAGTATAAGTTATGACACTTACAATATAAATTACGACACTTCCGTATAGAGGAATAATAACATCTCTATAGGAATACAATATACATATATGAAATACATTCGGACGTTAAAAATACATCAACACTCCCTCTTAACTAGGAAAGTATTTCTCAACATAGGTCTTTAGCACAAGTCTTCTTCTCTGGATCATCGTCACTGGATCTTTGTCATCGAATCATCACTGCTGCTATCTCAATCAAACTCTAATCTACTCGTCATAGGAAGTTCTATAGAGCCAACCCTTTTTCATGTTGGATGTAGGCCTAGCCTCCATGTAGGTCTTCATCATCTATGCGAGAAAGCCTCTAGTAGGTACACCTTAGGACTGATTACACTGCCTCTGCAAAACCCACAAGATCATCTCAGGACTGATTATATGTTGCTGCAAAACCTATTTACCCTACTGTCACATCATCATCTTCATATCACCTCATATTCCACGGAGCACAACCCAGATGCACATCAGACAACACTTACACTCACCGGCATGGGAAGACACACCTCAACCATCCTTGAAAGGCTCAACACGTATATCTACGCCATGGGAAGACACACTTCAACCATGTGAGAATGGCACCACACTTATATTCATAGCCATGTGAAGACACACTTCAACCATGCTAGGAATGGCATAGCACTTATATCGCGTCCATGGGAAGACACACTTCAACCATGCTAGGAATGGCACAGCACTTATATTGCAGCCATGGGGAGACATACTTCAACCATGCTCAAATGGCACATCACTTATATCGTAACCATGGGAAGACACACTTCAACCATGATCGAATGTCACAACACTTATATTGCAGCCATGGGAAGACACACTTCAACCATGCTCGAATGGCACATCACTTATATCACAGCCATGGGAAGACACACTTCAACCATGCTCGAATGGCAGAGCACTTATATCGCAGCCATGGGAAGACACACTTCAACCATGCTCGAATAGCACAGCTCTTACATCAACGACCGTGTGAAGACACAATTCAACCATGTTGGAATGGCCCTAGCCCTTATATTTGCACCATGGGAGGACACACCTACCACCATGTGAGAATGGCTCATGTGCATATGTGTCTCCAGACTCATCACTTCCCCTTGGAAGGAATCTCAATCTGAAGTATACCAAGCCTCTCTCTAAAGTACTCAAACTTCACTCTGGCCAGCGGCTTGGTCAACAAATTGGCTATCTGCTCATCCATCGCAACTATAGGAGTTTCACTACTCCTCTCTACACCATATCCCTGATATAGTGGAACTTGATCTCAATGTGCTTCAACTTGTCATGGAACACTGGGTTCTCTGACAACTTCACACAACTCTGGTTGTCGCAATATATACAAGTAGCACTCAACTGGAGATCAAACAAATTAGACAGTAGCTTCCTAAGCCATACTTCCACACAACTAGCCGAACAAGCTGTGACATACTCTAGTTTGGCTATACTCAGTGCCACACAAGACTGCTTCTTGCTAAACCAAGAGATCATACTGGATCCCATACTGAATCAACACCCAGAAATGCTCTTCCGATCAATGGCACTTCTTGCCTAATCTGAATCAACATAACCCTCTAGGTTAAACTTTTGATTCGCATCATACTTGAGCCCATCATCAACTATACCCTTCAGGTACCTCAGAATATGCTTTGCAGCAATCAGCTGAACATGTCTCGGATCCATCAGGAACTGGCTCAAGGTGTTCACAGCAAAGCAAATATCTGGTCTTGTATTCGTCAGGTACATCAAGGACCCAATCATCTGACAATACATCGTGACATCAACCGGATCAGATGAATCATCACACTGAAGCTTCAGGATTGATGCCATAGGTGTGTCCATGGCCTTGCAGTCTATCATCTCGAACTGATTCAGGATATCTACTGCATACTTCCCTTGTGCAAGGAAGATTCCATGTGCACTCTGCCACACCTCCATGCCTAGAAAGTAGTGCATCATCCCCAAGTCCTTTATCTCGAACTTGACAGCAAGCTTCCTCTTCGTGTCGGCAATCAATCTATCCTCACCTGTAACAAACAGGTCATTCACATACAATAGTAGTATCACCAGATTTCCTTCCTCAACATTGTAGTAAAGGTTGGAATTTGCTTTACTCTTAGTAAAGCCCAAACTGGATAGGAAGTTGTCTATCCTGCCATACCAGGTCCTGGGTTCCTGTTCTAAAATGTATAGGGATTTCTTCAGTTTGCACACATGAGTCTCTCTGTTAAGTTTCTCAAACCCTGTTGGTAGGCGGTTTGGTAGAGTACTACAGCAGCATCTCCGATGCTGTGACAAGGAAAAAGATGGTGTGAATGGTGAGAAGGTGACGCGAATGGCGATGAGTGGAAGATTAGTTATGTATTTTGGGTCAATTGTACCACAGAATGCGGGTTTTGGGTCATTTGGACCACATATGATGTAATGTTGAGTCAATTATACCGCAGAATGAGGGTTTTTGGTTGGTTTTGTACCAAGTTAGTTAGATATTGGGTCACTTGTCCAAATGTCAGTTAGCAAGTTCTTAGTAAGTGGACAAGCATTGTAATCGTGGAAGCCTATATATAGATAGGAGTCGTATGTATTAGAGGGGAGTAGAATCTTGGTGAGAAAAGCGCATGTTTTGGGTTGTTTCTGCACATCCGTGGGATATTGCCGAGACCTGATCTTAGAGGAGATATTGTATCTAAGGTTTTGACTTGATAATATGATACGATGAAACTGTTTTGGTGCAATTCCTAGGTTCTTTCTGTTTTGCAATGTCGCACTTCATGAATAATGCTATGATGCAGTGATGCTTTACTATTACTACTGTTGTGATAATGAATGCTGTGATTGAATAATGCATTATGAATACATGTCAAATGTTTGAGATCCGTGTTTAATGTTGCAATAGGGTTAGTTCATATAGCCACAACCTTCCTCCTTCCTTGACAGAAACATGGTTTCGTCTTCTCTTCCTGGATGCCTCGGGTGAGACTTCATCTGCTCTGCAGGTGTTGCTGGGTGGGATAAAACCTGCCTGGGCCGGTGCTCAGGGAGACTGCGACATGTGTCGATAGTGAAGTGGAACCCCTGTTGACTGGGGTCGTGTTGGTCAACAAATGGTTCCATTGCAGAGCGAAAAGAGGACATATTGTGGCACCCAACGAAACCGGAGATCCAAGAATGGTTTGATCAAAACCTGGAAGAATTCACTGAAGAGGAAAGCTGGAACACTCGATTGACGGAAGATCAGTGGATGGATAGATACATTCACGACGATTCACACGAATGGTTCTTCTGTGAATTTCTGGTCCTATTGTTCGAATGGTTGTCAAAGCTGACCTTCCAGAAGAGGAATTTCCATGGTGGTGAGCCAACGGATTGGACCCCAGAATTGCTTCAGGAGCTGTAGGGCATCAATAATAAGGCATCGCGGGCTGTCGAAGTTTGGCTCGATAGCATCTTGGAGGGATAAATCACTGAATTTGTAATTGACACGCAGAAATCCTATAGTGAAGTTGAAATATATTCTTTCCATAGACCAAGGAGAAGGTTTCTGCTATCGCTTCAACTGTCGATTAATATGCTAATTTGCAAAAAGGGTATATTGAAGATGCATCTTGATCAGTAAACAGCCTAGTGGACAGAGGCCGTGGGTACTATGACTGCTGGGGAATGGTACATGGAATGGTAAGGGGTAGATGGGTGCAGACCATGAGTGTAAGTTTTAAACCTTAACAGTGAAGTACAAACTTATATTGATTCTTAAGCATTAACAAAAAATACACAATGGCACACACATTACAAAGAGATTTTCACTTGGAAACCCTTAACTGGGAAAAAACCAGCAAAACTTAGAGCCGCACTGCTCCTTTTCATTATATGTTTACAATATATGGTATTCCGCAGCATCTAAAAACCCTAATTCCTTTACCCGAAATTAGGTTACAACCCTAATCCCTTTTACCGACATTAGATAGAGTACTACTGGGCAAGGGATCGTGTTGTACACGTAGCGACCATGTGAAGAGATATAACATGCCCAACATTCTCCCACTTGTTGTTCTCTTCACATACTGGAGAAATTTATGACTTCAACAATTCAGGGCAACAATGCCCATGTTCTCTTTACACCAAGAGAACTTCTGAGTACTCACAGACTTTGTCAAAGAGTCTGCAACATTTACCAAAGTGTCAACCTTCTCCAGTAGCACTTTGTTTTGTTCAACCATGTCTCTGACGAAATGGTACTGCACATCAATGTCCTCGAGTGATAAGCAGGGTTCTTTGCTAGAAATATTGCACTTGAGGTATCACAGCCAATCTTTACTGTATTCTAAACAAAACCAATACTTGAACACAATATTTGCAACCATACAGCTTCCTTACTTGTATGGGTAGCTTCCATGTGTTCAACTTCTGTAGTTGAGAGTGCAACTACAACTTGTCTTCTACTCATCCAACTGATTGCTCCTCCAAATAAATTAAAAATGTATCCACTTGTAGATCTTCTGTGATCAAGATCTCTAGCCCAGTGAAGAGATATAACATACCCAACAATGAGGAGACTGTGAGCGAAGCTGAGGGAGAAAGTGGTCTTACAAGAGGAGGAGTGAGGTTTCGACAGGAGAAGAGGTAGAGGACAAGAGAAGGTCCTGTTGCAATCAAACTGCAAAACCGTGAAGGAAGAACACATGGGATGAAGCGACCTCACAGTCCTGACAGGGACGACCAGGCTATGCCCAGGATAGAGGCGGGACCAAAGCCCGACACCAATGTACCCACACCTCCACTCACTGTCTCACAAATAGAAAGAAATACCACTTCGACACTGCCAAGTTCATTAATTCCATAGAAGTAAATTGGTAGTAGCACAACAAAAGGAGGAAGGAAGCCCAGAATGGTGGGCGATGATGCTAAGTTACCGTTGTTCCACAGAAGTGCGACAAACAACCCAGAACAGTATTGGTTTTTGTGTGAAGCGGTTTGGACCATGAAACATATCACTGATGCTGATGCTAAGAAAGGATAGTTAGCCACGAATCTGTGAGGTTGTGCATTAGATTGGTTCATGAAGTTTGTTCTAGTCCCTACGGGAGCCACAGAGAAGTCACTGGATGAGATTCGGGATAGGTTGATTGCTGACTTTAGACAACCCAAGTCCAAAGCTCAATACATCATAGAATTGAAGGAAATTAACCAGTATCCCAATGAGACGGTATGGGATTTTGACCAGCGATTCAAGACACTGATGGCAAAGGTTAGTTTTGATATGAGCGTTGTCCAACATAAAGAGTGGTTCATTGCGGCATTGCTACCCCACATTCAGCTTCTGTTGATGTAACAAAACATCTTGACGCCCAGTGAAGCTCTAGAGATTCCAATACGATTAGAGGCATCACCGATTGGAGATAATGCATCCGGGATGTCGCAGATACAGACACAGCTCGCTAACTTGACTATACAGTTGCAAGATTTGAAGAAGAGCAAGGAACAACATGATGAAGTGTGGTGTACATGATGCCGGGGGAAGGGCATACAAAGGACAATTGCCCGCATTTTCATAGTTATTTGGTGTCAGGTATGCCAAACCCATTGAATGGTGGCAGCATGCCATGGTGTTGCATTTTCCAGGGGTTTGGGCATAGTCATGATAATTGCCCTTATATGCAGAAAATGGTCACAACCCCGAGAAATCTTTATTGCACATTTTGCAAGTCGGTGGGTAATGATGACAAAGATTTCCGTGGATATGGGTTTCTACAAGAAAGAATGTGTGATGCATTCTATGTCAAGGACGATCAACGTGTCGTACAACAACCACAACTGCAACCGCAGGTAGTCTAGCCACTACCTCAATCCCAGATCCAGTTTGTATCGTAGCAACAACCACAGCAGTTCGTGTCGCAATATGCTCCAATACAAGTGGCTCCACAACAACCACAGTACGTCCAACAACCGTAGTATGCACCGCAGGGGCAAGGCATGCAACAGAATCCTATGCGGCCTTAGTACCAACAACAGGGCGGATTTCAAGGAGGATACCGGGGTAGATGCGGTGGAGGATTTGGTTGCAGAGGAGGATGAGGTGAACGTGGACCTATTTAATGCTATCACTGTGCGGTGTGGGGGCATTATCAACAAGACTGTCCACTGCTACAAAATCAATGTACGTTCTATTTTGTTAATGATCATACAGTTGAGAATTGTCCATAGTTGATTGCATGATGGTAGGCAGGGAACGCTCCACAGATACAGAATTAGACCCAGCCGCAGCAACCAGTCTAGAACCAAGTACAGCAACCACTCCAGAACCAAGTACAGCAACCAGTGCAGAACCAACCCCCGTGACCGAATCAAAATGTAACTTTAAATCTGAACCGACAGGGGAATCTGCAGCAAACTCAGATGCAGGGTGCAAATATTGCGACAGTTTTTGCAGAACCGTGCCCACAAGATGCTTCGGTGGCTGTTGTAACTCATGGAGGAAAAATGACTGGGGAAGATAGCTCATGACCATTGATTTGGTTGGAAGTCCAAAAGATGGTACTGTTTCACATGGATGTTGAATGGGAGGCATTCCTTCAGGCACATCATACCTTGGAAAAAGACCGCAGTAAGGCTGTTGTTTGCGATATGCCCCCTGTCTTTGACACTAGATTGGAGGGCAGTCCATCGACACCATCGGGAATATTGCAAAGGTTTCTTGAGAGTTGTCTGTTATTGGCCTGGGATCTGGCTGCCCTGGTTGAGATTGAGGGATGGTTGTAGCAATTCCCGAAAGGACGCCAGGAGTCGACAGTAAACTCCCTACAGCGACCGAAGACTGGAAAGGAGATGAGAATGAATATCCATATTGGCGACTATGATGTTGATTCAGCTATTCTTGATCTTGGTTCGGATGTTCACATATTAACCAAGTAGGCGTGGTAGAAAATGGGGAGTCCCCCATTGAGTTGGTCCCCTGTGCACCTCCTGTTGGCTAACCAGGAAAAGGTAACACCCATTGGGCGAGTTCCACGGCTAACGGTTGATATTGAGGGCATGAAGACTTATGCTAACTTCGATGTCATTGAAGTGGTTGAAGGAGGAAGCTCCTATCCTGCGCTATTGGGGATTGGATGGGATAACAATAGTGGAGCTGTAATCAACTTCAAGAGGCGCATGATGACCTTTGAGAATCGCGATCTCAGAGTCATAGCCCTGTTGGATCCGGTTGAAGGACACTGATACATTGATCTTGTAAAAGATAATGATCCCACTAGATGGGACCATGCAATCAATATTTCTGAAGACTATATTCATCATACTGCCAACGGTGAGCTAGGATGGCGCAGCGAGAGCTCTGTGTCTTCCAAATCGGATGATGCATTAGAACATTGGCAGAACTGCTTGCACGAAGTGTCACTCCGAAGATGTGGCTTAATTATGCAATCTTTATGTCGTGTTGTGACAGAAATGGTCACACTGCCAGTCTATGAGGGGTTTCCTGGCTTAACCAACTTTTTGACAGAATTCGAAGAACGAGTCTTAAGACCACAGCGATTGTTGGCATTGGAGGCAGCACTGAAGGCTTCGCTAGCATGCTGGTGGGTGACACACAAGAAATCCATTGATGATTGGTCACAGTGTCGAAGGTTGATGATGATTCGGTTCGGTGATACTGAGGTTTATCACACTAGGAAGTATGATGGACGGAATAATCCTAGTGATCATGTGAGAGAATGCCAATGGTTATGGGTAGCGTGACCCAGAGATGAGTGGGTCCATGCTTTTATCCATACCTTAGATGAGATGTCACGCTCATGGTACACTGCAGCCGAGTTGCACAGAGAAATTACAAAATTGGGGGAGTTGATGGTCTGTTTCACTCATATGTTCACTTTGGCGGATGCCAACCCTGACGACAATGACGCCTTACAACTCATCCACGATGTGGTACTTCAGGTTGTTTCGGCAGCCTACCCTATCGAGCCGCACACATACTGTCAGATGCAGTCTCTCATGGAGCGCTTCAACATCCCTGGTGGGCCAGAGGATGAGGACGATCCCCGAAATGCAAACATTCCCGAATCTGAAGGCCATCGCGATGTGGTACCACCTGCTGTGCCAAGTAATCCATTCAGTCAACCATTGAAGCTTTGTAAGATCAATATCGGCACAGAGGCCACTCCTAAGTTTGCAAATATTGGGGACTATTGGGATGATGAGATGATGAGTAAAGTCACTGATTTCCTCCATGAGTTTCAAGACTTGTTTCCTACGAAGTTTTTCGATATGAAGGGGATCCTGGGTGATTTAGGGGAGATGCAGATTCCTTTAAAACCAGATGCTAAGCTAGTCCAACAACGACCTTATCGGCTGAATCTGTGACATAACGAAAATGTCAAGGCAGAACTTGATCGCATGTTGGATACTGATATTATTGAACCAGTGGAAGAGTCCGAATGGATCAATCCTATGGTGGTGCAGGACAAGAAAATTGGTGAGGTGCGTAGTTTTGTTGACTTGCAGAAGTTGAATGATGCCTGCTTGCACGACCCTTTTCCGACCCTGTTTATTGACGAAGTACTTGAAGGAGTGGGCAGCCAGGATATGTACTCATTCACCGATGGGTTCTCTGGCTACCATCAGATTCGCATTGCCAAAGAAGATTGCCACAAGACAACTTTCGTTATTGAATTGGGCTACTTTCAGTACACTGTAATGCCGTTTGGGTTGAAGAATGCACCTGTGATATTCTCCTAGGTCGTTGTTGTTGCATTTACAGACTTTATTCATAATTTTTTGCAAGTATACATGGATGTTTGGACAATTTATGGGTTGATCCGCGATCATCTGGCCAATCTACGGTTAATGCTTGAGCGTTGCCGATAGCACCAGATATCGCTGAACTTGAAGAAATGTATTTTTTGTGCACCATTTGGGATATTGTTGGGTCATATCGTGTGTAAGCAAGGGTTGTTGGTCAATCCGGCTAATATTGCGCTCATTTTGAGTTTGCAACGACCGACCACTGTTAAGCAGTTACCAGTGAATCTGGGGCATATGGGGTATTATCGCAAGTTCATCAAGGGATATGCAGCGATTACCGCCCCTATGGATAAATTACTGAAGAAAGATGCGCTATTTCAATGGAATCCGGAATGTCAAGATAGTTTCGACACACTAAAGACGAAGATGGCTTCGGCACTAATACTGGTATTTCTGTATTGGAGTAAGGAGCTCCATGTACATGTCGATGCCTCATCAATCACATTGGGAGTAGTATTGTCTCAGCCCGGTGAAAGAGATATTGATCACCCCATTGCTTTCGCTAGTCAGAAGCTGTCGTCCGCCGAACGCAACTACACCACCACTGAGCGGGAGGGTATAGCAATGGTCTACGCACTGCAGAAGTTCAGGCACTATTTGTTGGGTGGGCACTTTAAAATGTTCACTGACCATTCCGCGTTGAAATACCTAGTCAATAAGCCTGTGTTGGGGGGAAAGATATGTTGTTGGTTGCTTCTTTTTTAGGAGTTCGATTTTGAAGTCATTGTGAGTCCAGGTCGGTTGAATGCCGGTCTTGATCATCTATCATGGATTGATACCAAGGAGGAACCAACCAATATTGAAGAAGGGTTACTGGATGCATAACTATTTAAGGTTGGCATCACTGATGACTATTTTGATGACATCCTACAGTTTCTGACAATAGGTACTGCACCAGACGAGTTCACCACCAGTCAGAAGAAGCAATTGGTAGTCAAGGCTGCAGACTTCCAGCTAATTGTAGGAGATTTGTATAAAATGGGCGTTGATGGGATATTGCGCATATGTGTCTTGCCGCATGAGCAAGTGTCGATATTGGTTGAAGCACATGGAGGAGTAGCAGGAGGACACTATGGTGGTTGGGCGATGGCTAGGAAGGTGTTGTGTGTGGGGCTGTGGTGGCCTACACTACATAATGATGTGACAAACTATGTGCGGTCCTACAATGTTTGTCAGCTGACTGGCAAACCATCCAGCCGCAATGAGATGTTGTTGATGCCTCAAATAACATTGCAACAATTCGACAAATGGGTCATGGAATTTGTAGGACCGATCAATCCATAGGGAAACGCATGGGTGCGCGGTATGTCATCACGGCGATAGAGTATTTGAACCAATGGGCCGAGGTGGCACCTGTAGTTTATTATTCCGCGGCCACGGCGGCGCAATTTTTGTTTGATAACATTATAACTTGCTTTGGTTGCCCCAAGATATTACTGAATGATCAAGGTAGCCACTTTCTTAATCACACCATCAGCGCATTGACGGAGGAGTTGTAGATACAGCATAAGAAGATTACACCCTATCATCCATAGGAGAATGGCATGGTGGAGGCTTTTAAAAAAGTATTGGAGCATTTGCTGACAAAGGTGTGCAGTGCAAACCGCGATGACTGGGATCTCAAAATCCCAACAGTGTTGTGGGCGTATCGTACCACATGTAAACGACTGACAGGATAGACACCATTTAAGTTGGTGTATGGACAAGAAGTGATTATGGAAACGGAGTATATTGTTCCAAGTCTGCGAATTGCGGCTGTCACGGGCATTGATTATGTCGCAGCATTAGACGAACGTTTGGCGCAATTGGTGCAACTAGAAGAAGATCGTTTCATCGCTGGGTTCCACCAGGGGGTTGAGAAGGACCAATAAGAGGCATGGCATGATCACAACATAAAAAAAAAATAGTTTTAGTAGGGAAACTTGCTGCTGTTGTACGACATCAAGTTTATGAAACATCTAGGGAAGTTGCAGATGCATTGGCTTGGTCCCTATCGCATCAGTAGTATTAATTATATAGGAGCAGTTCAGTTCCAGCAGTTGGACAGGGTGATGCTCCCCAAGCTGGTAAATGGTCATAGGTTGAAGCCCTATCACGTGGGCTTGGAACACCACAATGCCTGAGTCGCACCGGGGAAAAAAAATTAAAAAAAATGATGTGTTGTAGGATGATTGGTGGTAGGATGTCACACCACCATGGATGGAATGCAGATGCAGGGAGGATTCTGCTGCAAGGTTGGGGTTATTAGCAACACCTAGGAATGTTGTGCTTGGGTCACATCTGAAATCATGATGACGATAGGACTTTTTCCTATTTTGACAGATATGCTTGTTAATCGAGTCGATCATGACAGATGATAGCCTAGTTGGGATTAGGGATACATTGAGACAGTATGGACGATTGTACTTACCATGATGCTCCACATGGTTGGCACGACGTATACACCATGCCGGCATGGCCCAAGAAATGCTTCGCATGTTTCTGCATGAAGGGAACCAGGAAAATATATGATTCATCTGCTGTTCGGATAATCAACACACGACGACTTATGATTATCCTGGGATGCGAGCCAGTGGTGCAAGGGCTTGCTGAGGCCGATGGATGACAAAGTGCATTGTATAAATAGAGGACCTACAGGGAGTAAGCACACATAGATTGTTTTAGTTAAGAAGGGTTATGCTATGCGAGGTTCTGGCATTTTGTTAAGTTAGGAATTCCAAGGAGGCTGTGGAAATGATCCATTTCATTTCATGTGGTAGCACACCAGGTACATTGAGGGCCCGAACGACAAGTGTGCATGAGCGCCTGGAGCAGGCTGTGCCTCGGACACCCCGGGGTTACAAGCATGAATTTTCATCCGAGATGTCTAGCTAGTTGGTGATGGTTCGAAGTCTCGTGGTCCCTGTGACCACACAAAAGGGGCGGGGTCATTTCCCCTGGGTCCCTATAACTTGTGCTTACTGATGCGAAACAGATGTGCTAGAGCTGTTAGCCTGGTTCGCACCTTGGTGTTGTTCATAAACTTCTCCTCAGTCTGCATCATATTCCTCGAGATTGGAGGATGAGTTTGAGACGTACATAATAGCAAGTTGGGTGATGCCCACTTTCGGGTAAGACTTACATAACAACAAGATGATGATCAGTGTAGCAGAAGGAGTAGGACAACACCGCGCGATCCAGACAACAAGAACAGTTGTGAAAACATTGTACATCCATATGAGGACTTCAAAGTAAAAACGACGGGGTGTACTATGTCCAGTAGTTGACGTGGCTCGAGGGCGAGCCACAAGATTGTGTTGGGGGCCTATTGGCAGGCAGTTTGGTAGAGTGCTATCACAGCATCTTCGATGCTACGACAAGGCAAAAGATGGCGCGAATGGTGAGAAGGTGACGTGAATGGCGATAAGCAGAAGATTAGTTATGTATTTTGGGTCAATTGTACCGTGGAATGCGGGATTTGGGTCATTTGGACCACACATGGTGTAATGTTGAGTCAGTTATACCGCAGAATGCGGGTTTTTGGTCAATTTTGTACCAAGTTAGTTCGATATTGGGTCACTTGTCCAAATGTCGATTAGGAATTTGTTAGTATGTGGACAAGCATTGTAATGGTGGAAGCCTATATATAGATAAGAGTCGTAGGTATTGGAGGGAAGTGGAATCTTAGTGAGAAAAGCGCATGTTTTGGGTTGTTTCTGTGCATCTGTGAGATATTGCAGAGACCTTATCTTTGAGGAGATATTGTATTTAAGGTTTTTCATTGATAATATGATATGATGAAACTATTTTGGTGCAATTCCTAGGTTCCTTCTGTTTTACAATGTCGCACTTCATGAATAATGCTATGATGCAATGATGCTTTACTGTTACTACAGCTGTGATAATGAATGCTGCGATTGAATAATGCATTATTAATACATGTCAAATGTTTGAGATCCCTGTTTAATGTTGCAATATGGTTAGTTCATATAGCTGCAACCTTTTTCCTTCCTCGGCGGAAACATGGTTTCGTCTGCTCTTCCTGGACGCCTCAGATGAGACTTCATCTGCTCTGCAGGTGTTGCTGGGAGGGATAAAACCTACCTGGGCTGATGCCCAAGGAGACTGCGGCATGTGTCGACAGTGAAGTGGAACTCCTATCGAATGGGGTCGTGTTGGTCAACAAACCCAAGTGGCTGCTCCACATACACTTCCTCTTCAACTACACCATTCAAGAAGTCTGTCTTGACATCCATCTGGTGTACCTTCCATTTCATCACTATAGCCAGAGCAAGTACTGATCTAATGGAAGTGTATGTGGCCACAGGAGAAAAAGTCTCTTCATAATCAATCCCTTATTTTTGGGAGAAGCCACGAGCTACAAAACTTGCTTTATATTTCTATATGCTGCCATCTGCAGCATGCTTGATCTTACAGAGCCGATTGGAAGTCACAACAAGCTTCCCATCTGGACCTTGTATGAGAGAATAACATGTACATCATATCAATCACAAGAAGCAATCACAAGAGACAAAAGACACATAGAGTTTCCTTGGGGAAAACCAATAAGGTGAAAAACCCCAATAACGTCCTCAGAGATAGATAGAGCAATGATACAAAACCCACGTATAAGAGATAGTCTCATAGCAGCTTTTCCTCCTCCACTTGTGCGCCACTCTCACATGAGAGAATGAGTGAGTAAGTGAATGATCAAATAGAATGCCTCCCGCACTCTATTTATACTCTAACTTGACTTGCCTAATAACCTTACTAGGTTGGCCTCAACATAACCATTTAACATAATGCTGATAGGGCCGACCCAACTAGGGCTGTCTAATAACCCTTTAACCCACATAACTCATACAGGGCCGACCCCATCAAGGTGGTCTAATAACCCATCGAGTATAAGTTACGACACTTACAATATAAATGACGACACTTCCATATAGAGGAATAATAACATCTATATAGGCATACAATATACATATATGAAATACATTCCAAAGTTACAAATACATCAACACCTTTTCAATGGAAAGGTGTGTCTCTATCTATTTGATTAATTACATATCAATTTTATTTAATATTTGTTCAATTACTTTATTTTATTATTTAATTATTCATTTATTGATATGTTTATATATTATTTATTTGTTACATTCAGTCATCCCAGCAAAAAAACATGCTAAAAAACATTGTAGTCTTTGTTGCTTCTCTAAATCAAATGCAATAAAATCAACATCAACAATCATGCTCACCAAGCTCATTCCTTGTAGCTGCCAAATTGTTTCTAACTACATTTTTAGTCTCGTTGTGAACAATGCAAACTATAAAAAGATGTTTTTCATTTCCTTCTTCAATAGTAATTGCAGTTATACCACAAAGAGTTTGCTCAATCTCTTATCATTGATATTGTTTGGTATTTGATCACTTTCATATGAGCAAGTGCTTGGTGCAAATCTTCCATACAATATAATGTTTTTTATTTTTTCTTGTTTAAAGTTCAAAAACAAGATGCTACAATTAACAAAGTGGTCTTCATTTATTTTGAACAATTTTTTTTAGGATAATTCTTTCTTTTTCCCTTGTTCAATTATTTTCCATTTTTTGTTGAATCTTGGTTTACTTATGGAATGGACTTTATTGTCTTTAATTTCCACATTTTTTTATTATTTTTTATCCTTACATACCTTGCTTGTTTCCTTTCCTTGGAATGTTATTTGTATTTTTTTCTTAAGTATTAAATTATTAACCTAGGAAATTCCCTGAATAAATGTGAATTGTATTTTTTCTTCAAATGCTTTGACTATGATTCAAATAGATCAAAATGAGAGTAGATGTCAAATTATAGAACATCTTGATTGTCATAGCATCTTTTATTCAATAAGATCAAAGGCCACTTAAATGGAATGCACAATTCCAAATTTCCATTGTTTATTGACCTATATTTGTAGGCTATACTTCGTTATTAAGTTGATTTTGATAAATAGGCATAAATGGTTTCATTGTATTCTATAGAGGGGATAAGTTGTTTGTGTCTATAATAGTGGGCACACAACAAGTTGCATTATATCTTTGTCAAGGGGATATTTCTTTATTTTGGATTTGTATGTTGAAGAAATGTTTCACTTGGTATTGTTTCATCATTAGCAATTGACAATGAAGGCTAGACATAAAGGGATGCCTCTATTTTTAAATGTCCTTACTTTTATTCAATCATTGCTTATCTCATTGTTTATATAAGAAATTGTTTCTCTTTTGACCACCGTTTATTAAATTGATTATAAAGACTTTTGCTACTTATTTTGTAGGTATCCAGTGTAGTGTAGTCGGCACAATATAAGTAAAAGTGTTTTTGAGAGTTCTTGAATCATGGTAAATTTATTACCTTGAATTTTAATTTTCATAATGTTTTTCAAAGTGTATATCCACATTTATTTTCTTTCCTATGCAAATGGACTTCGGGGTTTATGGTAAATATCCATAAAATGTCCTAGTGCATCCTTTTTGCCACAATAATTTTGAGGTGACTATTCTACTAATTTGCGAGGAATTAGAATTTAGGGTTCTCATAATAGCCTTTGTTCTTAGAGATATTTGTTGGATCCTCATTTATACAATTTGTTTCTCCTTTTCAAAATTGTACTAATCAGCTGTTTATTCACTAGTTTTTCACCTTCTTTCCCAAAAAAGGAGCGACTATTTTTTTTCTTAGTTTTCATCTAGTTCAATTAACGTAATCAATAACTATAATTTCTTAAAGAATGTTTAGTTTCAATGCTTTGCAAATTCATTTTCAACTCTATCCTTTTCATTGGAATTTTTCACATTCTCTTAGAATTTTGATTTTAGTAAAATCATGAATCTAGGTGTCTATTTAGAGAGAAATTTTATGATAAAAATATGTGATCAAACTCCAAACATCTATGAAAATATTCATAAAACATTTATGGAAAATAAGAGATGCACTAGTACAATTTATGTACTTTTTCATTGTAAAAAAATTATGTCAAAAATGAATAGTTAACAATGAAAAATTGCACTTAAAAGAAAACATTGTTTTTCTAAAAAAAACAACAAAAATAGACATGTTTTTATTTCCAATGCAATACTTTGACCAGTTTTCATCTTAAAAGTCCCTTCATTGATACTTATTTAAAATTTTCTATGCTTTTCTTTGATTGTTAAAATAACAAAGATTATTGTTTTAGTAATTGTTTCCTCTAATTTTGATAAAATCAGGGAAATTGCTTTCATCTTCTACCATTTCTAGTACCTTTCCTGTTGCAAGGCATGGTTTCTATGTTAGTATCCTACTCATTTCTGAATCAATATTTTCCTAGAATAGCTAATCCTTTTTTTGGACAACCTCTACTAAATATTATTTTCCCCCTTCCCTTATTATCTATTGAAAAACTTAGCTTCTTCATGTGGTTTCTAGGAATTAACAGTTATACATATATCATCATTCGCTATTGCAACTAAATCAATGTCTAAAAAAAAATTGGAAAGGCTGCGGCAGGTGCAAATAATTGGATTGGTTTTCATATTTGCTTCTACGTTTTCTTGCATATTCTAGGATGGTTTCTAAACATGCAAAATATGGAATTCCTACCAAGCCCTTTTGTCTAGATAAAACTAGTTGCTTTCATGTATTTAGTTCAAGTGAATAATAAATTGATCACACATTAAAAATTCGCAATTGATTCGTTTGCAATACTTTCATTACGAACCATCTGATTGTTTGTTGGATGCCCTTGTCATGCTATTGCATTTTAGCTATACATCATTAGAAATAAGACAAGGGGTAATTGATGATTTTTTGCTTTTCTCTAGACGCAAAAGAAACTGTAGCTCTTCAGTCAATACAAATAGATTTGGCTATTGAATTCCTTTTCGACTTGTGTCATGTAAAAAATGTAGCTACATATTTTAATTGAATGTCCATATCTACATTGCATTCAGGTGAATATAATGAGGAAGGGATGTGGGTCGGTATTTTCATAAAAAATGGTTTTCTAAATGGCTTGATGTTTTAGTTGTTCTTTGGTCATTGACGAAAAAACAAAATATCTCTTATTTACTAACTTGCAAATACATAAAAATGCTATAGTGTTTTGCTCCATGATGCAACACCATCATTTGGCCACTTTGAACCATTGATTCATAACATGGACATAAACTATGAAATGTCCCATTGCAAATTCCAAATAGCTTGTGCAATCAGCAATGCCCATGAAGCACAATAGGATTACCATCTATTGAACAAGTACTTTTGCAAAAAGGTCTTTACATTGCTATTTCAATAACTCGTGATTTCCATGATTCGCATTTTGAAACCGTTTGTAGGTTAGCACCACTCTTTAATGTACAAACATTGCAAAATCTATCGCATAAACATTTCGCAATTGCTTCATTACAAGTGACATTCATGCAATCTATTGTCATAACAAATATCTTACGCAGGTAACAATTAGACAAAAGACTCTTGTTTCTAATTGGGAGGGATATATTCTAAATTTATCAAATTTTTATCAACAAGGAAAGACAGAAGGTAGTGACTTTGAAATGCAATTGTTATGTGAATTATTAGACATTAATTGCTGGGAACGCTAACACAATTAAAATTTTGAAATGCTTTTATTCAACACATATCTCTTCCCATGCTTTGTATTTGATGTGTAATATTTTGGAGCCAATACATTTGCATTTCTATCCATTGTTGCAATGTGGAAATTGGGATAGTTAGTATCACCAAGAATGGCCTTTGCATATATATGACAACTTGGGTACACAAGAGCATAGCTTGGATTGATGGGGACAATAATTAACATTCCTGTAGACTTAGATAAAATTCCAAATTCATTTCCTTGGAGTTTGGAAGACTCAACGATAATTGCAGCGATGTTGAAATGCAAACTTGAATACAAAGATACATACTTGTATGGAAATGTTCGGCCAAGGAATGTAATGTTTTCCTTGAATGAGTTGTGAAAGATTGAGCTATACCAAAATGAAGGCATAAATATTAATCCTTCTAGAATCATGTGACATTAGTGATCTTTCACAACCACATCCATAGCCACGGATATCCCCTTCCACAACAACCACTACAAATATTGCCTTCCACCGCTACCACCGTAGTTATCTACGTGTAAAATTAAAACATATAGATATAGAAACATAAACAAGAGAGATATATTGTGAAAATTAAATCAATAATCAACTAATCATGTAACAAATAAGATCAGGGAAAATTTTAAGACCCCCCCCCAAATTTCTATGTATAATAACTGGGCTAATCCCCGTAATACATAGGAAAATATGAAGGCTATTTTATCAAATAAATAATACATATATATAATTTTTTGGCGAATGTCACACCAAATTATATAATCTTGTAAAGTCTTGGCGAATCTTTTATTAAATTATAAAACATAATGAAGACTTGGCGAAATTTTCAATAATGCATAAACCACATATAATAATAAAACATCATATTCATTAAACTATAAGATCCTAGAGAAAGAGCCATTATCCAGTACTTGTTGAATTAAGATAATTTTTATTTGATTTTTTGCCTATTCACATAGGATTTCTTCAATCAATTCCATTATGATACAATTACATAAAACTAGGTTTGGCTAAACCATGTTTTTCCATTCTCTTAAGTAAACAAAAGATCAACCTACAAGTTGTTATTGCAATCACATAAAATACCATCAATAGAGTACTCTGAAGTCTCAAACCCTTTGATGAATTCATATGCATCTAAACCCTCAAACCCTAGTCATTAAGCTAAAGAAGGGTTATAAAATCAAGAAAAATCCACGTGGAAGCTCAAAGAAGAGACTAGAAACTAGAAAGAACAAGAGTTGCACACAACTTGGTCATTGCCTTGTAGAAATACAAATAATAATAATATTATAAATATTTACAAGGCATCTAGGTTCTTCATTGATGCCATGAATACTTGTCAAATAATGGTGACTCAAGGCCTCTTCGATTGACAAGAAACACAATATAATAAAAATGCATCAGTTGACAAGACAATAAAAACTAAAAGCATATAGCATAGATTCAATGTCCAAGTATTTTCCTTCTCCAAAACTTTCCAGATTATATACTGCAAATTTACAGTTATTATTGTGTATTCAAAAGTGAGGTGTAAAACAACCAAACATTGTTGGTCATGCCAAAAATGGTACCATATTTTGCAACACTTGTATGTACAAATATATATGAGAGCATGCTTGCCACACAACCTCTTACAAAAACATTTACTTTATATTATTAAGTTTTTTTATTATATTTTGATGTCTAATAATAATAATCACATAGAGGCCAATAACTGGCCTAGATTTGGAATACACAACTACCCCAATCTATATAGACATGCAAGTAAACATATCCATCCATTTATTTACCTTTACCAATCCTTTAAAGAATAAGATCCAATTGAATGCCAACAACTACAAACTTTATTGCAACAACAAACCAAGAGATGGATTGCATTGTAGAAACATATTAACATAACCAACAAAGAAGGATTGCAAATAGATAAATATCGAGTTCGTTTGCTTTGTCTATTACTTCAGGTTTGCATTGAGGCTAAGGGATTTCCTCCATGTAAGGTGTTTTATATGTTTCTAAGTAAACAATCCCTACTCAAAATCAAAGTTGAAAGGAGTAAGGCATCTAGGTTCTTCATTGATGCCATGAATACTTGTCAAATAATGGTAACTCAAGGCCTCTTCAATTGACAGGAAACATAATATAATAAAAATGCATCAGTTGAAAAGAAAATTAAAACTAAAAGCATATACAATAGATTCAATGTCCAAGTATTTCCGTTCTCCAAGACTTTCCAGATTATATACTGCAAATCTCCAGTTATTATTATGTATTCAAAAGTGAGGTGTAAAACAACCAAACATTGTCAGTCATGCCAAAAATGACACCATATTTTGCAACACTTGTAAGTCCAAATATATATGAGAGCATGCTTGCCACACAACTTCTTACAAAAACATTTACTTTATATTATTAAGTTTTTTTATTAAATGTTGATGTCTAATAATAATAATCACATAGAGGCCAATAAAGGGCCTAGATTTGGAATACACAACTACCCCAATATATCTAGACATGAAAGTAAACATATCCATCCATTTATTTACCTTTACCAATCCTTTAAAGAATAAGATCCAACCAGATTCCAACAATTACAAACTTTATTGCCACCACAAACCAAGAGATGGATTGCATTGTAGAAACATATTAACATAACCAACAAAGAAGGATTACAAATAGATAAATATCAAGTGTGTTTGCTTTGGATGTTGCTTCATGTTTGCATTGAGTCTAAGAGATTTCCTCCATATAAGTTGTTTTCCTTCCCTTGAGGCCTTCTGCGTCTAGAAATTCTCTCTCTGTAAGCAATAGGAGATCATTGAAGGCCCTTCTCCATAGAGATATGCATGCATCACCCTTTTTGTGTTTTCTCAAAACCTGTACAAATTGCTCATTAAGTTTCAACACATTTCATTTAACAGAGAAAAATGCAAATTGGGTTCTACATTTGTGTGGGATGATGCCATTTATAAAAGGGGATCTCTATAAATATTCTAAATAGGTTTGTTTGTGATTGGGTTACGATTGGTAACCGTAACGAGCTAGATTCAGGATGCTTTTTTTACAACCATTATGCCATTGCTCTATTTTTGGAGATAGATCTAGCTGGAGTCTTACCTCAGCTTTATGGGAAGCATCAGAAAACTCCTTTATGGATGAATTGATAGGCTCTATGGTTACCGCATCGGAAGTGTTTACTCTCTCCTTTATCATCTCTGCATATAGTTGAACAAAAATACCCACCAAAATGATGAAAACAAATGATGTTGAGAACAATGTAATATTTGACTAATTCCCCAAATCGACACATTGTCGTTTCAGAATGATCATATTCGCAATTTTTTTACGCATTGGCAGCTATTTTATCAAGAAAATATTTGATGAACTCATATCTGCTAAAGGCACAAAATTTATTATACTTGCAACTCATCGGCATATGCAAGATAATGAAAGGGAATAATGTGGTCGTCTGTTAGGCGTAGGGAAAGTACTCCCCAGATAGAATAAACTGCAGTGTAATGAAATCCATTTAAATAATCAACACAACATTATGTAGTTTAAAGATTGAATTGTTATAAAAAGTGAAGTATACTACCAACCTACAACATGCCTACGAAAGTATGGATCGCCAAACTTCTTCATCTAGCTAAAGGAGTCAAAATGAGTATGGTAAACAGGGTAATCTGTACATATCCAGACATGCCATTAAATCCTGTTAATATATAAGAACATGTAAATTAACAAAATCTAGTTACCAAACTCATGTAATGAAGGGTTGTCCTAGATTATCCTTAACTGAACTACAAGGTAAATCCCTGAAAGATTTACTTGAGCTCAGGAAAAAGGCCTAAAAGGTAAAGTCAGTAAGGTCCAAGTCATATCTGGCCTCCTAGACTTCTCTAAGGAAAACATAGTCCTCCCTAACGAAATGATACATCAACAAATTTTTATCTACACTATAAGGTGGAGATAAAAACTTAACATTTCAATTGTAATTACATACCTTTCCCATAATAGACATCAACTGAAGGCACTCCAACATGCTGCAAAATCAGACCCGCCTCCACCTAGTCTGTCAATCTACAAGGGACCATAGATAGTAAGTAGTCATCAAGTTATAGTTGATAAATACAAAGAAATCCCTTACAATGCACACTTTCAAGTTACAACTGCGATTCTAATTTTTTTATGACTATCATGCCTACACTCAAAATAAAAGCATATTAATCAAACTTGCCTTTATTCTGGTGCTTGTTGCAGCCCAAGACTCATGAACAATTTTGTAGTTTGAATCTAGGTCAGATGCCTGAGTAGACAGTAGGGAAAGAATATTCACATGATATTCGGTTCAATTTCTTTATTTAGGTGGCTAAAAAGCAGATAAATGTACAATAGGAATTTGTAGCAATCATGATCACACTAATAAATATTTTCAGAAACATGCCAACATAATTATTCATGAAATTTTCATAATGCCAACATGGTTTCATGTTCTTCTTTAATTTTCCAAGGTACAAAGCTAGACATTAACACGGTTTCATGTAGAGTTTTCTTCTTGTTCTTCTCAATCCAGAAACTAAGGTATGGGTTCATTTGAGATTCAATGTTACAAATGTCACAATTTTGGACATATAGCGCATGATTGCAGAAGCATCATGATGTGGGATCCTAAGCAAATCAAGCAAGAAAAATTATCGACCAGAAATGAAGGAAAGCACTTCAACCCTAATGGGATATTGCATGAGCATATCTTCATTTATGACTAATTACTACATCAAGACTCAACAATTTATCGAATCTCAAAAAGCAATAGAACCTATTAAGCAATGGAAGACAAAACCAACAAATTAAAATGCAGTACCTAGTCCTAGAATAATTGGCGCATTCACTGATTAGCAACAATACATTTGAAGTTAGAAGGTCAGCTTCTCTAGCTGCAAAATCAACTTCTCCATTTGCAAAATCAACTTCTGAAGACTCATCATCCAAATTGCAGAAAATATGAAAGAGTTGAAAGTTAGGGATGAGCAGCATGTAGTCATACCAAATCATTTTCAAGGTTTTGAGGCAGAACATACAGGTCTTAGTTTTAGAATCTTTGATTCTAGTTACAGTGCAACATATGACAAATAACTCTTATAATATGCTTGAAAGAATGACAATTACAGTGCAGAGCAGGGACCTCACCTTCCCATAAAGAAATTGGTGCTTTATGAGACCAGGAATCCACTATTTATATAAAAGTATTAGAAACCCTAACTTATCTCAATGTTCACTTGTCATTATCTAGAGAGCATAATTTTTACCTTTGTATTAGAGACCACTCCTCATTTTTGAAAAAACATTGCTTAAGCATACATCTGTGGGAGAATCAAATGTTGCAGTTAGAAGAGGTCGTGTATGTAAACTAGTGTGAATAACCCTTTGTGCAGAAATCCTTACATTTTGTAGATTGTAAATTGGCTGCATGAAACAAAGTATGCAGTGAATGTTGTTATGTGATCTAGCTAAAATTTGAATAAGCATTTTCAGCCACAACTCAAATAAATGTTCCTTATGTGAATGAGGTTCCAGTAATATGAATAAATACAATAGTTGAATGAGCATTTGCAGCTACAGGTATTGCGAAAGAAGTTTTAGATAGAATATTGAGAAGATAGATATTGTGGAAGCTGGTGAACAAATATAGTGCATAGACTAGCTGAGACATTACTAAATAAGATAGCCAAGGAGAAAGACTAATAATATGCTTGAAAGAATGACAAATAACTCTTATAATACATTTTAAAGCCAGGTTATTCTATGCTGCAATTATTCCTTTTTTACTCCATCCTACTTTAACCTCAATAAGCATCACTTACCATGCATTTTATGAAGGGAAAGGACTACTTACCTTATACATTTTAGGTTGTGTAAAATATGGCTCATTGATCTCATTGTGTCTGAACCTACGGTAACAAACAACATCCACAAAAACATCATAGTGGAAGGTCTGACGCCACTCAGCAGCAAGCTCACATGCATGCACCACAACTTCCACATCATCACCATTCATTGTTTCCTGTAGCATGAAATAGATCCCAAATATAGGGGTATGTTTTCTGGAGCAGAAAATTATTTCCTTGATTGACATCATTAAACAAGGTATTGACCTTGATGTTGTACTTGATTACTCTAATGGGGAGCCTTAGTATTCTTATTATTGATGATTCTAGTTCAAGTGTATCTTGAAGCCTAAACTTGTTGCTTAACATGGGTTTATATCTTTTTATTTGCATTACTTTTATTAATTTCTATTATCTATTTATTTATTTCTTATTTCCTTTTTTGATTTGGTCTAGTAGCAATAGGAGTTCCTTTACACTCCCATTTCCTATTTACATTGGTTGTACATTAATTCCAATTAACCTACTATTTTGGTATTTAATTGGATAGTAATATAATTATCTATAGAACAAAAGGATGGCATCAATAAATACTCTCCCATGAAGGAAATAATGGGGTAGGTTTTATCAAAAATTAAGATTGATTATGTATTTTTTGCAAAGGTTGATTTGGTGGTGTTTTTACTAGCTAAATATAAGAGATCTAAGGGATCAATGGTCAAATGTGGCACTGGCACTAGCCCTATGGTGATTTTTTATACCCTAGATTGGTTTTTTCACCAACATTCATTTCCTTAGTTTAGCTTGAGGCATGACTTCCATCCCTAATTTAGAAATGGTTATGGTTCCCTATCCTAGCTTGAGAGATAGTGCTTCCAACTTCACTTCCAAGACATCTCTTCCAATATACACTTCTTGGACACAATAAATGGAACCACTACCCTTTATAGATCAAAGGTTTGGGGACCTAGTCTACTTTGATCCAACTCAGTAAGGATGAAAGGAACATATCATTCTCTTACAATATTTAATGTGTTTCAACAAATAGTTCCTCTAAAAATTGCCTAGGTAAAGTTCAAGACCCATCCTTTGTGCCTCGAGTCCGTCTCTAGGCTTGCAATCTCCTTTATTCATAAATACCAAACTATAGGAGAGGATCTACTTCCAGGGAGTATCAATGCTTGTCGATATCACAACATTTCCATATGCACATGTGGCCCCCTTTTTGTCTCAGAATCTCAACCCCTCTTCTCATTGCCTTAGGGTCTTGTTTTATTCAAGGATTCCTTGTAACAATGATCAAACACTAGTGCTAGTTGATGCTATAGATAACCCGCCACTTAGCTATGGAGTATTTAAAGAACACCCTAAACATTGCCCTATTGGATCCTACGAGAGATCGGGAAAAATAAGCAGCTGACTATAAAGACACTCAGTTCAGAATTCAGCTGGATTGATTAAGCCCCCAGGAAAGAGTTTAATTCCATGGAAAGAATTATGAAGTTCTTTATAGAGATGTCCTGGTTTCTACAATAAGTGGAAAGAAAGCTCAAAATACTATAGCACACCTAGCTACTTAGCTTAGACATGAAAAAGTGGGTAATAGAACAAAGTACAATACAATAAAGGACTTGGAGAAAAACGATTGTCTTGATGTTTGCAGACCCAAATGACAATTCACCCATAGGAGATTTGAAGAAGAGCAAAGGCAATGAAATCATTACTCTAAAGAAATACTGCAAGTTGTCTAAGGTGGAAGAAATAGTTATTCATGATGTCTTGTAGCTACAAGAGAAAAATAAAAAGCTCCAAGTATCCTTAGATCAAGACAAGGCAAATATAGAGACCCGAAAAAGAGAAGTTGACGCAAGGTCAAGATGACAAGGGTTCTTGCTTAACGGTTACACACAACACACACGTTCACATAAACATGATGTAAACAGGATGCCAGAAGCTGGATTCTATTACTTCAAATCAATTGGTTACAATGTGAAATGAAAGGAATGTAAAAGAACTAACTATGTTAGCCTTAGCCTATTACAATACATAAGTAATAGTGTGCTATCTTAGTGGCCTGATCTTCACCCTCTCCTATTTCACTTTGGAACTCCGAGCTATGGTTCGATCTTCTCTACGATCTGTAGAGGTGTGAGTCTCCTATGCAATCTACAAATATTTTCTTGAGCTCTTCTCTCTATCAACTCTCTGCTGACTGACTAAACTCTATCAAATATATCCAACTGATCCAATATCCCTAGCCTTCTACTCTGTCGATGTGCATCCCGAGGTCTACTCCGACTCCCGAAACACTCTTCCTCTGTTTGGCGATCTCCCTGATCCTACAAACCTGCAATTTTCAGTGCCCCACCGTGTTGCACAACCTCCACCCATGGTGACATTTGTCATGATCCCAACCACCTACAATAACTGCTCATAAATTTCTTAGCAACCCCGTACGGCTACCAGGTACTCTTCTTGATTTTCTGCGCGTCCTTCTGACACTGCTACAGTATTCGGTATTATCACTACCTCGACCATACTGTCCTTCGTCGGCCTTTGACATACCTATCGACTCCAATCCGCTAGTGCGACTTCCGGTCTGCCCCTTTGTCCTTGTTTGGCTGATGCCCAAACTTGTTGGAGTCACGGTTCGACAACATGTCGACTCTCAACCTTTCACATCTTCCTGTCGATCCCACTAGTGGTCGTTGGCACTCCCTCTGGTTGGTTTTCGCATGTCGATCAACTTCGACTACTCTTCCTAGGCCCCGATCCTCCTACATCAGAATTCCCAGGTGAAAAAGAATTATGAAAAGACTGCTCTCAGCTATGGAGTATTTAAAGAACACCCTAAACATTGCCCTATTGGATCCTACGAGAGTTCGAGAAAAATAAGCAGCTGACTATAAAGACACTCAGTTCAGAATTCAGCTGGATAGATTAAGCCCCCAGGAAAGAGTTTAATTCCATGGAAAGAATTATGAAGTTCTTTATAGAGATGTCCTGGTTTCTACAATAAGAGGAAAGAAAGCTCAAAATACTATAGCACACCTAGATACTTATCTTAGACATGAAAAAGTGGGTAATAGAACAAAGTACAATAAAATAAAGGACTTGGAGAAAAACGATTGTCTTGATGTCTGCAGACCCAAATGACAATTCACCCATAGGAGATTTGAAGAAGAGCAAAGGCAATGAAATCATTACTCTAAAGAAATACTGCAAGTTGTCTAAGGTGGAATAAATAGTTATTCATGATGTCTTGTAGCTACAAGAGAAAAATAAAAAGCTCCAAGTATCCTTAGAGCAAGGAAAGGAAAATATAGAGACCCGGAAAATAGAAGTTGACGCAAGGTCAAGCCGACAAGGGTTCTTGCTTAACGATTACACAAAACACACACGTTCACATAAACATGATGTAAACAGGATGCTAGAAGTTGGCTTCTATTACTTCAAATCAATCGGTTACAATGTGAAATGAAAGGAATGTAAAAGAACTAACTATGTTAGCCTTAGCCTATTACAATACATAAGTAATAGTGTGCTATCTCAGTGTGTTGATCTTCACCCTCTCCTAGTTCACTTTGGAACTCCGAGCTATGGTTCGATCTTCTCTGCGATCTGTAGAGGTGTGAGTCTCCTATGCAATCTACAAATATTTTATTGAGCTCTGCTCTCTATCAACTCTCTGCTGACTGACTAAACTCTGTCAAATATATCCAACTGATCCAATATCCCTAGCCTTCTACTCTGTCGCTACGCATCCCGAGGTCTACTCCGACTCCCGAAACACTCTTCCTCTGTTTGGCGATCTCCCTGATCCTACAAACTGAAAATTTTCAGCGCCCCACCGTGTTGCACAACCTCCACCCGTGGTGACATCTGTCATGATCCCAACCACTTACAATAACTGCTCATAAATTCCTTAGCAACCCCAAACGGCTACCAAGTACTCTTCTTCATTTTCTGCGCGTCCTTCTGACACTGCTACAGTATTCAGTATTATCACTACCTCGACCATACTGTCCTTCATCGACCTTTGACATACCTGTCGACTCCACTCCGCTAGTGCGACTTCCAGTCTGCCCCTTTGTCCTTGTTTGGCTGATGCCCAAACTTGTTGGAGTCACGGTTCGACAACATGTCAACTCTCGACCTTTCACATCTTCCTGTCGATCCCACTAGTGGTCGTTGGCACTCCCTCTGGTCGGTTTTCGCATGTCGATCAACTTCGACTACTCTTCCTAGGCCCCGATGCTCCTATATCAGAATTCCCAGGTGAAAAAGAACTCGACTGCTCTATCAGTCTCCTGAACTCTTCTTCAGAAATCCATGTTGCCTCCTGCAACTCATCATCTTTCCATCGCACTAAGTATTCTTTCCTTCGCGAACTATGCGTACGTCCGACTTCGCGTTCCTCTATTACTTCTACGATTTCCTCTTTGTGTAGATCTGGAATCTGCATTGTCCAGTCAATGTTTGACACTTCTACACTTCCATTGCTTGACCCTTCTTCAAACTTGTATATATGTGATACATTGAACGTTGGTGAAATTCTCAAGTCCTTCGGCAGCTCCAACACATAAGTGTTGTCTGAAATATTCTTCAGAATATTACATGGTCCAATCTTCTTCAGCTTCAACTTGTTATAGGTTCCTTTTGAAAATATCTCCTTCCACAAATGTGCATAGACTAAGTCTCCTTCGTTGAACAATTGTAGCCTCTTCTTTCTGTCGGCTCTCAACTTGTATGCCACATTACTCTCTCTATGCACTTTTGTAGATCTTCATACACTTCTTTCATATGCTCTAAGAATGATTTTGCATCCATGCTTTTCCTGGTTTTTGTTGGTAACTCAACCAAATCTACCACTCCATGTGGGATTCTTCCCTGAACAATCCGGAATGGGCTCAAACCTGTCGACTGATTCACAAAATTGTTGTATGTGAAATCTGCTTGCGCAAAGACATTCTCCCAATTCTTGGGTCTGTTGTCCGTGAAGCACCTCAGAAGATTTCCCAAACTTCTGTTCACCACCTCGGTCTACCCATCTGTCTGTGGATGATATGCCGAGCTAAACTGCAACCTCGTGTCAAGTTTCTTCCATACGGTTCTCCAGAAATGACCCATAAACCTGGTATCTCTATTCGATGTGATACTCTTCGGTAACCCATGCAAATGGACTACATCCTTGAAGAATAGTACAACAATGTTTGTGGTGTCACTTATCTTTCAACACGGAATAAAGTGTTCCATCTTCAAAAATCTGTCAACTACAACAAAGATTGAGTCGCTTCCCTACGGTGTCTTCAGAAATCCTAACACAAAATCCATGCTCAGGTGCTCCCATGGAGTATTTGGTACAGGTAACGGTGTATACAACCTTGTGTTCAGACTTCTCCCTTTTTCCAACTGGCAAACTCGACATTTCCATACCCACTTCCCGACATCTTTCCTCATTCCTGGCCAATAATACTTCTTTTTGACCAATGCCTCAATATTGTCGATGCCAAAATGACCTCCTAATCCTCCACTATGCAACTCTCGGATTAGATTCTCTCTTATGGATCCTATGGGAATACATAACAGTTTTCCATTGAATAGGCATCCCTCTTAGATAAAATAATCCAAGTATGGAGTCCTATCGACACTCCATGGTTCATGACAAGCCTCCGATGATTTTGCAAAATCCTCGTCCGTCCCATACTCTACCTTCACTAACTCTATTCTTGTTTCTTGAATTGTCGTAATGCTTAGCAATGCAACTCTTTGACTCAGTGCGTCGGCAACCTTGTTCGACTTTCCCGACTTATCTCACAACATGACGGTATATCCATGTAGGAATTCGACCAATTTTATGTGCCACTAATTCAAATTTGATTGAGTATTCAAATACCTGAATGATTGGTGATTTGTGTATAACAAAAATTCCTTGGGAAACAAATAATGCCTCCACTTCTTCAATGCTTGGACAATAACATAGAAATCCTGGTCATAGTCCAAATATTTCCACTTCGCATCATCCAACTTCTCACTAAAGAATGCAATTGGTCGACCCTCCTGGGTCAACACTGCTCCAATTTCCATTCCACTTGCGTCGCAATCGACCTAGAAAACTTTGTCGAAATATGGGAGCGCTAACACTGGCCTCTTAGTGACCTTTTCCTTCAACTTTTTGAAATCTCATTGGGCAGCTTCCGTCCACTTAAACTCCCCTTTTCTCATGCACTCTGTCAAAGGTGCACAAATCCGACTGAATCCCCGAATTAACTTCCTTTAGAAACTGCAAGTCCATGGAAACTCCTTACTCCAGTCGTACTTTTTCGTTTCAGCCAATCCACTATTTCCTTCACCTTTTCTGGGTCCATCACCAACCCTTTACCTGAGATTAAAAATCCCAAGTACACCAGTTCTTCCTTCATGAAGAAACACTTTTGCAGGTTCACCATTAGCTTCTCTTCCTCCAACTTCTGCAATACTTGTCGAATGTGCCCCAAGTGGTCTATCTTGGTTTGACTAAATATCAGGATGTCATCTAGGTATACTATGACGAACTTACCCAAGAATGGATTTAGTACCTCATTCATCAATTGCATGAATGTACTGGGTGCATTAGTCAATCTGAATGGCATGACTAACCACTCATGCAGCCCTTCCCTTGTCTTGAATGTTGTTTTCCATTCATTTCCTTCTCTAACCCGAATCTGGTGATAACCACTCTTCAGGTCTATCTTTGTGAACTACTTCGCTCCACTCAAGCAATCCATCAAGTCATCCATCCTCTGCAATAGAAACCGGGACTTGATCGTGATCTTGTTGATAGGTATAAAGACTGTACACATCCTCCATTCTCCACCTTTCTTTGGCGCTAATACCACTGGTTCCATGCATGGACTCATACTTTCTCTAATCAATCCCCTATCCAATAACTCCTGGACCTTTCGATTGAGTTCCTGACCTTCTGTTAGACTTATCCTATGTGGTGCTTTGTTTGGCAGACTTGATCCTAGAATCAAGTCAATCTGATTTGATATGCTTCTCATTGGTGGCAATCCCGTCGGTGCCTCATTGACCACTATGCTTCGAAACTCGTTAAGCATATTTGCGACTTCGACAGAAATCTTCTCCATTGTCAACCTTTCAACACATGGCCCTTTCGGAATGATAACAAAACATCCCGAATTCTTTTCCTCTTCCATGAGGATTTCTTTCGCTGAACACATGAGCACTCGCTTTTCCCTAAAGTTGCTCTCACCCTGCTTATAGTCGGCTAGTTCCTTCGGCTTTGGCTTCAGATTCCTTCGCACGCCATTTTTCCACACTATGATTGCGTTGGATCGACCATCATATATCATCTTCCGATCATATTTTCATGGTCTCCCTGACAACATATGGCATGCATCCATTGGGATTATGTCGCATAGTACATTATCTTCAAGCTTTCCGACCTTGAAGTTAATCAGGCACTATCTGGTCACCTTCACATGGTGTCCTTCCTGCAACCATGAGATATTGTAAGGGTGTGGATGTTCTTGACATTTCAAAACTATTTTGTTGATGACCTCTGTCGACACAATATTCTTTATACTTCCTCCATCAACTATGGTCTTGCAACGCCATTTTCCAATTCGCACTCTAGTTCAAAAGATATCCTTTCGCTATGATGACGCTTTCTCATCGTGTCAGTCTTCCTGAACCAATGTTCTCCTGACCATCAGGTTTCAACTTTTCTTCTTCTCATCTACACTACTGTTGGATATTGAGTCTGCCCTCTCGTCGACTTGCTCATCTCTTCGACGTTTGGGTTTCGAATCCTCTTCAGCATGTAGGTTCTTTGGGCATTCAGATGCCTTGTGTTTGACACCTCAACACTTGTAACAAACTATGGTTGGTCTATCAGCTCATTTTCTGTTGGATGGACCACCTCAACTGCTTATCTCTCAAACATCACACCAATTTTATTGTGCTTTCTCCCTAGTCGATGTCCCTTCCGCACGTCGGTTTTCTTTGACGACTTCTCTCCTGTATCTGCTACTTTGGCCTTCCGCGGAAATAGTCTTCACACCTCAACGAGTCATATTGCCTCTGGTCGATGTCAATTTCCTCGACAGTTTCTCTTCTACTTTCATAGCTAACTGGTAGGATTCACTGACTGCTCTGAATCTTGACATGCTTAACTTGTCTTGTATGGTGTATTTCAAACCATTGACATATCTTGCGATAGCTTCTTCACCTTCGTCGGTTTGTCTCGACCTTATCGACAATCTAAAGAACTCTTCCGTGTATTCCTTCATAGTCATCTCTTTTTGTCAAAAGTTCTATAACTTCCTAAACCAAGAAATCACATAGTCATTTGGAAAGAACTTCCCTTTCATCTTGGCGACCATCCTGTCCCAAGACTTGATTTTCTCCTTGCCCTTCTTGACTCTATCAACCTGCACATTGTCCCACCACAATGAGGCATGACCCTTAAACCTCAGACATTCATTCTTAACCCACTTAGGATCCTCGATCTGCTCTATGTCGAAGTATTTATCCACTTCTATGAACCACTCGATCAAGTCTTCTGGATCCAGACTTCCCGAGTAGGTATGTACATCTATCTTTTTCCGACCTCTCATCTCTGACAGTAGCTTGATCAGTTTATCTTCTGGTTCTTCTCCTGCTGCTTCTCGTGCTTCCACTTCTTCGAGCTCCTCGTCGCTATGGTATAATGCATCAGGAATACAACCACGCCTTTGGATTTCTTTCATCGATGCAAATTCATTAGTGAAAGTTCGCATTGTTCGGACGCATTCATCGAACATTTAACGATCAACTGTGACTGCTGTGCCACACGCTCTTCATCCAAATCCTCAGACATTAACGCCTCTGTGAGCCATTCTCAATATTAGCTTAAACTCCCACTCGTCCAATCAAAACCGTGTTAAATTTTGAGCATTAATTCACAATACTCTAGGATCTTTGCTGAGAAAATAACATATACAGTATATCAATGCATGACAATCACAATAATCATGACAAGCATCACAAGAATCAAAAGCATGAGAGACAAGAGACATAGAGTTTCCGTGGGGAAAACCCTAAGGTGAAAAACTCCACAAATTCCTTAGAGATAGAGAGAGCAATGGCTCAACCAAAGTACAACCAAAATACACTGAGATAGTCTCCTAGTAGTAGATGATCCTCCTCCTCACTAGTGTGCCACTTTCTAAGTGAGAGTGAGATACTTTTCCGAGTGATCTAAATAGAGATCCCCTGATCACTATTTATACTAATCTGTTTTCCTAGTGACCTTATGGGGCTGACTTGTCTAGCTAGGTACATCCACATTATAATATATATAATTCAGGGTCGACCCCACATGCTGGTCTAATAACCCATCGGCAAGTACACACACTTGCGACACTTGTCAATCCACATGACGACACTTCCTTATAGAGGAATAACACATCTCTAATAAGGGTACAATAAATATATATGAAATAAATAGATGAAATACATTCCGAAGTTACATATACATCAACACTCCCTCTTAACTAGGAAGGTATTTCTCGACACAGATTTGCTAGACAAGGCTTCTTCTCGGGATCATCATCATCGATGCATCGTCATCGTCATCGTCACTACTGTTGCTATCTCAACCAATCTCTGACTCTACTCGTCATAGGAAGTTCTATGGAGCCAGTCCTTTTTCATTCTGGATGTAGGCCCACCACTTGCAGGTCTTCATCATCACTGGCCATACTGTGGAATCCTCAGGACTTATTACGTGCGTCACAAAACCTTGAAAGAGCATCCCAGGCTGTTACGAGCACATGGCTCTACCTATAGGATCTCCCAGGGCCATATTATATGTGACCTCACCACAAAACCTCGCAAGAGCATCCCAGGATGTTACGAGCACGTAGCTCTACCTATAGGATTTCTCAGGGACAGATTATATGTGGTCACCACAAAACCTCGCAAGAGCATCCCAGGCTGTTACGAGCACGCAGCTCTACCTATAGGATCTCTTAGGGATAGATGATATGTGGTCATGGAAAAACCTCGCAAGAGCATCCCGTGACTTATTACGGGCACACAGCCCAACCTATCGGATCTCCCAGGGACAGATTTTATGCCATAGGACAAAACCTCGAAAGAGCATCTGCCAGATATCCCAGGGCACGAATTACATGCCATAGGAAAAAACTCGAAAGACTATCTGCAAATCTCCTAGGGCCAAATTATATGTCCTCCCAGAGCAAAACCTCGAAAGAGCATTTGCCAGATATCTCAAGGCACGAATTACATGCCATAGGAAAAACCTCGAAAGACTATCTGCAAATCTCCTAGGGCCAAATTATATGCTCATCTCCACAACCTAATCCACGGCCATTAGAGTATCAACCTAATACTCACCATACATCATCCTGATGTACATATGATCATCCTGATCATCATCGCTGCAACATCCTGCTGCATGTCATCTGGAGCAACATCCTGAAGCTCATCATCCATGATCATCCTGATCATATAATGCATCTACCTAATGCATACCAAGTATCTACCTGATACATATCATCATACATGATCCACCTGATCATACAATGTATCCACCCGATACAAATACAAATACATGATACATATCACCATACATGATCCACCTGATACATATACAGATACATGGTCCAAGCATCCAACATGATGCATACAAAATACATACAAATGATCCTACTGATCATATCCAGCATCCAACATGATGCGTACATACATATACATATAAATGATCCAACTGATCATATCCAGCATCCAACATGATGCGTACATACATATACATATAAATGATCCAACTGATCATATCCAGCATCCAACATGATGCATACATATAAAAATGATCCAACTGATCATACAAAGTAGAAACCAGAACATCATCTTGATGTTCATCATCCAGTGCTTACATCCACAACCATGTGAAGGATCCTCCTTCCAACATGCTTGGAATGGCTTCAGCAAATGTGTCCATCAATTCTTCCTGGAAGTGTCCTCGATATGAAGAACACCAAGCCTCTCCCTGAAGTACTCGAACTTCACCCTGGCTAGTGGCTTTGTCATCACATCTGCATCTGCTCGTCCATCGGAACATACATGAGCTTCATAGCTCCTCTCTGCACCATATCCCTGATATAGTGATATTTGATCTCTATGTGTTTTGACCTGTCATGAAACATTGGGTTCTTGGATAGCTTCACACAACTCTGGTTATCACAAAAGATACCAGTAGCATCCAATGGGAGATCAAATAACTCAGACAGTAGCTTCCGTAGCCATACTACCTCACAACTAGCTGAACAGGCTGCAACATACTCTGCCTCAGTTGTACTCAGTGCTACGCAAGATTGCTTCCTTCTAAACCAAGAGATCACACCTAATCCCATACTGAAGCAGCATCCAGATGTGCTCTTCCTATCTGCAGCACTGCCATCCCAATCTGAATAAACATAACCTTGCAGGTTAAACTTTTGATTCACTTCATACTTGAGCCCATAATCCACTGTACCCTTCAGGTACCTCAGAACCTGCTTTAAAGCAACCAGATGAACATTCCTCGGATCTGTCAGGAACTGACTTAATGTGTTCATCGCAAAGCAAATATCTGGTCTTCTGTTCGTCAAGTACATCAAGAACCCAATCATCTGACGATACATAGAGACATCAATCGGCTCAAATGAAGCATCACATAGAAGCTTCAGATTCGATGCCGTAGGTGTGGCCATGGCCTTGCAATCCATCATCTCGAATCTCTTCAGGATAACTACTATGTACTTCCCTTGACCAAGGAAGATCCCACCTGCACTCTGCCACACCTCCATACCTAGGAAATAATGCATCATTCCCAAATCTTTCATATTGAACTCGGCAACAAGCTTCCTCTTTGTATCACACCAAGTTCTGGGAGCTTTCTACAAGCCATATAAGGCTTTCTTCAATCTACACACATGTGACTCCCTGTCAGGTCTTGGGACTACATCCCAAACATCTTCTTCATGATCGATGGATCATGGCATTCCATTTCTTCATCCTAGATCCCAGGAACTTCAATATCCTCAATATATATCTTTGTTGCTGGAACAAATGTTGTAGTCCTTTTGTAGGTGAAGATATACAGTCTTTCCTACAAAACAAGTTAAATTGCATGATTAGAAACATCTCATAATTTTCAGAACAAATTCTTTACACATAAAGAAATATGTCATGCAGTCATGCAGTTATCTTAGCCAATGCTTCAATACAAGATTTATCCATGTTCCACAACTTTCTAGATGCCTTCCAGTCTCTACCAGAACATTGTTAAGAGTTTTCCCTACTCCCAACATGTCAGCAAAGAGGTTTCATTCTAGATAAGTAGAACTGGAATGTTGTACAGTGCCATAGGCCACTTACCCATCATATGCATATTAGTAGTATACTGTTCATTAATGCAATCATTCTAATATGCACAATACATCTCCTAAGTCTAGCAACATAAGCATAATATTATTTAAGCAAACAAAATAGGCAAGAAATGATAATTGAAATACTTATCTTTGTTTGTTTGTTGGGTGGACTGCCTCTGAGTCTTTGCTTCCTGGCAGGAGCTGCTGAAGTAGCTTTTTCTACACCTTTCTGTTGTGGAATGTAGGAAGATGGTCAACTCCCTCTGAAAATCTGCATCCTTGCATGAGTTGTTGGAGTGTGCTCCCTCTTGATCTTTGCTTCCTGGATTACTTGTCCTTGAACTTATATTCATCCTTGCTGACATCAATCTTCTTGAACCCTAGAAAGTATATTCTGTAAGCCTTTGAGCTTTCACTATAACCCACAAAGATACCCTTCTTTCTTGAAGGATTTAGTTTAGTCCTCTTTTCCTTTGGGACATGAGTGTATACCGGACAACCAAATATTCTGAGATGGCCGACTTCAGGTTTCTTACCAGAAAAGACCTCTTCTGGTGTCTTGTTGTCCAATATCTTGTGGGGTGTTCTGTTTTGCACATATACAGTTGTTCTAGATGCTTCTTCCCATAGATGCATAGGTAGATCTTGGTCATGCAGCATTGCCCTTGTTTCTTCCATGATTGTTCTATTCTTCCTTTCTGCAACTCCATTCTGTTGAGGATTATAAGGAGTAGTCAACTCCCTCTTAATCCTTGAATCACTACAAGGCTTCTTGAAGTCACCTGATGTGAATTCTCCACCATTGTCAGATCTGAATGTTTTGATCTTCTTGTCAGTTTGATTCTCCATCAAAGTTTTGAATTCCTTGAACTTATCAAACACCTCGTCTTTGTTCTTCAAGAAGTATACCCAAGTCTTCCTGGAGAAGTCATCAATAAATGAGACATAGTAAACATACCCACTAAGAGAACTGGATGACATAGGACCACATACATCTCAGTGGATGATTTCCAGGATATCTTTTGCCTTGCTTTCATTGCTTGGGAAAGCCTTGTTAATATTCTTACCTTTTGCACATCCTTTGCAAACACTTTCATGTTTGGTCTTGATTTCAGGAAGACCCTCTACAACCTTGCTTGCAATTGGAAGTGCCCTATAGTTCATATGAGCAAGTCTTCAATGCCAAAGTTCACTTGGCTCCATGGATTCATGTACCATGGCATGTTCAGGTTGTCCCTTCAATTCATACAATCCTCCCTCTTGCTCTCCAATCACTACTGCATCATCTATGGTCTTTCCCTTTGGCCACATTAGGACTTGGTCATCCACAAATGCAACCCTCATACCTTTTGCATCCAATGTAGAGATGGAGAGTAAGTTCTCCTTGAGCCCGGGTACATAAAGGACTTCTTTCATCTTCAAATATTTTCCAGAATCTAGGTTGTAGGAGGCTTCACCACTTCCTTTGATTGGGTATTGATAATCATCCCCAAGTTTCACCTTATGGGGTGATTCATGTTCAGATAGATTCACAAAAGATTCCTTAAACCCAGTCATGTGTTTGGAAGCTCCACTATGAATCAACCAATCATTAAAACCATGGGATATGGTACCTGTGAGAGCAGAGATTAGAACATACTCTTCTTCACTTGATGAGTCAACATCACTATCATCACTTTCTATCCTAGCCTTCTTCTTTGGAGGTTTATCATCCTCGGCAGCATGAGCATGAAACTTTCTTTTGCTGCCCTTCTTCTTCTTGCTGGAGTTGTTGTTATTATCCCTTTTGTTCTTGGGACAATCTGAAGCAAAGTGACCCTTCTCATTGCATGTGAAGCATCTTAGATCCTTCTTATTCTTTTGATAGGATCTCTTGTGGCGAGAGTGCTCCTTCTTGGGCTTGCTTCTTTTAGTGTGAGCTGTAAGAGCTTGATCTTCACCTCCCATATTTTCCTCACGAGCTATAAGTCTAGCTTCTTCTTGAGAGCATTCTTCCCGCAATCTGTTGAAGGAGATCAACTTCTTCCTTGCACAAATTCCTTGAATAAAGGAATCCCCTGACCGGGGTAGGCCATTTAGAGTGGTCATCACCACTTCACCATTATCCACCATTTCATCCACTGCTTCTAGTTGTTCCTTGATCTGGGAGACCCTTGAAAAATAAGATTGAATGGTTTCTCCATTCTGAAAATTTACTCTTTTCAATTGGTTCCGCAAGGCCATCTTCCGATTTATGTTCTTCCCTTCAAATAGCTTGGTCAAAGAGTCAAACATCTCCTTGGGTGTCTTAAGAGAAGACACATGGGACATGAGATGGTATTTGATAGAATCAGCAATGATTCTCTTTGCCTTGACCAAGTTCTTCTTATGCAATACCTTGGCCTCTTCATCCTCTAAGATAGGGATGTCTTCTTTTATATATGAGTCCAACTCATTCTCTTCCAGGATTAACCCAATCCTATACTTCCAGGCTCGAAAGTTATTAGCCCCTTCAAGCTTATCCTCAAGCTTGGTGTGGAGAGACATCTTAAAGACTACTTCAAATGCAAATAGAAAAGATTTAGGTCTTACCACTTGAAATGTTGAAAACTGGATCTAGTCCCAGATTAGGGTTTGTTGAAAAAAACCCTAAAAATTCAAAATGTGAATTTCAAATTTCTGAAAGGATAGAAAGATGCACTTTGATGAGCTGATCAGCCTGGTGCATTTAGAATTTGAGATCAACAAAGTTTTACCCTTCAAATTTGACTTTTTCTTCTTCTGGGTTCACTAGGGAGAGCCCTGAATTAGGGTTTGAGTTTCGCGGAGATCGACCCAGCCAAAAATCTCGATCCAAAGCTCTAAACTTCGATTTTTGCAAGGACCTTCCAGTTGTGTCTTCATATTCCAGAAATGCCTATTTTTGTGGAAACCCTAATTTTTAGGTTCAAATCGGAAAATGCTCAGAATTGAATTCTGATTGGACAGATAGATGCGCCTTGATGAGTAGAGTCAATCTACTATAATTTTTTTCCAAAATATTTGGAGAGAAACCCAATAAACAAGAAACTCAAGTTTCCGTCACTGCAAAATGTCTTCTTCTGAGGTTAGCTCTGATACCATATTAAATTTTGAGCATTAATTCACAATACTCTAGGATCTTTGCTGAGAGAATAACATATACAGTATATCAATGCATGACAATCACAATAAGCATGACAAGCATCACAAGAATCAAAAACATGAGAGACAAGAGACACAGAGTTTTCGTGGGGAAAACCCTAAGGTGAAAAACCCCACAACTTCCTCAGAGATAGAGAGAGCAATTGCTCAACCAAAGTACAACCAAAATACAATGAGATAGTCACCTAGTAGCAGATGATCCTCCTCCTCACTAGTGCGCCACTTTCTGAGTGAGAGTGAGATACTTTTCCGAGTGATCTAAATAAGGATCACCTGATCTCTATTTATACTAATCTATTTTCCTAGTGACCTTATGGGTCGACTTGTCTAGCTAGGTACATCCACATTATAATATATATAATTCAGGGCCGACCCCACATGGTGGTCTAATAAGCCATCGGCAAGTACACACACTTGCGACACTTGTCAATCCACATGACGACACTTCCATATAGAGGAATAACACATCTCTAATAAGGGTACAATAAATATATATGAAATACATAGATGAAATACATTCCGAAGTTACATATATATCAACAAACCATACTTTCACAAGTTGTGCACAACTCTACCCAACCGCAGCTAGAGATGTTCAATGCACTTACACATTGGTTTCACTTCCAATGCTGATACTACTTGACCTAGTCATGTTGATATCACCGCCTTTCTGCTTGCATGATTCTCTTCCTGCTTTGATACGACTTGACGCAAGTTCACCCCGACAAGGGCTCTTGCTCAATGGTTACACACAACACACGTGTTCACATAAACAGGATGTAAATAGGATGCCAGAAGCTAGCTTCTATTACTTCAAATAAATCAGTTACAATGCAAAATGCAAGGATGTAAAACAACTAACTATGTCATCCTTAGCCTATTACAATATAGAAGTAACTGTGTGCTATCTCAGTGTGTCGATCTTCACCCTCTCCTGGTTCACTGGGGAACTCTTATCTATGGTTTGATCTTCTCTATGGTCTGCAGATGTGTGACTCTCCTATCCAATCTACAAAAATTTTCTTGAGCTCTGGTCTATGCCAACTCTCTCCTAAGTGACTAAAATATTCCAAATATATCCAACTGATCCAAGATCCCTAGTCTTTTACTCTACCGTTGTGCATCCTGAGGTCTACTCGGATTCCCGAAACACTCTTCCTCTGTCCGTTGATCTCCCTAATCCTGCGGACCTGCAATTGTCAGCACCCCACTGTGCTGCACAACCTCCACCTGTGGAAACATCTGTCACGATCCCAACCACCTGCAATAACTGCTCATAAATTCCTTAGCAACCCCGAACGGACACCAAGTACTCTTCTTGACTTTTTGCGCATCCTTCTGACACTACTATAGTAGTCGGTCTTATCACTGCCTCGACCATACTGTCTTCCGTCAGCACATACCTGTCGGCTCCACTCTGCTAGTACGACTGCCAATCCGCCCCTTCCTCCTCACTTGGCTCATGCCCAAACCTGTCAGAGTCGTGGGTCAAGAACATGTCAACTCTCAACCTTTCGCATCTTCTTCTTGATCGCATATTGGTTTCTCCTGCTCTACTTATTAACTTTGACATCCAATCTACTCTTCCGCACTAGTGGTCGTCAACACTCCCTATGGTCGGTATTCGTATGTCGATCAACTTTGACTACTCTGCCTAGGCCCCGATGCTCCTGCATCAGAAGTGGTAACTTTACAAGGTCACCTTACCTTTTTGTAGCTATACAAAATGATGGATGCTAAATAGACGACAATGAAGGAAGTTGAGCAACAAACCACACAAGCATCTAAGAAGCAATCTCAACAAGAAACTACTGTGTCATAAATAGTTGTTTCCATCTCATCAGAAGAGTGGACAAAGGTCATGGTGGACCTTCATAACTCTAATATAGATTCCAACTTACAGACAAAGCTCAATTCAACAGCAGAGCACAAGAGTATTTATGAAGATATGTTGAAACATAACATAAAGAGGAGCTTATTTCAACATCTTACTAGATTATGCTTCGATCCATAGTTTAGGTCATCTTGAATAAGTCATAGATAGAAGGTTTCTATTTTCCCATTTAGCTTCAGTGTTTTATTTCATGATGAAACCTTAGGACCTTCATCCTAGTCTAAATTACCCTCTTTAAATAATAATGATCTAGCCCTTGTTTTCACCTTGCCAAACGAATAAGGAAGTTATTTAATTCACATCAAATGTCCCAACCTTAACAACTTATTTTTTATTAGGAAAATAGTAATTTTTCATTGGCATCCATGAGCACGAGGTGAAGCCTTTGTTTTAATTGAAATCACCATAGTAAATGGTTTTATCATTATTCCTCCAATTATGAAAGCACAACCACTTCATGTAAACCTTGACAAAGGAGAATGTTAGGTCTCTCCCTTGCCTTTGCCAATATACCAATAGCATCACTATCCCAAATGATAACGTTTAGTGAATAATTTTCCTCTCTACTTGTGAGTGTCCTATTGTTATAACTCAAACCCCAACAAAAGGTCATATCACCACTCCAAATACAAATGAATAATTATGTTTCATGGTTTCTCTAACGAGTACTAGTGAATGAACTATTCCTCCCAATGAGAATATGACAATCACTCCATCAAATCTGAAGTGAAAGTGCCAATTGTTGTTGTTAGATAATGATATCACCTAATCAAGTGCGAAGATAATGTTATGGGTAGTGGTTTCCCATAATGAAAACAAACATATGTTAGGGATCCAATTCTTCTTGTGAAGTGAGATAATGTCATCACCCTTACAAGCAAACAGGTTGTCTCATTTTGAATAACACAAATACTTGCTTGGGCTCACACTTTCTCTTCCTAGCATAATCGTTTATCAACCTATGACCATGAAGGAAGGTTTTTAGCTCATGGTCACCGTAGTAAATACAAGCATGGGTTTTGGTTCACGATCCCTCTTATGAGTGTGACTAGGTTCTTAGCTCATATTTGAGTAGAGATACATGTGTTTTTTAATTATGATGACTGCTAAAATGGGCCTTTTATGCTGAGAGCAGATTCTAACTTGTTAAGTATACTTTTCTAGGACTTAGGCCAGTAAGAAAATGGACAATAAAATGGCGTTTAGTTTTTCCACTGATTTCGGTTGACTTGACTGCTAGTTTAGGCTTGTCATCATGGATAAGAATGTTGAGTTTGACCACTGACTTTGACCAAATAATTAAGGCATCATTGATAATAGTGTTGATTGAATTTATAACAAAGTCCCTTTTTCCAGGTATCTCAAAACCTTCACTAAGCTGTAAACAAGAAGATGAATCCAATTTCAAAAAGAGCAATCAGTTCACTGAGCATTAAATCCTATGATAGCCATAACAATTTATGGATATTAGCATAGATAGAAGCCTCTATGAAAAGCAGAAAGGTGACTAAGGTATTATATCATAATACACTTATTGTAACTATCCTGGAAAAATATTTGTTTTGAAAGGAAACAACAATATTTTTAATAAACAGGCTAATACTGGACCTCAAAATCAATTTTTTTTTCTAACCACACAACCCATTTAAAAATTTGAGAGCTATTCTCTATGAGTAGCTTCACATTCCTAGCATAACATTAAGATTATATCTAATAGCTTTTATAATATAGTGCAACATCCTATCTCAAGACCTTTATAGAGAAATTCACTAATGTGAGGATTACAAGGTCATCATCATCCAACTCTTCCAAATGTCAAAAAGCCATGTAGTGATTTAATGATTTGGAAAAGGAGGCTACCAAGCCCTTTAAAATCTTCTAAGCAATAATATGCTTAAGAGTTATACCATAAACATATATGGTACATACAAGCAAGAGTTGCAAAATAGAAGCTACTCTGTTAAGTGCACCACTACAGTTTAAGATTAGTAAATATGATCAAGTTTGTGCATCGTTTAGCTGCAGTGAAAGCAGGTATAGGGAATAGAAAAATGAACTTGGAATGGAAGGCCCAAATTTTATAGGAGACAAAAACTGCTGCGGTGAAAATTAAATAATTTTCCCAAGTCAGTAGGAAACATATATTGGTAAACACAAGGAATTGAATGTATACCAGTCAAGCACCCTTTCATCTCAAACCAGTAGATAAATGACATACATGATCAAATACTAACCTTAAATATTGAACATATAGGTAATATTGGGCGACTACACATTAAGTTTCCAAAATGTGCCCAACATTATATTGTCAAGCTCACGATTGCATTTTACAATTAATTTTGGTTAAGTACTTTTCATGGGAATCACTAAATTATCTTCTTGGAATGGCCTAGAGCTATATTAGCTTTAGGTATAGACAACAATTAACTCGAAAACATACCCTAAATAAATTTGTCCCTAAAATAGATCTGGGATGGGTATGTAGAATGAATATGTTTTGTGTCAAACCTTGTAATTTGTGAAGTATGATGCCTTTCGGTATCAGAAACCATCGCTATAAAGTATAGTGCAAAAGATAGGAAATGAATACCACTAAGCTGTAAACAAGAAGATAAATCCAATTTCAAAAAGAGCAATTAGTTGGTTGAGCATTAAATTCTACGATAGCCATAACAATCTACGACTATTAGCATAGAGAGAAGCCTCTATGCAAAGCAAAAAAGTGACTAAGGTATTATATCAGAATACACTTATTGTAACTGACAGTTACTTATTGTGCTCTTCTCAATTGGTTGACCTTCTAGTGAAAATGACTTGGATATAAAAATGAGCACTAACACTTTGAAAGTATAAAAAATAAATCATGTAATATGCTTGAAATAATGACAAATAACTCTTATAATACATTTTAAAACCAGGTATTCTATGCTACAATTATTATTTTTTTACTGCATCCTACTTTAACCTCAATAAGCATCACTTACCATGCATTTTATGAAGGGAACGAACTACTTACCTTATAAATTTTAGGTTGTATAAAAGATGGCTCCTTGATCTCATTGTGTCCGAACCTATGGTAATAAACAACATCCACTATGATAATCTGCAGGGATCTAACAACTATAACAAACTCACAATCTAAATCTCATGATTATTTGCAAAGAAGAAGAAGCATGCATTCAATAATCACTCATAAACACAGAATAATGGACAATGTCAATATCATACAATGAATAATGAATGTAGAGAATGTGTTTACAATAATCAATGATGAGGCATCAGATATGATTCGAATTATCCAAGTAGGGAATTCGAATTTGAGCTTAAAGTCTAGCATGAATAACTATGGATACATCATACAGTCGACAGTATCTGTCATAAATGGTAAGAGTCAGTCAAGTGTGTCCAATTGAGTCTAACAAAACCATCTAGCCATAAACTAGGGTATGGAGACTCCAAGTGGGGCGCATGAGGCTGTCTAACTCAAAGTCTAGCTTGGATAACAATGGAGACATCATCCAGTCAATAGTATCAGTCATAAATGGTAATAGTCAGTCAAGTGAACACTTATTTCATTAAATTTGGACAAATTAGGCAAATTTTGGACTAAGAATGTGTGAATTTAGACTTTGAAAGTGTCAATATCAACCTTTCTAAAGTGAAAAAATGGGTTTTGAAAGTGGCAATAATGGATTTGAAAAGTGTGTTTTTCCATTCGAATAGTGTGTTTTTTGACTACTTATGAACCTTAAAATTGTAGTTTTTTGTTATGAAACTATGAATTTCAATTCAAAATAAGTGAATTTCAAATCAAAAAATGCAAATTTTGATTTGAAAGTGTGAATTTAAAATATAACAATGCAAATTTTGATTTGAAAAGTGTGAATTTCAAATCAAAAAATGCCAATTTCGATTTGAAAAGTGTGAATTTCAAATAAACAAATGCAATTTCGGATTTGAAAAGTGTGAATTTCAAATAAAAAAACTGCAATTTTTTCTTTGAAAATTGCAATTTTCATTTGTAAATGTGAAAAATTCAATGTTTAAAATATCCAGTCATTGTTACAATAACAAGTCAATCCACTTAGTTATAACATATAAAAATAGTTTGTCTCGATTTCTATTTTCCGACAAGAAGGATCGTCCGCCCCTCCTTTTCGTAGTTAATTGTGAAAACATTTATCCAGCAATTCAGCTATATCCATAATGGAGAACACAAGAAGGATCGGCCGACCCTTCTTGCAGTGTCGAGCTATTATGAAAATCATATTGGGAATAAGAAGGGTTGGTCAACCCTTCAATTTTGAGGGAATTGTTAAACTAGAACACCTTGGAATTTATAACATATAAAAATAGTTTGTCCCGACTTTCATTTTTCGACAAGAATGATCAGTCACCCCTTCTTTTTGTAGATAATTGTGAAAACCTTTATCCAAGAATTCAGATATATCCATAATGGAGAACACAAGAACGATCAGCCGACCCTTCTTGTGGTGTTGAAATATTATGAAGAGAATATTGATAATAAGAAGGGTCGGCCGACCCTTTATTTCAGTGTCAAACTATTACGAAAATAATATGGGGAATAAGAAGGGTCGATCGACCCTTCAATTACGAGGGAATTGTAAAAATAGAACACCTTGGAAGTTATATCTTATAAAAATGGTTTGTCTCGACTTCCGTTTTACGACAAGAAGGATTGGCCGCCCCTTCTTTTCATAGTTAATTGTCAAAACATTTATCCATCAATTCAACTATAGCCATAATGGATAATACAAGAAGGATCGACCGACCCTTCTTGCAGTGTCAAACTATTATGAAAATAATATTAGGAATAAGAAGGGTCAGTCGAACCTTCATTTACGAGGGAATTGTAGCAATAGAACACCTTGGAGAAAGAGTGGTCGCTCTTTCTCTGAAAATATTTCTACTTGCCAGCAAAGTCTTTAAAGCAAAAGTTCTATAAATTTTGTGACACGTGGAATGCTTATATTGTGACACGTGGCATATTTGATTTTTATAATTAGTTTAAAGATTTTTTAAACGAATATTAAGGAAATTAATGGTCCATTTAACGTTTGGGGACTGTTTTAAGCTCCTGCGTTTTTTGAACCAACAACGAGGATGTTATATGACCAGGGTCCAAATGAGAAGTATAGCTTGAAGTTTGTGGAGAAATGAGAAGTAGTTGGAGATGAAAATGCTGTAAAGAATTTATGGTTGAGTTGCTGAGTAGAAGTTCCTTAACGAAGTTTAAACTGATACACTCCAAATCAGTTTTAAACTGATAATAATTGAGCTGCCTCATTATTCCTCGAGAATGGGGAAACTCCCTAGTAGACAGAGCAGAGAGAATGGGGCAGCTCCCTAGTAGACAGAGCAGAGAGAATGGGGAATCTCCCTAGTAGGCATGGAGCTTCCCCAAGGTGAGGGCGGATTTGAATGTGTAAAGGGTCGAGGTACCAGAGTTGCAACCAGCTAGCTGGTGAAGGGACTTGTGAGCGAAGAATCGAGAAGGATCCATAAATCCGCACATGTGAGGGCAGGCAAGTGGAAGCAAGGGAGGTGGTATATTGCATGGGGAACGTGTGCCATGTTACGGGGGTCGAGGCCCCCCCCCCCACGTGCCCTCCTCATGTTCGACTCGTGGCCCATTGTATAATGGTGACACCTGAATCCAGGGTTAATATATGGTATACTTGATTCACATAAACAATTTTGTTTCTTAAAAACAATCATGGGAAGTAATTGCATAATTTAATATATATGCTATACTTGATTCACATTGGTTGAAACTTACGGCGAATATTATTCATCTTGTTGTAGACCATTTAATGCGCTGGAAGCAAGCATGTTGGTCATTGGATTTTCAAGGAATCGATTGGAGTGATACGTGTACGATTAATCCAACAAAATATTTTTAATCCATCAACACAGTGCCCACTCACTATATATAGGCTAACCATGCCCCATATCACAGCAAACTGAAATCGTCGGAGAAGCCATGGAATTTTCTTTTACTTCCTCTATTGTTTTGTGAGAAATGCTTGAGTCTTATGATAGCTCCCTAGGTCTCCTCATGATATATGAGTTTTTACTGCCAACCTTTTCGTTTAATTATTTCCCGTAGTTGATTATAAGTTTTTCCTACGAACGTTTTCGTTTAATTATTGCCCACATCTAAGTATTCACCAATCTTATTCTAAAATTGATATTGGATTCATTTATGACCAATGCCTAATATTAATGGAGAACACAAGAAGGATCGACCGACTCTTCTTGCAGTGTTCAACTATTATGAAAACAATACTGGGAATAACCATGGTTGGTCGAACATATAAAAATAGTTTGTCTCGACTTCCGTTTTCTGACAAGAAGGATTAGCTGCCCCTTCTTTTCGTAGTTAACTGTGAAAACCTTTATCTAACAATTCAGTTATATCCGTAATGGAGAACACAAGAAGGATCGACTGACCCTTCTTACAGTGTCAAAATATTATGAAAAGAATATTGGTAATAAGAAGGGTCAATCGACCCTTCTTGCAGTGTCAAAATATTATGAAAATAATACGGGGAATTTTTTATTTGTAAATTGCATTTTCCATTTCTAAATGTTCAAAGTTTTAAGGTGAAAAGTTATAACATATAAAAACTATTTGTGCCGACTTCCATTTTCTGACAAGAAGGATCGGTCGCCCCTTCTTTCGTAGTTAATTGTGAAAATATTTATCCAATAATTTAGCTATAGCCATAACGGAGAATACAAGAAGGATCAGCCAAACCTTCTTGTAGTGTCGAACTATTATGAAACAAATATTGGGAATAAGAAGGGTCGGTCGAACCTTCATTTATGAGGGAATTGTAACAATAGAAAACCTTGGAGAAAGAGTGGCCGCTATTTCTCTGAGAATATTTCCACTTGCCAACAAAGTCTTTAAAGCCAAAATTATATAAATTTTGTTGTTAAAATTTTTATATCTGGTATCCTAGGGCGACACGGGGAACGATCATATTGTGACACGTTGCATATTTGATTTGGAACTTTGAGCAGACCCAAAATTATATTGTTTCTATTTAAGAAAAAAACAAAAAGAAAGAATGTTTCTGTCTTTTTAATCGCAGTCAGAATCATTCCAACTAATGGCATCACTTTCTGCATTGTCATCTGGGCATGTCCTTTTCCAAAACATTATCCTGCTTAAATTTTAATTACTAAACACAATTACAAATGAGTGCCCAGAATCAGAATGGAAGACACAATTACTTAATACAATTACAAACGAGCGCCCAGCAGCTTGTGCCATATTGAGTATGGTCAAAAATACAGAGTAGAACAAACTGAGGAGCAAACAACCAGGCTAACTGTAGATAAAACCCATGTTGACTCAACTCTTCTTGACAGGGGTTCTCACTATCGTCAACAAGAACCAACAATCCCTTATACACCGTCCCAGAAAGGAGTTACCCTTCCTAGAAACACCTGCGGAGGGTGCTACAGGAACCAAGTTTCCGCAGTGGCATTGAGAATATGCTTTACCCACAAATCTCTTATCATAGAAAGCTAACCAGATATCATCAACTTGACAGCATAGTATTTACTAATGATTTGCATATTATGTAAGCAATTCGCAGATTCAACATAAAGTAAACATTCACAATAACATATCCATTCTACTTAATCGCATAAACCACTATCATTCAATCCATAGAATAGTGGACATAATGCAACATTCAGCACCACACAGACACAGAATTGGAACAATAATCAGACATTTTCATGCATTCATTAAACTCTGTGGTAAACCCGTCACAGAAACAATCAAAACATAATGTTGCGGATCCAAATTAGACCAAAAAGAGGATTTCTCCACTATCTCTCTCTCTTCTAATCTGCCCTTAGGATTACAGTTCACTTCTATTTATATGCTATTCAATGGTCCATATTAATCGATTCTAACAATTGAATATTGACCGAGCAGCCCCCATTACAAACCCACGCTAACATCTAGAGTCTGCACCGAGACTGAACTTCCAAAGACATGGAAAAATACACAAAAAAAATAGTGAGCCACCAGTGAAAAATCCACAGAAAAAAACAGCAAGCCACCAGTGAGCCGGATGCTGACCGGGAAGACCAATTAGGGAGTAGGGTGCTCCCCCCGTGGGGAAACTTGTTCTTCATGAGGTAAGTCCCTTGAGGTACTATCCATGTAATCTTTCAAAGCAAACCTGAGCAAGCAAACACCGGCCGAATGAGTTTGTTGATCGCCTTTTATAATTTGGAGGGCTTCACGGAGGCCGTGAACTAGCTGGTTCCTCGCTTGAATTTCGTGAGCAAAGAAGATCCTCACCGCCCAGTAGGGGTTGGATATTAATTTCTGGCCCAAGTGGGCTTCGTATTCCTGGAGAAGGGATAATTCATGGTGTGCTATCTGCGCCTCTATCGGAGCATGCATCCTTGCTAGATATTGGGCCCCCTAATTGAAGATCCGCGGGGCAGACTCTTCCATCCCCATGGTGTGCTGTTGCGATGAGCCTTCTCCCTGAGAGCAACTTTCCCCCCCAAGTCATGAAGACCCTACACCCCTGTTGGATCCCCTACGTCTACACGCCCTCATATGGGCAGCCATGATATACCAATTAAAAAAACTGAACCACCAGAAATCCACCCAGAAGTTTAGCCAAGCATTGAATTACAGGTCTCTCGAATGGAGGTCACCTACTCCATTGAAAATATTTATAGGAATTTCTATGGAAAACAGGGCAGAGATCCGACTTAACTCCCAGAGATTTTCACAGAAGCCCACACATACGAGAGGATTGTCATTAATGGCTTTGTAGAGATTGAATGACGCAAAATCCATGTAAAATGCCATCTCGTACAATTGAAAATCAATTTGCAGTACTTGCTTGGCAGCGCGGTACAACCAGAATTACTACCTTCAGCACAGAGGCAGTTATGCATAAAAAAGCAATGATAGAAACGAATTGTGTAAACTGACATCAGCATAATGATTGAGGGCGTAATTTATTGGAGGCATGATGTTACAGGGCATTTGGCTGACCCCTGCCCCATGTCGTCCTCCACTACAGTCCGTTCAAACTAGCCTGCATCTGTCTGAATAGTACTGTGATGATGGTTGGCAGAGGTGTAGACGGAAAAAGCTAAGCATTGAGCTATAGAGTATTAAATGTGGCAGCTCCACTACTATCCCTTCAAATGAGCTTGCACCTGTCTGAATAAAATATGCCGCCAACATGTGAATTTCAAATTAAAAAATGTAATTTCTGATTTCAAATGTGTGGATTTCAAATCAGAAAATTCAATTTTTAATTTGAAAATTGCAATTTGCATTTGTAAATGTTCAAAATGTAAGGCAAAAAGTTATAAAAATGGTTGTCCCAACTTCCATTTTTCGACAAGAATAATCGGCCGCCCCTTCTTTTCGTAGTTAGTTGTGAAAACATTTATCCAACAATTCAACTATATCCATAATGGATAACACAAGAAGGATCGAGCAACCCTTCTTGCATTTTTGAACTAATATGAAAATAATATTGGGAATAAGAAGGGTCGGTCGACCCTTTTGAGAGTGTTGAACTATTATAAAAATAATATTGGGAATAAGATGTGGCGGTCGACCCTTCAATTATGAGGGAATTGTAAAAATAGAACACCTTGTAAGTTATAACATATAAAAATTGTTTCTGATGACTTTTGTCTTCGATCCTTGTTTTTCGACAAGAATGATCAGCTGCCCCTTCTTTTCGTAGTTAATTGTGAAAACCTCTATCCAACAACTCAACTATATCCATAATGGACAACACAAGAAGGATCGACCGACCCTTCTTGCAATGTCGAACTATTATGAAAACAATATTGGGAATAAGAAGGGTCATCCGAGCATTCAATTTCGAGGGAATTGTAAAAATAGAGCACCTTGGAAGTTATAACATATAAAACTATTTGTCCCAACTTCCATTTTCTAACAAGAAGTTTTGGCCGCCCCTTCTTTTCGTAGTTAATTGTGAAAACATTTATCCAGCAATTCAACTATATGGATAATGGAGAACACAAGAAGGATCAACCAACCATTCTTACAGTGTCGGAATATTATGGAAATAATATTGGGAATAAGAAGGGTCGACCGACCCTTCTTGCAGTGTCGAACTATTGTGAAAATAATATTGGGAATAAGAAGGGTCGGTCGACCCTTCAATTACGAGGGAATTGTAAAAATAGAACACCTTGGAAGTTATATGATATAAAAATGGTTTGTCCCGACTTCCATTTTACGACAAGTAGGATCGGCCGCCCCTTCTTTTCGTAGTTAATTGTGAAAACATTTATCCAACAATTCAACTATAGCCATAATGGAGAATGTAAGAAGGATCGATCGACCCTTCTTGCAGTGTCGAACTATTATGAAATGAATACTGCGAATAAGAAGGGTCGGTCGACCCTTCATTTAGGAGGGAATTGTGACCATAGAAAACCTTGGAGAAAGAGCAGTTGCTCTTTCTCTGAGAATATTTCTACTTGCCAGCAAAGTCTTTAAAAAAAAAATTGTATAAATTTTGTTGTTAAAATGTTGATATTTGTTATCCTAGCGTGACACGTGGAACGATCTTATTGAGACACGTGGCATATTTGATTTGATACATTGAGTATAGCGAGGTTACTAATGTTGGTTTAACCACTACACAATCAGGAAATGAAAATTCATTGATAGTAGTTTTAAGGATTAGGAACATGCAAGATTACCCTGTAGTTGGAAATGCTAATTGAAAAATTAACATGAATTTATTAATTTATGTTAATTATTTGCAGAAATAGATAAATGTTTTAATTAAATAAATTAACTTCAAACATAAAAGACACACAGATCATTAGTAATGACAGATCCAAACTGTAGATCAATGTATGGATCATTGATTGCAAAAATTAAACAGTGTGGATTATTTATTGCAAAAATTAAAAAGTGTTCATAGACAGTGTGGATTATTGATTGCTAATTTAGTAAAGTTTCGAGAACCCACAACCTGCATTTTCGGATTGTGGATTTCGGGAACGTTGAATAAAGCAAGATTTTGAAACTTTACCCTGAATCTTGCATCCTGTAGGAGTAATCTCAGCCATTCGTTTCTTCCTAGGTCTACGGTCCAGATCTCATCCAGTCGAAAAAACCTTAAATCAACGATTTTTTTCTGTTTTTTCACTATCATTTTTACTGTCGGTTTTTACTCTCCTACCTGGATTTTATTGTGGAGATTTTACCAAGGTCACCTGCATGGTTTTCATCTGAAATCAAGTTGGTTTGTCGTGAATTTTGCATCTTCTTTTTGCGCTTTTACTGTTTATGGGTTGATTTTGACTCTCGTTTGTTTATTTATCAGAATTTCCCAAAACCTTCATCAGAATGTCTCAAACTACTCGGTCCAAGGAACTTCTCGGTCCAAGGCACTGTATAAGGATTCACTGACCAAGGATCCCAATTTCAGCATTTTCTTATACACCAGTGAGAGGGTGACTGAGGATTATCAAATGGACTGGGAGAAAATTTATTCAATCTTTGACAACCATGACCTTTCAGGCATCAAACAAGACCGGCTAGCCTATGAAAAAATTAGGGATTCCCAAATTCATGCCATTGCTACTCGCCCTTCCATCTTACCTTATATAGACCTTGTAAAATGGATTGTTGAAAATGCCAATACCAAAGATCAGTCATTCAATGATTGCACAGATTTGCAATTGACTACCTTTCACCCAGAGTTTTTTATCAGAGCTTTCGCTCTCAAGCCAGCTATACAAACCCTGAGTTCTGACTTTATTCAATCCTCCAAGACCAGAAATAATTTTGACGAGATGGTGAAATGTTGGATGATGAAACCTAATAGTTTCATGCCCAAGGTGGATGATCCCTATCCTATTATTTGGTTCAAGGAACCTTACTCTTTACTCGCAGCCATGCTTTGCAGGCTTTTTGGTCTCCCCAATTGTTCATTTTTCAAGGCTGAATGGGCTCCCATAGCCCATCACGTGTTAACAACAGGTGAATCCTTTCCCTAGGCATCCATTCTGTCATAAAAAATTAAGACACAAATTCAAAACTATCAAAAGGCACCCACCTCAAAGAAGCCACATTTTTATCTATCAGCCTACATCCTTGATGTCTTCTGTGTTGACTTTCAATATCCTAACTTGGGGTGGAATTGGACCCCTAAGGCTCCACCAGTTCATATATATCATTCTGCATTATGGGAAAGCAATTATCTACCCTTGCTTTATGAAATTTGTGACCACTTCATGGGTACCATTTATTTTAAATTATTTCACCAGGAAGCTCCCGCCTTCTCAGTAGATGCCAGAACCTTCATCAACACCATTGGGGACTGGTATGTTTATGAGTCTTTTTCATATATCAGAGTTTGGGGAAGTGACACTGTTCACCTGTTGCCTAGAATTGTACCTAACAGGTTGGTTATTCAAGAAGTTTCCTATCAGACTGTCACTGCTAAAGTCTACAAGAAACTTACTGGTCCTAAAAATAGAGGTTGGCCTAAGTTCTCTCTAAGTCTTGGCCCACTAGTTATTCCTACTTCAACCTAGGCTGTTGTACTTGGTGATCAATTGGCTCCTTTGAAGTTGGGAAAAGTGCCCAAAAGAAAGCATGATCCCAATAAATTCTTGGATGCACACTTTAAGCAATATCTCAAGAAAATGGACTATGTCCATGAAGATTTTCTAGATGACTCTATCTATCGAGGGGTGAACACCTTCCCTGAAGTGTTATCAAGAGCCAAAAGCTTGGATGAGCAGTGACAGATTATGGCATTTTAGAAAGAAATAAAATCTCAGGATTATGGGCAAAAAACCTTGGAGTTGAATATCACTGAACAGGTTATAAGGAGCAAAGAAAAAAGCAAATTCAGCTAGCCAATGCTCCCTTAATGCTTATTATACAAATGGAGACAAAGGTAAAAATCCCATGGAGGAACCTCCTCAGATTAAAACCACTAAGCAACTTAAAGCATTGTTGCAGACATCTCAGAATTTTCAGCAACATTTGGAAAAATTGACTTCAGTGTTGGGTACCAAGACAGCTGAATCGCCCAAGGTTTCTATGAGTATTCAAGTAACTACTACAGCTTCATAGCTCGTTGATGACTCAACAATGATTGAAGATAATCCTCCTAAGAGACAGAAAGTTTAGGTTTCCACATCTGAAGTTCCTACTATTGATCTCACTAACATTGATGTAGAAGATGAGCCACATGCTGCAGTTCAAGTGACTGAAGAAGTACCTGAAAAGGTAAGTGACAAAGTTGTGGAAGAATTCACTAGGGAAGTGACAAACAACTCACAGTCACTTACAGACTTGTTGGACAGTATTGAAATGGACCATTCTGACCTTGACATCATAGTTCCATAACTTTTGTTACCACCTATCCAGGATCTTTCTATTTTTCCTGCAGGGGAAATCCCACCACTCTCTATTTCACATTTTTTTCACACTTTGACACATAAGGCCACCCCTTTTCCTAGTAATTCAGTTTCTTCTTCCATTTGTTGATGTATATGTAACTTTGGAATGTATTTCACATATATGTATATTGTATTCCTATAGAGATGGTATTATTACTCTATAAGGAAGTGTCGTCATTTATATTGTAAATGTTGTAACTTATTCTTGATGGGTTATTAGACCACCTTGTTGGGGTCGACCCTGTATAAGTCATGTGGGTCAAAGGGTTATTAGACCACCCTATTGGGGGTCGGCCATGTGGGTCAAAGGGTTATTAGACCACCCTATTGGGGGTCGGCCCAGTCAGCATTATGTTATGTGGTTAAGTTCGAGCCTACATGAGTTAGGTAAAAAGGCAAGTCAAGTCAAGTATAAATAGAGTGTGGGAGGCACTCTATTTGCTCACTCACTTCTCACACATGCACTCAAGGAGGAGTGGCGCACTTATGGAGGAGGAGGATCTGCTGCTAGGTTATGTCTATCTCTCATGGTTGGTTGTATCATTGCTCTATCTATCTCTGAGGAATTTATTGGGGTTTTTCACCTTTATGGTTTTCCCCAAGTAAATCTTTGTGTCTCTTGTGTGCTTGCATTATTGTCTCCATGATTGATATGCTGTAGATATGCTGTACATGTTGTTCTCTCAGTTAAGATCCTAGATCAGATTGAATTAAATTCAGAAAATTTAACATGGTATCAGAGCTAGCCTGAAAGAAGGCATGATATGGCATGTATGACACTTGTTGCACTTACGATGTTAGGGCTTCATATAGCAAAAACCAGTCATCGTAGCACTTTCGCTATAAATCCGTTTTGGAGAATTTTTAGGATCTGAAATTGTTACAGGACAAAGATAAGATCCCCATGTACTTTGTTTCCAAAGTACAACCTCTAATTCGTTGTACTTTGTGATTTATGATCTGTACAATATAGGGTTTCTTCCTCTTCCAGATCTGAGTCAAAATCAGGTGACCTTGGGCAAAAGGTCATAACTTGGGATAGGAAGATCCAAATGAAATTTCGTGAAAAGTGACAGGTAGTACACAGACTGTAATATCTCAGAAAACGTTTTCAGAGGCCGAAGTTGAACCAGTGACACGTGGCACGCCGTTCAGACCCTGTGAGTCAAAAATTTCGGAGTTACACCAGAAACAATCAGGTACATATTTCTGTTAAAACAGAATTATTTTTTTGGTACCTTCATTCATGGCTTCCGGAATTTAGGGCTTTGGAGAAAGTTGGAATTTTTGTAATTGGAGACCACGGCTGAATGGTACTCATCAAAATAAAAATTTAGAGACCAAAATCAGAATTTTTGGTTGGGCAGAAGGCCGGGCTTGATCAAACCCTAGTTCGGGACTTTGATCAGGAAAGTGGAAAATTAGGGCTTCTGTAAAAATGGGAATTTTTGAAATCTGTGACCATGGCTGGAAGCTCCTCAGAAAAATAGAAGCTTAGAGATTTGGATCAAACCTTTTGATTGGGAAGAAGAGTGGGCTTCATCAAACCCCAGTTCAGGGTCACGTCCAGTGAATCCGGAAGTTTCAAAGGAAAAATTGAGGAGTAAAACTTTGCATTTTTCAAATTCTGAATATACCAGTTTGATCAGCTCATCAAGGCGCATATTTCTATCCTTTCGGAAGTTCAAAATTCAAAGTTTGCATTTTTGGGGTTTCTCTGACAAACCCATATCCAGCTCCAGCTCCAGTTCTTGCAAATCAAGTGGTGGTTTAATCCTAGAAGAAGATGGATTGGTCACCTGCATAAGTGAAGAAATTCTTGTTTCAGAGGGAGATGATGCTAAGGCTTTACATAAGGAGATTACAAACGATCTCGACAGGTATGACTCATCGAGGTATGTTTTGAGATTTGTTCTTGATTAAGTTTATGGTATGTTTATCTTCATGTTATTACGGTTAGTACAATCTTGATTTTAGATTTGTCGTATCACCTTAACAAAATTATGAATGCATATATTCATTGGTTAGGGTGTTGACACTTATAATTGTACTAATGCATTATGGTGTTGTATGAGGTTTATGTTGTCTACTAACATGAAAGGTACACCAAGAAAGACAAATCATGTTCCAGTTCAAGAACATATGATCATGATGACATGAGGATAAAGACTCATCCATTGTCATGGATCTCATAGAAGATCCATTTACGAGGTATGTATAACTTGGTTTTATAATGACTAACCTATGAGATATACAGGTTACTAGCACAAGTCATTGAAGAAGAACAAGAAGACGTCATGTGAGTATGTTAGACATAACTAGCTAGCATGCTAATCCAGGTATGTTTTTCCTATATCAAGCTAGAGTCCTACCTTGTGTTAGGATCTTATACTGTTGTTGATAATGATTATTCATGAAGTCATAGGTTTGAATAATCATGGTTGTATGCATATTATGTTTTGATGATATGACTAACCAGAAGAACCATGAAGGTATAGGTTTGAATAATCACAGGTTTTATGCATATTATATCTCTTATCTTGATTGATGATTCAACTAAAGATTCATAGTTTTGAGTATTTATAGGTTTAGACATGTTATGCTTCTTATGATTTGACTAAGAATCCTACATAAACCTTGAATGATAATGCTTATTATTTCTGTTTGAAATGATCATGACTATACATGCTTGAGATTATTGTGTTTTAATAGTATGCTAATGAATGTATGATTTTATATGAGATCACAAGGATAACACAATCATGATACTAATAAGCATGCATAGGGACCAAGGATGAATATGAGTTCAAGAACAGGTAATCCAGGAAGCAAAGATCAAGAGGGAGTACACTCCAGTGGTTTATGAAAGGATGCAGATATTCAGAGGGAGTTGACCATCTCTCTACATTCCACAACAGAAAGTTGTAGAAGAAGCTACTGCAGATTAGGACTCCAGCAGCTCCTGTAAGAAAGCAAAGACTAAGAGGGAGTCCACCCAACAAACAAACAAACATAAGTATTTTAATTATCATTTCTTGCATATATGTTTGTTTAAATAAAATTGTTCAATTATGTATATGCTCATGTTCCTAAACTTAGGATATGTATTGTGCATATTAGAATAGTTGCATTGATGAACAATATACTACTAATATACATGGGTAAGTGGCCTATGGCACTGTACAACATTCCATTGCTACTTATCTAGAATGAAACCTCTTTGCTGACATGTTGGGAGTTGTGCACACTCTTAACAATGTTCTGGTAGAGATTGGAAGGCATCTAGAAAGTTACGGAATATGGATAAATGTTGTATTGAAGAATTGGCTAAGATAATTGCATGACTGTATGACATATTTCTTTATGTGTAAGAATTTGTTCTGAAAATTATGAGATGTTTCTAATCATGCAATTTAACCTGTTTTGTAGGAAAGACCGTATATCTTCACCTACAAAAAGGACTACAACATTTGTTCCAGCAACAAAGATATCTATTGAAGATATTTAAGTTCCCAGGATCTGGGATAAAGAAATGGAATGCCATGATACGTCGATCATGAAGAATGATGTTTGGGATGTAGTCCCAAGACGTGAAGGGAAGTTTGTTATAACTTACAAATGGATCTATCAGATCAAGCATGTTACAGATGGCAGCATTGAGAAATATAAAAGTGATGAAATAGAAGATGCACCAGATGAATTCCAAGACAGCATGGTGTAGTCATATATGTGTGTAGAACTTGGTATGGTAGGATAGACAGCTTTCTATCCAGTTTGGGCTTTACCAAGAGTAAAGCGGATTCCAACCTTTACTACAAGGTTGAGGAAGGCAATCCAGTGATAGTATTTTTGTATGCGGATAACCTGTTTGTTACAGGTGAAGATAGATTGATTGCCGACATGCAGCGGAAGCTTACTGCCGAGTTCAAGATGAAGAACTTGGGGTTGGTGCACTATTTTTTTTTGGCATGGAGGTGTGGCAGAGTGATGGAATCTTCCTTGGACAAGGGAAGTATGCAGTAGAGATCCTGAAGAGGTTCGGGATGATGGACTACAAGGCTATGGCCACACCTATGGCATCGAACCTGAAGCGCCTGTGTGATGCTTCATCTGAGCTGATTGATATTACTATGTATCGTCAGATGATTGGGTCCTTGATGTACCTGATGAACACGAGACCAGATATTTTCCTTGCAGCGAACACATTGAGTTAGTTCCTGATGGATCCAAGGAGTGTTCACCTGGTTGCTGTAAAGCATGTTCTGAGGTACCTAAAGGGTACAGTGGATTATGGGCTCAGGTATGAAGCGAATCAAAAGTTTAACCTGTAGGGTTATGTTGATTCAGATTGGGATGGCAGTGCTGCAAACAGGAAGAGCACATCTGGGTGTTGCTTCAGTATGGGATCAGGTGTGATCTCTTGGTTTAGCAGGAAGCAATCCTGTGTAGCACTGAGTATAGCTGAGGCAGAGTATGTTGCATCCTGTTCAGCTAGTTGTGAGGCAGTATGGCTACGAAAGATACTGTCTAAGCTATTTGATCTCCCGTTGGAGGCTACTGGTATCTTCTATGATAACCAGAGTTGTGTGAAGCTGTCCGAGAACCCAGTGTTTCATGACAGGTCAAAACACATAGAGATCAAGTATCACTATATCAAGGATATGGTGTAGAGAGGAGCGGTGAAGCTCCTGTATGTTGCGACGGACGAGCAGATTGCAGATGTGCTGACGAAGCCACTAGCCAGGGGGAAGTTTGAGTACTTTAGAGAGAGGCTTGGCGTTCTTCAGATCGAGGACACTTCGAGGAGGAAGTGATGGACACATTTGCTGAAGCCATTCCAAGCATGTTGGAAGGAGGATCCTTCACATGGCTGTGGATGTAAGCGCTGGATGATGAACATCAGGATGATGTTCTGGTTTCTGCTGGATATGATCAGTTGGATCATTTTTATGTATGTATGTACGCATCATGTTGGATGCTGGATGTGATCAGTTGGATCATTTTTATGTATGTATGTACGCATCATGTTGGATGCTGGATGTGATCAGTTGGATCATTTATATGTATGCATCATGTTGGATGCTGAATATGATCAGTTGTATCATGTGTATGTATTTTTGTATATGCATCATGTTGGATGCTTGGACCATGTATCTGTATATGTATCAGGTGGATACAATATATGTATTAGGTGGATACATTGTATGATCAGGTGGATCATGTGAGGTGATATGTATCATGTATTTGTATCAGGTGGATACATTGTATGATCAGGTGGATCATGCATGATGATATGTATCAGGTAGATACGTGGTGTGCATCAGATAGATGCATTATATGATAAGGATGATCATGGATGACGAGCTTCAGGATGTTGCTCCAGATGACATGCAACAGGATGTTGCAGTGATGATGATCAGGATGATCATGGATGACGAGCTTCAGGATGTTGCTCCAGATGACATGCAACAGGATGTTGCAGTGATGATGATCAGGATGATCATGGATGACGAGCTTCAGGATGTTGCTCCAGATGACATGCAGCAGGACGTTGTAGTGTTGATGATCAGGATGATCATGGATACATCAGGATGATGTATGGTGAGTATCAGGTTGATACTCTATGGCCGTGGATCAGGTTGTGCAGATGAGCATGTAATTCGGTGCCCTGGGACATCTGGCAAATGCTCTTTCGAGGTTTTGCTCTGGGAGGACATGTAATTCGGTGCCCTGGGAGATCTGCAGATAGTCTTTTGAGGTTTTGCCTATGGCATGTAATTTGGTTCCCTAGGATATCTGGCAGATGCTCTTTCGAGGTTTTGTCCTATGGCATGTAATTCGGTTCCCTGGGAGATCCGATAGGTTGGGTTGTGTGCCCGTAATCAATCCGGGGAGGCTCTTGCGAGGTTTTGCCATGACCACATGTAATTTGTTGCCCTGGGAGATCCTATAGGTAGAGCTGTGTGCTCATAATAGCCTGGGATGCTCTTGCGAGGTTTTGTGGTGAGGTCACATGTAATTCGGTGCCCTGGGAGATCCTATAGGTAGAGCTGTGTGCTCGTAACAGCCTCAGATGCTCTTTCAAGGTTTTGTGACGCACGTAATAAGTCTTGAGGATTCCACAGTATGGCCAGTGATGATGAAGACCTGCAGGTGGTGGGCCTACATCCAATATGAAAAAGGACTAGCTCTATAGAACTTCCTATGACGAGTAGATTCAGAGATTGATTGAGATAGCAGCAGCAGTGTCGATGATGATGACTCGATGATGATCATCCAGTGACGATGATCCAGAGAAGATGACTTGTGCTAGAAGAACTGTGCTGAGAAATACTTTCGTAGTTAAGAGGGAGTGTTGATGTATATGTAACTTCGGAATGTATTTTACATATATGTATATTGTATTCCTATAGAGATGGTATTATTCCTCTATAAGGAAGTGTCGTCATTTATATTGTAAATGTCGTAACTTATTCTTGATGGGTTATTAGACCACCTTGTTGGGGTCGGACCTGTATAAGTCATGTGGGTCAAAGGGTTATTAGACCACCCTATTGGGGGTCGTCCATGTGGGTCAAAGGGTTATTAGACCACCCTATTGGGGTTCGGCCCAGTTAGCATTATGTTATGTGGTTAAGTTCGAGCCTACATGAGTTAGGTAAAAAGGCAAGTCATGTCAAAACCCGAAATTTCCGAAAAATTTAAAATTTTTTATTTACAACAATAAATGTTAACTAGATAGTATTTCTGATTTGTTTTTAAATTAACTAACTAAAATAATCTGTTGAAGACTCTGTCTTATTAAAAACTTTGATTTTGGTGATTGTAATTAATGACTGTTTTGTTTTGAACCGCAAGGGAAGAGCTAGTCGTAGTTGACTGGCTTACTTAGCTTACGAGCTAATGCATATGTCGTCTTTTATTTCTCAGGTGTGCCAGCGAAGTAAGGATCACCGTTGGTTGAACTTGGTGAGCATCAATATTCCCTGTACTTACAACTTAAAAGATCGTCAAGATATTTCTTATGCAGATAGTATCCACATGTTCTGCGATAGATTACACTATTCAGTTATAATTATTGTTTTTATAAATATTATGTTATGTTACTGCTGTAACTAGCGATGGAACAATTGTTTGTATCATAAATTATCATCTACGTAAGGTGACATAGCACCAAGTGACTTATTGTCGTTTAAATACCTATGATTTACTGTTTGTCCCTGTAATAATAATCGTAAGTGCAAGAGTGACGCCTCTAGCATTATTCCATTATATTCGACTATACTGCAATGTTAAATGTCAACTTTAAAGTTTATTTCTGTCACATGACTGTGCATGGATTTTAACTACTTTCATGATGGGAACCTGTAGATGAAGCTCTATTTCAATCATCTTATTAATAGAGATTTATTATTCAAATATTGTTTACTGTTACAATAGTATTGGTAGCAATTCCGACGAGTGTATATGATAGCGATTATGTAAAATGTCGGATAGACTTGGTAACATTTCCAGGGTTAAATATCAAGGTATTTTATTTAAGGTTAACTACCTTATTACTTAAATGGTCATGAGAATGTAGCATGCTCATAGCATTAGTCTATGATTTGGTTTAATATATATAACATAAATTGATTGTGCAAAAATCTTGATATTTCCATACGTTGGCAAGCTTTGTATTCTATATAGTATTTAGATTGTATTGATCATAAACTTATGGTTTAAATTGACTATATCTCTTTTATATCGTTGTAGTGATTATGCATTCCAAATGCTTGGAAATCTCGATGATTCATTTGCAAGGCATGCACTTTGTGCCAAATGATTATATATATCATTGTCATCTTGTATGTTGACTTACATATGTAATGATTTGGGAAAATCGGTGTATAATGATTTGGTTGGCAATGGAACTATAGGGTCTCGACCCATGCTACGTTGATTTATTTGGATGCTACGTGGTTCACTCTCCTCCATGCAATTTGTGATATATAAGCGGATTTTGTAAACCCTACAGATTATTGTAGTCGCCTTCGGGCTCGGGTCCTAAGGATGAAACCCTCCCTGTATGAGTTTCGTATTGAAGCCCTGTAATAATATGCAGAGTGTGATGGTTATGGCCTCGGGGTTCCATTCTTTAGCAAGATGAGTCTTCGGCTCTGGTCATGGCGTTTGCTATGGTTTTCATTGTATCGTGGTCTTGTTGTTCCTTCTTTGTTTAAGTCTCTGCTGTTTACAAAACTTTACTGTACTGGTGCGGATATGAGATAGAGTTTCTCTATCGTCCTTAATGTTGTGAGAGGGTTCAAGCATTGGGTTTTGGGTGTGCTTATTGACGGTTTCAAATCCAGTGTAAGGGTTTCGACTGCAAGGATTTTTTTGTCACGGCTGTCATTGAAAGGTTACGAGGGTGTGCTTTGCTCCTTCACCCGACGAGGGTTGGGGTTTCAGTGCCTGCTTCCACCGGTGGCTTTCAGATTTTCCACAGTTACAATACTCAGGTAAGCAATTTCTGTTTTAAGCAAGTGTTGTTTTTATATTTAATCAAACTCTCGGCATAGACAGGGTATTAATATCTCTCGGCATTCGTTAAATGCAGGTCACGCGGCTCTTGAAGGTGTACAGGGCTTTGTCACCCGCGCAGGCTTCTCCGGTAAGCCTGGTTATCCACGGCTGTCTCTTCCTTTGCTGGTTTTGTGGTTAGGGTTGAGTCTTGGAGGGAAACTCCTGTGTGTTGAGGTCATTATCGACCTGATGTTCGTAGGTGCAGTCATATGTATGAAATTGTTTTGTTTGAAATGAAATGGGGTTTTAAAACCCTGTTAAATTTATGGAGAGCCATTCCCGGCCAACTGTATGAGGCCAGGGTTTTTGGTTATGGTTCCGATAATGGCTAAGCATAGGGTTCAACTCTCGCTGTATAAGATTTATATTTAATATATTACTGGCCTGATACGGCCGTGTTTCATTTTCGTGTTTAGTTTAAAATATTTAGAATGTGTTTGAATGTAAAGATAACTGGGTTCTGCGATACCTGCAATGGATGATAACTCTGTTATGATGTACCCTATAATTATCTCTCTGCGTTTTTCTTCGATTTGTAGTATTAAATGACGATAGTGGATGTTTCTCGACTGTGTCTGTAATAGTTGAATAGTATAGGGTTTAATCATGCGAGTTGAGGTTCTATTTTGTGTTCCATAAATATATATGGAATTTGTTAACTTGATAGTGACTGGAAAAGAATTATAACAAAGTTTATTTTGATTCTTGTATTGTTATTAAACGCCACTGTGGATGAAATAATATAAACATAGAACTATGTAATAAGATACTGTAAGTCTGTCTGCCATATAAGGCATTCTTTCATTTGTTTTTCAGTCTGTTGTAGAGATATTGTATGGCTACGGCCGTGTAGGGTTTGGGAACTACTCCAAGGGAGATGTTTGTACTGAATAATATTAATACTGTGTATAATTTAAGATGGTTTGTAATCAGCCAATGATGACTGTGTTAGTCGATAGTTTTTCTGTTGTATTAATATGTTTGTATTGTTTAAAAACCACTCTGTTATTTCTATTATATTGACATGGCTACTGTGTTCTAAAACTAGATAGCAAGCAAATAAAAATCTACAGTTACTAGTGTCTGTGTTTGACTACTGTGTAAATGTTTAAGATTTTGTGAAAACTTGTAACAATGAAATATTGTTACAGTCACCTTTTTATTAATCGATAACTGTCAGACATGTTCTGAGTATAAATAATATTTTAAATGAGTTTTGTTTATCTATTAACTTGATATAGGAAAGACTTGTAACTTAAAGTTTACTAAAATATACAATACATATATATATACAGATAGGTTATTCTGATAGGAATTATCTCAAAATAAACACTAAGATTTGTCTAGATTTGTTCTTATGATTGTTTAATAGTTATAAATCTGGATTATCTATTATCAATATTTCTGTCTATTATTAAACTAATAACAGGAATTCTAGCATATGCATAAACATAGTGTTTATTAACTGTAACAGTGAAAACTAGGTTCTATATAAAATAATATACTCTATTTAAATAAAACAGGAAAACTTCTAAAACATCTGCATTCTGAAATTTATACCAAAGGAAAGTACAGATAATGATTTCCTGAAGTTGAACCCAATCAATACATAGTTGTACTAGTTTATCTCATAGAAAAATAATTTAAACCAATCAACAGGGAGAGTGACAGAACCTGTAGATGGTAGACAATAACAGCAATGGGAGGCTGTTCCTCCCTACCAATTCCTGGAGAGTGCCCAGACAGCACTTCTCAGGACCCCCGATCTTGCTCTGGTCTAACCGGCTGGAATCCAAGTATGGCCAATAATTCCCTCAGCCAAAACAGCTATACTGGAACCAAGTTACTGCAACTTCCTGCTCAAAACACTTCCTTACTGTTTCCCACTTCCTCAATGGGACTCCTGAATAGCATTCATCTGAATGTATTCTCCCTCTAGAACAATTGCTGAACCCCCAGCTCAGTTCATTGAGTAGTATTTAAAAGATTGCCTAGGTCTTAGTTGGGCTAACTGTCATTAATGAGCCACCTGCTCAGATTCCACTTTCTTGGGGAATCATGACCCCAAAATATAGGGAAGTTGCCACCTGCAACTCAGGAAGTGTTTGAGGATGCTGCCACTTGTCTTTTGTCCTTCCACCTAATTCCATCCACCAGTTAGACCAGTAACCTCTTTTAACAGCTCTCCCATGCTGTTGTCTCCATAATTTATTTATTAATAATAATTATTCAGATTTTACATTCCATTTCTGGAGACTCTGCTGAGTCATCCCTTCCTACTTAGCATTAAATTTAACATAATGTTCTCAGGAATATTAAAAATAATTACATTATTTTAATAAAATTGGGGTATGTGACATACACACCCCCTTAAAATGTAACATCGTCCTCGATGTTACTTTATTCTTCTTCTTCAGCTACCTGCTGGAATAGATGGGGATATGCTTCCCGCATCTTACTTTCCAGCTCCCAGGTAGATTCTTCAGGACTAAGGTGCTTCCATTGCACCTTCACTTGTCCAATTATCCGGTTCCGTAGAGTAATTTCCCTCCTCCCGAGGATACAATCCGGTTCTACCAGAACTTCCCCTTCTGGTTCTACCTGTACAATGTTCCAATCAATAACATGAGTAGCATCATGAACATACTTTTTCAAAACAGAGATATGAAAAACATTATGTACTTTTAAATTTGGCGGTAATGCTAACTGATAAGCAACTTGACCAATTCTAGCTAAAATTTCAAATGGACCACAGTAACGTGGTGCTAATTTTGCACAACTTCCTAATCTTAGGGAGCTTTTCTTTGGTCTTACCTTGATGAACACATGTTCACCTACCTGGAACTCTTTAGGAGTTCTTTTCAAGTCTGCTTGACTCTTTTGCCGATCCTGGGCAATCTTCAAGTTGCCCTGCACTTGTTTCACAATCTGTTCCATTTCTTTCAATAAATCAGGTCCTAACACTAATCTATCTACTGGATTACTCCAGGAGATAGGAGTGTTGCATTTTCGTCCATACAAAACCTCAAAAGGACTAAACTTAGCTGATGATTGATAGCTGTTATTGTATGCAAATTCAGCTAAGTGTAAATAATCCTCCCACTTACCTGGTTGATCTTTAACATACATCCTTAACAGATCTTCTAATATTTGATTAACTCGTTCTGTTTGTCCGTCCGTCTGAGGATGGAAAGAGGTGCTGAAATTCAAAGTGGTGTTTAATCCTTTGAACAAGGATCTCCAAAAATTTCCTGTGAATTTAGGATCCCTGTCTGATATAATGACTTTTGGAATACCGTGTAACCGAAAAATCTGTTTTAGAAAGATATCTGCTATGTTTGCAGCCTTGTATGTGGTTTTAACAGGAATAAAATGTGCTGATTTACTTAATTTGTCTACCACTACCATAATTGAATCATTCTGATGTTGGTTTTTGGGTAAACCCGTAATGAAATCCAGGCTGATTATTTCCCATTTCCAGCTAGGAATAGGTAAAGGTTGCAGCAATCCAGCTGGATGTTGATGTTCTGTTTTTACTTGTTGGCAGTCCAAACACTTCGCTAAATATTCAGCAGTTTCAGATTTCATGCTAGGCCAAAAATATTCTTTTCTCAGCATAGTGATAGTCTTTTGATAGCCAGGATGCCCGGAATAAGGGGTTTTATGTATTTCGTCTAAAATTAACAGCTTAACTGTAGGTGCATTAGGGATATACAGCCTGTCCTTAAACAGCAAAAATCCGTTTTCGTTTATACTATACCCTTTTATCAAACTTTCTGTGGGCTGTTCCTTGGCTGTAATTTGTAAGTGTTGATAATTTTCATCTAATTTTATCCCTTCAGCCAGCTGTTTATTTAAATCAGAGGTATAAGTGCTGCTAGCTGATATAAAATTCAGTTTTGCATTCCTGCTCAAGGCATCAGCCACCTTATTTTCCTTCCCTTTTATGTGTTGGATTTCAAAATCGTACTCACTTAGGAATGCCAGCCATCTGGCTTGTCTTGCATTTAGATTTGGCTGGTCTAAAAGGTATTTCAGACCTTTATTATCTGTTAGTAAGGTAAATTTTCTGCCTATTAGGTGGTGTCGCCACATCTTTAAAGCATGAATTACAGCAGCTAATTCTAGGTCATAAGTGGCATAATTCTTTTCATGGATTTTCAGCTTCCTAGATTCGTAAGCAATGACATGTCCTTCTTGAGTCAGCACTCCGCCTAAACCATCATTACAAGCGTCGGTGCAAACTATGAAGTCTTTATTTGGGTCCGCTATTCTAAGAATAGGTGCAGTTGTCAATAAGGTCTTAAGTTTCTTGAAACTTTCTTCACATTTCGCATTCCAATCAAACTTCTTTCCTTTCTTCTGCAAAGAAGTGATTGGATTGGCTATTTTTGAAAAGCCTTCAATAAACCTCCGGTAGTAACCGGTAATTCCCATGAAAGATCTAACGTCCGTCACATCTTTAGGTACTGGCCATTCTTCAATCGCCCGAATCTTTTCGGGATCCACTGAAATCCCTTCCTTAGTGACTACATGTCCTAAGTACTGGATTTCATCTTTGAAGAAGTCACATTTACTAAATTTCGCAAAAAGTTGTTGTTCTCTTAGTTCTTGTAAAACGATACGTAAGTGTTCCTTATGCTCCTCCTCGCTCTTAGAATAGACTAAAATGTCGTCGATAAATACAACAACAAATTTATCTAAGTACTTGTGCATTATGTTGTTCATTAAGCACATGAAAACAGCTGGGGCATTAGTAAGTCCAAATGGCATTACGACAAATTCGTAATGTCCGTACCTGGTTCTAAAAGCTGTTTTGAAAATGTCTTCTTCTTTAATTCTTACCTGATGATAACCCGATCTTAGATCGATCTTAGAGAATACCGTAGCGCCACGTAGTTGATCAAACAGATCATCAATACGAGGTAACGGATACCTGTTTTTGATCGTCATCTTGTTTAGTTGACGATAATCTATGCAAAGTCGCATAGTTCCGTCCTTCTTTTTAACGAAAATTACTGGTGCTCCCCAAGGGGATACGCTGGGTCGGATATAGTTCTTATCTATTAACTCCTTCAACTGAGTTTTTAACTCGTTAAGCTCCAAAATATTCATACGGTATGGGGCTTTTGAACTGGGAACAGCACCTGGTACCAGCTCAATGGTAAAGTCAAGCTCTCTCTTGGGAGGCAATTCTGGGATTTCCTCAGGAAAAACGTCAATAAATTCATTGACGACAGGAATGTTCTCTACTGTTTTCTGGTTGTTCTCAGATTTATCGGTCTCGTCTGTAATAGTTACAGCATAGGTCTTGCACCCTTTCCTGACGGCTCTTTTAAGTTGTAACGCAGAAATCTGCCTAACTACTGTTTTCCTAGGGATACCTCTAACAGTTACTGGCTGTCCACTACTGTTTATACATCTAAAAGTTTTGTCAAAACAGTTTAAAACGACCCTATGTTGTTCCAACCAGTCCATTCCGATAAGTATGTCATAAGAGCCAAGTGGTAAAATGTTCAGTTTAATTGTAGTTCTAAAATCAGTCATGTTTAAGATGCATTCTTTTACATAGCAGTTTACTTTCTTCTTAGCCCCAGTAGCTAATTGTACAGACCAAGAATTATCAAACCTTTCAACAGTCAAATTACATTTTTCTACCAGTTGAGGTGAAATATAACTAAGACTAGCACCTGGATCTATTAATATAGTAACTGGGGTTTTGTTAATCATACCTCCTACTTCCACCATGGAAGTTTGATAGTCAGCCTGACGATTTTCCAACGCTGCATTTATTCTGGGCATAGTTCCTGCAAAATCTCCAACCGTCATTTCGTCTTGAACAGTATGAATATTGTTGACTTGTTTCTTTCTGTTTGGGCAGACTGAAGCATAATGTGGCCCATTACACTCCCAGCACTTGACAGGTTCTTTTCGCTCAAAATTTTTGGTGTAGTTTCCATGGTTATTAGGAATCTCTTTGCTGTTTTTGTAATTGTTTGAATGGCTGACAGCTCCATTTTTGTTTCCTTGGAAACTTTTACTGTTAAAGTGGTTCCCGTTTTTGCCATTCTTGAAACTTTTATGGGGAACAAATTCCTTTTTCTTGTACTCGATCAGATTGCTGTTCTTTTTGGCTTTCCAGCTGGCTATTCCCTCTTTCTTTTTATTCTGTTCGTAACAGAAATTTGCCTTGCGCATAGCTTCTTCCAGTGTTTTGGGGTTGTCATATTCAATTCTGTCCTTGATATGATAGGGCAGGCAACTAAGAAACCGCTGTATTTTTGGTTTCTCTTCGACAAAATACGGTACATAACGCAACAGACTTAAAAATTTACTGTTTAAGTCCTTCATCGTCATAGATCCGAGTTTTAGTTCATAAAATTCTTTAGCCCTTTCTTCATAATATTGCTCGGACAGGAATTTCTTCTTGAAATACCTTTTAAAGGTACTCCAATTAACTTCTCTTTCTTTGATCCCTTTGACCCTTTTCAGGTCTTGCCACCATATATCCGCCTTTCCCGAGAGGTTGTAGATGGCCATTCTTGCCTTTAGCTGATTTGAGTAGTTATAGATCTGAAAATACTTTCTCATCCCGGATAACCAGGATTCGGCCTCTTCTCCAGTTTCAGCTTCTCCATTGAAAGTTGGGGGTTTTATCTTCTTAAACTCCCCGGAAATCTCCTCATAGGGCCGGTACTTTTTCCTTTGGTTGTGCAGCTCAGCTTCGCTGCTGTCACTGCTAGTGTGATAACTGGGTTGTCCCTTTCTTTCTTCAGATGAGGAACTGCTGTCAGATTTAGTTGGTTTTGTCCTTTTTGACCCTCTTGGATGACTAACTTCTTCTGAGTCAGCTGGTTTGCTCCTTACTCCAGTCTGAAATTTTTCTATCAATAACTGATTTAGCTGTTCCTGAGTCTTTAGAATTCTTTCATTATCCCTCTTAACTGTTTCCATTTCTGTCTTTAATCCTCTTATGGTCTGCATCAGCTCAGTGGTGTGAGCAGCTTCTTCTCCCGTCTCAAGTTCTTTTGACATCTGTCTTGTCTCAACATTGGGAGATTCCTCCTCAGCATATTCTCCCAGTTTTTCCATACCTGTCTGTAAAATTCAGAAAAGAAAAATTTCTGTTCTGTAGATGAAACCGAAATATATATTAGTATTTTATAAATAAAACAAAATCTTCTTTTTATGATCATTGTTTGCGGAAGTTTAGTGGAGTCACATACAGGCCTAGTGTCTGAAACTGAGCTCTGATACCACATGTCAAAACCCGAAATTTCCGAAAAATTTAAAAATTTTTATTTACAACAATAAATGTTAACTAGATAGTATTTCTGATTTGTTTTTAAATTAACTAACTAAAATAATCTGTTGAAGACTCTGTCTTATTAAAAACTTTGATTTTGGTGATTGTAATTAATGACTGTTTTGTTTTGAACCGCAAGGGAAGAGCTAGTCGTAGTTGACTGGCTTACTTAGCTTACGAGCTAATGCATATGTCGTCTTTTATTTCTCAGGTGTGCCAGCGAAGTAAGGATCACCGTTGGTTGAACTTGGTGAGCATCAATATTCCCTGTACTTACAACTTAAAAGATCGTCAAGATATTTCTTATGCAGATAGTATCCACATGTTCTGCGATAGATTACACTATTCAGTTATAATTATTGTTTTTATAAATATTATGTTATGTTACTGCTGTAACTAGCGATGGAACAATTGTTTGTATCATAAATTATCATCTACGTAAGGTGACATAGCACCAAGTGACTTATTGTCGTTTAAATACCTATGATTTACTGTTTGTCCCTGTAATAATAATCGTAAGTGCAAGAGTGACGCCTCTAGCATTATTCCATTATATTCGACTATACTGCAATGTTAAATGTCAACTTTAAAGTTTATTTCTGTCACATGACTGTGCATGGATTTTAACTACTTTCATGATGGGAACCTGTAGATGAAGCTCTATTTCAATCATCTTATTAATAGAGATTTATTATTCAAATATTGTTTACTGTTACAATAGTATTGGTAGCAATTCCGACGAGTGTATATGATAGCGATTATGTAAAATGTCGGATAGACTTGGTAACATTTCCAGGGTTAAATATCAAGGTATTTTATTTAAGGTTAACTACCTTATTACTTAAATGGTCATGAGAATGTAGCATGCTCATAGCATTAGTCTATGATTTGGTTTAATATATATAACATAAATTGATTGTGCAAAAATCTTGATATTTCCATACGTTGGCAAGCTTTGTATTCTATATAGTATTTAGATTGTATTGATCATAAACTTATGGTTTAAATTGACTATATCTCTTTTATATCGTTGTAGTGATTATGCATTCCAAATGCTTGGAAATCTCGATGATTCATTTGCAAGGCATGCACTTTGTGCCAAATGATTATATATATCATTGTCATCTTGTATGTTGACTTACATATGTAATGATTTGGGAAAATCGGTGTATAATGATTTGGTTGGCAATGGAACTATAGGGTCTCGACCCATGCTACGTTGATTTATTTGGATGCTACGTGGTTCACTCTCCTCCATGCAATTTGTGATATATAAGCGGATTTTGTAAACCCTACAGATTATTGTAGTCGCCTTCGGGCTCGGGTCCTAAGGATGAAACCCTCCCTGTATGAGTTTCGTATTGAAGCCCTGTAATAATATGCAGAGTGTGATGGTTATGGCCTCGGGGTTCCATTCTTTAGCAAGATGAGTCTTCGGCTCTGGTCATGGCGTTTGCTATGGTTTTCATTGTATCGTGGTCTTGTTGTTCCTTCTTTGTTTAAGTCTCTGCTGTTTACAAAACTTTACTGTACTGGTGCGGATATGAGATAGAGTTTCTCTATCGTCCTTAATGTTGTGAGAGGGTTCAAGCATTGGGTTTTGGGTGTGCTTATTGACGGTTTCAAATCCAGTGTAAGGGTTTCGACTGCAAGGATTTTTTTGTCACGGCTGTCATTGAAAGGTTACGAGGGTGTGCTTTGCTCCTTCACCCGACGAGGGTTGGGGTTTCAGTGCCTGCTTCCACCGGTGGCTTTCAGATTTTCCACAGTTACAATACTCAGGTAAGCAATTTCTGTTTTAAGCAAGTGTTGTTTTTATATTTAATCAAACTCTCGGCATAGACAGGGTATTAATATCTCTCGGCATTCGTTAAATGCAGGTCACGCGGCTCTTGAAGGTGTACAGGGCTTTGTCACCCGCGCAGGCTTCTCCGGTAAGCCTGGTTATCCACGGCTGTCTCTTCCTTTGCTGGTTTTGTGGTTAGGGTTGAGTCTTGGAGGGAAACTCCTGTGTGTTGAGGTCATTATCGACCTGATGTTCGTAGGTGCAGTCATATGTATGAAATTGTTTTGTTTGAAATGAAATGGGGTTTTAAAACCCTGTTAAATTTATGGAGAGCCATTCCCGGCCAACTGTATGAGGCCAGGGTTTTTGGTTATGGTTCCGATAATGGCTAAGCATAGGGTTCAACTCTCGCTGTATAAGATTTATATTTAATATATTACTGGCCTGATACGGCCGTGTTTCATTTTCGTGTTTAGTTTAAAATATTTAGAATGTGTTTGAATGTAAAGATAACTGGGTTCTGCGATACCTGCAATGGATGATAACTCTGTTATGATGTACCCTATAATTATCTCTCTGCGTTTTTCTTCGATTTGTAGTATTAAATGACGATAGTGGATGTTTCTCGACTGTGTCTGTAATAGTTGAATAGTATAGGGTTTAATCATGCGAGTTGAGGTTCTATTTTGTGTTCCATAAATATATATGGAATTTGTTAACTTGATAGTGACTGGAAAAGAATTATAACAAAGTTTATTTTGATTCTTGTATTGTTATTAAACGCCACTGTGGATGAAATAATATAAACATAGAACTATGTAATAAGATACTGTAAGTCTGTCTGCCATATAAGGCATTCTTTCATTTGTTTTTCAGTCTGTTGTAGAGATATTGTATGGCTACGGCCGTGTAGGGTTTGGGAACTACTCCAAGGGAGATGTTTGTACTGAATAATATTAATACTGTGTATAATTTAAGATGGTTTGTAATCAGCCAATGATGACTGTGTTAGTCGATAGTTTTTCTGTTGTATTAATATGTTTGTATTGTTTAAAAACCACTCTGTTATTTCTATTATATTGACATGGCTACTGTGTTCTAAAACTAGATAGCAAGCAAATAAAAATCTACAGTTACTAGTGTCTGTGTTTGACTACTGTGTAAATGTTTAAGATTTTGTGAAAACTTGTAACAATGAAATATTGTTACAGTCACCTTTTTATTAATCGATAACTGTCAGACATGTTCTGAGTATAAATAATATTTTAAATGAGTTTTGTTTATCTATTAACTTGATATAGGAAAGACTTGTAACTTAAAGTTTACTAAAATATACAATACATATATATATACAGATAGGTTATTCTGATAGGAATTATCTCAAAATAAACACTAAGATTTGTCTAGATTTGTTCTTATGATTGTTTAATAGTTATAAATCTGGATTATCTATTATCAATATTTCTGTCTATTATTAAACTAATAACAGGAATTCTAGCATATGCATAAACACAGTGTTTATTAACTGTAACAGTGAAAACTAGGTTCTGTATAAAATAATATACTCTATTTAAATAAAACAGGAAAACTTCTAAAACATCTGCATTCTGAAATTTATACCAAAGGAAAGTACAGATAATGATTTCCTGAAGTTGAACCCAATCAATACATAGTTGTACTAGTTTATCTCATAGAAAAATAATTTAAACCAATCAACAGGGAGAGTGACAGAACCTGTAGATGGTAGACAATAACAGCAATGGGAGGCTGTTCCTCCCTACCAATTCCTGGAGAGTGCCCAGACAGCACTTCTCAGGACCCCCGAGCTTGCTCTGGTCTAACCGGCTGGAATCCAAGTACGGCCAATAATTCCCTCAGCCAAAACAGCTATACTGGAACCAAGTTACTGCAACTTCCTGCTCAAAACACTTCCTTACTGTTTCCCACTTCCTCAATGGGACTCCTGAATAGCATTCATCTGAATGTATTCTCCCTCTAGAACAATTGCTGAACCCCCAGCTCAGTTCATTGAGTAGTATTTAAAAGATTGCCTAGGTCTTAGTTGGGCTAACTGTCATTAATGAGCCACCTGCTCAGATTCCACTTTCTTGGGGAATCATGACCCCAAAATATAGGGAAGTTGCCACCTGCAACTCAGGAAGTGTTTGAGGATGCTGCCACTTGTCTTTTGTCCTTCCACCTAATTCCATCCACCAGTTAGACCAGTAACCTCTTTTAACAGCTCTCCCATGCTGTTGTCTCCATAATTTATTTATTAATAATAATTATTCAGATTTTACATTCCATTTCTGGAGACTCTGCTGAGTCATCCCTTCCTACTTAGCATTAAATTTAACATAATGTTCTCAGGAATATTAAAAATAATTACATTATTTTAATAAAATTGGGGTATGTGACAAGTCAAGTCAAGTATAAATAGAGTGCGGGAGGCACTCTATTTGCTCACTCACTTCTCACACATGCACTCAAGGAGGAGTGGCGCACTTATGGAGGAGGAGGATCTGCTGCTAGGTTATGTCTATCTCTCATGGTTGGTTGTATCATTGCTCTATCTATCTCTGAGGAAGTTATTGGGGTTTTTCACCTTTATGGTTTTCCCCAAGTAAATCTTTGTGTCTCTTGTGTGCTTGCATTATTGTCTCCATGATTGATATGCTGTAGATATGCTGTACATGTTGTTCTCTCAGTTAAGATCCTAGATCAGATTGAATTAAATTCAGAAAATTTAACACCATTCCTTCCTCTATACTTGCAGAAACACAGTCTTCGACTAGTCTCCTGCAGTTACCCACATCTACTTCATCATTACCCACTGACAGAGATTCATTCACAACTACTTCTTCATTACCATCAGCTGCTAATGGTGACCAAGTTCTCCTTTCTGAAGTTATCACTTCAATCCCTTCTCCTACTATTCTCTCATCAATTCCTCAAATTGTTTCTACCCCTATGATTGTTCCTCAAGTTACCATGCCTATGCCCGATGCCATGGCCACTCAAAATCCCTCATTGGTTTCAACAAAAAATGTTATTTCAGTCACTTCTGAAGAAATAGCTGAATGGGAGGATGATGAAATAGTCCCTCTTGGACATTACTTCTACAGTAAGGATAATAAGGTAGTGGTAAAGAGGGGTAAGAAGAGAAGCATTGATAAAAAAGTCTTAGAAGTGTCTGTTCCTAACTAGATAGTCTAGGATCAACAAGCCAGTAACCCTCAGACAGGGGAAATTGAGATAGCTACATCCCTAGGGGCATTTGCAGGAGCAAACCTTGATTCAATACAGGTTCTCAATAGAGAAATTGACCAGAAGAGGGAAGAAGTGGAGAAGCTTCAAGAAGAGCTGGCAAAGGCTAAAGATGAACATCAAATTTATGTTGATGATCTTAGAAGGATTTGGGAAGATAAGTTGGGAGATGAGGAGCGCAAGAGCTAATCTTTGCAGGTTGAACTTCAAAGGTTACAAGCTAAGAATTATACCAATGTTCAGCAAATTACTTTATTGCAAAAACACCGTGAGGATGCAACTCCAAGTGCAGCCTCTTCTACTTTCTTCAAGATGACATCTCAGGAATTCAAGGACTTGGATTCTCAAGTCAATAAAGAGTATCACAAATACTTGGAAAAGCTATTTTGCACATTGGATGAAATTAGAGAAACTCATATCACTTTTGGCAAGATGCTTGGTGCGTTTGAAAGGCAGGAAGGTAAAATGCTTGAGGCTTCCAAGGCATATAATAACATTGTTGAATGGCAGAATTACACCAAAGACATTCCAAAAGGATTTGCCATGCTTAGAAGTTTTCAATTTAAGAAGATCAGAGGTGCGTTGAATACTTGGTTGGAAATAAACGAATCATTTGAAGATATTCTTAAAACAGCCCGAGCCATCTGTAGCAGGCGATGGTATGTAGAAGATAATGTTATGTTAGCTCTCCAGTTTCTTGCCATGGAACTCATCGAAGATGCCTGTCCACCTAAATTGAAGATTGAGGAAATTGCGCATAAGTTTGATGAAGTTCAGCAGCAAATTCAACTTCTAGAAGAAGTCAAGGTTGATGATGTGGAGCAATTGATTAGGAATCCGGTTTCGCTGGAAAGTAAGATCCAAGTCTACATCCGTATATGGCATAAGCTGGCAAAGAATGAGATGGAGACGTTCGAATGCAATGCCCAGTTGGGACTTGAGTCAGCAAATTATCCTATGATAGATGAGCTATTAGAGATTTGGGGAAAATGGCAAGATGTCCTCGGAAATTAGGTTATTTTTTATTTTGTAATCCCTTTTTTTTGTGGATCTCCATTTTTGTACCCTATTGTAGTTCTTATTGGACAGATGCCTCTTTTGAAAAGGAGTGGATAATTTTGGGATTGGGAATCAGCAGGAGACGAATGGGGATTCTTTGTCTTAATGGAGCTTTGTAATTTTGTTTGCAGAACTCATTAATATAGTAAACTAATCTCATTAAATATTTTCCTATTTATTGATCAAGTTTCTTTGACAACGCCTGAGTTCATATCTCAAATTGTCATCTACAGTATGTGATCCCTTTTGCATGTATGAATTAATGCACAGGTCTGTTGTACTGATTTCTCTTATGGCTGATCTATGTATAAAATATCTTGTTGAATTTCTTTAATTAAGATATTTTTCTTTATCGATTTATGCAAATGATTCACATGCTATTTGATCAATGTTAATTTTTCAATTGACACAGTGATCACAGATTGATCTTGAATAGGTTTAAATGACTTGAATTATTCTCTTTTAATTTTTGTTAATTGGTGATGATTTAAGTAAACAAGTAAATGCATCTTTTACATTTCTGTTGGAATTGGCAAACATGCTTGTTCCTTTCACATCAAGACCAATTTGCACAACAACAACTCTTCCTTAGAATAGATTCTAACTTAGATTAAGATCCCTCCCCTCATGCTCTCCACGTGCTGGGGGGATGGCCCCATAGATCATGCTGACATCCGTATCCGGGGGATAATGCTCCTCGAACTCAAGTTTACTTGTGGAAGTAATTGTAAATAAGTAACTTTACACATTTACATTAGTATCATCATATTAGCATTATACGAAAGCTATTTTATTCTTTCTTTTTCTTTTTTTTTAATAGAAACATTCTTTTTTTTAAATAGAAACATTCTTTACTTTATTTTTTTAAATCGAAGCATTATTTTTTTTTTCTTTCTCTAAATAGAATGAAATATCATAAAAAGAATGAAAATTGTTGTTAGTTATTATTATTTTTTAATTAAAGCCCTTCATGCTAGAAGAGAGGTATGAATATATAACCTTCAAATGTGAATTTAAAATATAAAAAAATGCAATTTCTAATTTGAAAAGTGTTCAAAATTGCAATTTTCATTTGTAATTGTTCAAAATTTTAAGTTGAAAAGCTATAACATATAAAAATAGTTTTTCCCGACTTCTGTTTTCCGACAACAAGGATCAACCACGACTTCTTTTTGTAGTTAATTATGAAAACCTGTATCCAACAATTTAGCTATATCCATAATGGAGAACATAAGAAGGATCGACCGACCCTTCTTCCAGTGTCAAAATATTATGAAAAGAATATTGGTAATAAGGGTCGACGAACACTTTTTGCAGTGTGCAACTATTATGAAAATAATATGGGGAATAAGAAGGGTCAGGAAACCCTTCAATTACGAGGGAATTGTAAAAATAGAACACCTTGGAATTTTTATCATATAAAAATGGTTTGTCCTGACTTCCATTTTACGACAAGAAGGATCGGTCTCCCCTACTTTTTGTTGTTAATTGTCAAAACCTTTATCCAGGAATTCAACTATAGCCATAATGGATAATACAATAAGGATCAACTGACCCTTCTTGGAGTGTCGAACTATTATGAAAAGAATATTTGGAATAAGAAGGGTTGGCCGACCTTTCATTTAATATGGAATTGTAACAGTAGAACACCTTGGAGAAAGAGTGACTGCTCTTTCTCTGAGAATATTTCCACTTTCCAGTAAAGTCTTTAAAGAGAAACGTCTATAAATTTTGTTGTTAAAATGTTGATATCTAGTATCCTAGGGTGACACGTGGCATATTTGATTTGTCACACTGAGTATAGGGAGGTTACTATTTTTTATTTGATTTGGCACATTGAATATAGAAAAGTTACTAATGCGGGTTTAACCACAACACAATCAGGAAATGAAAATTCACTTAGTACTTTTAAGGATTAGGCACATGCAAGATTACCCTGTAGTTGGAATGCTAATTGAAAAATTAACATGAATTTATTAATTTATGTTAATCATTTGAAAAAATAGATAAATGTTCTAATTAAATAAATTCACCTAAAACATAAAACACACACAGATTATGAGTAAAGACAAATCCAAACTGTAGATCAAACTAATCAGAGGTAGGAGGAAGGATATGATTAAACATGACAGTGCTATGCAAAGAAAACTAATCAGAGGCAGGACAACTGATTAAATAGATTTTGTTTGGTGATTTAAAAAAAGAAGATATGAACAACCCATCAATATAGAGCGTATGATAATGAATTCTATACCGACATTAGCAGAAAATGGTAGTGGATGCTTGAAATGAAAGAAATAGAGCATAATATTTATGACTTATGTCCCGATACAACTGTATTGGAGAAAACTCACTATGGCTTGGGAATACCACAACAAACAAATGACTGCCAGAAATCTACTAAGTTCTCAAAGCAATGCTATTATAAATGATAATGTTAAAATAATGGAAAAATGTGACCAACCTTGATCCAACGTTTGATGTAGATCCCCATTGGAGCTTTCAATCCATGCACTTGTAATCTGCAAATTAGTCTTGATAGCCAATATCCAACAAGTACATATAATATATAATTGACATTAACATTATCAATAACAATGGTCCATAATATCATAAGCAAATGTAACCCAATGTATAATAAATGACATTCACACCATGAATGGACGAGAATATGAGTATTTCTATTAATGAACAAGAAGAAGGACAAAGTGATATGACCTCTTTCCAGCAACCAATCTGAACGAAGATCTAGATCAATCCACTTGTGCCTCCACCACTTCAATCCTCCATGAATGGCAAACTCAAACTAGAAAGGAGTTTGGAAGGTGAAGATAACTGGTTCACAACTACAAGGATCAATGAGTGTAGACTCAAGATAGGGAAAAAATCAACTAGAGTTATCTTACGATTCTCTTCTTCCTCCCGTCCATAAGCCATATGTGCTCAATATATAGTCCTCTCAAAGGTAGGTGAAAGGACACATTGAGGTGTTACTTGGGAAGATGGAGAGCCAAAGGTCACCCAATGACCGCTTTTTGGGAGTAAAAAGTGATTAAATAGTTGGTTTTACCATTTTACATGCTACTCGCGGGCTATAGGGATGCAACTCGTGGGTACACCTACTATAAAGATGCAACAGGTGGGTAGGAATAAAAATAGGGTAAACTAGTATCACTGAAGGATAAAAATGGATTTGAGTCACTGAAATGGATCCTAAAGGCCAAACAATGCTTATGCTCACAAGGTGGAAGATTTCTGTGTAACAGATGCCCCCTAATGTGTGAGGTCAAAGACTGAAAGTGCTACGATGGCCGAAATACATTATAAAAATCAGAAGTGGAGTGATGGGGACACAAGTGGAAAGAACGGCTCACTCGTCATAATACAATAGTATCTCTGAATACATGTCAGTATAGTACAACAATCTGATACAATGGCCATGAATAGGCAGTACATAATGGATATACGTCACAAGTGATCATAGCCATGATCCCTCTACAGTAAGATATGGTCTTTTGCTAAAAAGAAGACAACTGGTGCAAACTGAAGGTACAAACTATTGAAACCTGAGAGGTGATATCTCAGATGTAAAGTCAAAGTCATATGTAGGATACTAGATGCCACAATCGCCTGGGGTCTTCTACACAAGCCTTTGACAGTGCAAGTCCCCTCAAGTGAATAAAGGAGTTGGGGTCAAACCTGATGAGACATCGTCTGATTAGCGATCAATGATGTATACCGTTAACAGACGCAAGATGACCCACCAATAATGAAAATGGGCATCAAGGCACAGAGCATAATCATCAGAGTGTGAATAAATGGGTTGAAGTCGAACACTAGGATGAATCCATCGATCAGGGGACATTGATGTATTCCCAAAACTGTCAATGGCGAGAGAACCTTCCCCTAATGACTGCAAGCCTCAAGGTACTCAACCGAACTATAAGCCTCAAGTCCCAGAATAAATGAGTTGAAGTCGACGGAATGAGATCACTGGAAGGAGGGCATTAAGGCATCCCCCATCAACCAGCATGAGGTACCAGCAATGCTGAAAGATTTGGAAGATCTTAGGTGAAACGGATTGACTCAATAAGGATGGCCGACATGCAATAGTCAAGAGATCTGAGGAGTGGCCGACACTAGTTTCAGGACTTCCGTTGAACAAGAGCATGAGCAGATGGATAGACTCAGGAAACATAGACTTGACATAAACTGTGCAATGCAGGAGGCATTACAAAGGGCTCCATAATGACTAGAAGCTTAACCAATCGGTGGAGAAAACTGAGAAACAAGTATAGCTCTTAACGCCCAACTATAGTCCCGACTCATAATATGCGGAGTGGAATGAATGCTCTGTTCAAAGGCGACACGATAGCTGCCAAAAAGAAATAATGACCATAATCCCGTCCAGCTTTTTGGAATATTTGATTTTTTTGGTCTTTTTCATATTTGTGAAAAGCTTGAAAAAGAATAAAATTGCTTATAGTACAATAGGTGAGGGAACGAGTGTCAAATAGATAGCAAACTAATCCCAAGCAGTGGAACATACCTATGCTCAATGCAAGGAAGTGCGTGCACGATGTGGACACTCGGGGGTGCGTTCCCTCAAGGTCAAAAGGTCATCAAATTGTGAAGGGTAAATATATAAGCTCTGCAGGGCTCGACAAGGAAAAGTGCTCAGGCACCAGTATAACAATTGAGTAAGCGGGAGCCAGCACAAGGCTCAAGCAACAAGCAGGATGATGCAATGCAATCACAACATGATATAACTGAGGGAATTCGTTAAGGAAGATGGCCAACATAATACAAAGTAGAGTATGAGTCTTTATCACAACGTCATGGCGTAACTACGAAGGACTCCCAATCCTAAGGACAAACAACGGCATGGGCACCAGAACGCATAAAGGGGTTCTTACTAGGGTACCCATGTTTGGGAAAGCCCTACCGCCACATAACGACACTTCTATAATAGTGTGAAGGTTCTGTGTCAGTCACGAAGCGGGGTCGCACCTAGGGTTTATGAAAATGGTCAACAGGTCAAATGCATAATGCATGTGAAAATGGCATCTAACCTATATGCCAGGTGTGAAATGTACCTACCGTAGGTCTGAAATGGTTCAGAACAACTCTTGCCGAGGAAATCTGTTGAAAAAACACTACTCCATAACACGATATTAGTTCACAACGGCTCAAAATGGCAAAAACTATAGAAAAGTGTGTCCATAAAATTATAAATAGTAAAAAAAAATTGTAATTTTCAATTCATTTGCACTATTCACCATTTTGGAGTTTAGTGGTATGTTTTCACCTGAAACTTCGAGTTCCGATCGTGGGAGCTACAAGCGACCGTTCAGCTAACCGTTCGGAGCAGGTTAGTGGTCACTGCCATACCTTTCATTTAAGTGGTTTTATTTCAATTTTGGTCAGTGGGATTTTTTGTTTGGCCAAGCCCTAAATGGCTTTGGCGCTACCCGAAGTCTATAAGTATGTGGGTTGCAGGTAGGGCACCAAATGCGCAGTCAAAAAACTGACTGTCCGCATCTACCTGCCACTGTCTACAATTTAGCCCATGGGTACGGCCGTGAAGAAGTTTTTAAATATGAAACTGACTAAAAATTTCTTGCTTTGCACTCCAGGATGGTTCTAGAGTGGAGGGAAAGAGAGCATGAGTAGGTAGATGAGGCCATGCACAATGATTTGCAAGCACAACAAGCATTGCAAGCATGTGGCTTATATAAATACTGGAGTCTTGGGGGTTTAAGGGCCCAAAACTTACTACTCCATCATTTGATCAACTACTGGGATGTGGATGCTCAACACTTCATCCTCAATGGGAAAACACTGACACTGGAAGTAGAGGATATCTATTTCATTACCGGTTTGTCCCGTAGAGGGGAGGTGGCTAGTCTTCGGTCATGAACCGTGGGTGGTGGGATCACTGTGAAAGATTACATAGCGTGGTATTGCCCCGCCAACACACGAGTAGTGGGAAGCCAAGTGCCGGTCAACCGCATAGTGGACCTGAGCACAAAGATCATAGTGGCTACTTTGGTACAGATCATGGGATCCAAAGCACTACATCAGGCATCCAGACCGGTGATGTTCTATGCATCATAATGCTTGCAGCCTACTATATTCGACTGGTGCACTACTCTGCTGGTGTCTATGAAGACACAACTGATGGAATGCAAAGAGGGTAAGGCCAAAAACTTTGGGTATGGTAGCATCCTCTACAGTTTCTTCTCTGAGAGGGTTTCGGGACTTAGCCCGAGGGTGGATGTCCCACCTCACAGTCTCCGAGATCCATCCCTAACTTGGTGGGCTGAGATACTTACACAACAGGGTGATGGCTATCTGGCATCACCATATACTAAGGAGTTCTTCCGCTGGTGGAACCGGCAGGTGATTGCGATAGAGGACTATCCCAATGTGGGGATAGAATTCAGACAGGACCATGACATGCCGCTCCCACTAGGCGCAGCCTTCGGAGACATCGGTGAGTACTTTTTTGGTTTTGTGTTTCTTAAATTTTTATGGATTTTTTTATTATAGTTGAAATGCAAAATATATTTTTGGTGGTAATGTCATGTGCTAATGGGTGACTATTTTCTTGCAGACAAAGGCCCAGTGAGACTCGAGGGATTCCCGAGACATGGTCGTCGGGGTAGAGATGAGGTGGCAGCAAATGTTGCAGCAAGGCGCACACTCCAGACGTTGCGGCGCAACATATCACGGATGGTTTCCCGAGTACCACTGATAGAGGTAGCCTGACTACCTGAGGCTATGCAGTGCTAGGTAGTGGGTGTTCCTGGTGAGTAGGTGCGGCTACTGCAGTAGATGGCCAACGCAGTACAGTACTACTATGAGACACATCCCATCAAGGCGACAACTAGACCTCCTCGGAGGGAATAGATATCCTGGGGTCTTCACCATTTTTTGTCGCCATTTCTGTATTGGATAAAACTCACTGTGGCTTGGGAATACCACAACAGACAGATGACTACCAGAAATCTACTCAATTCTCAAAGCAATGCTATTATAAATGACAATGTTAAAATAATGGAGAAATGTGACCAACCTCGATCCAACGTTTGATGTAGATCTCCATTGGAGCTTTCAATCCACGCACTTGTAATCTACAAATTAGTCTTGATAGCCAATATCCAACAAGTACATATAACATATAATTGACATTAACATTATCAATAACAATGGTCCATAATATCATAAGCAAATGTAACCCAATGTATAATAAATGGCATTCACACCATGAATGGACGAGAATATGAGTATTTCTATTAATGAACAAGAAGAAGTACAAAGTGATACGACCTCTTGCCGACAACCAATCTGAACCAAGATCTAGATCAATCCACTTGTGCCTAAACCACTTCAATCCTCCATGAATGGCAAACTCAAACTAGAAAGGAGTTTGGAAGGTGAACATAACTGGTTCACAACTACAAGGATCAATGAGTGCAGACTCAATATAGGGCAAAAATCAACTAGAGTTCTCTTACGATTCTCTTCTTCCTCCCATCCATAAGCCATATGTGCTCAATATATAGTCCTCTCAAAGGTAGGTGAAAGGACACATCAAGGCGTTACTTGGAAAAATAGAGAGCCAAAGGTCACCCAATGACTGCTTTTTGGCAGTAAAAGATGATTAAATAGTGGTTTTTACCATTTTACATGCTACCCATAGGCTATAGGGATGAAACTCGCAGGTACGCCTGCTATAAAGATGCAACATGTGGGTAGGAATAAATATAGGGCAAACTGGTATCACTGAAGGATAACAATGGATCTGAGTCACTGAAATGGATCCTAAAGGCCAAACAATGCTGATGGTCATAGGGTGGAAGATTTATGTGTAACAACAACACTTATCCAAGCAGGAAAAAGCATAACAGTATGAATTAAACAGTGAGAGAAACATTCACATAAGAGAAGAAGTAAACAGACTATGAGACGAATAACACAGGAATCTCTAATAGAAAACCTTGCTCTGCCTAGCCAGAGTTTAATAAAATATATCTCAGAGTGCTTAATAACACAAGGAATTCATGAGTCCAACAAAAGTTTCCAATCCTTTCTCCTTCTATTATATTGCTTACATAGATTCTCAGAGCCTTCCGGCTCGAGCTGGATCAACAGGAAGTTGTTACAATGTAGGTGACACCTATTCAAAAAGGTTCGCCACCCTCAGGAATTAGTTACAACAAAATGACAATGCTGGTAAAACTGGCTCAATTTCCTTTTACAAAATTACTGAGCATTTTTACCGAAAGACAATAGACTCTAACAAATAAACAAAATGCTTCAGCGAATATTTACTCCATGCTGCTATCCCACTATCATCGAATCTTCAACGGTTCAATATCATCTTTCCCTTCCCATATTTCTCAATGAGCTTCCATAGCTCGGCAGCAGGAAGATCTGAGGTGGCCAACTGCTTCATTAAGACTCGGATCTCAGTGTGGTCCCTATAAGAGTAGCTTCACAGATGTGCACTAGCCTCCTTGAACATCATGCTTAACTCAAAATCCTTTTCCATTTTCTCCACCACTGTCTTCCCTGATAGCAACTGATCCATACATGCAAAATCTTTGAAATGCACTTTACATCTTGCCAATTCCTTCTGATATTCTTCTTATGTGATCATTGTTCCATCCTCCTCCCAAAAGAGAGGTAACCCTTTCTTGAACAAAGGGTCAAACAAGTCTTTGAAATACTTGATTTGCTGTGCCATGACATCTATTTTATCTTGAATAGCCTTTACCTGCTGGTGCTTGTGCATCACTTTTTTGGCTCCAATGATGATGTAAACCCTATCTGTTACACCAATTGTCTTGGCCTGCTCCTCAGATAAGCCGTTCAGGAATTCGATGGCATTCTCAGTATACTCTACAGGTTTTTTGTTCAATTTCTCATTTGCTGTTGTCACACTACTCTCGGCTAATTTTATCATTGCTTCCTTGTCCAAGAAAAAATCAAGGAAGGGCCTCAATTCCCTGCTTCTTCAACAATGCCATCCTAGATGACCTGCCTGGCCTCTAGCAAGAAATTTTGCCCTGTATCTTGTCTTTCCAACTCATCATATTTACCCTGCAACTCCTGGTGCTTGGCTTCCCAAGTCTCCTTTTCTCTTTCTGCATTATCCTTCAGGGTTTTCAGATTCACATTCTTCTTTTTTAATCTTGTTATTTCCACGTCTTCTAGACTAGCTTCGGCTATAACCCCTACCAAAGAGAAATCACCAGCCTCTATGGATGGAGTGGCCATGCTTTCTACTTCTTGCTCTTTTTGCTGTAGTCTCTTCTCAATCTCTTCCACTCTGGCCTTTGATATTTTCTCACTTACCACCACAGTGTTAGGATATTTAGACACTTAGGAGTTAGTTAAGATCAACTTGTGTAATATATCTGTTAGGGATAGTGTGTTTCTTTAGTATGCATTAGTATGCATTTGTAAATACTTAATCCGACGGTCACGATATGTTTCCGACATAGAGTGATCTGACGGCTCAACTTCTCTTAGATCAAACCAAACCTTGATCTGTGGCTTAACACCCGATTGGTCCATGATCTCTATGTAAAGAGCATGGAGGGTCATTGTTTAGTTGATCGATTATGAGAAGCTCATTTGTAACTTTCTTTCTTTGCATAATAAATTGTCCCGTAGAAGCTATTTGGCCGGGGCCGTGGAGTGTTTCCCTCAAGAGGGTTTAAACCACGTCAAAAAATCGGTGTGTTGATCTGTGATCTGTTTGTGTGAAGTGGTTTCTCTTGGTGTTCGGTCCTTTCGTAGTACCCTGTGTACCCGAACATGGTATCAGAGCTTTTATGAAGTGTCGCTTCCGGTTATGATCTAGATCTTGAACTGTTGTTGTCGAAACTCGAAAGAGTTTCTAATCCTGGTATTTCTATGCATTTTTGGGCTGTGGGAGGTGTTCCATTGCGTCTGGAGTGTCATTTCCATTGGGAAATAGTTTTCGTTTGATCAAAAACGGTTCCCGGTTGCTTCAGAAACGCGTATTTCATCACATCTGAAGGTATAATGTTACAGTGACGCATTTTTTTTATTTCGTTTTTTAAAAAGAAAAAATCTCATATTTCATCTTTTTTACTTTCAGATTTTTTTTGGGTTCGGATTGTTGCTTTCCCATATGCTTATGCTCTTTGCCGTGCACCTTAAGCGATCTCGGCAAATCAGAAATAGAAAGGGAAAGGGTTTTTCTCGGCTGCGTATGGTCTTTGTCGTGCACCTTGCGCGATCTCGGCAAATCAGAAAAAGAGAGAAAACGTAGACTTTTTCGGGCAAGCTAACAAGATCTAACTCCACAAGTGTGGAAAAGTTTTTTTTGTTTCGATTTGTGGTTTGTTTTGCAGGAAAAAGGGCAAACACGCAAACCGAACAAGAAGAGTAAAAAAAAAAAAAAACCCCTTCCTCATTCCCATATTTTACATACCTTTTAATCTAGCTCACTTGGTTCAAAGTTGCTTTATTCCTTCATAGGTCTTGAGTTCAAGTCTTAGGAAGTTACTTTTAAAAGAAAAAGTGCATGCAATTTCTAATTTCAAGTTACTTTATTGTAAAAGTGCATCTCACTTAAACAATAAAAAATAAAAATACAAGTGAGTCACTTAAGTTTTTTTTTGTTGCACTATTTAAAAGTAATATCATTGTAAAAGTGAAATCACTTATTTTGCAAAAGTGGTTCACTTAAAGCAACTTTCTTGTAAAGTGATTGTCAAAAGGTTCATCTTGGGAAGAGGGGGGTTCTTTTTTTTTGCTGGACTTTCTCTAGCTGCCACGTCACTATTGGAGACATCTTCAACAGTTTCTTTGTTTAAGCATAACTTCATCATACAGAGTCAGTTTTCACTGCCGTTTTTTTTTAAACCGCCTATTTTTTTGAGCTCTTCACATCCAAACTATTGGTTTCTTCTTTTATAGCCATTAATTTATAAATATGGCCACCCATTGTGATATTCTACTTAACAGTTCCAACTATTTCTCATGGAAATCTCGTATGGAGGATGTTCTACGAAGTAGGGGACTTTTCAGAATTACCACAGGGAAAGAAAAAGAACCCACTGACGATGATAAGAAAATAAAATGGGAAAATAGATGTGATGAAGCTCGTGGATTGATTGGGATGTCAATCTCTACTGATTTGCGATTCCACATATCTGGAATTGATGAACCTAATGCTGCTTGGGACAAGTTGGAATCTGTGTTTGGTAAACACAATGAAATTCAAGGTCACCAACTCGAAAATGAGTTGATTTCTTTAAATCCAAGTGACTTTTCATGCATTCAAGATTATTTATCTAAGTACAAAACTCTTAAGCTCTTATGTGCAGAATGTAAGATTGAGAGGGAAGACAAACAATGCATTTATCATATTCTTTCCAAACTTGGACCTGCATATTCTGTTTTTGTATCTACATTTTACTCCATGAAAGCATCCTTGAATGCAGCTAGCTATCAAGAGCCTAGTCTTGAATCCTTTTGTGATTCCTTGATTAGGGAACAAGATAAACTCATTCATCTTGGCATAATCAACAATGCAGATACATCTGGGAAAGCCTTATTGTCCCAACAGAAAGAAACGTCCAAGCCTCCCAAGAAACAAAATTTTCGCAATAATAAGTCAAACAAGGGTCCAAAACCCTCTCAGTCAACTCCTTCTTTAAAAAATGACAAAGGATCCAAGCCAAAAGGCAAGAAGACTGAGCGTCATTGCAACTATTGCAGGAAGGATAATCATGATGAATCTAAGTGTTTCAAGAAGATGGCAGCCTTGAAAGCAGCAATGAAGAAGCACCACATCAGCCTAGATTCGCCTTCAGAATCTGCCTCTCATGGACATGCACTTTGTGCTTCTGGTTATTATTATAATGCATCTTCTTCTTCTACTTCAAATGAATGGCTCATTGATTCTGGAGCATCTTATCATATGGCTAAGGATCAAGCCATATTTTCTACTATGCATGAATGTAACACCAAACAAATATTTGTTGGTGATGATAGATCTCTAAGCGTTGTAGGAGCTGGAACAGTTCCAGTAGATAATGGTCATTTTAGTGATGTACTAGGTGTTCCAAGAATTTCCTGCAATTTGTTATCAGTTTATCAGATCAATCATTTTGGTGAAGGTAAAACTGTGACCTTTACACCTCACGAAGTTGTAATCAAGGATTTTAAAGATCCTCAACAGGTCTTAGCTACCAAAATTGTTGATGATATTAGCAGGTTGTACAAGTTTAACAACTTTGGGTCATCACCTTTCCCTTCAGTTTTTGTTGCTCATAGTGATACCTTGAGCAAACTTTGGCATGAGCGATTTGGTCACTTAAATTATCGCTCATTGCAACAACTATGTAAAGAAAATATGGTGACAGGTCTTCCGATGGTATCTTGCAGAGATGGTGTTTGCTCCGGTTGTGTACTCGGAAAACATCATCGGGACAATTTTAACAAACGTGCCTCTTGGCACGCCTCGGTTCCCTTGGAGCTTGTGCATAGTGACTTGTGTGGTCCTATTCCATCTGCTTCATTTTCTGGTTTCAAATATTTCTTAACTTTCATTGATGATTACACCAGACGCACTGTTCTTGGCCTACAAGGCCCTTGTTGAAAAACAATCTGGTCATCAAATTATTAAGTTAAGATCTGACAATGGAGGAGAATATGTTAACAAACAGTTCACTACTTTCTGCACTGAACAAGACATCCAACAACAGCACACTGTTCTATATACATCACAACAAAATGGTGTAGCTGAGCGGAAGAACCGCACTTTAAAAGAAATGGCTAATTGTATGATCCAATCTAAGGGACTAAGTCTTCAATTTTGGGCTGAAGCCATTAATTGTGCAAATTACATAGTTAATCGCACCCCCACTAAAGCATTACAAGGTATAACACCAGAAGAAGCATGGAGTAAAACTAAACCTGATGTAAGTCACTTCCGTGTGTTTGGTAGTGAAGCATGGGCTCACATTCCGGATGAAAAACAGAAAGCATTGCAGCCTAAAAGTGAAAAGTGCATATTTGTTGGATATTCTGAAGATGTAAAAGGTTATAGACTTATTCAACAACATTCTCATGATATAATCATTAGAAGAGATGTTAAATTTGATGAAAATATCTTGTCCTGCGAGCCTAACTCAGCGATTGTGCCATCTTTGGCCTGCGAGCCTGATTCGATGTTTATGCCTTCTTCTTCTTCTTCTTTCAAATTCCTTGACAGGTTTTCAACTCCAGTTTCTGATGATGACATTGAGGATGAAAATCCACCTTCGCCTGATCATGTTCCTCCAGTTGCACAAGCACAAGTGCTTCCTCGATTGGTCCGTTTAACATGTGAAGCAGCTGGTGATCTTGCCGGTGATCCTAGAGATCAACGTTGAACACATTCTCAGTTTCACCGAGCCTCTTCTCTTTTGGCTCAAGTTTCTGAGAATCATGATCCAGAAACCTTTGCAGAAGCTTCAGGGAATCCAGATTGGGATGCAGCCATGGATGAAGAATATCGTTCCTTAATGGCGAACGATAGTTGGGATCTTGTACCTCTTCCAAAAGGAAAAAAACTTGTCAGATGTAAATGGGTCTACAGAACTAAGTATGCATCAGATGGAAGTATTGAAAGACTTAAGGCAAGGTTAGTTGCCAAAGGTTTTTCCAAAGTTGAAGGGATTGACTACAATGAAACCTTTGCTCCCGTCGCAAAAATGAACTCCATCCGCCTTGTTCTTTCCCTTGCAGCCTTACACAACTGGGAAGTCCATCAAATGGATGTCAAGTATTCCTTCTTACATGGTGATTTACAGAAGGAAATTTACATGGAACAACCTCCTGGCTATGTTCAGAATAACTCTAGCCTTGTCTACCGCCTTAAGAAATCCTTATATGGCCTTAAGCAAGCTCCTAGAGCTTGGTATGCCAAAATGGATAACTTTCTCCTTGACACTGGTTTTTCTAGATGCCATTCTGGCCCCAATGTCTATACCAAGAAAGTAGGAAACCATCTCATCATACTTGTTCTATATGTTCATGACCTTATTCTTACTGGTAGTGACTCATATAACCCATGTGAAATCCAGTCTTAAACAAAATTTTGAAATGTCAGACTTAGGACATTTGCATTATTTTCTTGGTCTCCAAGTCCTACAAGCCAAAGAAGGAATCTTTCTTTCTCAGTCTAAGTATGCTTGTGACCTTCTTTGTCGCTTTCACATGGAATATTGTACACCATCCCCTTCTCCCTTCCAGTCTGGAGTCAAACTTTCTGCCACTTGTACTTCACCTGAAGTCGATGCCACCTTGTATCGTCAGCTTGTTGGTAGTCTCTTATATTTGACTCATTCCCGTCCTGACCGTTCATTTTCCGTTGGTCGTGTTACCCGTTATATGCAGACACCTCATGAAAATCACTGGAAAGCAGCTAAAATAATACTTCGATATATTCGAGGTACAGTTCAGTTTGGGATTCATTACAGTACAGGGGGGAAACCTTTGTTGGTTGGTTTCATTGATTCAGATTGGGCCGGCGATCCTGATGATCGAAAGTCTACTGTAGGTTATGTTTTCAGTCTGGGATCTGGACCTATTACTTGGGCTTGTAAGAAACAACAAGCTCTTTCTCTTTCTTCAGCAGAGGCAGAATATCGAGCAACATTTAATGCCAGTCAGGAAGCTTTATGGCTTCGACAGATCCTTTCCGAGTTTGGATTCGAGCAGCAGCAACCTACTCCACTTTGGTGCAACAATCAAAGTTCCATCAAGCTTGACAAAGATCCGGTTCTACACCAACACAACAAACACATTGAGCTACATATGCACTTCATCAGAAATCTTGTTCATGATCGTGTTCTTGAAGTGATCTTTTTCCCTACAAATGATCAAGTTGCAGACATCTTCACCAAGTCTCTTACAGAAGCAAAGTTTTCTAAACTTCGATCTATGTTAGGAGTTCAGGAACTTGTCATTAAGGGGGGATAGACTCTAATGCCTCCTTCCTTCTCCTAATAGTGTCACTTTTGTAAATCCTTCAATCATATCCCAAGTTGTTCTTAAGGGGGGATGTTAGGATATTTAGACACTTAGGAGTTAATTAAGATCAACTTGTGTAATATATCCATTAGGGATAGTGTGTTTCTTTAGTATGCATTAGTATGCATTTGTAAATACTTAATCCGACGGTCACGATATGTTTCCAACATAGAGTTATCCAACGGCTCAACTTCTCTTAGATCAAACCTAACCTTGATCCATGGCTTAACACCCAATTGGTCCATGATCTCTATTTAAAGAGCATGGAGGGTCATTGTTTAGTTGATCAATTATGAGAAGCTCGTTTGTAACTTTCTTTCTTTGCAAAATAAAGTGTCCCGTAGAAGCTATTTGGATGGGGCCGTGGAGTGTTTCCCTCAAGAGGGTTTAAACCACGTCAAAACATCGGTGTGTTGATCTGTGATCTGTTTGTTGTAAGTGGTTGCTCTTGGTGTTCGGTCCTTTGGTAGTACCCTATGTACCCGAACACACAGTGGCTATATCTATCTACCATTGTTTTTCCTTCGCTTCAAGCTTCAATAGCTTGGCTCTATAGTCTGTCCAGTCAGTCTGCAACTTATCCTTCTTTTCCTCCAGTTTTGTTAGCTCAGAGACTGCTACTAATTGGGTAGAGGGTATTTTCAGCCCCTTTTTTAGAGATCGAATGATGTTGTCTTTTTCATTGAGTAGGTTTTGAATAATGTCTTTTTTGTCAGGATGGGCCTCAGTGGCCACTATGTCACCTTGCAATTTTTTGATCTTTTCCTTATGAGATTTGTTTTCCATCTTTTCCTGCTTTAGCTAGTTGGAAACCTTACTCTTATTGACCTATACCTTTGATAGATCCAAAGTTTTCCTCAACAGTTTAGTATAAATAACATCCCTGGTTTCTTTGTGCAAGTTTATTACATCTAGGATAGGGATGTCATCTAAATTCATCCTTAGGTTAATGGCCTTGCTCTTGGTGGCCAAGGCCAAACTAAGGATGTTCTGAGCGAGGCTCCTGCTAGTCACTGGAGACACTTCTTTGCTTGAAATTTTTTTTAGTTCAATATATAACTTGGACTCCTTTAAGGATGCCCATGAGTCCACCTTGTATTCATCTATCAACTCATCTCTAGTCTTGCCTAAGGCAGCAGGCTGAGTGGTTGCTGGTTTAAACACATAATCTTTGATCTCAAATGCTGGTATCTTATCCACTTGTTTCTTTTTTCCTTTATGAGTCCCCACTGGTACTAGCTACTGCTCAGATTCGTCAGTTTTCTACCTCTTAGGGGCTCTCTCAGCTTCCTCTTATGTGTCCATAGGGACACTATCAGCTTCCTTGCTAGAGTTTATTAAGTTGATGGCCATAGGCATGGCTGTTGGAACTTATAGGACTAGGCTAGAAGAGCCAGGCACTGTGGGTGTGTTCCCTTGTGTCAGCAGGGAGGAGCTCTCAAGTGTGTCTATTTCCATATGGATCCTACTAGGGCATTCCAATAAATTTGTAGCTTCTCCCATGCCTGGAATTTCGAAATGCAAAAAATCCTTCATGTTGCTTTCCTTCCTCCTATTGGAAATGATGTGGTGGGGATCATAGTTTAAGGATGCTTCTGTTTTGAAACCCATCTAGTTTATCTTGCATTCGATGGCTGTAAGAGATCCTTTGTTTCTTACTAAGAATGGACCTACAGTCCATGGAAGCACAATATCAGAGCCCTTTCTATGATCTAGAAAGTGCCCAGCTTCTGCCTTCAATTTTTGTCTGATGAATTCTAATGCAAACATTCTGGGGGTCAGGAAAACTGGTAGCACATAGGGTGCATAAGCAAACCCATAAACCCTGATGATTGTGCCATGCTCTGAAAGGAACCAATATCCCACCCTCTTCTCAGGAAAAAGCTGTAGTAACTCCTGCATTTCTGGCAATACTCTAGGAAGCTTCTTTTGGAAAATGACCTGATAAACCTCAGACATGATCTCATCATGGAACTTGGTGTAATCAGTGTACATATCCTGAGTAAGTAGTACCTCAAGCATTTGCAAATTTTCCTCATTGAATGCTAGGAACATTTTTAGTAAGTAGGACTGAAATCTGAAAATCCTTGTTTCCTGGAAATTCTTTAGCTGGGAGTGTATACTTTCAACCAAAAATTCATCAAACCTGAGGCATGCACATTGGGTAGACTGGCTTGGGTCATCTGATTCCAGGGGGTAGGTACCTCGGACAAAAAGAAAACTTATTAGAGGTTCTGTGACATACATATCAGAGTCTATACCTAGGAATTGGCTAATCATGGCGATAACACCTCTAGATTCTTCCGTGAAGAGTCTGGATTCAGTTGGGAAATCCTGCTCTTGTATTTGGACAGTAGGATTCATACACGACCTGTAGAAATTCTGTTTTACTTTAGTAAGGGATTGTCTAAAAAACCGAATTAGGGCTTCCTCGGTATACCTTATAACTTTCTGGCAAAACTCTTGTGGGACTGACAAGGCTTTTCTAAGGGTTTGGGTATCGATTTCTCAAAGGATATTGGACTTGGAAGCGTCCATGATTTCCCTCTCGGTAGAAGAGTAGTTAGAGGTGCACCATTCAACAAATTCAGGAAAACCAAGGGTTTGGCCGACTATAAACATATGGAAATAGGACTAGTGGACCTGGTGCACGCCTATACCACGCTTCCTAACCAATTTCAACTTGTTTTTTACAGTTTCCATGGGGTCACCGGTCATCATAGTGTCGTAGACCTCTGCATCTCTGTCTGTAAACAGTGTTTCTATGGGTTCTCTATCACTCAATTCAGCCATTAAATAGTTTACTGAAGAGTAGATAACCTACCTATTTTTTTGAGGTTGGCTTGGGCCCCTGGTTGACCTGTCTGTTTCTTCACAACTTGCTCCTGTCTCTTTCAGATGCAAAATAGGAATCGAGTTCTCTGTGCAGGCGTGTTTTTTATATTATTTGTCCTTTGCTATCACCCCTGCATCTCCTGCGGCGTGGAAGCTTCCCTGGCCATCCATTTTCCTGATCCCTGGTGGCCTCGAATCCCACAACAATGTTGCCTCAAATCCTGGCCATCAAACGCTGTGAATTTTACCAACTTCATGGATTTTGCTTGCATTGATGTTTTGTGCAAGTTAGATCGATGAACAAAACCTCGGCCATAGATCTCGGCATCCTCAGATCTGCACTATCCAAACCTACGGGCCTCTACCAAAAGTTCACGGATCCGAAAGTTTGTTTGCTCCATGCATGTCGTATCAGAGAAGTAGTTCCCAACTCTCAATCTGCTCCATTGGCCGTTGATCTGCTACTTAAGATGCTTGTGGGCTAAACCTACCGCCTCCATCTAGAACACATCACCCTTTTTGTGCGAAGCGTGCTCATGATTGTAGATCTTCACCACCGTCGATCTAGACCGTTTATTTGCGCAGATATGTAATTGTAGGTGGACCTCAGCAATTTAATTCTCCTTGCAAAATTTTGGGCTTGGGATTTGATAAGTTCACCCTTCATGCCATCAATACCTACCCAGATGATTCTATTTTGCTTATACCACCGAGGCTTTCTCCATTCTTTTTAGAAATTGAGCCTCCCAGTTTTATCCAAGACAATGCTAGTGCTAACACTGATAAGATAAACAGGCAAGCTAAACTTCATTTTAATCACCCGGTGTAATATCATCCACAAGATCAAGACAAATCGACAGTTAAAATGGAAACATGCCGGAAGGAAAAGAAGGGTTGTGGGGTTTTATTTCATAAATATATACATTCTTTCCGCAATCCTCAATCAGCAATTGCGGGTTGCAGGTTCTGGAAATAAAACATATCAAAACCAAAAACCAACATTCCGCAATCGGCTAAGTTATAACATATAAAAATCGTTTTTTCCCGATTTCATGTTTTTTGAATAGCCAGTCAATCGGCTAAGTTATAGCATATAAAAATCATTTGTCCTAACTTCTATTTTCCAACAAGAAGGATCGGCTACCCCTTCTTTTCATAGTGAATTGTGAAAACGTTTATCCAGTAATTCAGCTATATCCATAATGGAATACACAAGAAGGATCGACTGGCCCTTTTTACAGTGGTGAATTATTATGAAAATAATATTTGGAACAAGAAGGGTCGAGCGACCCTTCTTGCAGTGTCGAACTATTATGATAATAATATTAGGAATATGAAGGGTCGGTCGACCTTTCAATTACGAGGCAATTTTAAAAATAGAACACCTTGGAAGTTTTAACCTATAAAAAATGGTTTCTCCTGACTTCCGTTTTTCGACAAGAAGGATAGGCCGCCCCTTCTTTTCGTAGTTAATTTTGAAAACCTTTATCCAACAATTCGGCTATATCTATAATAGAGAACACAAGAAGGACGACCGACTCTTCTTGCAGTATCAAACTATTATGAAAATAATATTTGGAATAAGAAGGGTCGGCAGACTGTACACTTACAAGGGAATCGTAACAATAGAACACCTTTGGAAAAGAGTGGTCGCTCTTTCTCTGAGAATACTTCTACTTGCCAACATAGTCTTTGAAGCAAAATGTCTATAAATTTTATTTTTTAAATGTTGATATCTAATATCCCGGAGTGACACCCGGAACGATCATATTGTGACATGTGGCATATTTGATTTGGCACATTCAGTATTAGAAATATAGTTGGCTCACATTGAATATTGGCTCGTATAGAATATTTTTTCCTATGAGCACTGCTGAAGTTAGTAATTTGAGTATAGTGGATCATATTTTAGTATTTAGGTAGTTACTCTAAGGATAATTACTTGATTTTAAGTGTAGTGGATAAACCGCTTCTAAAGGACAATTATTCTTAAGCACAATTACAACACTTAACGACAGTTAGTGTGCAAATTATGACACTTATCACAAATCCAATTTTCTAACAAACAACCATCCATTATCAATCCCAATGGCTATAAGTTGTATCAGTTTCCTTTTATAAAAATTTAATGAAAATGAGAAAATACAACTTTTTGTTGACCAAGTGGAAATTTAGAAACACAACAATTTTTGTTGCTTAAAACTGCCACATAGAGAAAAAAAATTAGAAACCAATTTTGTCTACTATCAACCCTTGAGAACATCCACCACTTTGAACACTATTTCCCATATCTTTCTCGTTGTGCCTTGGCTACTGCAACGCCCTTATCATTTATTCTAATTTTTTCTACTGCAAGGCCCTTCTTGGTGACCATGCCCATATGATGCTATTTACATCGATCTTCATGTTTTCTTCTACACCAACAACCCATCGTTGTTTTCTATCTAAGCCTTTTTTAAGTATATATATTCCCTGTCCAAAAACGGTCTGGTTTAATTTTTTCCCTTCACCAGATAAAATAATTACCTGTCCATAGTAAATTTATTATTAATATATATTTTAAAATTGATTAAAATTTCACATTTACATAGAAAATAAAAGTTTTTAACTATATAGCAAATGCTCATGGCTGAAAATATTTTCAATGTGTACGTATATTTCCAGGTATGATATGCATAGAAAGGTCCAATGGTTGCATGTCAAGTTAACAATTTGGAGTTTTCTATTTTAATGCCATGTTGTTTTTGTTAACTTATCAAACAAATTAATGATCATGGAAAAAAAAATTAAAATAAATTAGAAAGGTTAGCTGTAAAATGTAAATCCAAATTCTGCTAAGAGTGACCCACAAAAATTAATGGCGGTTTAGAGAATAAAGTGCCCATCAAAAATAGATTTTGGAAAAAAACGTGACAGTTTAACATGATGGTTCCAATATGATAGTACTAGCAACTAACTCTTGACAAATATCACCAATTTCCTTACCCAAAGTGCTCTTTTTTTATCTGATGGCATTTATACCATGCATTTTGATAGACGTCTATTGTGTCTAATCTCATTGTAAACAAGCTTCTTTTTCTGTCATCTCCTTCTTTGGCCACAGGAGCATTTGATCCCATAGAATTTATAACATTCAACTATCAAATTTTCTTAGCACATTCAACTATTGATCAGAGTGGAATTTTTTATATACAAAAATTTGAGCAACAATGTTCGATGCCAATGTTTGAGAGGTGTGCACCCTGATTTATTGCAGGCCTGTAAGGTAACGATCTTAAATTTCATTCAGAAATTTTAGAAGGAGCTGACATATCCACTGCTCACCCCTGGACAACATGCCATACAGGAAAACACCACTTCATCGACCATAATACCAAAGGAGATGTCACCCAAAATTGTTCCCCCAACAAAATCAGTCTCACTCACATTTGTTACAAAACCTATGTAAATGCAATCCTTTCTTTATGAACACATATGTAACAACTTAACTTTTCTCATAATAAAAGAAGATTTATTCTTAGTTGTTGTGATATGTGCTACACTAGTCAAAGTAGAAGATGGTATATCATTCACCTCATTCTCAGTTGTTATGATATGTGCTACCTCATTTACGGAATCATATGGCCTTGTTCGATTACCTTTAACATGTGTATATTCACAATGGGGATTACCTGGAAGGACCATCTGTAAAGGACATTCTTCAAAAACATTCCAAATGTATAACATCCAAAGGAACATTATCGAGGTCAAGCAAAGTGTTTGCAGGCCATCTTATAATAGATCCTTCAAATACACCACAATCCTTGCAATTGCGGAAGACTTTATGAACTAAAATACTAAACTCGTCAACATCTAGTACTTTGAATTGTACAATGTCTCCCTTAAAAATAGTTTGACACTAACTAATCCCCGAGCAACATACTGTGGCTTTAAAGAACATTGATGTATCAAATTAACTAGTAGATTTAGATTGATTATTGTTGAAAGCGCTTGGAACAGAAAGCAATGTTTATGTATTAAAATTGATGATTCTTTTAATTGGCCATACAACAAAAGATCCACTGCTCACCCCTGGACAGCATGCCATACAAGAAAACACCACTTCCTCCACAAGAATACCAAAGGAGAAGTCACCCAAAAATGTTCCTCCAACAAAATTAGTCTCACACACATTTATTACAAAACCTATGGAAATGCAATCCTTTCTTCTGAACACTTATGTAACAACTTAACTTCTCTCATAATAAAAAAAGTTTTATTCTCAGTTGTTGTGATATGTGCTACACTCGTCGAAGTAGAAGCTGGTATATCATTCACCTCATTCTCAGTTGTTATGATATGTGCTAAACTCGTCGAAGAAGGAGCTAGTATATCATTCACCTCGTTCTCGCAAAGAGAGGACCCAATCTGGTTAACGATCTCAGATACAGGCCATTGAATATAACCACCAATAGCCTTTGAAAATGTATCTGCACCTTCTAATCGATAGGGCAATGGAAGAGTTGCATTCAAATCCTTGGTAACATTTACAATGATACATCCTTCATTAATGCTGATATTATGCAAAAAATTTCTTTCTCGAAACAATATTCCTTCAACAACTTTCAATCCATTCAAAAGTAGGTCCACACATTGTTGAGTACCAAAATCCATTTCATAAACAATATATGAAATATAAAATAATAGCACACATTGTTCAGAACCAAAATCCAATTCAGAAGCGTTTTATGAAATATAAAATAACAGGAGCACATTAACAATCATATTTATTTTAAACAAATATATAACATAGATTATAATATATAAAAAATGGTTGTCCGGACTACCAATTTTCCGAATGGTAGGATCGGCTGCCCCTTCTTGTAGAAGAAGCGAACACAAGAAGGATTGAATGACCCTTCTTGCAGTCTAGAAATATTATGAAAAGAATTCTGGGTAGAAGAAGCATCTCCCGCCAGTTCATTTATGAGCACAACCTATGAATGCTAGGCTATCAATACATGTATTTCCAAAATTGTGAACAAGGGAAGAATACTGAGCACAACAAGGGTCAGTCGACACTTCATTTATGAAATAAATTTAAATATATTTAATCTACGAAGGCTATTGTCGACAATTCTGAGCTTCCAACTTCCACTGTAAATAGTAGGGACTCGGACATCATCTAAGTTCTAACATATAAAAATGTTTGTCCCAGCTTCCATTTTCTGAAGAGAAGGATCGGCCGCCCCTTCGTTTAGGATATAATTCTGAACAACTATATCCAGCAATTCACCTATATCCAGAATGGCGAAAGAAAGAAGGATCGACCAACCCTTCTTGCATTCTAGAACTACTATGAATACAATACTGGGCAGAAGAAGGGTCGGCCGCACATTCATTTATGAGGGAATTGTAAAATTATTCAACCTACGAAGGCTAGTACTTCAATTCATCTATATCTAAAATCGTGAACACTGGAATAATACTGAGTATGACTAAGTTATAACATATAAAATTGTTTGCCCCGACTTCTGTTTTTCGAGAAGAAGGATCAGACACCCCTTTGTTTAGTAGATAATTGTCAAAACCTTTATCTAGAAATTGAAAGATATCCATAATGGTGAAGACGAAGAAGGATTGACCGACCTTCTTGCAGTCTCAAGCTATAACGAAAAGAATATTGGGAAGAAGAAGGATCATCTGCCCCTTCCTTTACTAAAGAATTCTAAAAATAGAACCTAGAGAAAGAGCGACTGATCTTTCTCTTTGGATATTTCCACTCTCCAGAAAAATGTGCGAAGCAATGTTCCTATGAAATATGTGTATAGAGTGTCGATATCTACTTTAGCCACTCAGAAAACTCATCCCTGGAGGAAGGAGAATATGCTCTTTCTCCTCAACATCTACTTCCAACACCCCGAAATGGAACAGCCTTATGATAGAGTGACCTCACTTTCATTGACAAAATTTTGACTTGACAGCAAACTCTTTGTAGCAAAACGTTTGTAAATTTTTTCATTCAAATGTCGAAATCTAGTCTCCAGGGTGACACGTGGAATGTTCAGATTGTGCCACGTGGATTTGATTATTCCAGAATTGATCTGTACTACACTCAGGGAAGTAGAAGCTGCTATATCATTCACCACAGTCTCGGCCCAAAAGTATGAAAGAATGTTTTTCTGGTTATTAAATCACAGTCAGAATCTTTCCAACTAATGGCATCACAATTTACATTGTCGTCACTGTTAAATTCATTTTCCAACATGGTCTCCTACCTAAATTTTAAGAACATTTTTATCATCTTTATCTCTAAAACTAAATGCCTTAGTATCGTATGCAAGACCCACATGTGTTCTCACTGCATCCAACAATTTGAGTCATACACCGCATCCAACTATGCAATACATGGGACTTTTCTAGCCAAAATACTGTATTGGTGAACAACTATACCTTAATATTGTTTAAAGCTAGTATTTGATTGCTAAATTTTAATCAATTAAATTAAATACTTAAATTATATATATTTATATTAAAAGAAATTTAATCAATATTATATAAATTAAGACATAAATTTGTGAAAATCCTCACAGCAGATCTAAGAGATGATGTATACCTCACAAGAGTAATTATGTTTAAGCAGGAAAATAGAAGAAGAGTAAACAATACAGTATAATGAGCAACATAATAACATGGTATAGTAGAACTCAGATAGAAGCAATAATACTTCACACACACCAGTTAATTAATCACAATATGGACAAATAAATAGTACAATGGTAGAGAGGATTCAAATGCCCAAGGTGGAAATTCGAATTAGCCTCTCAGAGTGATCATAAGATCAATAGAGTGTCATCGGAGCACAACTAGGTGTCCTCATGATCATCAGAGCACAACTAGAAGTCCTCATCATCATCAGTGGAGTCATCAATGCTCAAGTAACTGTCAACCATCAGTCAAACTAACTCTGGTAGGTGTAACTCAATGTAACTAAGTGTAACTGAGTGTAACTGACTATAACTGAGTGTAACTAAGTGTAACTAAGTGTAACTGACTGTAACTGACTATAATTGAGTGTAACTGAGCGTAACAGAGTGTAACTAAGTGTGACAGAGTGGCAACTGGATTGGTAGGTGAAGAAGGGCAAGTTGCCCCCTAAAATCAAGGAAGAAGGGTGCATTAAGCAACTAGAGGGCTAAAAATGAATAGTGAGAAGCTCCTGGGGATGGCTATCTGAGGGCTAGGTGCTGCACTGATGACTAGGATGCATGCAAACCCTAAATGTGTATGCATGACAGAAAATGTAAATGATCAAAATACTGGCGGGACTAGGATGGAGTATAAGAATATCCTAACACCCCCCCTTAATCCATCCTGGACCCTGGTAACTAAGACCAAAGGTCACCCAATACAATGAATAATAACAATCAATAAACCAACAAAGTGGGAAAATTCCATGGGAAACATACCCCCTCCTCAAAAAATAAACTGTAAGGAACACATAAAAATAAATGCTCCAAACTCAAGCATGTGTGATGCTTGGCCATATGTCTGGAGGTATATTCTTCTTGGGAAGAAGTCGATCATGCTCAAAAAGCATGTGCTTGTACTTGCTCTTCAGATCGAATGTCATGAGAACAAATCCAATAGTATGAGAATGATACTTGAACCTGTGATTCGAATCAGCTGAGGTAGGATCAAATCTGTGAAAGTGCATATAGTCTTTTGTCTTCTCCTTCAAACCACCATGGGTGAGATTATGCCAAAAATAAGTATTACATGTTTGCTTGAAATCAAAATCAGATTTAAGACTTAAAAAACAGTTTCTTGAGATCTCCTTTGAACCAGCAGGGGTGAGATCAAAACTATCATATGCATGAGAAATTATCCCAAGCAGTAATTGCTTAGAATCCAAATTAGATCCAAGACTTGAATCATAGTTTCTTGATATCTCCTTTGAATCATGAGAGGTGAGATCAAAACAAGTAAATGCATGAAAAATTATCCCAAGCGAATGGAAATGGCCATATTCTTCAATGACCTTCTGAAAGCATGAATTTATCATCATATATTAGTATAAAAGAGGAGATAGTTGGGGAGGAGCGAATGAATTACCTTTAGTAGTTGTTTTGACCTCTGAAATAATCATGTGATCATGATGCAAACCAACAATCTCTGGTGCAAGACAGGATTTAGGACCTTCTGCAATATCTAGAGTGTGAGCTGGCACAGAAAGAGAAGAAAGTTTGAGAATGAGCAGAGAATCTGCAAGTTCGTTGTCAACAACTTCAATATGAGATGATACTGGTTCATGATCTGAGAGATCATCAAGGGGAGCGAATGCAACATGATCTGAGAGACCATCAGGAGGAGCGAATGCATCATGATCTGAGAGACCATCAAGTAGAGCGAATACATCACCTTGCCTGCTTTTGAAGGGATTTGGACCAAATCCATCATTCTTTTTGCCGAATCTTTCATCCAGATGAGCCCATAAGTCTTTTGGAGTTTCAATATCAATGATGGTCCGGTACAATATGTAATCAGTCATAGTAAGCTTCATTCTTCCAATGTGCATGTCACCTTTATTCAACCATTTAATCTTCTTTGTAGAGGATTCGAACTCTCTTTCAAAATAGCAATCAAAGAGATCACGACTCTTTAAATATGCTATTGTTTTTGGTTTCCATTCATCATAGTTGAATAGAGTAAGAGGAGTGATTTCTTCTAATTCATGATACATTGAAGCTGTAGAAGACCCGCAAAAACAATATGGAATAACTGCAACTGCTACTGCTGCAAAAATGCAGAAACTGATGCAACTGCTGCACTCGAAATCCTGGTAATAACCTGCAAAAAACTCTCAAGAATGGAGATAAACAATACTCTCAACATGCTTTGATACCATGTGAAAATCCTCACAGCAGATCTAAGAGATGATATATACCTCACAAGAGTAATTATGATTAAGTAGGAAAATAGAAGAAGAGTAAACAATACAGTATAATGAGCAACATAATAATATGGTACAGTAGAACTCAGATAGAAGCAATAATACTTCACACACACTAGTTAATTAATCACAATATGGACAAATAAATAGTACAATGGTAGAGAGGATTCGAATGCCCAAGGTGGCAATTCAAATTATCCTCTAAGAGTGATCATAAGATCAATAGAGTGTCATCAGAGCACAACTAGGTGTCCTCATGATCATCGGAGCACAATTGGAAGTCTTCATCATCATCAGTGGAGTCATCAATGCTCAAGTAACTGTCAACCATCATTCAAACTAACTCTGGTAGGTGTAACTGAGTGTAACTCAATGTAACTAAGTGTAACTGACTGTAACTGAGTGTAACTAAGTGTAACTAACTGTAACTGACTGTAACTGAGTTTGATTGAGTGACAACTGGACTGGTAGGTTAAGAAGGGCGAGTTGCTCCCTAAAATCAAGGAAGAAGGGCACATTAAGCAACTAGAGGGCTAAAACTGAATAGTGAGAAGCTCCTGGGGGCTAGCTAACTGAGTGCTAGGTACTGGAATGATGATTGGGATGCATGCAAACCCTAGAAGGCATGCAAACCCTAAAAGTGCATGCATGACTGAAAATGTAAATGATCAAAATACTGGTGGGACTAGGATGGAGTATAGGAATATCCTAACACCCCCCCTTAATCCATCCTGGGCCCTGGTAACTAAGACCAAAGGTCACCCAATACAATGAATAATAACAATCAATAAACCAAGGAAGTGGGAAAATTCCATGGGAAACATACCCCCTCCTCAAAAAATAGACTGTAAGGCACACATAAAAATAAATGCTCCAAACTCAAGCATGTGTGATGCTTGGTCATATGTCTGGAGGTATCTTCTTCTTGGGAAGAAGTGGATCATGCTCAAAAAGCATGTGCTTGTACTCTCCCTTCAGATCGAATGTGATGAGAACAAATCCCATAGTATGAGAATGATCCTTGAACCCGTGATTCGAATCAGCTAAGGTAGGATCAAATCTGTGAAAGTGCATATAGTCTTTTGTCTTCTCCTTCGAACCACCATGGGTGAGATTATGCCAAAAATAACTATTACATGTTTGCTTGAAATAAAAATCAGATTTAATACTTAAAAAACAGTTTCTTGAGATCTCCTTTGAACCGGCAGGGGTGAGACCAAAACTATCATATGCGTGAGAAATTATCCCAAGTAGTAATTGCTTAGAATCCAAATTAGATCCAAGACTTGCATCATGGTTTCTTGAGATCTACTTTGAACCATGAGAGGTGAGATCAAAACTAGTAGATGCATGAGAAATTATCCCAAGCAAATGGCAATGGCCATATTCTTCAATGACCTTCTGAAAGCATGAATTTATGATCATATAGTAGTATAAAAGAGGAGATAGCTGGAGACGAGCAAATGCATTACCTTCAGTACCTGTTTTGACCTCTGAAATAATCATGTGATCATGATGCAAACCAACAGACTCTTGTACAAGAGAGGATTTAGGACCTTCTACAATATCTAGAGTGTGAGCTGGCACAAAAAGAGAAGAAAGTTTGAGCATGAGCGAAGAATCTGCAAGTTCTTTGTCAACAACTTCAATATGAGATGATACTGGTTCATGATCTGAGAGATCATCAAGGGGAGCGAATGCAACATGATCTGAGAGACCATTAGGAGGAGCAAATGCATCATGATCTGAGAGACCATCAAGTGGAGCGAATGCATCACCTTGCTTGCTTTTGAAGGGATTTGGACCGAATCCATCATTCTTTTTTCCGAATCTTTCATCTAGATGAGCCCATAACTCTTTTGGAGTTTCAATATCAATGATGGTCGGGTACAATAAGTAATCAGTCATAGTAAGCTTCATTCTTCCAATGTGCATGTCAACATTATTCAACCATTTACTCTTCTTTGTAGAGGATTCGAACTCTCTTTCAAAATAGCAATCAAAGAGATCATGGCTCCTTAAATATGCTATTATTTTTGGTTTCGATTCATCATAGTTGAATAGAAAAAGAGGATTGATTTCTTCTAATTCATGATACACTGAAGCTATAGAAGACCCGCAAAAACAATATAGAATAACTGCAACTGCTACTGCTGCAAAATGCAGAAACTTATGCAACAGCTGCACTCGAAATCTTGGTAATAACCTGCAAAAAACTCTCAAGAATGGAGATAAACAATACTCTCAACATGCTCTGATACCATGTGAAAATCCTCACAGCATATCTAAGAGATGATGAATACCTCATAAGAGTAATTATGATTAAGTAGGAAAATAGAAGAAGAGTAAACAATACAGTATAATGAGCAACATAATAATATGGTACAGTAGAACTCAGATAGAAGCAATAATACTTCACACACACTAGTTAATTAATCACAATATGGACAAATAAATAGTACAATGGTAGAGAGGATTCGAATGCCCAAGGTGGCAATTCGAATTAGCCTCTTAGAGTAATCGTAAGATCAATAGAGTGTCATTAGAGCACAACTAGGTGTCCTCATGATCATCGGAGCACAACTGGAAGTCTTCATCATCATCAGTGGAATCATCAATGGTCAAGTAATAGTAAACCATCAGTCAAACTAACTCTGGTAGGTGTAACTGAGTGTAACTCAATGTAACTGAGTGTAACTGACTGTAACTGAGTGTAACTAAGTGTAACTGACTGTAACTGACTGTCACTGACTGTAACTGAGTGTGACTGAGTGACAACTAGACTGGTAGGGGAAGAAGGGTGAGTTGCTCCCTAAAATCAAGGAAGAAGGGCGCATTAAGCAACTGGAGCGATAAAACTGAATCGTGAGAAGCTCTTGGGGGTTGGCTAACTGAGGGCTAGGTGCTGGACTGATGACTGGGATGCATGCAAACCCTAGAATTCATGCAAACCCTAAACGTGTATGCATGACTGAAAATGTAAATGATCAAAATACTGGTGAGACTAGGATGGAGTATAAGAATATCCTAACACCCCCCCTTAATCCATCCTGGGCCCTGGTAACTAAGACCAAAGGTCACCCAATACAATGAATAATAACAATCAATAAACCAAGGAAGTGGGAAAATTCCATGGGAAACATACCCCCTCCTCAAAAAATAGACTGTAAGGCACACATAAAAATAAATGCTCCAAACTCAAGCATGTGTGATGCTTGGTCATATGTCTGGAGGTACATCTTCTTGGGAAGAAGTGGATCATGCTCAAAAAGCATGTACTTGTACTTGCTCTTCAGATCGAATGTGATGAGAACAAATCCCATAGTATGAGAATGATCCTTGAACCTGTGATTCAAATCAACTGAGGTAGGATCAAATCTGTGAAAGTGCATATAGTCTTTTGTCTTCTCCTTCGAACCACCATGGGTGAGATTATGCCAAAAATAACTATTACATGTTTGCTTGAAATCAAAATCAGATTTAAGACTTAAAAAATAGTTTCTTGAAATCACCTTTGACCCAGCAGGTGTGAGATCAAAACTATCATATGCATGAGAAATTATCCCAAGCAGTAATTGCTTAGAATCCAAATTAGATCCAAGACCTGAATCATGGTTTCTCGAGATCTCCTTTGAACCATGAGAGGTGAGATCAAAACGAGTAGATGCATGAGAAATTATCCCAAGTGAATGGGAATGGCCATATTCTTCAATGACGTTCTGAAAGCATGAATTTATGATCATATAGTAGTATAAAAGAGGAGATAGCTGGAGAGGAGCGAATGCATTACCTTCAGTAGTGTTTTTGACCTCTGAAATAATCATGTGATCATGATGCAAACCAACAGACTCTGGTGCAAGAGAGGATTTAGGACCTTCTACATTATCTAGAGTGTGAGCTGGCACAAAAAGAGAAGAAAGTTTGAGCATGAGTGAAGAATCTGCAAGTTCTTTGTCAACAACTTCAATATGACATGATACTGGTTAATCATCTGAGAGATCATCAAGGGGAGCGAATGCAACATGATCTAAGAGACCATCAGGAGGAGCAAATGCATCATGATCTGAGAGACCATCAAGTGGAGCGAATGCATCACCTTGCTTGCTTTTGAAGGGATTTGGACCGAATCCATCATTCTTTTTGCCGAATATTTCATCTAGATGAGCCCATAACTCTTTTGGAGTTTCAATATCAATGATGGTCGGGTACAATAAGTAATCAGTCATAGTAAGCTTCATTCTTCAAATGTGCATGTCACCTTTATTCAACCATTTACTCTTCTTTGTAGAGGATTTGAACTCTCTTTCAAAATAGCAATCAAAGAGATCATGGCTCTTTAAATATGCTATTATTTTTGGTTTCGATTCATCATAGTTGAATAGAAAAAGAGGATTGATTTCTTCTAATTCATGATACACTGAAGCTATAGAAGACCCGCAAAAACAATATAGAATAACTGCAACTGCTACTGCTGCAAAAATTCAGAAACTGATGCAACTGCTGCACTCGAAATCTTAGTAATAACCTGCAAAAAACTATCAAGAATGGAGATAAACAATACTCTCAACATGCTCTGATACCATGTGTTAAGAGATGATGTATACCTCACAAGAGTAATTATGATTAAGTAGGAAAATAGAAGAAGAGTAAACAATACAGTATAATGAGCAACATAATAATATGGTACAGTAGAACTCAGATAGAAGCAATAATACTTCACACACACTAGTTAATTAATCACAATATGGATAAATAAATAGTACAATGGTAGAGAGGATTCGAATGCCCAAGGTGGCAATTCGAATTAGCCTCTTAGAGTGATCATAAGATCAATAGAGTGTCCTCAGAGTACAAATGGAAGTCTTCATCATCATCAGTGGAGTCATCAATGCTCAAGTAACTATCAACCATCAGTCAAACTAACTCTGGTAGGTGTAACTGAGTGTAACTCAATGTAAGTAAGTGTAACTGACTGTAACTGAGTGTAACTAAGTGTAACTGACCGTAACTGACTGTAACTGACTGTAGCTGAGTTTAACTAAGTGACAACTGGACTGGTAGGTTAAGAAGGGCGAGTTGCTCCCTGAAATCAAGGAAGAAGGGTGCATTAAGCAACTGGAGGGATAAAAATGAATAGTGAGAAGCTCCTAGGGGCTGGCTAACTGAGGGCTAGGTGCTGGACTGATGACTGGGATGCATACAAAATGCATGCAAACCCTAGAATGCATGCAAACCCTAAAGGTGCATGCATGACTAAAAATGTAAATGATCAAAATACTGGTGGGACTAGGATGGAGTATAGGAATATCCTAACACCCCCCTTTAATCCATCCTGGGCCCTGGTAATTAAGACCAAAGGTCACCCAATACAATGAATAATAACAATCAATAAGCCAAGGAAGTGGCATAATTCCATGGGAAACATACCCCCCTTCTCAAAAAATAGTCTGTAAGGCACACATAAAAATAAATGTTCCAAACTCAAGCATGTGTGATGCTTGGTCATATGTCTGGAGGTATCTTCTTTTGGGGAAGAAGTGGATCATGCTCCAAAAGCATGTGCTTGTACTTGCTCTTCAGATCGAATGTGATGAGAACAAATCCCATAGTATGAGAATGATCATTGAACCTGTGATTCGAATCAGCTGAGGTAGGATCAAATCTGTGAAAGTGCATATAGTCTTTTGTCTTCTCCTTTGAACCACCATGGGTGAGATTATGCAAAAAATAACTATTACATGTTTGCTTGAAATCAAAATCAGATTTAAGACTTAAAAAACAGTTTCTTGAGATCTCCTTTGAACCAGCACGGGTGAGATCAAAACTATCATATGCATGAGAAATTATCCCAAGCAGTAATTGCTTAGAATCAAAATTAGATCCAAGACTTGAATCATGGTTTCTTGAGATCTCCTTTGAACCATGAGAGGTGAGATCAAAACCAGTAGATGCATGAGAAATTATCCCAAGCGAATGGCAATGGCCATATTCTTGAATGACCTTCTGAAAGCATGAATTTATGATCATATAGTAGTATACAAGAGGAGATAGCTGGAGAGGAGCGAATGCATTACCTTCAGTAGCTATTTTGACGTCTGAAATAATCATGTGATCATGATGCAAACCAACAGACTCTGGTGCAAGAGACGATTTAGTACTTTCTGCAATATCTAGAGTGTGAGCTGGAATAGAAAGAGAAGAAAGTTTGAGCATGAGCGGAGAATCTGCAAGTTCTTTGTCAACAACTTCAATATGAGATGATACTAGTTCATGATATGAGAGATCATCAAGGGGAGCGAATGCAACATGATCTGAGAGACCATCAGGAGGAGCGAATGCATCATGATCTGAGAGACCATCAAGTGGAGCGAATGCATCACCTTGCTTGCTTTTGAAGGGATTTGGATCGAATCCATCATTCGTTTTGCCGAATCTTTCATCCAGATGAGCCCATAACTCTTTTGGAGTTTCAATATTAATGGTGGTCGGGTACAATATGTAATCAGTCATAGTAAGCTTCATTCTTCCAATGTGCATGTCACCTTTATTCAACCATTTAATCTTCTTTGTAGAGGATTCGAACTCTCTTTCAAAATATCAATCAAAGAGATCATGGCTCTTTGAATATGCTATTATTTTTTGTTTCGATTCATCATTGTTGAAAAGAAAAAGAGGAGTGATTTCTTCTAATTCAAGATACATTGAAGCTATAGAAGACCCGCAAAAACAATATAGAATAACTGCAACTGCTACTGCTGCAAAAATGCAGAAACTAATGCAACTGCTGCAATCGAAATCTTGGTAATAACCTGCAAAAAACTCTCAAGAATGGAGGTAAACAATACTCTCAACATGCTCTGATACCATGTGAAAATCCTCACAGCAGATCTAAGAGATGATGTATACCTCACAAGAGTAATTATGATTAAGTAGGAAAATAGAAGAAGAGTAAACAATACAGTATAATGAGCAACATAATAATATGGTATAGTAGAACTCAGATAGAAGCAATAATACTTCACACACACTAGTTAATTAATCACAATATGGACAAATAAATAGTACAATGGTAGAGAGGATTCGAATGCCCAAGGTGGAAATTCGAATTAGCCTCTCAGAGTGATCATAAGATCAATAGAGTGTCATCAGAGCACAACTAGGTGTCCTCATGATCATCGGAGCACAACTGGAAGTCTTCATCATCATCAGTGGAGTCATCAATGGTCAAGTAACTATCAACCATTAGTCAAACTATTTCTGGTAGGTGTAACTAAGTGTAACTCAATGTAACTAAGTGTAACTGAGTGTAACTGGGTGTAACTAAGTGTAACTGACCGTAACTGACTGTAACTGAGTGTAACTCAGTGACAACTGGACTGGTAGGTTAAGAAGGGCGAGTTTCTCCTTAAAATCAGGGAAGAATGGTGCATTAAGCAACTAGAGGGATAAAAATGAATAGCGAGAAGCTCCTGGGGTCTGGCTAACTGAGGGCTAGGTGCTGGAATGATGACTGGGATGCATGCAAAATGCATGCAAACCCTAGAATGCATGCAAACCCTAAAGGTGCATGCATGACTGAAAATGTAAATGATAACAATACTGGTGGGACTAGGATGGAGTATAGGAATATCCTAACACCCCCCTTTAATCCATCCTGGGCGCTGGTAACTAAGACCAAAGGTCACCCAATACAATGAATAATAACAATCAATAAACCAAGGAAGTGGAAAAATTCCATGGGAAACATACCCCCTCCTCAAAAAATAGTTTGTAAGGCACACATAAAAATAAATGCTCCAAACTCAAGCATGTGTGATGCTTGGTCGTATGTATGGAGGTATCTTCTTCTTGGGAAGAAGTGGATCATTCTCAAAAAGCATGTGCTTGTACTTGCTCTTCAGATCGAATGAGATGAGAAAAAATCCCATAGTATGAGAATGATCCTTGAACCTGTGATTCGAATCAGCTGAGGTAGGATGAAATCTGTGAAAGTGCATATAGTATTTTGTCTTCTCCTTCGAAGCAACATGGGTGAGATTATGCCAAAAAATAACTATTACATGTTTTCTTGAAATCAAAATCAGATTTAAGACTTAAAAAACAGTTTCTTGAGATCTCCTCTGAACCAACAGGGGTGAGATCAAAACTATCATATGCATGAGAAATTATCCCAAGCAATGATTGCTTAGAATCCAAATTAGATCCAAGACTTGAATCATGGTTTCTTGAGATCTCCTTTGAACCATGAGAGGTGAGATCAAAACCAGTAGATGCATGAGAAATTATCCCAAGCGAATGGTAATGGCCATATTCTTGAATGACCTTCTGAAAGCATGAATTTATGATCATATAGTAGTATAAAAGAGGAGATAGCTGGAGAGGAGCGAATGCATTACCTTCAGTAGCTGTTTTGACGTCTAAAATAATCATGTGATCATGATGCAAGCCAACAGACTCTGGTAAAAGAGATGATTTAGGAACTTCTGCAATATCTAGAGTGTGAGCTGGCACAGAAAGAGAAGAAAGTTTGAGAATGAGCGGAGAATCTGCAAGTTCTTTGTCAACAACTTCAATATGAGATGATACTGGTTCATGATCTGAGAGATCATCAAGGGGAGCGAATGCAACATGATCTGAGAGATCATCAGGAGGAGCAAATGCATCATGATCTGAGAGACCATCAAGTGGAGCGAATGCATAACTTTTCTTTCTTTTGAAGGAATTTGGACCAAATCCATCATTCTTTTTGCCGAATCTTTCATCCAGATGAGCCCATAACTCTTTTGGAGTTTCAAAATCAATGATGGTCGGGTACAATATGTAATCAGTCAGAGTAAGCTTCATTCTTCCAATGTGCATGTCACCTTTATTCAACCATTTAATCTTCTTTGTAGAGGATTCGAACTCTCTTTCAAAATAGCAATCAAAGAGATCATGGCTCTTTAAATGTGCTATTATTTTTTGTTTCCATTGATCATAGTTGAATAGAGAAAGAGGAGTGATTTCTTCTAATTCAAGATACATTGAAGCTGTAGAAGACCTGCAAAAACAATATAGAATAACTTCAACTGCTACTGCTACAAAAATGCAGAAACTGATGCAACTGCTGCACTCGAAATCTTGGTAATAACCTGCAAAAAACTCTCAAGAATGGAGATAAACAATACTCTCAACATGCTCTGATACCATGTGAAAATCCTCACAGCAGATCTAAGAGATGGTGTATACCTCACATGAGTAGTTATGATTAAGCAGGAAAATAGAAGAAGAGTAAACAATACAGTATAATGAGCAACATAATAATATGGTACAGTAGAACTCAGATAGAAGCAATAATACTTCACACACACTAGTTAATTAATCACAATATGGACAAATAAATAGTACAATGGTAGAGAGGATTCGAATGCCCAAGGTGGCAATTCGAATTAGCCTCTCAGAGTGATCATAAGATCAATAGAGTGTCATCGAAGCACAACTAGGTGTCCTCATGATCATCAGAGCACAACTGGAATTCTTCATCATCATCAGTGGAGTCATCAATGCTCAAGTAACTGTCAACCATCAGTCAAACTAACTATTAGCACTTAGATTTTATTCCGGTTGTAAAAGAATAAGACCTAAGGTAACCTATTTCAAACCAAGCTTTAGGTAGAAGAACTAGCCATTTTCTCTACCACAGAGGGCTCTCTCTTTGATATGTATGCAAAGGTTAAAATATACAAAGGTTCCTTTAAAATTTCTCAAAAAATATTTTCTGGTCGAAAAGGTAAACAAGAAACATTGGGCATGGAGTCAAAGCTTTCAAGATGTATAATAAACCAGCAAGAGATTTTCACCATATAAATTTACGCAGAGGCAAGATAGTAATCAAGTTACAGTCAATTTGATTTTTCAGGCGACATAGAAAGAAGTAAAGACATTCCATCAACAACAGGTATCTATCCAGGATAAGTCTATTGTCAACTTTGGAGAATAAAATGGATATTTAAATGCAAATAAAATGAGGCATAACCAGTATGAATCTCAAGTTATTTCAAATGTTCATTTAAATATAGAAGAAAAACACCATGGGAAATATAACGAAGAAGGTAAACATGCACATATAAAGATAAGGAGAATAACAGACTGCAAGACTGATTAACTCATGAATCTCTGGTATCAAAAGATAGGTATTATCACTGTACTGCCTTTATTTCAAAAATAAACTTCAAAACATACTTGTTTCTCAAAAATTTTCCAACCCTTTCAACAATGACCTCCATTGTTTTTTATACAAAATTTTCAGAAGAAGCTCCACATAACTGCTTCTTCTAACTAATATTTAAAAATATTTAACTAAAAGATAACTGTCTTCGAGTAACCCATAACTGTATTTCAAATAATATTACACATTAAAATAAAAAGTCTTTTTTGCCACTTGGCAAGACTTTTGGATATCATCTTCTCGCCACATGGCAAGAGTTTCAAATGCATTTAAGTATGAACAGAGTATCTGGTCTTTCCGTATTTCTCCACATAATTCCACTGGTCAGCCGTGGGTAAGTCATAATTGGTCATTTCCTTCACCAAGACTCGCATCTCGATATGACCTACATAAGAAATAGGAAGAAGGTTTGCGCAAGTTGAAATCAGCATATTTAAAATTTCAAATTCCCCTGACATTTTCTCCATTAGAATTTTTCCTGTGAGCATGTGATCTATCTGCTGGAATTTTCGGTGATCCATCCTAATATCAAACAGTAATATTTTATAATCATTTGGAGGAATTAATTCACCATTTTCGTTCTAGAAAACTGGGAATCCCTTATTCACTAACTTGTCAAATTGCTTTTTGAACTGGATTACTTCTTTCCTTATTTCTCCTGCTTTGGCCTCGATGTTTTCGATATGTGAGTATTTACCCAAGATCCTTCTGGCCCAAGTGATGACAGAAATTCTGTTTGTTATACTCATGGCTGTCAGGTCTGCCTCGGATAAACTATTTAAAAATGTTATTGCTCTCTGGGCTATTTCTTTCGGCTTTCTATTTAAGCTTTCCCTGACTGCCCGGCAGCTGTCGAAGGCATCTTTGGCTACCTTTTCTTTAACTCTTATATAATCCAGATATGGCCTAAGTTTTTCAACTTCTTTAATGATCTGGTCCCACACCATATGTTTACATCCCTGCATAGCAGCTTGTCCTGTTGCATGAGCAGCCAATCCTTTATTATTACTGCTCAATTCCTGATTATTTGCCTGTAAAGTTTTTATTTCTTTTTCTTTTGCTTCATTTTCTTCTTTTAATTTCTGTATTTCTGCTTTTAACAATTTGATTTCATTATATTTTAAACTTATTTGTGACATTGCCTGTGAAATTCCATCTACACTGGTCTTCTCTTCTTCCGAGCCTGTCTGTACTTGCTGCTGACTATTTTCTGCGAATTGTTTTCTCGCTGTTGCCAACTGTTCTTCTAACATGAACTTTTCTTTTTCGCAACTATCTTTTTCGTCAGAGAGCTTTAGCATTTTAGCTGTGATATCTTTGACTTCGTTAGATAACTCTTCTTTCTCTTTTTCTAATATTGTCAATTCTGCACCTTGAATGAGTACAGCATCTGGGATTTTTAACTTTCGTCTTAATGTTAAAATCACCTCTTCCTTCTCCTGGAGCAGTTTAGTGGCTGCAGCTCCATCTTTATTAGTTAAGTCTATTTGTAGCTTCTTAATTTGCTGTTGTCGAGACTTATTCTCTGCCTTTTCTTGTCTCAACTGATTATTTAATTTGTCTACAGAATTCTTCAGTTTGTCTGCTCTCAATGTGGCCCCTAAATAGTCTGAGTATATGACCTCTCCCGCTTGTCTATGTAACAAAATTTTATCAGGGGCATTTATTTTTGACAAATCTATCTTCATCTCTGAGATCTTGTTTTTGGTCACAACTGAAAATTTTAAAGAATTTTCTTTGACGTTCCTGCTGGTGAATAGGATTACTTCATTATTTGATATATTCCTGACCTTTGGAAACAATACACTTGTTTGTTTCGCGGATTCTTGTTTGTTTTTACTATGTTCATCAAATACATCCATGAAATTTTTGGGTCTATTTACATCATCCTCTACAGGGGTCTCTTCAATATTGTATTCCTTCACTGTAACCTCTGGTATTTCATTTTCTGTCGCTTTTGCTTCTTCTGAAATGGTTGTCAATTCCTGTGACTCATCAGTTTTCAATCGTTTTCCTTTTTCTGTCTCTTCATCATCGATGATCATAATGTCCTGTATAGGTCTTTTCGACCCCACTAATGCAGTATTGATTTCACTTTCTGTTTCCACCGTTGCTTCTTCCAATGACCTTTCTCTGTCGGACTTGTCTGGGATAATTTCTTCTTTGTATTCGAGCCAGTTGGCTCTGTCTGCCATCCCTTCAACAGTTTGATGATTCAGAGCCTTAATACGATGCTCAATTCTTCTTTTGGATATGATATTTAATGGGTCATATTCCAAGGCTGCATCTGTCTCAAAATTCATGTCTTTTAACAACTTCTCTATATATACAGCAGCGTTCTTATTCTTTATTGTGAACAGACCTAATGTGAAAGGGTATTTAATGTCCGTTGCTTGTCTGTGGACTAAAAAATTGTTGTCTTCTACAATCAACTTCTGTCTTAAGAACTCTAAGGCAAAAATGCTCAAGGTGAGGAATGCTGGTAGCACATAGGGTTTATGCTTGAATCCATACAATCTGACCACTGTACTATCTTTCGATAAAAACCAGTCTCCTGTAGCATACTCTGTATTCAGTTGCATTGATACTTGCATTTCCGGCAGTACCCTAGGCAGACTTTTTCCGAAAATCATCTTAAAGATCGTCGAGAGCATGTAATTGATAAAATTGAAAATATTATTTTCCAGTGGAGTTGTAAAAACAATCTCTGGGAACTGTAATTCTTCCTGGCTGGATACCATAATCATTCTCATTAAAAAGGCTTGAAACCTGAAATGTCTGTGCGTGGAAAAATTGACCATCTGGTCATGCATCTTTTCGGCTATGAAGGCTTCAAAATTTAGTCGGGGAATTTGACTTTCGTCAATTCCCGACTGAACTATACTTATTCTGTACAATAAACTCAATTGAAATTCAGTTATATACAAATCCGTATCTAACCCTAAAACTACGGCCAACAGTGTCAAGACCAACTGGGTATTCTCGTTAAAAAGGTTGATATCTAAAGGGTAAGGGAGTTCAGAAATACTAGTCTCTGGTCTGAGACACGTCGACAAAAACACTTCCCTATCACTTTGAGAAGCGTGATGAAAATTTTCAATAATCGAAACCTCAGAAAAAACCTCAGGGACTAGGGTTTGGGGCAAATCTACTTCTAGGGCTCTAATCACTTCGGCTGACTCGATTTTCAAATGGCTCTAGTTTTCTGACTGTTCAAAACAACCCTTTCTTCCCGTGAATAATATTCGGCACACCAGGAGACGAATTCTGGGAAAACAGGAAATTGGTCAGGGCAAAAAGCTATCAGAGATGACTGGTGAACTCTATGCGGGTCTATACCCTCTTTTAATAGCTCAGACAACTTAATTTTTACATCGGAGACCGGGAACCTAATAAGGGTATCGAAAACATCTTCATCTCTGTCTTCTAGGGCATCTTTTGACCTAAAAACGTCTATATCTTGCACAGTCTCCATTTAAATGCTTCTTTTAAACAAAATTCCGTTTAAAGAGTGTGACAGGTCACCAGACCCTACCTGTAAGTGCTTGCTTTTCTCCTTCTGTCGCAATCGCCGGCTTCCACCAGTCTTCGGAGCTCTCCAGGATAACGACACATACAAAATGTCGTTATGTGGAGCCCTTTCTTTTTATATAAGCCTTTTTAGAATAACTTCCTTGCACCTTTACGAACGTGGGTCATCTCCCACCATTGATCTTTGAACCATTATTTTGAACCGTCAGATCTTGTCCCTCTTTATTCCACCGGCAGTATCCGCAATCGAAAAGGCGGTTTCCTTTTCCGGTTTGCTCCCCGCGCGGATTAATCACATATTGACACCTGTTAAGGTGGTTTATTTACCGCGACCCGCTTTCCTTTATATCCCGTGTGCATGTTCCTGGTAGCAGATGAAATATTGGCCGTCGATTTGATTGAGATGTGTATCAGCCTTCCGATCATTATAAAGTATAACGCCACGCGCCATGGCTCTACCAAGCTATCCCTGTTCGCCACGTGCTAGGACCCACCTTGCCACGTAAGGTACCCTTCCATATTTCCGTAATGGGTGGTTCCGCGCGGCGCTATAGTGGTTTCCAATACCACTCTATCCCATGCGCGGATGAATAGATATTGGACACGTGCCTTGGTGGTATTATGTCCGCTACCACCTTCCACCGTTTGCTGACGATTACTTTAGTGACGCGGGATTGATATTAGCCGCAGATCTTGATCCATAATATCTCCGCCGTCGGAAACCGGCTGGAGTTTAACCTTTCCATAAATTTGCTGGCGGACTTTATAAATGTGGGTTTTTATAATATATTTTTTATATAAAAATCTTTATTTCAACCCTTTTGTGATGATTTCTTCTCTTTTAGGTCATTTTAGCAAAAACTCTAGGTTCCTTCAGATCTGGTGTCAACAACTGGCTCCAACTGGGGATGCTATCCTCCCTGCGAGGTAGCAAAGAACATCGTAGACCAAGTGCCTGATCCATTGGGCCGCATTCAAACCACATAACCCTTTTTTTTTTTTTTTTTTTTTTTTTTTTTACACTGTACAGGAACTTTCCTTCACTTCCATCTGTTAGGACAAATAATGTTTGAGGTATCTCCCATTTACTGGCCCTCCAGGATAAAATTCTCCATTGCAATTTTTTAAGATAAATGCATTTTCTCCTTGGCATCCTGCAATAATATATGGACCTTTCCATAAATGTTCAAACTTTCCATGGTGCTCTTCTTTGCTGGAATCCCACTTCAAAACCAAATCATTTATTTGAAAATCCCTTTCCTTAACTTTTCTGTCAAACGTTTTTTTCATTTTTTCTTGATGTATTTGGGTCTTGTTATATGCTTTTTCTCTGAATTCATGCAACTCTATCATTTGATTTATTCTTCTTTGCATATGATTTGGTTCTTCATCAATTTCTTGTAACAATTTCATGACTGGCAATCCTAAAGAAACAGGAAAAACTACTTCTGTACCATATACCAACTGAAAAGGGGAAGTGCCAATTGCTCTTTTTGTACTGATTCTGTCTGCCCATAGAGCATATTTCAGTTTGGTGTGCCAAGCCCTCTTATTATCCTCTAACAACTTCTTTATGATTCTAACCAGACTTTTATTTGAAGATTCGGCCAATCCATTTCCTTGTGGATAATAAGCTGTTGAATGATTTAGATGTATGTGATATTTATGACAGAAATTTATCATCTTTTTTGACTTGAACGCTGGGGCATTATCTGTCACTATCCTTTTAGGGAAACCAAACCTGGACAAAATATTTTCTTCCAAAAATTTCATAATCACCGTCTCTGTAGCATTCCTGGTTGGGATGGCCTCAATCCATTTTGTGAAGTAGTCAGTAGCAGTCAAAATCCACTTGTGTTGTCCTGAAGAATTCGGGTTAATTTCACCAATAAAATCTAACCCCCACTGTTGGAACGGTGCTTCAACTGAAATGGGTTTCAATGGAAACGACAATAATTCTCTTTTTCCATCGAAAATTTGACATTCATGACATTTTGTTATTTCTTTATACACATCGGAATACATGCTAGGCCAGTAAAAACCAGCTCTAAGAATTTTGTTTACTGTAGCTTTCCATGAATGATGTCCTCCACACATACCTTTATGAAATTCCACCATAATATGCTGTGCCTCATTCTCTAAAAGACAATTTAACAATATACCTCCTGGATCTTTCCAAAACAAATTCCCATCCAATATGCAAAACTTTGCAGCTTTCAGTTTTACTGACCTGGCCCTCGTTTTTTCCATGTCTGCAGGTGCTTGGAGATTCTGTAAGACATATACAATATCTGAGTACCAGGGAGATAAAGAGAAATCTTCAATTATTGGTGACTTTGGAACATTCTCGGATGAAGTTTCAGCCATAAAATTTATACTGAGGGAATCCCAATTTGTTTCTGTCATCATCTTAGCTAAACCTTGACCCTTTATTAATTTGGTGGGTTTAATGTCCAGGTCATATTCCAGCAATACTGCTATCCATTTTGCTCTTTTCCCTTCAGGATCTGGTTGCGTAAGAATGTCTTTTACTGCTGCTGATGGAACATGCGCTATTGTATGAGAATGCAAAATATATATCCTGAAATCCTTCAATGCTTTCACCAAAGCATAAGCTTGTTTTTCCATGATGTTGTATTTTAATTCTGCATCTCTCAGAATTTTACTAAAAAATGCAATAGGCTGTTCTATACCTTCTTGATTCTTCTGCAATAATACCCCAGCTACTGTGTGTTCTAATGCATAAGTAAACATAATGAAATCCCTTGTATAATCTGGACTAATTAACACCGGTGCTTCAGTCAATGCTTTCTTGATGTTGTCAAAGGATTTTCTTGCTTCTTCATTCCATTTAATTTCTCTATCTTTTCTCAACATTTCAGTTATATTTCTCAAAATCTCAGCAAAACTAGGAATGAACCTCCTCAACCAATTTACCCTTCCTATGAATGACTGAATCTCTTTCTTACTTCTAGGGATTCCCACCTTTTGTATTGCAGATACTCTCTCCCGATCAATCTTAATTCCTTCTTTGGATATGATATGTCCCAATAACCTTCCTTCTTCCATGCAAAAATGCGATTTCTTTGGATTTAATGAAATTCCAAATCTTCTACATTTTATGAAGACTCTTTCCAAATGTTTCCAGTGATCAGCAGCGTTCTTTGAATAAACAGTGATATCATCCATGTATACCACCACAATTTTGTCTCTTTCATCTGCAAATGCAATATCCATAGCTCTCTGAAATGTTGCTCCTGCATTCATTAGACCAAATGGCATTTTGGCGTACATGAACGTTCCCCAAGGAGTAGTAAAAGCAGTTTTTTCTTGATCCTCTGGATGAACTTTGATTTGATTATAACCCGAAAAACCATCTAGCATGGAAATTCTCTCGGCTCCCACAACTTGTTGTAAAACCTGGTCCATTTTAGGGAGTGGATAATTATCTTTCAAAGAAGCTCTGTTCAAGTTTCTAAAATCCACACACAGCCTTATTTCTCCATTCTTTTTCCTCACAGGTACTAAATTTGCTAACCACTTGGAAAACCTCAGAGACACAATTATCTTAGCATCAAACAACTTCCTCACCTCCTTTTCTATCACTGGCAGTAGCTTGGGATTTATTCTTCTCAATTTTTGCTTAAAAGGCTTTTCACCGGGTTTAATTGGAATTGTATGTTGTATAACCGAAATATCATATTCCTTTAAATCCCCATAGCTCCAAGCAAAAACATCTGAAAACCTTTTCATTACTTCCACACTTTTATCTTCTTCTTTTCTTGGTAATTTCTTTGAAAGTTTTACCAATTTGGGATCTTTTTCAGAACCCAAATTATAATCTTTTACATCTTCAGGTTTTGGTTCAATCTTTGGATTCTTTACCACATCATTTTTATCAAATAGCTTTTCTAAAGGAATTAAACCTCTAGGGATAACATTATTCTTCAGTTGAATAATATCCTTACCTCCGATCCTCTGCTTGAATTTTTCGGCTTCTTCCGGAGAATCCACTTCATCTGGACCCATCTCGTCACCTTCTGCATCAATAGATCTGTAGTTGAACTCACCTGTCATTTCCAAAAAGCGCTTGATCTGTTGGTCATCTTCAAAGACCTGCCAATGTTTGACATTGTCTGGAATAGATGGTCTATGTATGACTTCGATATTATATTCCTTTTTAGAAAAGACGGGAGTTTTGAACGCAGCTCCTGCAGTGGCTAAAGAATCTGCTATAGTGTTGCTAACTCGGGGAATTGAGATGACATCATGTTCATCAAAGAAGTTTTCCAGTAAATCCCACACTTCATTCCTGTAAGATCTCATTTTTGGGTGTTTGGTCTGATAAATAGCTTTTACTTGATTTATAACCAATTCAGAATCTCCGAATACCTCAATCTTTTTTGCTTTCAAATCCTTCAACACATTCAATCCCAGAATTAAGGCCTCATACTCTGCAACATTGTTGGTACACTCAAAATTCAATTGGTAAGAAAACATTAGAAATTCTCTGCCAGGTGTAATTATCCATACTCCTGCTCCAGCTCCTTCTCTGCTTCTAGCTCCATCAAAATGCATCGTCCAAGTACCTTCTTTTCTGATCTTTTCTCTTAACAATTTTTCCTCTTTATTTTCTTTAGGTTCAATTAAATCAATCTTCTCTTTAGATTCAACATCATTGTACAAAATGCAAGAACCCAAATCGGTGTCTAATGCATATATGGCATGTTTCTCAGGTTCTTTTAGATCACTTACCAAATAAGAAGCTCTCTTTTCAGTATACAATCTTCTGTGTACCCCCAACACCGGAATAGTAGCGAAAGACATATCCATTTGTAGAGTTCCCTTTAACTTTGAAGCCCACGACCTGGACAATAACATACCAAACTTTGCAGGAATATCAGCAACCACCACATCCATGAGAATACCTTTGGCTGGTATTTTACTGAGATTGACTGTCAAATCTTTAATCAACCCTAAACATTTAACTTTCCTTGAATCAAAAGAAAATAAGTCATCATATGGTCTTGTGATTTCCAATCCCAAAGAATCTACTACAAGTTTGGGCATCAAATTATGAGAAGCTCCAGAATCCAACATACAGTTATGTACCACTTTATCATGGATATCCAAATTCACATAGAAAGGAGAAACTTCTTCCAAACTATTATCTTCCATTCTTGATCCTAAACAGATATTAGGATTATCATCATCTAATTCCAAAGTGTCTACTTCCACCCGATTTTCTACCTGCATCATCTTGAAAATTTGTTCCTTGTATTCCTTGTTCTTCAGTATTTCATTAAAGGGTACTGAAATCTTGACTTTTGACATTTCATTCTGTATGTTGAAAGGAACCAAATTTTTATCACTTTCCTTCATAGGATCTTTCTTGATGTCTGGAATTACCTTGGGTACATCTTCATTTTCTTTTCTTTTAATTTGTGGTTCAGGTTGACTAGTAGAAGATTTATCAGCATTTCTTTTTGACTTGCCTATTGGTTCTTTCCCTTTGTCAATTACAACATCTCGGTTCCTCAGATTTATCTTTCTTTGAAGATCGTTTATGGCATTTTGATAACCAATATGGTATTGATCACTTCCTATCTCCACACTACAACATTCTCCTTCTGCCATGAACATATCATGTTCCTGTTTAGTCAAATACACTTCTGGATCAGAACTGCCACAATGATGAATATCTCCTTCAGGCATTTCGGCTTCAGCTTCTCCAGCAATATAATTTTCAGGAAAAGGCGGTCGGATTTGATCCTCTTCTGCATTTCTTGGGTTTGGCTGTCCTCTCGGCCTTACAGCTGGAACAAAAGGCCTCCTAAAGTTCGGGTTTCTGATTTGAGGTTCTGTTTGTTCCTTATTTGGAGTTTTGTTGTCCACTACTAATCTTTCTAGCAGCTTTTCCATAGTTTTCATCATTGTTTCGAATTTTATATCTGTAGAGGAAGAAAAAGAAGAAGCTATATTTTGATTATCTTCTCTAATTTTCTTTCTATCCATATCTCTATGTCTCATTTTCCCGGAAGCCATCATATTAGCCTCAACTTCTACTGCATCTTTCATCATTATTGCCAAAGTAGTAGATCTTCTTTCTCTTAATGTGCATGAAAAATCACCCTCAAAAGCATCAGCATAATGTAACTTGGCTGCTCCTACTGGAGGTTTTATATCTGTAGGGATTGAATTATAGACTTTCATAAATCTGGCAGAAAACTCCTGAACTGACTCAAACCCTCCCTTTTTCAGATTGTTATACTGGGTCAATACCTGTGAAGGATTTTTCTGATCTTCCCACCTTTCGATAAAAAGGGTTGTAAAGGCATCATAATTTGCAATAGATCCAGCGGCTAAAGCTCTAAACCACTTTTTCACTTCACCTCTCAAGCTTTGAGCAAACAACCTCATTTTAGCATCATCAAAGTCTACTTCTTCTAAATCAATAAAATCGCTGAAATTATCAACATGTTGCTGTGCTGTATAATTTCCCTCATTATCAAAAGTAAAGATTCTCTGTGCATAATTTTGAGGTAAATCATGTAAAACTGCTGGCAAAATCAAAGGAGCAAATCTGGCAGCCATGGGTGGTGGATTATAAGGTGAAACTACCGTCGCCTGTTGTCTATTACCCTGTACAGGTATTCTTTGGGCTTTGGATATTTCAGGTGCTTTCCTTTCAGATCTTTGTAAATTTTCCCAAACAGATTTTAAAGAATAGTCCCACAAACTTTGTGGATCAACTTTTGTTTCTTTCAAATCAGAATCTGACTTAGTCCTAAACAGAATCTTTTCACTTGAACCAATATTTTCTTCCTCAAACAAATGTTCTTGCAAAGAAGGGAATATATTCGAAAACTGAGAAATACCTTCTTTCGTCTTGCCTTTGACTTTCTCCGTCTTGAGGAGCTTTTCTGGATTGTCTACGCCTGAAAAGAACTGTGAACCGGGATTCCTTCTTGTAGCCACAATGTCTTTCTCAACTTACTCTCAAAACTTCTAAAAACTGTCACAAGTGAAGTCGCCAGGGCAATATCTACAACCAATTTGTTTCAAACTTCCTTGCCCAAGAAATTTGAGCTTTCTTTGTCGTTTATCCCAGGGAAAATTTCACTTTCGTCCCCGGCAGCGGCGCCAAAATATTAGCACTTAGATTTTATTCCGGTTGTAAAAGAATAAGACCTAAGGTAACCTATTTCAAACCAAGCTTTAGGTAGAAGAACTAGCCATTTTCTCTACCACAGAGGGCTCTCTCTTTGATATGTATGCAAAGGTTAAAATATACAAAGGTTCCTTTAAAATTTCTCAAAAAATATTTTCTGGTCGAAAAGGTAAACAAGAAACATTGGGCATGGAGTCAAAGCTTTCAAGATGTATAATAAACCAGCAAGAGATTTTCACCATATAAATTTACGCAGAGGCAAGATAGTAATCAAGTTACAGTCAATTTGATTTTTCAGGCGACATAGAAAGAAGTAAAGACATTCCATCAACAACAGGTATCTATCCAGGATAAGTCTATTGTCAACTTTGGAGAATAAAATGGATATTTAAATGCAAATAAAATGAGGCATAACCAGTATGAATCTCAAGTTATTTCAAATGTTCATTTAAATATAGAAGAAAAACACCATGGGAAATATAACGAAGAAGGTAAACATGCACATATAAAGATAAGGAGAATAACAGACTGCAAGACTGATTAACTCATGAATCTATGGTATCAAAAGATAGGTATTATCACTGTACTGCCTTTATTTCAAAAATAAACTTCAAAACATACTTGTTTCTCAAAAAATTTCCAACCCTTTCAACAATGACCTCCATTGTTTTTTATACAAAATTTTCAGAAGAAGCTCCACATAACTGCTTCTTCTAACTAATAATTAAAAATATTTAACTAAAAGATAACTGTCTTCGAGTAACCCATAACTGTCTTTCAAATAATATTACACATTAAAATAAAAAGTCTTTTTTGCCACTTGGCAAGACTTTTGGATATCATCTTCTCGCCACATGGCAAGAGTTTCAAATGCATTTAAGTATGAACAGAGTATCTGGTCTTTCCGTATTTCTCCACATAATTCCACTGGTCAGCCGTGGGTAAGTCATAATTGGTCATTTCCTTCACCAAGACTCGCATCTCGATATGACCTGCATAAGAAATAGGAAGAAGGTTTGCGCAAGTTGAAATCAGCATATTTAAAATTTCAAATTCCCCTGACATTTTCTCCATTAGAATTTTTCCTGTGAGCATGTGATCTATCTGCTGGAATTTTCGGTGATCCATCCTAATATCAAACAGTAATCTTTTATAATCATTTGGAGGAATTAATTCACCATTTTCGTTCCAGAAAACTGGGAATCCCTTATTCACTAACTTTTCAAATTGCTTTTTGAACTGGATTACTTCTTTCCTTATTTCTCCTGCTTTGGCCTCGATGTTTTCGATATGTGAGTATTTGCCCAAGATCCTTCTGGCCCAAGTGATGACAGAAATTCTGTTTGTTATACTCATGGCTGTCAGGTCTGCCTCGGACAAACTATTTAAAAATGTTATTGCTCTCTGGGCTATTTCTTTCGGCTTTCTATTTAAGCTTTCCCTGACTGCCCGGCAGCTGTCGAAGGCATCTTTGGCTACCTTTTCTTTAACTCTTATATAATCCAGATATGGCCTAAGTTTTTCAACTTCTTTAATGATCTGGTCCCACACCATATGTTTACATCCCTGCATAGCAGCTTGTCCTGTTGCATGAGCAGCCAATCCTTTATTATTACTGCTCAATTCCTGATTATTTGCCTGTAAAGTTTTTATTTCTTTTTCTTTTGCTTCATTTTCTTCTTTTAATTTTTGTATTTCTGCTTTTAACAATTTGATTTCATTATCTTTTAAACTTATTTGTGACATTGCCTGTGAAATTCCATCTACACTGGTCTTCTCTTCTTCCGAGCCTGTCTGTACTTGCTGCTGACTATTTTCTGCTAATTGTTTTCTCGCTGTTGCCAACTGTTCTTCTAACATGAACTTTTCTTTTTCCCAACTATCTTTTTCGTCAGAGAGCTTTAGCATTTTAGCTGTGATATCTTTGACTTCGTTAGATAACTCTTCTTTCTCTTTTTCTAATATTGTCAATTCTGCACCTTGAATGAGTACAGCATCTGGGATTTTTAACTTTCGTCTTAATGTTAAAATCACCTCTTCCTTCTCCTGGAGCAGTTTAGTGGCTGCAGCTCCATCTTTATTAGTTAAGTCTATTTGTAGCTTCTTAATTTGCTGTTGTCGAGACTTATTCTCTGCCTTTTCTTGTCTCAACTGATTATTTAATTTGTCTACAGAATTCTTCAGTTTGTCTTCTCTCAATGTGGCCCCTAAATAGTCTGAGTATATGACCTCTCCCGCTTGTCTATGTAACAAAATTTTATCAGGGGCATTTATTTTTGACAAATCTATCTTCATCTATGAGATCTTGTTTTTGGTCACAACTGAAAATTTTAAAGAATTTTCTTTGACGTTCCTGCTGGTGAATAGGCTTACTTCATTATTTGATATATTCCTGACCTTTGGAAACAATAGACTTGTTTGTTTCGCGGATTCTTGTTTGTTTTTACTATGTTCATCAAATACATCCATGAAATTTTTGGGTCTATTTACATCATCCTCTACAGGGGTCTCTTCAATATTGTATTCCTTCACTGTAACCTCTGGTATTTCATTTTCTATCGCTTTTGCTTCTTCTGAAATGGTTGTCAATTCCTGTGACTCATCAGTTTTCAATCATTTTCCTTTTTCTGTCTCTTCATCATCGATGATCATAATGTCCTGTATAGGTCTTTTGGACCCCACTAATGCAGTATTGATTTCACTTTCTGTTTCCGCCGTTGCTTCTTCCAATGACCTTTCTCTGTCGGACTTGTCCGGGATAATTTCTTCTTTGTATTCGAGCCAGTTGGCTCTGTCTGCCATCCCTTCAACAGTTTGATGATTCAGAGCCTTAATACGATGCTCAATTCTTCTTTTGGATATGATATTTAATGGGTCATATTCCAAGGCTGCATCTGTCTCAAAATTCATGTCTTTTAACAACTTCTCTATATATACAGCAGCGTTCTTATTCTTTATTGTGAATGGACCTAATGTGAAAGGGTATTTAATGTCCGTTGCTTGTCTGTGGACTAAAAAATTGTTGTCTTCTACAATCAACTTCTGTCTTAAGAACTCTAAGGCAAAAATCCTCAAGGTGAGGAATGCTGGTAGCACATAGGGTTAATGCTTGAATCCATACAATCTGACCACTGTACTATCTTTCGATAAAAACCAGTCTCCTGTAGCATACTCTGTATTCAGTTGCATTGATACTTGCATTTTCGGCAGTACCCTAGGCAGACTTTTTCCGAAAATCATCTTAAAGATCGTCGAGAGCATGTAATTGATAAAATTGAAAATATTATTTTCCAGTGGAGTTGTAAAAACAATCTCTGGGAACTGTAATTCTTCCTGGCTGGATACCATAATCATTCTCATTAAAAAGGATTGAAACCTGAAATGTCTGTGCGTGGAAAAATTGACCATCTGGTCATGCATATTTTCGGCTATGAAGGCTTCAAAATTTAGTCGGGGAATTTGAGTTTCGTCAATTTCCGACTGAACTATACTTATTCTGTACAATAAACTCAATTGAAATTCAGTTATATACAAATCTGTATCTAACCCTAAAACTACGGCCAACAGTGTCAAGACCAACTGGGCATTCTCGTTAAAAATGTTGATATCTAAAGGGTAAGGGAGTTCAGAAATACTAGTCTCTGGTCTGAGACACGTCGACAAAAACACTTCCCTATCACTTTGAGAAGCGTGATGAAAATTTTCAATAATCGAAACCTCAGAAAAAACCTCAGGGACTAGGTTTGGGGCAAATCTACTTCTAGGGCTCTAATCACTTCGGCTGACTCGATTTTGCAAATGGATCTAGTTTTCTGACTGTTCAAAACAACCCTTTCTTCCCGTGAATAATTTTCGGCACACCAGGAGACGAATTCTGGGAAAACAGGAAATTGCTCAGGGCAAAAAGCTATCAGAGATGACTGGTGAACTCTATGCGGGTCTATACCCTCTTTTAATAGCTCAGACAACTTAATTTTTACATCGGAGACCGGGAACCTAATAAGGGTATCGAAAACATCTTCATATCTGTCTTCTAGGGCATCTTTTGACCTAAAAACGTCTATATCTTGCACTGTCTCCATTTAAATGCTTCTTTTAAACAAAATTCCGTTTAAAGAGTGTGACAGGTCACCAGACCCTACCTGTAAGTGCTTGCTTTTCGCCTTCTGTCGCAATCGCCGGCTTCCACCAGTCTTCGGAGCTCTCCAGGATAACGACACATACAAAATGCCGTTATGTGGAGCCCTTTCTTTTTATATAAGCCTTTTTAGAATAACTTCCTTGCACCTTTACGAACGTGGGTCATCTCCCACCATTGATATTTGAACCATTATTTTGAACCATCAGATCTTGTCCCTCTTTATTCCACCGGCAGTATCCGCGATCGAAAAGGCGGTTTCCTTTTCCGGTTTGCTCACCGCGCGGATTAATCACATATTGACACCTGTTAAGGCGGTTTATTTACCGCGACCGCTTTCCTTTATATCCCGTGTGCATGTTCCTGGTAGCGGATGAAATATTGGCCGTCGATTTGATTGAGATGTGTATCAGCCTTCCGATCATTATAAAGTATAACGCCACGCGCCATGGCTCTACCAAGCTATCCCTGTTCGCCACGTGCTAGGACCCACCTTGCAACGTAAGGTACCCTTCCATATTTCCGTAATGGGTGGTTCCGCGCGGCGCTATAGTGGTTTCCAATACCACTCTATCCCATGCGCGGATGAATAGATATTGGACACGTGCCTTGGTGGTATTATGTCCGCTACCACCTTCCACCGTTTGCTGACGATTACTTTAGCGACGCGGGATTGATATTAGCCGCAGATCTTGATCCATAATATCTCCGCCGTCGGAAACCGGCTGGAGTTTAACCTTTCCATAAATTTGCTGGCGGACTTTATAAATGTGGGTTTTTATAATATATTTTTTATATAAAAATCTTTATTTCAACGCTTTTGTGATGATTTCTTCTCTTTTAGGTCATTTTAGCAAAAACTCTAGGTTCCTTCAGATCTGGTGTCAACACTAACTTTGGTAGGTGTAACTGAGTGTAACTCAATGTAACTAAGTGTAACTGAGTGTAACTGAGTGTAACTAACCTTAACTGAGTGTAACTAAGTTTAACTGACTGTAACTGAGTGTGACTGAGTGACAAATGGACTGGTAGGTGACGAAGGGCGAGTTGCTCCCTAAAATCAAGGAAGAAGGGCGCATTAAGCGACTAGAGGGCTAAAACTGAATAGTGAGAAGCTCCTGGGGGCCGACTAACTGAGTGCTAGGTGTTGGACTGATTACTGGGATGCATGCAAACCCTAGAATGCATGCAAACCCTAAAGGTGCATGCATGACTAAAAATGTAAATGATCAAAATACGGGTGGGACTAGGATGGAGTATAGGAATATCCTAACAAAATTATCAATTTCAAATATTTCAAACAAAAGTATTAACATTTACATAGATCAGTATACTATAGTGAATATTAACTGCAAAATGATATTAAAAAGAAAAAACATGTTTCAATTTTTCGAGTTCATTTCTCGTTATCTTTTCCAACAAACCTAGCCAAATGCTAAAGGATTTGCAGAAAACAATATGGAATATATGAAAATAATATGCTACATCAGCAAACAAAAAAATATGCAAGTTGGCGAGAATCAACATTAAACCTGTTAATTCCGTTAATTTAGCTCAGTAATGAGTCACGCACGATTTTGCAAATATAACGTTGTGAATTCATATTAATGGAGTGTAAGAAGATAACTACCCGGAATTGAATGGTGGAAGGAAGTCTGAAGAATCTAAAACGTTCATCAACTTTAAATTACTGTAAATGTCAAACTGTCATTGCATTGATTTTTGGCAACCATGGAAGATATGTATTTTTAGCCCGGAGGCTGAATAAGCATGCTCTATTACAGATTTAGATTTATGGTTTGAATAATATAAATACCTGCCAATTGAAAAACTAGCAGTCGATTCTTCAAACCAATATTACTGCTCTACGCACCCAATAGAATTCTCGGTTCCACCTCAGCAAAAGCAAACCTCGATCCTCCGAGAAAACAGAGCTCCAAACTATCAAACACAGAGAGTTTGAACTTTAAGTTTCAATGTAGGCAGTGGGTGGGATAAGTTTCAATGTAGGAAGTGGGTGGGAAGAGCAGTGTGGGCGGGAAGAGCAGTGTGGCGGGATATCAATGCAAAAACGTTTGTGACATTTATTATCATAGTGTGGAGGAATATCATCTATACGTCGTGACACATAAACACAATCCATAAAAAATGGATGCCTCATAAATGTGATGAGATTATTCACACAAGTGGTACAATCCATCATTTACCATTATCGTTGTAGAAACCATTTTAAATGGCGGAAAAGATCAACTCCATTCCAACGTACAAACCATTTTAAATGTTCGAAAAGATCACCTCCGTGCAAACATACAAACAATTTTAAATGGCTAAAACGATCACCTCCATGCCAACGTACAAACCATTTAAATGAAGGAAAAGATCACCTCCATGCCAACGTACAAACCATTTTAAATGAAGGAAAAGATCAATCCAATGGTGGAAGATCAAGGGTCCCACTTCCATTCCACATCCCCAACATGGACGCTAGGATGAGGGGATGGGTGGTTGCAAAATATGAAACCACTCTCCACGTGGCAGCACCACACGATTTCGCAAGCTGGAAGGGCATTAAGGAAAACCACCATCCTTCATTTGCGAAACTACCTTTGCCCATCCTTCACGGTCGCTGGCACGTGTGGATATGATGTGGCCGGTCCACATCACACCTTCTTCCCATGCAACTCCTCCACGTCGGGGCTTCTTTCAATGTGTCTCCTCCACGCTAGACTTACTACTCACGTGGCTTCTCCACGTCAACCTGCACATGCACAATGGAAAACACCTTTCAATAACACAATCACAACATAATTAAAAACCTTTCAATTACACAATCACAACATGCAAGAATGAAATAAAAACGCATCAGAATCAAACGCATAAGATTAATTTTCTTTATCCAACGCAGATCCAAGCAACTGGCTTTGTAAGAGCGCTTTTCCACTTACTAGCATCAATATAAATGTCTGGCTGTTTATCAGTTGCATAAATTTATAGATAAAATGAGTTAATTTAACGAAGAAACTCATTTAGCACATAATAATAAATGAATCGTATATTAATAGAAATCCAACCTACAGATCGATGTATTCATTAAATTGGCAACATAAAACATAGTTCAAAGAAATTTGACAACTTAATATCCAAAAAAGATGGCCAAGAGAAATCAACTGAATTTCATTAATTATGCAAAAAATTACAATGAATCAATACATAAACATTAGAATAAATTTACCTAAATTATACATAATCCAAATTGAATCAACATCCCCACAACTTTCCCTCATATTCTTCTTCCTATGTCCTCGTGGTGCCATCCTCCTCCCAAAAGATAGGAGGTCCCTTCTTGAATAATGGATCAAACATTTCTTTTACTTGATGTGCTAAAATGTCCATCCTTGCCTGAATTGTGTTCATCCGGTGATACTTATTCACCACCTTCTTTGCCCAAATAATACTAGACACTCTATCCTAAGTTTATGCTAGTTGTTTTCATTCTCTGTCAGCCCATTCAGAAATTCTATGGCCTTTTGCACAGTCTATGGGCTCCTTGTTGAACTTTTCCTTGACTGTTGTTAGGCTTTGCCTAGCTAACTTTATTACACCCTCTTTGTCCAGAATGAAATCGAGATATGGCCTCAATTTCTTTGCCTCCACAATAATGTCATCCCAAATGACTTGCTTTGCTTCTTGTAGGGAGGTCTCACCTATAACCTGCTTTATTAATTCATCATATTTCACCTGTAGCCCTCCTAGAGAGGTCGGCCCAGGTGGAGTAAAATGCAAGTGGAAGACAAGTATAAAAAAGTGGAGGAGGTAGGGTTATTAGACTCTTTATTTATTCATTCATTCACTCACTCATTCTCTCAAGTGAGTAGTGCGCACAAGTGGAGGAGGAGAAATACAAGGCAAGGTTTGTGGCTCGTGGCTTCTCCCAAAAAGAAGGGATAGATTATGAAGAAACTTTTGCACCTGTAGCCAGATACACTTCCATCATTATTAACGGTACTTGCTCTGGTTGCAATGATGAAGTGGAAGAATTACACCAGATGGATGTCAAGACAACTTTCTTGAATGGTGTAGTCAACGATGAAAACTTGTGCTAAAGAACTATATCGAGAAATACCTTCCTAGTTCAGAGGGAGTGTTGATGTATTTGTAACTTCATAATGTATTTCACTTTTATATTTTATATTGTATTCATATGGCATTGTAATTCTGACGGAGAGGTTTCATTCATCCGATCGGAAAGGTCATCATTGTATGTGATATGGTTATCAAACTCCCTAGTGGGGTCGGCCCTGAGTATATATATTAGGATGTTAGAAAAAATGCATTAATGAACAAGATACTACTTATATGCAAGTAATGGGTATTAGTGGTCGATGGTACTGTACAACATTCCATTACTACTTATCTAGAATGAAACCTCTTTGCTAACATGTTGGAGTAGACTTGCATACTCTTAACAATGTTCTAGTAGATATGGAAGGCATCTAGAAAGTTTCGGAATTAATAAATGTTGTATTGAAGCATGATTGGCTAAGATAATTGCATGACTGTATGACATATGTCTTTATGTGCAAGAATTTGTCCTGAATAATATGAGATGTTTCTAATCATGCAATTGAACTTGTCCCATAGGAAAGACCTTGTACCATCACCTATAAGAGAGACTTGTTTCGAAGAACAAGTGACGATGATTCAAGAAGAAGATTGATGAAGTCAAGAAGAAGACTTTGAAGAACTAGAAGTACTCAGGAATCGATATGCAACAATGAATGAAGTAAAACCAAAAGATAATGAAGATTGTGAAAAGGAATATCATACACCAAATGGATGTCAAGACAGGATTCTTGAATCATTATGGTGTAGTGGAAGAGGAATTATATGTGGAGCAATCACTCAGGTTTGAGACACACGACAGGGAGACTCATGTGTGCAAACTGAAGAAATATTTGTACGATCTAAAGATTATGGGGTGACATTAGGGTACACAAAATTTTGTAGAGACAATGTAATTAGTCCTGAGATGTACCTACTTGATGGCTTGCTCGCAGAGATGATGAAGACCTACGACGATGCTCCAGTGATCCAGTGTTGATGATCCAACTCCAGTATTGAATACTTGTGCCTATATGTATTGATGCTTGTGTCAAGAGAATACCTTCCTAGTTAAGAGGGAGTCTTAATGTACTATCTGTAACTTCAGAAGATACTATTCACTTTTATATTGTATGTATTACATTTGTACTTTATTGTATCCCCGATGGAGATGTTCTTATTCCTCCATTCGGAGGTGTCGTCATTTGTATTTGCAAGTGTCACAATTTTTATTCCAAGTGTTGTAACTTATATTTGATGGGTTATTAGACCTCCTTAGAGGGGTCGGCCCAGTATGTGTTAAGTGGAAGGGTTATTAGACTCCCCCAGGGGGTCGACCCAGTTAGGATAAAAGGAAGGTCAAGTTAATTTAAAGTATAAATAGAGTGGTTGGACCACTATATTTTCTCATTCACTCACACATCCAACTCGCATAGTTGAGAGAGAGGAGTGCGCACAAGTGGAGGATCCTCGAGGAATAACTGCTGGAGACATCTATCTTTCGGGGTTTCATTTTTGTGATCTTTTGTATTGGTGCTTATTCTATCTGTGAGGAAGTTGTGGGGTTTTTCATCTTTATGGTTATCCCAGGTGAAATGCTTTGTGTCTCTTGTCTCTTGTGTTTGACATGCTGTACATGTTGTTCTGTCAGTTAAGATACTATATCATATTAATTTGAATTAAATGAAGAAAAGCTAAAAAACGAGGCTACAACCCCTTGGTTTTCATAATTTCCAACCTATAGATAGGACTCCAAACCTCAGTAAATTCCAACACAATATTCTTACTAGCAGCAACTGGATGGAATCCCCAACTCCCTAAGATCACAAGCACCAAACCAAAGGAGACTTCAATCTCCTATCCTTGCTCAATCCTGCCACCCTAATATGAATAAGAAGAACAATACTCCACTTCCATTGTATCACGGTTTCCATCAACCTATACGTGTATCTATGTCCTTGTACCTGTCTGTCATTATCCATGTATCATTGTATTGATGTCACTATCACAATCCATGTTCATCCCCTACCCTTGGGGGTTTTGAACCTCGATTTGACTACTAAAATTCCCCAACTTCTCCTAAAGTTAAATGGATGTTGCATAAGTATTTTGATATTAGTCTATAATCACCGATGAGGTTCCTTTTTATTTCTTAATACCCTCCATATACCTTGATACCCAATTTGAAATCCTTTAAAGAGTCTTTTGGAGCCATCTACTCTTGGGGGCTTCAACATAGATTTTCCTAGTGATTCTTCCTTTCATTCTCTAATTGTAAATGCAAGTGGTTGAAGTCTATTGTAAGTTTCCATGCCTATAATATCTGCATAAATGTTTCATATTACACCTCAATCCAATCTAGACATAGTTTTAAAGCATTTGGGATCATTTGGGACATTTTGACGCTTCACTGGTCCAAGTTTTGAAAATTGACCGAATTGGGAAAAGTTCCAAGTTGGGGACATTACACAAAAATTTAATGTCAAGAATTCCTTAAAGGCCAGTTGAAAAACACAAGAAAGTAAGGCTTACTAAAAGCATAAAACCCCGTAATTGTCAAAAGCACTTTCTAAAACTGTCTAAAGGCTCACGAATTGGCTATAGCTTTAGCTTTGGTTAATGTTACCTTTGCACTTTGTCATCCACTTTCAAGTTTCCAAAGGGATTCAAAGGAGTGGCGTTTGTTAATGACGTGATTCAAGATAATAGTTTTTGTATTCATGAACATATTTTTTAGATTCACTCCCTCTTTTGTGTTTATCGATCTCTGTATTCATTGGAAATTGCATAGATTGTATTCCATTTGCATCCAACCTTGGTTTTTGCTATTAGAAATTTGATTACTTGTCAATTCAATCTCAATGGTTATGAATATTTTTCAACTTTTTTTTTCAAATTATTAGGTATTTTTTATGTTTCTAAAATTTCTTCTATATGGGTTCTTGGTTTATCTCGGTTAGACATTCCTTATTAAAAGCCGTAGAGAGGAACAATGAAAATTTTGTCGATTTTTCCATCCTAATACCTTTCAAACACCTTGAGACCCAAATCAGAAGCATTTGGAGCCATTTGGAAGCATTCGAGTTATTAGTAGTCAAACATGAACAATATAATTATGGAGCTAATATGAAATGGGTTGTTTAAAAAACAACACAACCTTAGATGTTATTGCTACAACATGTGATCTCTCCTTCTTTTCCTAATTTAATGTTTAATCTCAATGCCATCAATGCCATCTTGTAAGATTGATCTTGTTGTTTAGACTTCTCTTATCTCTTATGGTCATCTCTCCCTCTTATTCATCGACTTCTTCCCATGTTACACTAGATCTTCTACAAACCCATCTACAAAGAATGTCTAGAATTGGTATTATTCATCAAACAAGGGATTTCTTCATATTGTTAGCATTTTTGTCTTTATGTTTTTTATTTTTATTCTATATGGATTCTTGGGTTATTAATGTTTATAGAGCAGAACAATGCAAATATTGTCACTATTCTAAGGTCTCTACATAAGGTCTCTCACTCCAAGGGCGGAGGTGGAAAAGGCGCTAAAAATTTGGATGACTCACACCAAAGTTGCAAACGTGTAGCAACGTGGCAGACACACCCAAAAAGTGCACGGTGGTTAAACTTGGAAAAGGTAGAGCGGAAATTAAATCGCTTACCACGTGGCAAGCATTGGTGGAGTCCGCTATGAAAAGCGGTTAAATTTAAACCGCTCATCGCAACTTCGGAAACCACCTAAGCATATGTTCTATAAAAGGTTTGTTCAAATTTTAAAAAAATGATTTTGTTGCTTATTTATTACCTGGAGGAAAAGAACGGTCCACGGGAAACACGTCGTTGACTTTGTCAACTGGAACAACACCCAAGAAGCTCACTTCACAGTTCATAGGTTGCTCAAAACCCTCAGTGTTTAGATTTTGTGTCCCAAATGGAGAAAACCCAAGACCTTCATCCCTTCAATGAAATTTCAGATGAAAACGAGAAGCTTGTATTTGACCTTGTTTTGTCTGTGTGTAGTATTTCACAGTCTAAGGAGAAGCTTGTATTTGACCTTGTTTTCTGTGTAGTATTTTGCAGTCTAAGGAGAAATTAATGGAGTTTAAGTTGCAGGGAAAGGATGTATTTAATATTTTTGGTTCTTTTCTGTACTATTTTTGTGCCGAACAAACCCTACACTTCCCCGAATTTGTTTGTTGGTGTGCGGCGAATTATTCGTAGGGCGAAAGGGTAATCATTAATGTAAAAATGACCAAACTTCTATGCCCAGTAAATGCGTAGACTATCCGTGAGGTTCTAATTTTACCTGTAACATTTCCCAAAATCCATGAGTTGTTTAACGAAGAAAATTTGGCAAATTTTATAGAAATAGTAGTCTTGGAGAAAAAGACAAGTTTTTATTACAAGTCTTGAAAGATGGTCAGTCGCATGAAAACCTATCGTTCCCATTGAGTATTGATGTCTTTCACCGAGATACCCAGTTACTTTTGTCCTTGTTGAGTCAAATTTTAGGTCTAGATAGTGATAAGTCAAATCACGGAAGTTATGTTAGGTTTCCTTCTCCAAGTAATTTCACCAGAGTCACAGTCGAGTCCGGTGTGTTGTTTTAATTTTGATGAATTCCTAGCTAAAGCGATTCATCTCCAGTTGGTGAATTTAAACCAGTTGAACCATTTTAGGTATCAGTCGTATTCTTCAAACATTTCGAAATCTAAGTTTCTTGGTACCAAATTTTCTCATGACCTTAATAAATAGGTCAATATGTTTGAGTTCACCCATAAAATCATGGCAGAAATTTATAGAATTATTTTTAATGCTGAAATGCCCCGAGTGTTAGAAGAAAAATAAACTTTGCAGCCTACACCAGAAGGCCAAGCAGGTGATTGGTTCTTGTATAGAGAACATAGTATAATTAGGGTGTATGGTTTTACTAGAGCTTCTGATGTGAAATTCCCCCTTAAAGTTGGTCCATTCATCATTAAGAATAAGGCAACCCTCTCTATAGTAGAAAAATTACTGAAGATTATGGTTTTCCAAGAAGCTAAAAGGATGAATTATGATCCTCATCAAATTATATCGCAAATGAGACATCTAAATGGAAAAAAGGCTTTTGATCATCAAACAGTAGAAGGATTGAAATAAATGGCAAATTTATTCAAACTTGAACAAGATAATAGGGGTTGCATTGGAGAGATTTCTTTGAAATTTCTTTTTTTTGTGATGATTTCAAAGATCATTTTGTATACATTTTGATTCTATAGAGTAATAGGGGTTGGATTCGAGAGCAAAAAATACAGTGACGTAATATTTTTTAAGACTTTAATGAAGAAAATAAGTAAAAGTATATCCAAAACAGAGATTCATATGTTTTTACTTTCTTCAATATTTTATTTTTTCTTATGTGGATGTATTTGGTGTTACACCATCTTATCCCTTTGCCTCATAGTTGACTGTAATACATGCGTTATAATTGATTTTATATGCTTTGATTCACACATTTAAATATTGTCAATGTTCTTTCTTCCAAATTAATGTAGAATTCATCCTAGAACTGAGATTGGCTAAGTTATAACATATAAACAATATTTATCCCGACTTCCGACCTCCAACACGAAGGATTGGTTGCCCCTTTGTTTATTATAAAATTGTGAACAACTATATCCAACCATTCACCTGTGTCCAGAATAGTGAACACTAGAAGGATAGATTGACCCTTCTTGCAGTCCAGAACTATTTTGAACAGAATACTCGGTAGAAGAAAGGTCGCCCGACACTTCATTTACGAGTGAATTGTAAAAATATTCAACCCACCTAGGCTGGGACAACAATTCCAAACTTTCGACTTCTGCAATGAAATTATAGTTGGGATCGGTATATTTTCTAATTTATAACATATCAACAATATTTGTCCCAACACCCGACAAGAAGAATTGACCGCCCCTTTGTTTAGTAGAGAACTGTAGACACCTATAGGTTACAATTCACCTGTATCCGGAATGGTGAACACAAGAAGGATTGATCGACCCTTCTTGCAGCCTAGAACTATTTTGAACAGAATCCTCGGCACAAGAAAGGTCGGCCGACCCTTCTTGCACCCCGCATGAGAATTTCATTGCCTTTACCGAAGACGCAAATATGTTGCGGATTACAGATACCTAGATTTCCTAAAACGTTCCATCAATACCACTATACTGCAACCTGTAATGCAGATTGTGGGATGGGACAATAATTCCCGACTCCGTACATCCGCTGTAAATAGTGGGGAACGGAGATTGGCTACAAGAAGGATCGGCCGCCCCTTTGTTTAGTATAAAATTGTGAACACCTCTATCCAGGAGTTCACCTATATCTAGAATGTTGAAGATAAGAAATATTGGCCGACCCTTCTTGCAATATAGAACTATTATGAAAAGAATACTTGGTAGATGAAGGGATGGCCGCCCCTTCATTGCATGGCAATTTTTAACAAAGGTGAGGTAGCCATTTAGTTACTATCAAAATGATTTGGTCTGGTGGGAAAAAAGAGATAAGAAACAATCCAATCAACACTCTTTAATCATTTTTATTTGTTATCTTTGTACAATTTGTAGAGTTTGTTGTCCAATAATTGCCCAAGCTTAATTAAGGTTGCCATTTATTCAATACAGCTGAATTCCATTCTTAATACCATAAATCTTTTCAAATTATCGGGTGGCCTGCAAATACTTTTGTCCAATTTTAAGGCTGAGCTCATTTCATCTCATGGAGGAAGAACATACCTATGGAAGTGGGAAATTTTCTTGCAATATGCATGGGAGAAATATTAAACCCCTTAGCTAGATTAATTTTGCTTATATTATATCAAAGATTCAAAGTGAAAATAACTTTGTTCCATATGTGTGATGTGCCATTCCATTGTAGCTCTCTTACTTGATTCTTTCAATTTTTCTTTGAGCTAGTTGTTTAGCTATTGCATCAGTTTTGTTGGACTTGGTCCCAGATGGAATGTGCATTCACCAAGGTGCTAGAGTCTATTTTATTCTATCTAAATTAACATGCCCCCTTGACCTCGACCAAGGGAGGAAGGGGAAAACTGAATAAAATAGTACCCAAACCTCCGTGCATTCCATTTTTTATATTATCTATCATTTCCTATCATTCTTGCACCTCTAGGGATAAAGGAATTTCTCTAAGCCATCCATCTTGCATGATCGATCTGGTACCATTGATCTACTTCCATGCTTAGCCCCACAGCCTTCCGCAGTCTTGAATCTCTCAAACACTGCTTTCCTCGCACCTTGGAACTGTGTAGTTATTATCAACTATGGATCTAGCCCCTATCCGCATCCTAACTCCCGACATCTGGAAAGAAGGATCGGCAGCCCCTTCCTTTAGTAGAGAATTGTGAATTCACTCGTATCGAGAATGGTGAATAGAAGAAGGATTGACCGACCCTTCTTGCTGTATTGAACTATTGCGAAACAAGTCCTGGTACAAGGCGTTTCGGCCTAGCCTTCATTTATGAGGGAATTGTAAAAATATTCTGTAAAATTAGTCACAGCAGATCTAATGAACAAGTAAATCAATCACAACAGATGAACATAGAAAATATGGTGTAAAACTGTGCAAAACATGCAACAGTGCTCAATATCCCAATAAGGGTGAATAATTACAATACAATCTGACAATGTGAGCGAACAATTTGAATTGACTAAGTAGGCCATTCAAATCACTGAATGGAGTAGCTTGACTCCAACTAGGAGTCCTCATCATCAATTGGTGGTGCTCATCAATGCACAAGAACCAGTCATCCAGGTGTCAATTTGAGTCTAACTGAGTGTAACAAGTGTAACTGAAGTGTGTAGTACTGATTAAGGGAAGGAGGCTCAGTGGGGGGCGCATGGAAGGCTAACTGAAATCAGAACAAGTCAGCTAGTCAATCTGGAGGTCCAACGGAAGTGAAACAGTCAGTCGGGAGTGAAACTAGCCTCAAATCAGGGAGAATCGGAGCTAACTGAATGTAACTGAAGTGGAACTGCAGTGGTAGGTGAAGAAGTGCACCCTTCTCTGGCAGTAGGTGAGAAGTGGGCGCCTTCCAGACTAGGAGGGCTAAAAATCTGAAGTAAGTGGCTCCCGGGTGCTAGAATAAGGTGGCTAAGGTGCTGGAGGCATCAACCTGGTTATTGGGATGCATGCAAAATGCGTGCAAACCCTAATTGCATGCAAGATCCTAAAAAAGATGATGTGGATATCCGAACACCCCCCCTCAAGCTAGACTATGATGTGCAAAAAATAATGTGGGGCCCTGGTAACTAAGACCAAAGGTCACCCCAATATAATAATCCAAAACATGTTGAAAATAAACTAAGTGAGGAAAGAGGGAAAACCCTATGGGAAGAAAGCCCCCCCTCAAGCTAAAGCATAATAATGGATCAATCTGTCTCCACCATGATGGAACTCACCCCCAACAGTGAACGGAGGTAAGAGAACTACTTCTCAGTGAAGCTCTTCGTGAAGATGTCTGCAATTTTCTCATCAGTATGGCTATATTGCAGAATGATGGTGCGGTCATGCACCAACTGTCGAATGTAATGCATATTAATCTCAATGTGTTTGGTCCTCTGCCGCTGAACTGGATCTGTGGATATATTGATAGCACTTTGATTGTCACAAAATGGGACAGTTGAAGTAGTGCCACCAAAACCAAACTCGGAAAGAATACCCTGCAACCAAACTGCCTGAATGCAGGCATTGACTGCCCCTCGATACTCTGCCTCTGCTGAAGAAAGTGCAATGGCTGCTTGCTTTTTGCTGGACCAGCAAATAGCACCATGACCAATCATGAAAACATAACCGGAAGTGGACTTCTGATCAATGCTATCACCTTCCCAATCTGAATCAGTAAAACCAATGAAATCAAGCTTAGAATCTGCAACATAATGTATGCTAAACTGTCTCGTACCTTGCACATACTGCAAGATCCGCTTGGCTGCTCGCCAATGAAGCTCATGTGCTTTCTGCATATATCTTGACACGGCACTCACAGCATATGAAATATCAGGCCTTGAGTGTGTCAAATAAAGTAGTGAACTAATCAACTGTCGATACATATTTCAATCTGCAAGCAGTGTAGAATCTCCCTCCTCAAGACTGATTCCTGAGAGGAATGGGAATGGGGCTGCCTTACATTCAGCCATATTAAACTTCAATAATAGGTCGGAAGCATATTTTTTCTGAGATATAGTGATCCCATCAAAATTTTGAGCTATCTCCAAGCCCAAAAAGTGACTCAGCAAGCCCAAATCGCTCATGTCAAAAGCTAGATTTAAGGCAGTTTTTAGCTTGTTTATTGAAGTAAGAGTGCTACCAGTAATGAGAAGATCATCAACATAAAGTACAATAACTAACAAATTACCTTTAACTTGCTGAAGATACACATTCGTATCAGATTTTCCTTTTTGGAAATTTTGAGAAAGAAGGAAGGAGTCCATCTTTGCGTACCAAGCTCTTGGGGCCGATTTTAATCCGTACAAAGATTTCTTCAATCTGCAAACTAATGATGGATCTGATGTGTAGCCCTCTGGCTGCTGCATATATACCTCTTCAGCAAGCTCTCCATGTAGAAATGCACTCTTCACATCCATGTGGTGCACTTCCCAGTACTTGGATACAGAAATAGCCAAAACAAGGCGGATGGAATCCATCTTTGCAACCGGTGCAGAAGTCTCAGTGTAGTCCACTCCTTGGACTTGGGAGAAACCTTTTGCCACCAACCTTGCTTTGTATTTTCTGATAGATCCATCAGCAGCAACTTTCGTGTGGTAGACCCATTTACACTTCACTAATTTTCTTCTAGGTGGAAGAGAAACTAGCTCCCATGTGTTGTTCTTTTGAAGAGAACTATGCTCTTCATCCATAGCACTTTTCCATCTCGGATCTCGGTGGAAAGAATAGTATGATGTGGGATCTGAACCAGCCATCAAATAAAAAATATCAGAAAGTAATGGATCAGCAATAGAAAGTTCCATACCTGCTCTTTGAAATTCTGCTCTTGTTCGTCTCGGATCAGCAGGATTTCCAAGGTTCGAACCAGCAAATTGGAGAGTGTTTTGGGCCTACTTTGGTAACTGAGGAGGATCATAATGGTCGGATTCCGAACCTGATATGTCATGATCATCATATGCTGCTGAAATATCAGAAATATCAGAACTCATACCTTCAATATCGCTGCACGGATCTTCTTCTGGTGAAGGCGGTGAATCGGCAGTCTCTTCCTCGACTAGTTGCAATTCTTGAAGTGGTTCTTCAAATTGCACACTGCGCTCTATGAATATCTTTTTAGATCTGATATCCATGAGTTTATATGCTTTTGATTCTTCCCCATATCCTATCAGTATGCACTCGATGCTTTGTGGATCCAAAGCTCATCTCTTCTTGGAAGGAATTCTAGCCCATGCAGTAGAGCCAAAAACTCTCAAATTTGACACATCCTGTTTGTGACCAAAGAATGCTTCGAAAGGAGTCATACCTTTCACAGATGAATGTGGAACACGGTTCTGTATGTATGCAGCAACATTGATTGCTTCAGCCCAAATATTTGCAGCCAAACCTTTTGATTCAATCATGCATGTAGCCATCTCTTTCAGTGACCGGTTTTTCCTTTCCGCTACACCGTTCTGCTGGGGTGTGTAGGGAACTGTATGTTGGATCTGAATTCTTCTTTGGGCACAAATTTGCAGCAAATCGGACTTAATATATTCTCCACCATTATCATATCTAAGAGCTTTGATCTTTCTCTCAGTGGCGGTCTCAACAGAAGCCTTAAAATCCTTGAATTTTCCAAGCACTTCTGACTTGTTTTTGAGAAAGAATACCCATGTAAAGCGGGAAAAATCATCAATAAATGTCAAAACATACGTTGAACCATTCAATGACATATGGGGCAGCAGACCACTGATATCAAAATATATCAACCCCAAAACTATAGAAGCTCTGCTAGCTTTGCTGTGGTCGAATATGCGCTTGGGGTGCTTCCCAATAATGCAACCAGTGCATATTCCCTTTGAGGAACGGAGTTGTGGAAGACCATCTACCATGGATTTGTTTGATAGAAGCAGCAAATACTTATAATTAAGATGCCCAAATCTTTCATGCCAAATCCTACTAACCTCATTACCATGTGTGTGAAGAGCAGTGGGCTTTGCAAGCAGAATAAAGTGTGAAAACTCATAGCATTTTGCAGTGTGGTTTGCCTTTCCGACTGAAACAAGTCTTCCACTTTTGATATCAGAAATTTCAACTGTATTATGGCTGAATGTAACTTGCTTCGGTTCACCAGTGTGTGTGATTTGATACACAGAAAGAAGATTTGAAGCCAAGGAAGGCACATAGAGAACATTCTAAAAGCTTCCATGATCTACATGAATCGTACCTTTGCCCTTTGAAGAAATTTTTGAGTCATCTCCCAAATGGATGGGGATGGAGCTGTTTGGATCGAATGAAGAAAAAGAATCAATATTTGTAGCCATTTGATTCGATGCACCCAAATCTATCAAGAGAGTAGTGGGCTTCGAAACAGTTGCCATGAGTGCTTGTCCTCTTTCATGATCATCATTCCTATCCTTTTCCTTGCACCGTCAGGAAGGGTTATGTTGTTCTTTTCCAAAAGGAGGGCCATTTGATCTATAGTCTTCTTCATACATGAAATTTCGGGATGAAAGCCACAGTTACAATAAGTACATTTAGATTTTTGGTTACCTTCTTTGCCCTTTTGCTTGAACTTCGAATTGGATGGTGCATCCGTTTGTTTGCCTTTCTCTCTTTGCTTGTGAGGCTCGAATTTGGGCTTCTCCTTCTTTTGCTTTCCTTTACCAATCGGGATCTTGGGTCCTTGAACATATAGGGCTGAATCTTTGGAGCTTATGGACCCCATTTGAATCAACTTGTCATGCTCTTTTGTGATGGACTCAATGAAGGCATTCAAGGTAGGCATCTTCCAATTCGGGGTAGTTAGCCGACCGGAATTGAAAGTAGAGACAAATACCGAATAATCTTTACCAAGCTTGCTTAGAATGGAGAGGATCAATTGTTTGTCGTCTTTGATAACTCCACTGTTCTTCAACTGCAAGTTCAAGTTCTTGAATTTTGTGAAGAATTGATTGATGGTCTCGAAATTCTCAGGACTAAGGGCAATCAATTCATTCTCTAATTGAAAAGCCCTAAGCTCATCCTGCTTGCCAAATAGTGTTTCAAGTTGCTCCCATATAGATTTTGGAGTCTTCAATCCACTGAGATGGAAGTGAATATCTTTGGAGATGGAGAGACAAAGAAGACCATAAGCTTCATCAAGCTTGTTGTAGTGTTTGGTTCTATCTGACAAATTGTTTGGCTCCAATTCAAGACCAAGAGTGACTCGGTAGTAACCTTTTGAACGTAATATGATCTCCATACCATCTTTCCAATCAAAATAATTGAATGGGGTGAGGATAGGCTTTGAAGAAGAGTATTCCATTGCTAGGAGTGAGTGCACACTGATGTAGAGGAGTTTCCATGCACAGTGTAGCGAATGCAATTGATGGAGTCAATAAACCTGCAAATCACAATAAACCAAGAACAATGAGGTCGAACAATCCACCCTTTTAGAGTTGCATCACACCTGGGATTGGAGATCAAACAATGTTGAATGGGTCCAATGTATAAGATCCAGGAATTATGTGGAAACTCAAGCTTCTGGAGTGGTATTGGAAGTATTTTCAAGCTTTGCATGCACAGGAGCGAATGCCCTTGAGATATCTCATGCCAAAACTTTTTGCAATTTTTGAGCAATTCACTCAAATCTTCTTGTAGAACCACCTGTAGAAAAGAGATCTTGTCCCTGCAATGGCTCTGATACCATGTAAAATTACTCACAGTAGATCTAATGAACAAGTAAATCAATCACAACAGATGAACATAGAAAATATGGTGTAAAACTGTGCAAAACATGCAGCAGTTCTCAATATCCCAATAAGGGTGAATAATTACAATACAATCTGACAATGTGAGTGAGCAATTCGAATTGACTAAGTTGGCCATTCAAATCACTGAATGGAGTAGCTTGACTCCAACTAGGAGTCCTCATCATCAATCGGTGGTGCTCATCAATGCACAAGAACCAGTCATCCAGGTGTCAATCTGAGTCTAACTGAGTGTAACAAGTGTAACTGAAGTGTGTAGCACTGATTAAGGGAAGGAGGCTCAGTGGGGGGCGCATGGGAGGCTAACTGAAGTCAGAACAAGTCATCTAGTCAATTTGGAGGTCCAACGGAAGTGAAACAGTCAGTCGGGAGTGAAACTAGCCTCAAATCAAGGAGAATCGAAGCTAACTGAATGTAACTGAAGTGGAACTGCAGTGGTAGGTGAATAAGTGCGCCCTTCTCTGGAAGTAGGTGAGAAGTGGGCGCCTTCCAGACTAGGAGGGCTAAAACTCTAAAGTAAGTGGCTCCCGGGTGCTAGAATAAGGTGGCTAAGGTGCTGGAGGCATCAACCTGGTGACCGGGATGCATGCAAAATGCATGCAAACCCTAATTGCATGCAAGATCCTGAAAAAGATGATGTGGATATCCGAACATATTCAACCTCCGAAGGCCATGGTAAATTCACTAGAAGGCAATATAATATCACGTTCATTCATATTGCAGTATTAAATATTCATGAAAACCTAAAAATTATATTGCTTATATATTAAGGGGCAAAGGTTTTTTTTTATTTAATGTAACAATACAAAAATACTTTGGGGTCCTTTTTATATGGGTGGGCTGAAAAATATCCACCAAATGGAGATGGCGGCATCACGACCAGATAAGAAATCCAGTTGAGGCAAGGCTCGTGCTTACCAGTACGCAGAGAAATCGCATCTTGAGGCATGCTTGAGGCCAAGGGTTTCATGGTGAAGTGGGTTTCCAGTTGAGAGACAGTGGTCATTGACATCCAATTGTTACCAATAGCACTCAGCTAGTTGTTACCAATAGCCTTGGGAGGCTCTAAGCCTCCAGGTTCTATTATAGGCCCTCGATAGGCCTTGGGGGTTTGGATACCTAGCCCACAATAGACATAGTCAGCGATTGGACAACTATAACATGAAATATAAATGTTGTACTATGTGCATTGTCTCTAGTGACATACAAGAAGTGATCTCCTATCTATATGTGGTTGAGTAATTGCATTGTGGGTGAAGTAATGTGCATCCACAATATACATCAAAAGAAGCAAGGTACATTGTAGAATGCATGTGGGGTCATAAGAGGGGTATAATATCAATATACTAGGTAGAAATATAAAGGGGTATAAAAAATGTTTATGAAAAAATTGATACATACAATATCTAGTGAAAATAGGGTTTTTTTTTAATTGGGAAGGCATATTGGGAGGGGGTAAAAAAAAAAGATTTTGGAAGGTATTTTCCAATATTTAGTGAAATTAGGGGTATTGTTTCATATGCCACGAATGAACGTGCTATGATAGCGGTTTATTGAGTGAAGCTCCCGTGCCGAAGGCAAGGGTGTCAATTCATGTATATGAAGGATGGTGAACACTGGAAGAAGACTGAGATAAGGGTCGATCGATCTTTCGGCATCACCTTGTAAACAGGTTGAAGTATAACCTGAAGCAAATATGGGGGTTGCATAATCAAGATTCTCTTAACCATGGTGATGCACAGATGTCATTACCATCTTCACATAACATTCTATTTAACATCAACTAGAACACCAGATGACTTCGCACTTGGTAGCTATCGCAGTATACAGAACTACGCTGAATCTCTAATGTATTCACCAGTTTTCTACGAATTCGTCAAACTATGTGCTTCTTCTTCACAATCACGCACTTGTATTCCAATTAATCAATGTGCAATTACCATTCACATACATATAAATTAAGCAAAAAAACTCACATAAACTCGAATAAAAAAATGTGATAAACTCATACACATATACAAGAAGGATTAGCTACCCCTTCTATGATGCTCGCTCATTCTATCATCGATCCTTATCCCAAACGACTCTATAAAATGTGCATTCTATCTCTCATGGATAATGTTAGCAGATTTGATCTTAATCAATCAATTGATTTTGAAAATGAGGGGTCGTTCCCTAACCATCGATCATTAGCATGAACATTTGCAAGTATACATCTAATATTAAAACACTAATTTATAATTATAAACATTGTATGCATTCTTATATTGACTACTTAATATTGACTATTTTGCAGATAAAGCATGGTTGAGCCTCAATAACTACTAGGACATCCCTTGCTTTGAATTGACAAAAGATCACTATCTTCTGCCATTCACATATGGATGGTATGTTGAGATGGAAGAACCAGATAATTTGTACCCGGATATATATCTATTCTACTTGGATTTCAAGGGAAAGCCGATTAGAGCTGGGATATTGACATATGCGGAACCTGTTGATTTTGCTAAAAAATTGCGAGTTCAAGCTGAAGCGATGATTAGTGAAAAGTATTTCCTTATACAGTGTGATATTATGGTTTATGATTATCGACCAGATTTAATGAAAAATGGTTCCGATCTAGATCCGATTCCCTGTGCTAAGAAAGGGTGGGTTTTTCCCTCGTATGTTGTTTCTAATCGCTTCGGATACCGCAACATCCTTGAAGAAAGGAATTTCGTCGGTATGGAGGAAAAGAATGTTGGCTAGGAAAAATTCCTCTATATTACATTATATGAATATTAATAAGGGGCTGATAATGGTATGCCATGAAAAGATTCTAACGTACAACAGAAGAGTATTTCTCCAAAATATTGTAAAAGATGTGCGGAAATCTACCTTGAAACAACTCAAAGGAAGTCCTTCTAAAGTGATGTTGCGGACAGCGACTAAGAGCTTTCAAAACTTCAAAAAAGTTCAACAACATCAGATCAAATACTTTTTGTTCGATGAGAAAGTTTTTCCCATTGATGTAACAAGATGTGTTGTTGCGCCTCCCCACATACAATATCGAAAGGTTGATGAGGAGGTCGTGCAAAATATGGTGGTATCACTTGTCCATACATTTACAACAACATTGAGAGATGCTATTCTATTGCCTTTCAATAGGGAGACCAGATTGCCCTTTCTTCCTGAAAATGAAAAAAAAATTGATCTACCATCAGTAAATTTTTATATATTGGATGGGCAGCATACTATTGCTGCCCAGAAAAAATCATTGCAGATGATCAATATAAACAACTCCATAAAAGGTATCGGCATCGAACAACTCGTCTTGTACATACAGACATTCCTCAGGACATCATCAACAAATTATGCAAACAGTAGAACTTGTCAAATAAGGAATTTTCGAACACTACATTCATTTCTTCAGTTGAAAAAGCAAGGGAGAGATGGTTGTTGTGCGGTTATCCATCCAGCCCGGGAAAGGGAAACGCTCCCAGTGATGTTTGGACGGTATAGAATTTTTCTTCTTATCAATCAAATTCTTTAGATTGCTTCCTGTGTTATGAAATTAGGAAATTAAATGGAATATTCAATTTTATATGTTTGCAGTCTTTCCAAACTCAATGTATCGATATCTTTCTTGTTAATCGGGAAAGCCTTAAAGACAAGCTAACTCTTGATTTGACATCGGAACGATTGTGGAGCAAATGGTAGTCTGTATTCAAGCTTTACAAAAGTGGTGCCTTGGATTGCTCGCCGAAGAGCATCTCTCAAGATGATTTTTCTCTAGATAAAATAAAGAGTTATGGATCTAATTTTTTCAGACCATTGCATGATCTTGATGAAGATGAATTGACCACTATGGTGGACAATATAATCAATAGATATGTTTGTTTGAGCACATCAATTGATAAAACATTTTGCGCAGAAACTTTAATTCAATATTGCAAACGAATAAAGGACGAGAGGTCAACCAAGCATTCGATCGTTGAATATTTCAAAGTTAATGATGTTCAAACTGAATGATCACAGAATTTCACTAACCATAGCATCATTGAAATATATAAAATTGCACCAAACCATCTCAAGCAACTGTGCAGTATTTTATGCTCGGGAAAGAAACCAAAATCTCTAAGTAGAAAGAGAAAGAACAAATCCGAAGTGGATATTGGTACCAAAATACCAATTGAAGCTTAGAAAATACTGAATTTATATATCAATAAAGAGAGGATGTCCATTGAAGACGTCGAAAATAGTTCACAGTTTGTTTGTCAATGTTGTTACCCTGATTCTTTGGTCACCACACTCAGAATAATTCCATTTTTTGGTGCGACCATCACCTGTGAATTTGTTGTTGTGGATATGTGTAATTGTGCTATTCCATGGACAGAAGAAGACATGCTGGTGTTTTTGTACTAACTTGAAACAAATCAAGAGGAATGTACTTGTATTTTTCTAGTTGATATGAAGAACTCTTGTATGATTTCTAAATCTTTCACAAGTTGGAGCAAGAAATAAAAAAAAGCATGTTATGGTGAATCCTACAATGGGAGTATATAGAGAATTCTCTGGGCACCTATTTAGAGGATTCTCTATTATACAATGTTGGCGCATTGGAAATGATGAGGATATTTTATCTACCTCTGAAATCGATATGGATTGGAAAGACAAGGGCCTACCGATGCTTGATTTACCTCGGCCCAATATTAACAACGATAATGCGAGGAGCCATGTGTTTCCAAAAGAAAGGACACAGGAATTTTGGGATTACATAGTTTCCAGACAGGTCTCTTATGAAGGCACAGTTCTTTCACTATACGCAAGAGGTAGGATTTTTCGTTCGTTGACTAGGTCTCCAGAAAGAATAGTTATTTCTATTGTGGAGACGGTACAACAAGAGTTGTTCATGAACAATTTCTACCATGAATTGGGTATAAAACAAGGTATTTCTATTAACATTTTCATATGTCTTTGATTTTATTTTACTTTTCTCGGTTGGTTATGTTCAATAACTTCTTTAAATTCCTATTCTACTACAGCTTCAAATAAAGAGCATACCCAGGTATCCTCCAATCGAATTACAATATCGGGTGACGAAACTGAAGGTGATAGACAATCTACAAAGAACTACAAAACAAGAAAAGAAGGTAAAAGATTTTTTTCATAGATCGTGGTTAAATTAAGTAAATTATGAAAGGGGATAGTGACCTGCAAAAAATTATATAACATGTATACCTGCAAATTTCCAAGTCAACATGTGGATCATCCACAACTAGAGCAGGAATCGACGATGTCCCTGGAGATTGGCCAGCAAGTCACATTGGAGAATAAGGGACTAGGCGGGAGCTTGGAAAATAATGAACAAGTCGAGAGCTTGAACAATGCAACACAAGAAGATGGCTTGGCTAATATTGAACATGGAGAGGGCGCCTTGGTGTCAAAATGCGGTGTCTCCAGTGATGTTACTCACCAATCAAATGTTGGCCTGCTATTGATAGGCAAAAGACAAGATTTTCTACTTACATTGATAAAACAAATTTATTTCGAAGTATATATAATGACAAAAAAAATTTCTCTGCAGCTCCCCATACAAAAATGTTATTGATATTAGAAATGGAAGGTTTTCTATTTCGCAAGAAAGTCACAGAAAATGACTCCAAAAGAGATAAAAAAGGGGAAAGAGTAGAAAAGGGGGAAGAGACTGCTCGAATAAATGGTGAGTTTAAATATAGAAAAACTTCATATGAGTCACGAACAAATGCCATTCGATTTTTGGATTTACTTTTTACCAAATTCAATGTTGGGATTTGGTCATCTAAATGTGGTGTCAATGAGGGCAAGGTACTACTTACAAAATTTTTGTTGGCATGCGGTAAAGATAAATCATATGACCAAATTTATTTATTTATTTGGTTTCGAGATAGATGTACCTCCGATCAAGAAGGAAATACACAAAAAAATATGGAGAGTGTGTGGAAGGAGTTCCCAATGCAAACTTCATAAATTAATACATCAATGATTGTTTTGGAGGGTGATGTTGAGAAAGCAGTTCCATTTCAAAACTGTATTTCGTGTAAGCCCTTTATTGGATCGTCCCTTCGGACAGATACTAAATTGGTACATGGACTTTGGAAGTGTTTGAGTAAAATGCAAGAATCAACTGATATCAGAAACTATAAAATGTAACCTATCATTGCCTAAATTTTCTAGATGTAATCTATCATTGTCTATTTTAAACCATTCAATGTGTTTTCTGTTTTTTTCCGGAGACGTTTCTATTTTCGTTTGAATGTAACATATTATTATTTCAGTGTGATTCGTTTATTAAATCAATTGAATCTGTTGTGATAATTAACTTCATGAACAAATTTTTGTTGTTGTTGATATATATATAGTCACTGTTCTTGTATGCAGTGAGGATATTATCACCGCAAAAGAAACTATTGGTCCTGGGAGTAGAGGGATTGCTCTTTGGAGTTCGGATGTTATCCAACATTGAAGATTCTCCCAAACAACCTCATTTTTTCCATAAATGCTATCATTATTATACATGCATGTTCAGTCGCAAAATTATCAGTGTTGCCAGAGAGCATTTCGACGTTTCTCTATGGTTTTCCTGGCTCGACAACATGGAAATTAAAAATTTCCTGGATGTATTTGAATGGTTGAAAAATGAAGAATTTGTATTTATTTGGGGTTGAGAGTAATGCGAACCTATTACTATTTATAATCACTCAATGTTTGCATACTATAATATTGGTGAAGTATCGAACATAATATACAAAAATTCCTTCAAGGATGTACTTATCCAATATGGAGATATATATAAACAAATGGACATGTTGTTTATAGATGAAGGGAGATATCAATCTGCAGATAATAGCAAGTAAAACTACTTGAAAATGCCAACTAGTTAGAAATTTGACGGTTCACAATAGAGATATAACTATAAAAAAAATTTTGTGTGCTCTGTTGAATTATCTCCGGCATCGTTCAAAAATGGGGTGTTGGTTAAAAACATTGAATTTGAGATGACTATCATATTGTACAAAACAAATTCATTTAGTGATTTGTATGTTTTTTACAGTTACTCCTACATTTAATTGATGTAAGTTTTATTGCACAGTTCTCATCTTATTTATGGACATCGTACCATGTATCTGGTAATGTGTTTAAAAATTTGTTGAACATGAAAGCAATATACTTAGAAACATTGAACCATAATATTTTATTGACTGGTTTGTGTGTGTGTGCTTTTGTTTGTAGATAGTACTAGAAAACCATTGATCATTTTTTATTTCAATGGCATTTTGTTACACGCAATACATAGAAAACAGAAACCCAGATTGCGACGACCACCAGACATCGAAACATCAACAAAGTATTATTTTATATGCATAGGCTTAAGGGGATTTTTTGAAAAATGATTTTGTATTTTTGAGGTTGGGGTATGGACATCTGCTCAACAAAAAAATGTTGATGATTTTTTGCCTAGATTATTACAAATAACATGATTGAAAAGGGAACAATTTAGATTAATTTTAACACAAGAAAATTGTTCTTCTGTACCCAGAGAGGGTTTTAAGGGTTTTGGAAATCCTAATGTATATCGCAAGCCTTTAAGTATAGTTTGGGACACTTTGAACTATGGTTGGGATTGTACAAATACTGTGATTGTCAATGACTCTAGAGAAAACGTGTTTTTAACGATGAAGGAAACTGTATTATAACAAAAACTTATAATTCCGATGATGTCGATGACACATTTTTTTTAGATGGATTATGGCCTTGCTTGCTGCACCTGGATGGCATGAGTGATGTGAGACCAATTGTGAATAAAATAAAAATGGAAGTATTTTGTTAAATAATACACTTGAATGTTTGATTGTACTAGTATGTCCAATTTCACTGTGATTATAATTCTTGTAAAGTGTCGAGTTTGGTTTCCGAAAATGTAACTCTATTTAAATTGTATTGTTAAATCATAAAACATATACATCTGTGTGTTTGATTTATCATCATATTAAGTTAATTTGATAAGTTAATTTATTAAGCATCTAATTAACAGCTTCATAATTAGGCTTATGCATATCATTCTAAGAACATACAGGAGGCATCCATCCATCAATGAGGTTGTGACAACATAAGCATACATGTATTACATAAATGGAGTTTATCCATTCATCATTCACATACAAAATTAATACAGCAGATAGCTTATGCAATTGAAAGAATCCTCATTCATGAATATATATTAACCTTCTAACAGGCTTAACATAGCATATTCATGGCTTACATTTATTTACACATAATTTCATTCCACAGGTTGAACAAATAGTACATGTATGTTCCATGAGGTTACTTGACTCACTAGAGAGCCGAAGTAAACCAGATATTGTCGAAAAGACTTCCTGGAAAATTACAATAATTTCTCAAAAACAGTCTGAGAATTTCATCCTTCTACCAGAAAAATAAAAAGCTTTCAGCTATTTAGAAACTTATCCCTTCTAGGTCAAAAAGCAGTCCAAAATATGGCTTATTCGTTGTTTCGATTTGACATCAAATCATGATATGTGATATAATTAAAATTGTACTTCATCTCAATCCAAATTTTGTTGGAGCATGCTAAATGTTATTTCATTACAGATGTAATAATTGCATTTCTCAGACCAAAAGGTTCTAATCAATTTCCTGGCAATTCATTACAGTTAATCATTATGGGATCTTTAATGCTCTTCTTAAACACAAAGACCAATATGGGCAATTTGTTAGTCGTCATATTCCATAGAAAAAGTGTTGCGATTCAATTTCCAGAGGGTAATCTTGCTATGAGTGAATTTTCATTTCCTGGTTGTGTTGTCGTTAAACCTGCATTAGTAACCTCACTATACTCAATGTGCCAAATAAAATATGCCACATGTCACAATATCACCATTCCACGTGTCACCCTAGGATACTAGATATCAACATTTTAACAACGAAATTTGTAGACATTTTTCTTTAAAGACTTTGCTGGCATGTGGAAATATTCTTAAAGAAAGAGCAACCGCTCTTTCTCCAAGGTGTTCTATTGTTACAATTCCCTCCTAAATGAAGGGTCAACCGACCCTTCTAATTCCCAATATTATTTTCATAATAGTTTGACACTGCAAGAAGGGTCAGTTGATCCTTCTTGTATTATCCATTATGGCTATAGATGAATTGATAGATAAAGGTTTTGACAATTAACTATGGAAAGAACGGGCGACAAATCCTTCTTACCATAAAACAGAATTCGGGAAAAACCATTTTTATATGATATAACTTCCAAGGTGTTCTATTTTTACAATTCCCTTGTAATTGAAGGGTCACCTGAGCCTTCCTATTCCCCGTATTATTTTCAGATTAGTTTGACACTGGAAGAAGGGTCGGTTGACCCTTCTGATTACCAATATTCTTTTCATAATATTTCGACACTTCAAGTAGGGTCAGTCGATCCTTCTTGTGTTCTCCATTATGGATATAGCTGAATTGTTCTATTTGACGTCCACGAATTTACATTCCCCATCAGAAATTTTAATTCTTGTTATACTATACCCTATACCCTGTACTTCTTAGTAATTAATCTTGTCCATTATGTTGTACCGCTCTTGCACACCTCGTTCAGTTTGGATTAATAGTTTCCAACACATAACGTCTTAATGTTTCTTCAGTCGTACTATACTTAATGGCCTATAACATCTTAATCAAGAAGCATTAAGACGTTATGTCTTGGAAACTAAATATTCTCATCCAAACTGAACGAGCAATGTAGGAGTGGCACAACATAATGGGCAAGATTAATTACTAACAAGTACAAAGTATAGGGTATAGTACAACTAGCATTAAAATTTCTGACGGGAAATGTAAATTCATGGATTTCAAATAGACGTTTTGCATATTTTGGTAGCTGTCACGGTCGACGTTTCCATTCAAAATTTATCTCTCAAATACGTGTTAGAATTAAAAAAAACGTCCTGTACGACGTCAAATTCCAAGCCAACTCGTGACTCACAAGAGGCCACGTGCCGGACATGAGGAGGGTACGTGGGGAGGAGCCTCGACCTAGGCACCCATAACATGGCACGCGTGCCTCATGCAATATACCACCTCCCTCACTTCCACCTGCCTGCCCTCACATGTGTGGATTTATGGCTCCTTCTTGATTCTTCACTCGCAGCTCCCTTCACCGTCTAGCTGGCTACAACTCTGGTACCTCGGCCCTCTATGCATTCAAAGCAGCCCCATTCTCTCTGCTCCGTGTCTACTGGGGAGATTCCCCATTCTCTCTGCTTCAACCTATGAAGTATAGGCTGTCAATTGATGTATATCCTGAATAGTCAAGATTGCAAAAATACTTAGCACAAGAAGGGTCGGCCGACCCTTCATTAAAGCTAGAAAAAATGGCGAAAACGACCCCTGGAAAAAACTCATAGTAAAATCCACACAGTAGGTAATTTTTGAAGATGAAATATAATAAAAGGAAACAAAAACAAAATCAATATATTTATTAATTCCATCGGGTTAAATCTTTTTCGTCAGATTAAGACAAGTCGACGGCCGAGATCTAATCTGGGGAATGCAGAAGACGAGTTGCGGGGGTTTAATTGTTTGGAAATATATACAAGGTTCCCGCAATATGCAATTGTAGTTTGCAAGACCACAACTGGAAATAAAAAAAATGAAGTTTCCGCAATCCGTATTTTGCACTGTGGGTTGTGGAAACGCATGTCACAAATCCATTATTTAAACTGTTCCCGCAATCCGCAATCATGTATAACTAGATAGCCACTTCAACAAGCTATAGAATAATATGATGGTGCGTGCATTTTTCTGAAACCATGAAATATGGTGGGAATTCTATTAGAGAAGTTTTGACTACTTTTTCCATACTTTCTCAATTTCCAAAGTTTCACAACCTTGCCATACGTTTTGTGAATGATGTCAGATTGCAACACTGACTAAATAATAGCACCAAAACACCATCTTGTGTCTTTCCATCCTCATGACACATTCCATGTCATCACTTCCTTTGGCGTTAGTTCTCTCTTTGAGGCTCACACGTGTGAGATATCCCCTTTCCAAAATAGAGATTAATTCATGTATAACTAGAATGGTCAAGAATGGAAAAATATAAATCACAAGATGGGTCGGTCGACCCTTTTGGTAGTCTGAAACTAGTATGAAAATAATATTGGGCATAAGAAGGGTCGGTTGCCCCTTCATTTATGGGTGAGTTGTGGAAATATTCAACCTACAAAGTATAGGTTGTCAATTCATGTATATCCTGAATGGTGAAGACTGCAAAAATACCAGGCACAAGAAGGGTCGGTCGACCCTTCAATTAAATGAGAAATTAAATACAATTAATCTACGAAGGTTGGGACAACATTTCCCCAATATCAACTTCCACAGTATGTGGCGGTGATTGGGACATTTCCTATGATATAACATGTAAACAAAATTTTTCCCGACTTCCGACTGCTGACAAGAAGGATCAACCACCCCTTCTTTTAGTAGATAATTGTGAACACCGATATCCGACAACTCACCTGTATCCAGAATGGTGAACAAAAGAATGATCGAACCACCCATCTTCCAGTCTAGAACTATTATGAAAATAATAGTAGGCAGAAAAAGGGTCGGTCGCCCCTTCGTTCATTTATGTCGAGCCTCATTCAAAAGAAAAAGTATGGTTTTGGAACGTGATTTTGGCACTTTGGAAAGGGATTTTGCAGTTTTAGAACCGGTTTGGTCACTTTCATAACTGGATTTTGCACTTTTGGAACCGGTTTGGGCTCTTTAGGAACCAGTTTTGTCATTTTTTGAACCTTGATTTGGCACTTTCGGAATCGGTTTTGGCAATTTTAGAATCAGATTTGGCACTTTTCGATCTAGTTTTGGCACTTTTGGAACCTGGGTTTGGCAGTTTTGGAACTGGATTTTACTTGATTTTGGAGTTTAGAAAGGCGGTTTTTGACCCGTCTTCAAAGTGACTTGAATATTTTAGGCATTGATTTTTTCACCTTAAAATTTAGAACATTTACAAATGAAAATTGCAATTTTCAAATAAAAAATTACATTATTTGATTTTAAATTCACACTTTTCAAATCAGAAATTGCATTCGTTTATTTTAAATTCACACTTTTTGAATTGAAGTTCATAGTTTTATAACAACAAATTGCAATTTAAGGTTCATAAGTAATGAAGAAACACACTATTCCAATAGAAAAACACCCTTTTCAAAGCCAATATTTCCACTTTCAGAAGGTCCTTTTCAATTACATTTTTTGATTTTAAATTCAAAATCATAATAATTTAAAGTCACTAAATGTTTTAGATTCTCCTTATCCTTAATTAGATCATCTCCTTTGAAGGAGTAATAAAATACTAAACTTTTATTGGAGCTTCGACTTGTAGACTTAGAATCATTAGACTCATTCCAGACATGAAGGAATGTACTAGAACAACATTTGATGACTGCTGCAAGTGTCTTTGAAAGAATGAAACCAAATCATTCACTGAATACATCATACCTCCTGCACAAGGTGTTATTATAAGGTAACCTTCAAAAAGTGTTGAAAATCCCATAGTCATCCAAGGATTCCAATTTCCATCCCATTAACTTGGCCTAGTTACTCTTGGATGCAAGCGCTTGGAGAAACTTTAGAAAGCCTCCTACCCTGATGATTTTCCCACCTTCAACTACAAAGGGAATATTCTTGCAAAGACTGGTAAGCTCTCTGGACCAGATGTAGTTATTTGTTGATGAATAATGCAAAACATGTGTGATGGTGATAACAAGTTTACTATCTATTGAGTCTGATACTACATCATCAAGCTCTAATACTACATCATCACCAGGTTTAGTATCAGTTAAGTCTGATACTACTATCTTAAGTTGGTGAGCTGAAATTCATCGAGGAAGAAACAAAAATGATTGATAACATTCTGTTGTTTCATTCTGTGGAGCTGGAAAGTCTTGAGATTTTTGAATGTCTCATGGGACTGACTGTAAAATGCAGTGGAAACGGGTGAGGTGCACATCTTTAAAACGAGTGAAACAAATTATGCATAGTTAGAAGAAGCTGACAGCATGATCTGGAGGCACATAGATTCAAAGATAGACTAGACACGGCGGTATTGCATGTCAGTCTCTCGAATACCTACATAGAAAACAAATAACTGTTTATCATGCTGCCGTAAAAAGAAACCATTTCCAACAAATGCAAAAATAATCGTTTTATTGTAGCCAACGCGTGAGCACACATATCATCATGCACAATAAAAACAGGGAAACTATTCCTAAATTTCCAAGTGCACCATAACAGTCAGTCTGGGCATCCTACTTGGATTTGTTAGCTCCTAACAAAGTTGGTCTGGGCATCCCTCTTAGACGGGTTAGCTCCTAACACCGTAGTTAGTGGAAGCAAAGGTATTCAACCAATGAAATATAATTTGCAAATGATAAGCAAACACATAAATTAGACGCATGTATAATAATGACTACAAAAGTTCTTTCTTACCGAGAAAAACCTTTTGCGGATATGTAGTCTTTCAAGGTTAGGAAGTTGCTCCAATAAGTTGAGAAGAGGAAGAGGTTTCGGAATATGGATATCAATATTCTTCAATGATTTCAAGATAACGATTATCTCTCCAAATTTCTCTGTAGGAAAATGGTGCATTAGATCCATTATATGAGAACGTTTCTTCATCTACCTATATGAGAACGTTTCTTAATCTCCCTATGTCCCCTCCTAGTTGCAGGAACATAATGACAAATCCATGCATACCTAAGGAATATAAGGCAAACAAACTGAAAAATCCCATTTCAGTTTGCTGTGAGTGGCCACTGTGTTGATGGATTAGCCTATATATAGTGAGTGGCCACTATGTTGATGGATTGAATGGGATGGGAGTCTGGGACAGATGGGGAATGGTAATTATCATAGTATGGCGGGATAATGGTGGTCAAAGATATCATCTGTAGCGAATACAGATTTTTCTTGAGTAATCGTACACGTATCACTTGATTCCTTGAAAATCCAACAGCCAACATGCCTACTGCCAGCGCATTAGATGGCCTACAACAGGCTTAATAATATTCACAATAAATGATGGATTGTATCACTTGTGTGAATAATCTCATCATGCTTTCAATCCACATAATGTTTATGTCTTGTCAACAACAAAGTATCTGGATGAGTTCAATGGTAATTATCACAGTATGGCGGGATCATGGTGGCCATTGATATCATCTGTAGCGAGTACAGATTTTGCTGGAGTAATCGTACACTTATTACTCCAATCGATTCATTGAAAATCCTACGGCCAACATGCCTGGTACCATTAATATCCTTAATATTCGTTTAAAAAATCTTTAAACTAATTTTAAAAATCAAAGATGCCACGTGTCACAATATAAGCATTCCCCATGTCTCCAAATTTATAGAATTTTTGCTTCAAAGACCTTGCTGGCAAGTAGAAATATTCTTAGAGAAAGAGTGGCCACTCGGTCGCTCTTTCTCTAAGACGTTCTATTTTCACCACTCACTCGTAGATGAAATTTCAACCGACCCATCTTATTCCCAATATTATTTTCATAATAGTTTGACACTACAAGAAGGGTCGGTCGATCCTTCTTGTGTTCTCCATTATGGATATAGCTGAATTTCTGGATAAAGGTTTTCACAAATAACTATGAAAACAAGGGGCGGCCGATCCTTCTTGTCGAAAAATAAGGATAAAAAGAAAAATTACTCAGAAACCATTTTTATATGTTATAACTTACAAGGTATTCTATTTTTACAATTCCCTCATAATTGAAGGGTTGGCCGACCCATCTTATTCCCAATATTATTTTTATAATAGTTGAACACTACAAAAGGGTTGAGCGACGCTTCTTATTCCCAGTATTATTTTCAAAATAGTTTGACACTGCAAGAAGGGTCGGTCAATCCTTCTTGTGTTCTCCCTTTTATGATATTTCATTCTATTTAAAAAAACAAAAAAGAAATAATGCTTCGATTTAAGCGAACAAAAAGAAAGACTGTTTCTATTTAAAATAAAACAATTAACTTGTTTCTGGGCCGTAAGATTAAGACAAGTCGACAGCTGAGATATAATTTGGGGAATGCGGAAGACGAGTTGCGGGGGTTTAATTGTTTTGAAATATATACAATGTTTCCGCAATTCGCAATTGTGGGTTGCGGGACTACATCTCAAAATAAAAAATAAAAAAGTTTCTGCATTCCGCAATCCGAATTGCGGGTTGCGGAAACGCATGTCGCAAATCCATTACTCAAACAGTTCCTGCAATCCGCAATCGTGTATAACTATATAGCCACTTCAACAAGCTATAGCATGATATGATGGTGCGTTCATTTTTTCTGAAACCATGAATATGGCGGCCATTCTCTCAGAGCAGTTTTGACTACTTTTTCTATACTTTGTCAATTTCCAAAGTTTCACAAACATGCCATACTTTTCCAGAATGATGTCACATTGCAACACTCACTTAATGATAACACTAGAACACCATCATGTGTCTTTTGATGCCATGTCATCATACATTCCACGTCATCATACATGTCATGTCATCATCACACATTCCATGTCATCATAGATGCCATGTCATCACTTCCTATGGCGTCAGTTCTCTCTTTGAGGCTCACACGTGTGAGATTTTCGCCTTCCAAAATAGAGATCAATTCATGTATAACCATAAGGTAAAGACTAGATAAATATAAATCACAAGAAGGGTCGATCAACCCTTCTGGTAGTTTAGAACTAGTATGAAAATAATATTGGGTAGAAGAAGGGTCGGCCGCCCCTTTATTTATGAGGGAATTGTGCAAATATTCAACCTACGAAGTATAGGCTGCCAATTCATGCATATCCTGAATGTTGAAGACTGCAAAAATACTAAGCACAAGAAGGGTTGGTCGACCATTCATTTAAAAGAGAAATGAAGAACAATTAAACTACGAAGGTTGGGACAACATTTCCCCACTACCGACTTCTGCATTATGTGGTAGGGATCGAGACATTGCCTATGTTATAACATGTAAACAATATTTATCCCGACTGCCGACAAGAAGGATCGGCTGCCCCTTCTTTTAGTAGATAATTGTGAACACCAATATCCGACAATTCACCTGTATCCAGAATGGTGAACACAAGAAGGATCGAACCACCCTTCTTGAAGTCTAGAACTATAATGAAAATAATAATGGGCAGAAGAAGGGTCAGCTGTCCCTTCATTCATTTAGCTTGAGCCTCATTCAAAAATGGGGTGTTGGTTAATGACAATCAACTTCAAATGACCATCATATTATACAGACACAAATATCAAAAGAAAAAGTATGGTTTTGGAACTTGGATTTTGCACTTTTGGAAATGGATTTGGTAGTTTCAGAACCAATTTGGTCACTTTCGAAACCGGATTTTGCACTTTTGGAACCGGGTTTTGGCTATTTAGGAACCGGTTTTGTCACTTTTGGAACCCTGATTTGGCACTTTCGGAATCAGTTTTGGCAATTTTGGAATTGATTTTGGCACTTTCGGAACCGGTTTTGGCATTTTTGGAACCGGTTTTGGCACTTTTGGAACCTGGATTTGGAAGTTTTGGAACCAGATTTTGCTTGATTTTGGAGTTTAGAAAGGTGGCTTTAGCCTCATCTTCAAAGTGACTTGGATTGGAATAAGTCCAAGTTTAATGAAATTGGCGTTAGTGTGTCTAACTGAGTCTAACAAAACCATCTAGGTATAAATCAGGGAATGGAGTCTCCAAGGGGGTGCATGAGGCTGTCAAATAGTCAAGTGGAACTCCAGAACTAGCTAACTAGAAGATACAAGCAGTTAGCATGATCAATCAATGGAAGAACTACTCAATCAATGCACTAACTAAATGATAACTCCCGGTAGGTGAGATAAGGTGCCCTAACAGAGTGATAACTAAAGGTAGGTGAGTAAAGGCCCTTTGACTGACAGTGGTAGGTGAGAAAGGCACAGTTTCCATGCACAACAGTCAAGAAGGGTGTATCAGGTAGGTAGGAGGCCAAATGAGGGTTGTAGACAGGCTCTGGAGAGCTAGAAACAAGCTCTAGGTGCTGGGAGACCACCATGATGATGACTGGATGCATGCAATGGCATGTAGATTTGCATGGAGGCATGAAAAAACTAAAAATTATGGTGTGAATATTCCAACACCCCCCACAAGCTATACTATGAGATAATAACCGAAAACAAAAATAGGGCCCTGGTGACTAAGACCAAAATTCGCCCCGTACAATCAATCTAAATAAAGTAAGTGAGGAAAGAGGGAAAACCTAGAAGAAATCCCTCCCTCAAAATAGACTGAACGATGCTAATGAAGCATATCATATTTCAACCCTGAAGGAGGTAAGTGTCCTTCTTTCTCAAAGAAGGATCTATAGATCCAAAATGGATCAGGAAGTTCACAAGGATAAATCCTCACATGTGAAAACTCTGATCTTGTAGATCGGGGAGCAGTGGTTACCCATCGAAGAAAAGGATCAGTAAAGTAAGAAGAATGAAACCTCTCATGCTGAAAATATGATCTGGCTAATCGGGGAGCAATGGATGCCCATCGAGGAATAGGATTAGAAATGAGTGAAGGATGAAACCTTCCATGCTGAAAATATGATCTAGATGATTAGGGAGTAGTGGATTCCCATCAAGGAAGAGGAAAAATAGGTGAGATATCTTCAGGTTCTTGTGGATTTGGATCTCCCATTCGCTCATGATCATCAGTTTCTAGACCTTCTGGGTCTAGCATTCTCTCATCATCATCTCCATCTGAAATATCATGTGAAAATGCATCACCACATCTAAACTCCGAATCTGAAATCTTATGTGAAGAAGCAAGTAAAGCTGGATCATCATCACATGCAAACTCTGAATTTGAAATCTCATGAGGAGAAGCAAGTAAAACTTGCTCATCATTACTCGAAGGAGGACCATATCCAAAAATTTTGATGTCATGAAACTGCTCCAGAATATGCATGTAGTCCTCTTTTGAACCATCATGACTGTAATCAATATCAGAAGAACTAGATGATGATGGATCTTCATTAAGATCAAAGGAGGATGCAGTAGTGGAGGCCCATTTTTAAATAGGAGTTGGAAAAATAGGTGCTAGTTCTTCACATTCTTGTGGATTTGTATATAGCATTCACACTTCTTCAAGAGTCCTCTTTTTCTCAATCTCTTTTGGTGTATATTTTCCCTTCAGGAAACCTTCAAAGGTGCCATGAGAAAACTTGCCACTTAGAAGACCATCAACCACATTCCAAGCTAGCTTGTGGTTGAGATGAGATAGTCTACTCTCTTCATGAGTATGAGAGAAAAGAGAAGACTCCTTTGAGAGAGGAAAGACGTGTGAAAACTCATAAAGTTTTGTCTCATGATTTGCAACTCATTTTGCAATGATTTCCCCTGAAACCATGTGTTGTACCTTGACTTGATATGGAGTAAAGATCACTCTTTTGGGCTCTCCAGTATGATTCATTTGATACATTGAAAGGAAATTAGATGCAAGAGAAGGAACATAAAGCACATCAGAAAAGTGACCATGATCAAGATCGATTATTCCAATCCCCTGAGAGGAGACTTCTGAATCATTTCCCAAACTGACGAAAGGGCCAATAGAGATTTCAAAACTAGAGAAGAGATCTTTGGAGGAAGCCATGTGGCATGATTCTCCTGAATCTATGATGAAAGAAGAATCAGTTGATGCACTTGCTATGAGAGCATTACATCTTTCATTTCCTTCATATCTAAAATATTTAGTGTCAGGATCTTTCTTTCTTGCACATGATGGTATAGGAAGATTGTTCTTCTCAAGTGATTGAGCCATCAAATCTATAGTCTTCCTCATACAAGAACTCTCAGGATGAAAACCTCTAAGACAATAGGTGCACTTGGTCTTTCCATTTTGAGAATGCTTGGTCTTCCTTGAGTTCGAAGCCCCATTTGACTGATATGGAGTATCTGTAGGCCTTGTATCATTCGATCTCTTGTCAGAAATCTTTTGCTTTCCTTTACCATTTGCTCTCTCTGCAACTGTAAGGGCTGAATCCAATTTGGGTTTGATCATTCCCGTAGAGATCAACTTCTCTTCCTCTTGAGTAAGAGATTGGATGAAATCATCAAGTGAGGGAAAATTTCGTCTTGGAATGGACAACCTAGCTGATTGGAAAGTAGAGACAAAATCTAAGAAGTTTTCCCCCAACTTTAAGAGAATGGAAAGTATAAGCTGCTTGTCTTCTTTCACTATCTCATATCTTTTGAACTGTGATATCAAGCTTTTGAACTTGGTGAGGAAGGAATTGATAGATTTGAAGCTGTCAGAACTCAAACATATGAGATCATTCTCCAATTTGTGTCCTTGCATATCATCTTTCAGTCCAAAAAGGGATTCGATCTTGTCCCAAACCTATTTAGAGGATGTAAGATCGATGACATGGAAGTGAATATCTTCAGAAATTAAGAGAAGGAGGAGGTCAATCGCTTCATCAAGCATATCCAAGTACTTGGACTTTTCAACTGCACTGAGAGGTTCTACCATCGTTCCGTTGAGTATTCGGGTGAAACTGTTGGATCTCATGAAGAGAGTCATCATGGATTTCCACTCAACATAGTTGTAAGATGTGATCTTTAGATCCATCTAAACAAAGAAATTCAAATAGTTAAAGATGATTATGAATGGGTGAATAAACCTGCAAAACAAGATATTTTTTGCTAATGGAGAATGATACACTTTGACTGAACACTACCTTAAGGACACTTGTCACATAGACTAAGTCCTTCACACCTAGATAGACCTCACTAGATTTCTCCAATGAATTCAAGTAATAGCACCGGGATTTGTTGTGGAAACTTAGAGGCTTCTGGTACATAAGTGAAAGATAGTTGCTCAAAGAAATGTTGCAATTGATGCAATGGATGCAATTGGAATAGTTGCTAACTATTCTGACACCATGTGCTAATCTGCAAGGATCTAGAAACTGTAACAAACTCACAATCTAACTGTCAAGATTATTTGCAAAGAAGAAGAAGCATGCATTCAATAATCACTCATAAACACAGAATAATGGACAATGTCAATATCATACAATGAATAATAAATGTAGAGAATGTGTTTACAATAATCAATGATGAGGCATCATATAGGATTTGAATTAGCCAAGTAGGGAATTCGAATCTGAGCTCAAAGTCTAGTATGAATAACTATGGAGACATCATCCAGTCGGTAGTATCAGTCATAAATGGTAAGAGTCAGTCAAGTGTGTCCAACTAAGTCTAACAGAACCATCTATCCATAAATCAGGGAATGGAGACTCCAAGTGGGGTGCACGAGGCTGTCTAACTCAAAGTCTAGCTTGGATAACAATGGAGACATCATCCATTTAATAGTATGAGTCATAAATGGTATAGTAAGTAAAGTGTGTCTAACTGAGTCTAACAGAACCATCTAGGCATAAATCAAGGAATGGAGACTCCAAGGGGGGCACATTAGGCTGTCAAATAGTCAAGTGGAACTCCAGAACTAGCTAACTAGAATCTACAAGAAGTCAACATGAGAAATCAGTGGAAGAACTGCTCAATCAATGCACTAACTAAATGATAACTCTCGGTAGGTGAGATAAGGTGCCCTAATTGAGTGATAACTGTTAGGTGAGTAAAAGCACTCTAACTGACATTGGTAGGTGAGAAAGGTGCACTTTCCATGTACAACAATCAAGAAGGGCGCATCAGGTAGGTAGGAGGTCAAATGAGGGTTGTAGATAGGATCTGGAGAGCTAGAAACAAGCTCTAGGTGCTAGGAGACCACCATGATCATGACTAGATGCATGCAGGCATGCAAAATATAAAAATGATGGTGTGAATATTCCAACATCCACAACAACATCAGAGTCTAAGGTCTAACACCACTCAACAACAAGCTCACATGTATGCACCACAACTTCCACATCATCACCATTCACTATTTCTTGTAGCATGAAACAGATCCCAAATCTAGGGGTCTATTTCCTGCAGCAGAAAATTATTCATGCATGAAACAAATAAAAAAGCAAAAAATGGAATGCCATTTTTGGAGGAAAAGTGTAGAGCAGGGACCTCACCTTCCCATAAAGTAATTGGTTCTTTACGAGACCAGGCCTACACTATTTATATAAAAGTATTAGAAACCCTAACTTATCGCAATGTTCACCTTTCATTATATAGAGAGCAGAATTTTTACCTCTGTATTAGAGACCACTCTTCATTTGTGAAAAATCATTGCTTAAGCATACATCTGTGGAAGAATCAAATGTTGCAGTTGGAAGAGGTCGTGTATGTAAACTAGTGTGAATAACCCTTTGTGTAGAAATCCTTACATTTTGTAGATTGTAAATTGGCTGCATGAAACAGAGTATGCAGTGAATGTTGTTATGTGAGAGTTAACAATTGAATAAGCATTTGCAGCCACAACTCAAATCAATGTTCCTTATGTGAATGAGGTTCCAATAATCTTAATAAAAGGGACAAATGCTATAGTTGAATGAGCATTTGTAGCTACAAGTATTGCAAAAGAAGTTTTAGACAGAATATTGAGAAGATAGCGATTGTGGAAGCTAGTGAACAGATATAGTGCATGGACTAGCTGAGACAGTATTGAATAAGGTAGCCAAGGAGAAATACAACATAAGGTTTCTCAGAGAAGTGGTGCGGATCTTTGGTGAGGATTGAATTCCTCATTGTAAGTTGAATCTTATAAGTAGAGGTTGGTGCCTATGCATGCCAGGTTGGTGCCTGAATATAGCAAGTTAGTGCTTGCTAAGTCACCCCATCAAGTTGCATCTTGTTGGAGGTAGGTTGTAGCCTACCAATTTGTCAGTAGTAGCTTACATGAGGATAGGTGCCCTCATAGGTTGAATCATTTTGATCAATGTGATAAAATTCATTTAATGAAACCAAGTAAAGTGGTTTTTCCCAGACAAGGTTTTCCCCTCCAAGCTTATTGATTGCATTTAAGCTTAGCTTAAATGCAAGTGGTTTTTCCCCTCCAAGGTGTTATGATGTGTAGCTGATGTGTTGATGATTAATTGCATTTAAATTTAAATAATTTAAATCCGAGTAATTTTTTTAGAAATGATTAACCTCCTCCCTCTTAGTAAACAAGAAAGAAACAATGCAATATTTAAATATAAAAACATTAATCCTAAAATAACTTACATTAAGAAAATGTATCTCCAATCATCAATTTTACAATGAAAAAAACAAAATATAGAATCCATTTTTACCTGAAATGCAACCTCAAATTGACATATAGTGATCTATGTGAAAAGAGATAGGTCCCAACTTCATCAAATCAAGCTTCATTTCTTGTCACGCACAAGAAAGAGACAATGCATTAATTAAATATCAAAACATCAATCTTAAAATAACATGCATGAAGGAAATGTAGCTCTAATGTTACAATGAAAATACAAAATATACAACATATTTTTACCTAAAATGCAACCTCAAATTGACATAGTAGTCTTGCACCACCAATGATTATTGAACACATATACCATGATAAGAGTCTTTATTCCCTTCATGTATATTAAATTAGATTAAAATCATGGGTTCTATCAACTTTTGAATCCCCAATTGAAATTTCCATCTTGGTCCTCATTTTCTACATTCTAAACGTGATCTTCTCCTGATGGACTGTCATTATGATCTTGGAAAACACTATGTTCCATATCAAGTTCATCAGAGAAATTAATTATATTGTTGTCTCCCCTTCTATCACCATCTGAACGCCAAAGAGCTAGTGCTCTTTCATATGGAAAAATGTTAACGTCTTACTTTGTTGCATATAATATTAAACATGTATCCATGTTTTTATCAAGCTTGTTCCTCAACTTTGACTTCAAGAAGGATAGTGCACTAAACATTCTCTCATCCTCCACTGATCGCAAAATCATGGTTTGACATAAATCTGCTAATTTGAAATATTCTGATATATTTTCTTGTAGGTATTGGCTAGCACCTAAAATTGTCCATAATCTTGTTATTGCACCACATTCTAGAGGATTATCCAATTTAGTAAATTTCTCCCACATTGTTGCACCAAAGCATTTGGATTGTTCAAACAATTTTTCCTCATCTAAAATACCTTGAAGATGTTCTCCATGTATCTGGGTCTCTCAGAAAAAGTGGCTTGCTAAAATGTTTACTTTTGCTAAAAAGTCTTTCCTTAAAGTTGTTCTATTTTGACAGGTGTTCCAATATTGAGGGTATACCACAGACATGGCCTCCAACAATTGATCTCGAGGAAATATTTCTCTTATCTAAGGTGCTAGTGATTTTTAAATTTCTATCAAGTTACGTCTCACTGAAATCACAACATTGTCAAATTATTCTCTTGACACAGGGCACTCTTTCGTGGTTCATCCTATCTTAAGAATATAATGAAATGGAACCTATACCCATGCACTACCATACATAGCATCCCTTTTTCATCAAACTTAAAAAAAAAATCAGCATTTTCTATATTGATAATCCTAGTCCAACTTGTAAACTTTAGACCTGTAAAAGACTCTGCCATCATATACAAATTGTCCAATGCAACACACGCTAATTTTCTTGCGTTTGTGTATTCTGCAATATACATTGTGCGACTCTGAGACATTTTCACAAGGACATTCATTTCATGTAGCATAGGAAGCATTCCAGCCAATGTTAATAATGTTTCTATATCAGTTGGTCGAAAGAGAAGATCCTAAGCTTTGTCTACACTGAAGCGATGTTCATGCATCACCCCTACCAAGGATTCATACTCACTAAATAGTCTTTGAGCTGGTCCCTTCAATGAGATACATCTTGTATCAACTTATTTTGGTAACTTTTTTCCATTTGTAACACCATCAGCAAATTTTTGAAACCCCAAAAATCATTTGGCACTACGACAAAAGTATGCATGAACCTCATTTAAAAGATATTCAACTTTTGAAACCAATGGAAACTTGCTTACTATTTTAAATGCAAGATTCATCCTATGAGCCATGCAATGAATACCAAGCATGTATGTTGAAGCTGATAGTTGTAGTTTGACACAAAGGCCATTCCTTTTTCTTGGCATTACTGATGCTCCATCTACTCCAACACATACCAACTTTTTTGCAATCATTAAATTATCCATACCACCAATTTCCTTCAAACTATTAATAACAAGTTCATAAATATTTTCCACTGTAGAAATATAACTCATTTTATGAATCCCAAGAATATATGAATTCCTAATATGGTCATTAACTATATAAATGCTCATGCAGATCCATGAAGTATTATCTATAGTTGTAACTTCATCCAAAGACAATGACAAAAACCTAGAATTTGCAATCTTCTCTTTCATGTCCTCCTTTTCTACTTGAGCTAGATATTTTTCCCATTCCCAACCACTTGTTATAGACCAGTGAGGAGATGGAAAATTTGACACTTGATGAAAATAGAGATATTTCATGTAATTTGGATAATCTGTCATACGACGACCACTAGATAAGATCTAAAATACAGTGCATAATTGAATCGTCTTAGATAACAAATTTCTTTCCATCGTCTTTCCAAATAGAGATAGGATGGTTCCTCCACTTGCCTCAATATTTCCCTTATTGACTAAGAATTAATTTCTTATATTCATCTTCATATTTTCTATGTCGACATTCCTCGATATATTTCCATCTAGGAGTAGATTTCTCCTTTCCATTTGCAGCTTCCTTAACATACACCTTTCCTGCATGCTTCTCTAGTGTATCTAACTTCATTTGCAATTTCACTACCCTCCCAAGTTTCCAACTACATGTTATGCATTTAACTTCTCGTGAATTCTCTTTCTCATTTGTTGGAGGTATTGGTTCAATAAATGGAAATTTTGAGACCCATCCTGCTTGGAATACTCACCCTATGTCTCATTGGCCATGGCCTCTTTTCCTTTTCCATGAAGGGATTGTGTCACCTTCCAAGGGAAAATCTTCGACATTTTAATCACCAATTTCTGATGAAATTGTATTTGCCTCACTTTGATCGCTAGAGGAACCTATTATGCCATCCATTGTAAGGATATTTGATGCATTGTCGCAAGAGTTAACATCTCTCTCACTAATATGTTTCTTAGAAGAGCTTGAGGCATGAACAGAATGTGGATTCCTATATTGAGGCTTTTGGAAGTATGATAGTACATCCCTCTATCTTGATGTTTTCTTCCCACAATTAGTGTTTGACATCTTACTAACTAGATATTCCACAATTGAAACTCCAAATCGATCTAGAAACCAGAAGTGAAACCTGCATGAAAAAATAATATAAAATTAGTACAATTAGGCTATGCTAAAAAGAAGGAAAAATAATATTATTATGAAAAGTGGCATATAATTAACACAAAACTAAAAATATAAATGTTAAATTTCACTTGCACAGGCATGCTAAATTTGAGGATTGTTTGGTTTGTGTAAAAGAGTTGTAGATGCAGATCCCAAATTTGAAAAGGAATTTTTGAAAAAGGTTTTAAAACACTTTCCAAACAAGTAAGGGCCCATCAATTCACTCCTCTACACTAGACCCTAGTAATTACTAGTATTTTCATTTTCTATACTTTGACTTAAATTTATAACATTACCATTAATTGTTCAAGGATCTTTGAGAGTGGTTCCAACCTCATTGGACTTCATATGCACAAAGTTGAATTTTAGATCCCATTCAGAATTTAACAGTTACCTTCTTTCACTACATTTATTGCATCTAGAGTGACAAAGTTCGAGATAAAATTACTAATTGAATTTTGACTTGGATTAATAAGAGAAAGTTGGGCATTTTCCCATTTATAGTGGTTTTAGACTGCTTCAAGGATTTATATATCATTCCTAATACTGTACAAACTTGTTCTGGATCATTTGATGTCGGTTTTGGTCCAAAGAATTTTGGTCTATTGAAGAGTCAAAATCAGCACAGTACTTGATTAGAACTTGGAAGTTGGGGTCACTTGGACCCATCATGTTTTGTAAATATCAAGCAACCTGTGTCTTTGTGTCTTATTTTTTTCTCTTTTTAGAAAAGACTCTGTTTTATGTTACTAAGAGAAATCTAGTATAACACAACTTGTGTGGTGTCAAATGAATGCAATATTTATTTGTTTAAGGGCCCTTCTGATGTAATAGATAAGTTGTTCTTCCTAGAGATTCTCATAGTTCAGGTGCCTGAACTTCCTATCTTTCTCTTCCCTCGGCTAACATCAAATTTTGTATTAGACATTAAATATTTTCCATGTCTGTGAGGCACCTGCAACAATTAATTAAAAAGAATACTCAAAATAGCAGAAATGACAGAACTCAGAATCACTTTTGTATTGATCACAGGCCACTTCGAGGGGGCAACCTCCTTTGAGCAAGCTCAATACAAATAACTTCACTGTGCCTTCATAGGTCTCAACACACACTTATATACTAATTCTAGGCGCCAATACTATGGGTCGAAACCATGGGCTGTTACAAACTATGGATCAACAATACTACGGGCGACTTACAAAGCATATGCGCCAACAACAATAACACAAACTATTGATCAACAAATACTACGGGACGACTTACAAAGCATATGCGTCCAACAACAACATACTAACAAGTAAAGACATGGGTTCCTAACATCCCCTCCCCCTTAAAAAAAGCTTTGTCCTCAAAGCTTTAGATGTGGAAATTATTGTTGAATCTGAAGGAGTGGATCCCATGTAGCATCCTCGAGTTGCATGCCGTGCCACTGAATTAAGACCTCTGTGATAGAGTGAGAGCAAAGCTGACGCGTGCGCTGATTGAGGATGGCCTCTGGCTCCAAAAGGATGGATCCTTCATTATCCAATTTGGGTCAAATCGTTTGGCCACTGATGTTGGTGCCAAGAACTTTCTTCAGACAAGAGACATGAAAGACTAGATGAATGCGGGAAGAAGGAGGAAGTTCCAATTTATAAGCAACAGACCCAATCTGCTGAAGAATCCGACATGGCCCATAGAACTTTGGAGCGAGCTTATGACGCCCTTTGAGTTTCAAGGTGTTAGGATATTTAGACACTTAGGAGTTAGTTAAGATCAACTTGTGTAATATATCCGTTAGGGATAGTGTGTTTCTTTAGTATGCATTAGTATGCATTTGTAAATACTTAATCCGACGGTCACGATATGTTTCCGACATAGAGTGATCCGACGGCTCAACTTCTCTTAGATCAAACCTAACCTTGATCCGTGGCTTAACACCCGATTGGTCCATGATCTCTATTTAAAGAGCATGGAGGGTCATTGTTTAGTTGATCGATTATGAGAAGCTCATTTGTTACTTTCTTTCTTTGCATAATAAATTGTCCCGTAGAAGCTATTTGGCCGGGGCCGTGGAGTGTTTCCCTCAAGAGGGTTTAAACCACGTCAAAACATCGGTGTGTTGATCTGTGATCTGTTTATGTGAAGTGGTTTCTCTTGGTGTTCGGTTCTTTGGTAGTACCCTGTGTACCCGAACATGGTATCAGAGCTTTTATGAAGTGCCGCTTCCGGTTATGATCTAGATCTTGAACTGCTGTTGCCGAAACTCGAAAGGGTTTCTAGTTCTGGTATTTCTGTGCATTTCTGGGCTGTGGGAGGTGTTCCATTACGTCCGGAGCGTCGTTTCCATTGGAAAATAGTTTTCGTTTGATCGAAAACGGTTCCCGGTTGCTCCAGAAACGCGTTTTTCATCAGATCTGAAGGTATAATGTTACAGTGACGCATTTTTTTAATTTCGTTTTTGAAAAGAAAAAATTTCATATTTCATTTTTTTTTACTGTTAGATTTTTTTGGTTCGGATTGTTGCTTTCCCGTCTGTGTATGCTCTTTGCCGTGCACCTTGAGCGATCTCGGCAAATCAGAAACAGAAAGGGAAAGGGTTTTTTTTGGCTGCGTATGCTCTTTGCCGTGCACTTTGCGCGATCTCGGCAAATCAGAAACAGAGAGAAAACGTAGACTTTCCGGGCAAGCTAACAAGATCTAACTCCACAAGTGTGGAAAAGTTTTTTTTGTTTCGTTTTGTGGTTTGTTTTGCAGGAAAAAGGGCAAGCACGCAAACCGAGCAAGAAGAGTATAAAAAAAAAAAAAAAAAAAAGCCCCCTTCCTCATTTCCATATTTTACATACCTTTTAAACTAGCTCACTTGGTCCAAAGTTGCTTTATTCCTTAATAGGTCTTGAGTTCAAGTCTTAGGAAGTTACTTTTAAAAAGAAAAGTGCATGCAATTTCTATTTTCAAGTTACTTTATTGTAAAAGTGCATCTCACTTAAATAATAAAAAATAAAAATACAAGTGAGTCACTTAAGCTTTTTATTTATTGTTGCACTATTTAAAAGTAATATCATTGTAAAAGTGAAATCACTTATTTTACAAAAGTGATTCACTTAAAAGCAACTTTTTTGTAAAGTGATTATCAAAAGGTTCATCTTGGGAAGAGGGGGGTTCTTTTTTTTGCTGGACATTCTCTAGCTGCCACGTCACTATTGGGGACATCTTCAACAGTTTCTTTGTTCAAGCATAACTTCATCATACAGAGTCCGTTTTCAGTGCCGTTTTTTTTTAAACCGCCTATTTTTTTCGAGCTCTTCACATCCAGACTATTGGTTTCTGCTTTTACAGCCATTAATTTATAAATATGGCTGCCCTTTGTGATATTCTACTTAACAGTTCCAACTATTTCTCATGGAAATCCCGTATGGAGGATGTTCTACGAAGTAGGGGACTTTTCAGAATTACAACAGGGAAAGAAAAAGAACCCACTGATGATGATAAGAAAATAAAATGGGCAAATAGATGTGATGAAGCTCATGGATTGATTGGGATGTCAATCTCTACTGATTTGCGATTCCACATATCTGGAATTGATGAACCTAATGCTGCTTGGGACAAGTTGGAAACTGTGTTTGGTAAACACAATGAAATTCGAGGTCACCAACTCGAAAATGAGTTGATTTCTTTAAATCCAAGTGACTTTTCATGCATTCAAGATTATTTATCTAAGTACAAAACTCTCAAGCTCTTATGTGCAGAATGTAAGATTGAGAGGGAAGACAAACAATGCATTTATCATATTCTTTCCAAACTTGGACCTGCATATTCTGTTTTTGTATCTACATTTTACTCCATGAAAGCGTCATTGAATGCAGCTAGCTATCAAGAGCCTAGTCTTGAATCCTTTTGTGATTCCTTGATTAGAGAACAAGATAAACTCATTCATCTTGGAATAATCAACAATGCAGATACATCTGGGAAAGCCTTATTGTCTCAACAGAAAGAAAAGTCCAAGCCTCCCAAGAAACAAAATTTTCGCAATAATAAGTCAAACAAGGGTCCAAAACCCTCTCAGTCAGCTCCTTCTTTAAAAAATGACAAAGGATCCAAGCCAAAAGGCAAGAAGACTGAGCGTCATTGCAACTATTGCGGGAAAGATAATCATGATGAATCTAAGTGTTTCAAGAAGATGGCAGCCTTGGAAGCAGTAATGAAGAAGCACCACATCAGCCTAGATTCGCCTTCAGAATCTGCCTCTCATGGACATGCACTTTGTGCTTCTGGTTATTCTTATAATGCATCTTCTTCTTCTACTTCAAATGAATGGCTCATTGATTCTGGAGCATCTTATCATATGGCTAAGGATCAAGCCATCTTTTCTACTATGCATGAATGTAACACCAAACAAATATTTGTTGGTGATGATAGATCTCTAAGTGTTGTAGGAGCTGGAACAATTCCAGTAGATAATGGTCATTTTAGTGATGTACTATGTGTTCCAAGAATTTCCTGCAATTTGTTATCAGTCTATCAGATCACTCATTCTGGTGAAGGTAAAACTGTGACCTTTACACCTCACCAAGTTGTAATCAAGGATTTTAAAGATCCTCAACAGGTTCTAGCTACCGGAATTGTTGATGATATTACCAGGTTGTACAAGTTTAACAACTTTGGGTCATCACCTTTCCCTTCAGTTTTTGTTGCTCATAGTGATAACTTGAGCAAACTTTGGCATGAGCGATTTGGTCACTTAAATTATCGCTCATTGCAACAACTATGTAAAGAAAATATGGTGACAGGTCTTCCGATGGTATCTTGCAGAGATGGTGTTTGTTCCGGTTGTGTACTCGGAAAACATCATCGGGACAGTTTTGACAAACGTGCCTCTTGGCACGCCTCGGTTCCCTTGGAGCTTGTGCATAGTGACTTGTGTGGTCCTCTTCCATCTACTTCCTTTTCTGGTTTCAAGTATTTCTTAACTTTCATTGATGATTACACCAGATGCACTTGGGTTTATTTCCTAAAACTTAAGAGCGAAGTATTTAACATGTTCTTGGCCTACAAGGCCCTTGTTGAAAAACAATCTGGTCATCAAATTATCAAGTTAAGATCTGACAATGGAGGAGAATATGTTAACAAACAGTTCACTACTTTCTGCACTGAACAAGGCATCCAACAACAACACACTGTTCCATATACACCACAACAAAATGGTGTAGCTGAGCGGAAGAACCGCACTTTAAAAGAAATGGCAAATTGTATGATCCAATCTAAGGGACTAAGTCTTCAATTTTGGGCTGAAGCCATAAATTGTGCAAATTACATAGTTAATCGCACCCCCACAAAAGCATTACAAGGTATAACACCGGAAGAAGCATGGAGTAAAGTTAAACCTGATGTAAGTCACTTTCGTGTGTTTGGTAGTGAAGCATGGGCTCACATTCCGGATGAAAAACGGAAAGCATTGCAGCCTAAAAGTGAAAAGTGCATATTTGTTGGATATTCTGAAGATGTAAAAGGTTATAGACTTCTTCAACCACATTCTCATGCTATAATCATTAGAAGAGATGTTAAATTTGATGAAAATATCTTGGCCTGCGAGCCTAACTCGGCGAGTGTGCCATCTTTGGCCTGCGAGCCTGATTCGGCGTTTGTGCCTTCTTCTTCTTCTTCCAACTTCCTTGACAGGTTTCCAACTCCAGTTTCTGATGATGACAGTGAGGATGAAAATCCACCTCCGCCTGCTCATGTTCCTCCAGTTGCACCAGCACAAGTGCTTCCTCGATGGGTCCGTTCAACATGTGAAGCAGCTGGTGATCTTGCCGGTGATCCTAGAGATCAACGTCGAACACGTTCTCAGTTTCAGCGAGCCTCTTCTCTTTTGGCTCAAGTTTCCGAGAATCATGATCCAAAAACTTTTGCAGAAGCTTCAGGGAATCCAGATTGGGATGCAGCCATGGATGAAGAATATCGTTCCTTAATGGCGAACGATACTTGGGATCTTGTACCTCTTCCAAAAGGAAGAAAACTTGTCAGATGTAAATGGGTCTACAGAACTAAGTATGCATCAGATGGAAGTGTTGAAAGACTTAAGGCAAGGTTAGTTGCCAAAGGTTTTTCTCAAGTTGAAGGGATTGACTACAATGAAACCTTTTCTCCCGTCGCCAAAATGAACTCCATCCGCCTTGTTTTTTCCCTTGCAGCCTTACACCACTGGGAAGTCCATCAAATGGATGTCAAGTCTGCCTTCTTACATGGTGATTTACAGGAGGAAATTTACATGGAACAACCTCCTGGCTATGTTCAGAATAACTCTAGTCTTGTCTGTCACCTTAAGAAATCCTTATATGGCCTTAAGCAAGCTCCTAGAGCTTGGTATGCCAAAATGGATAACTTTCTCCTTGACACTGGTTTTTCTAGATGCCATTCTGACCCCAATGTCTATACCAAGAAAGTAGGAAACCATCTCATCATACTTGTTCTATATGTTGTTGACCTTATTCTTACTGGTAGTGACCCTAAGCTTATAACCCATGTGAAATCCAGTCTTAAACAAACTTTTGAAATGTCAGACTTAGGACATTTGCATTATTTTCTTGGTCTCCAAGTTCTGCAAACCAAAGAAGGAATCTTTCTTTCTCAGTCTAAGTATGCTTGTGACCTTCTTCGTCGCTTTCACATGGAAGATTGTAAACCAGCCCCTTCTCCCTTCCAGTCTGGAGTCAAACTTTCTGCCACTTGTACTTCACCTGAAGTAGATGCCACATTGTATCGTCAGCTTGTTGGTAGTCTTTTATACTTGACTCATTCCCGTCCTGACCTTTCCTTTGCCGTTGGTCGAGTTGCCCGTTATATGCAGACACCTCATGAAAGTCACTGGAAAGCAGCTAAAAGAATACTTCGATATATTCGAGGTACAGTTCAGTTTGGGATTCATTACAGTACAGGGGGGAAACCTTTGTTGGTTGGTTTCACTGATTCAGATTGGGCCGGCGATCCTGATGATCGAAAGTCTACTGCAGGTTATGTTTTCAGTCTGGGATCTGGACCTATTACTTGGGCTTGTAAGAAACAACAAGCTCTTGCTCTTTCTTCAGCAGAGGCAGAATATCGAGCAGCCGTCAATGCCAGTCAGGAAGCTTTATGGCTTCGACAGATCCTTTCAGAGTTTGGATTCGAGCAGCAGCAGCCTACTCCACTTTGGTGCGACAATCAAAGTGCCATCAAGCTTGCCAAAGATCCAGTTCTACATCAACGCAGCAAACACATTGAGCTACATATGCACTTCATCATAAATCTTGTTCATGATCATGTTCTCGAAGTGCTCTTTTGCCCTACAGATGATCAAGTTGCAGACATCTTCACCAAGTCTCTTACAGAAGCGAAGTTTTCTAAACTTCGATCTATGTTAGGAGTTTAGGAACTTGTCATTAAGGGGGGATAGGCTCTAATGCCTCCTTTCTTCTCCTAATAGTGTCACTTTTGTAAATCCTTCAATCCTATCCCAAGTTGTTCTTAAGGGGGGATGTTAGGATATTTAGACACTTAGGAGTTAGTTAAGATCAACTTGTGTAATATATCCGTTAGGGATAGTGTGTTTCTTTAGTATGCATTAGTATGCATTTGTAAATACTTAATCCGACGGTCACGATATGTTTCCGACATAGAGTGATCCGACGGCTCAACTTCTCTTAGATCAAACCTAACCTTGATCCGTGGCTTAACACCCGATTGGTCCATGATCTCTATTTAAAGAGCATGGAGGGTCATTGTTTAGTTGATTGATTATGAGAAGCTCATTTGTAACTTTCTTTCTTTGCATAATAAATTGTCCCGTAGAAGCTATTTGGCCGGGGCCGTGGAGTGTTTCCCTCAAGAGGGTTTAAACCACGTCAAAACATCGGTGTGTTGATCTGTGATCTGTTTCTGTGAAGTGGTTGCTCTTGGTGTTCGGTCCTTTGGTAGTACCCTGTGTACCCGAACACAAGGAGGATTGTTTGTACGGCTGGAGACGAAGAAAAACCATATTGCCGACTTGAAAAGTGCGCTCCGAACGGTGCTGATCAGCTTGTTGCTTCATGCGATTTCTTGCCATGTGAAGATTGTCCCACAAAATGCGAAGAATCTGATCGCGGTTGCGAAGGACCGTGTCAACTTCCTGAACTAGTGAACTGGTGGGGGTGTATGGAAGAAGAGCTGGAGGTGCCTGACCATAGACTGCTTCATAGGGGGTCATTTTAGAGGCAGTGTGGTAAGAGGTATTGTACCACCATTCAGCGAGAGGGAGCCACTTTGCCCACTGATGTTGTTGTTCCGAGGTGAAGCAACGAAGATAAGTTTCCAAGCATTTATTGACAATTTCAGTTTGACCATCTGTTTGTGGGTGATACCCTGAACTCATCTTCAGTTTGGTTCCAGTGTGGCGAAATAGTTCTATCCAAAAATGACTAGTGAAAGTCGCATCACGATCCGAGACAATGGAAGAAGGGATGCCATGAAGACGAAAGATCTGGTCCATAAAAATTTGAGCGACGGAGGAGGCTGTATAGGGATGGCTGAGAACACAAAAATGACTATATTTGGAGAGACGATCAACCACAACAAGAATCACTGTCTTCCCACCAGATTTAGGGAGCCCTTCAATGAAATCCATAGAAATATCTATCCAAATCCATGTAGGTATGGGAAAGGGTTCAAGCAATCCTGGAAGGAGTGTTGTTTCACCCTTATTGTGTTGGCAGGTATCACATTCAGCCACCATCTGTTGAATTGTCCTTTTCATGCCCTGCCAAAAGAAGTCACGCTGTGGTCGTTCATATGTTTTGAGGAACCCAGAGTGCCCGACCGATGGAGAAGCATGGAGTTCATAGAAGATAGCCTGTTGAAGATCTATGCTCTGGGGAAGCACCAGACGACCCTTGTATCGCAGAGAAACACCATCCCAAGAGTAATGTGGGACAGCAGAAGGATTGTTGGTCAAGCGTTGGATGATCTGAGATAAGGAAGAGTCATTGACATAACCCTGTTGAACAGATTGCAACCAATTTGGAACAGGCATAGAAATAGCTGAAAGAGAACCTTGGGCATCAAATGTGCGAGAAAGAGCATCTACCACAATATTGTCTTTACCCTTCTTGTAAGTGATCTCATAGTCATAACCCATGAGTTTGCTAACCCATTTCTGTTGTGCCGGGGAGGAGACACGCTGGTCCAAGAAATATTTCAGACTCTGGTGATTAGTCTTGATGCAGAAATGATTCCCTAATAGGTATGGACGCCACTTCTGTACTACATGCAAAATAGCCATCATTTCCTTCAATAAGTCCCGAACGAGCATTTCAATCTCTGTTTTTTGGTGAAATGGGTAGCGATAGGGCCTGATGTTGGGAGGAATGCTGCCAGGAAGGAGCTGAATACGATGGTCTTCTGGCCTGGAAGGTGGTAATCCCACTGGTTCAGCAAAGACACCTGTATATCGATCCAGAATTTGTTGTAGATCCAAAGGAGTAGTGGAGACCGCTGATGGTTGCATTTGGATGGAATGGATCTGAGCGATGACACCATGTGAATTCTTCTTGAGGAGTTTTTCCATGCGATGTGAATTGATGATGCTGAGAGAGCCTGGTTGTAATCCTGTCAATGTGTGTTTGTGTCCATTCTCGAAAAACTGCATCCAAAGTTCGACAAAATCCCATAAGATAGGGCCGAGTGTGCGTAGCCATTGAGCGCCCAAAACCACATCACATCTGCCTAAGGGCAAGGAAAACATGTCAGAGCGCAAGGTATAATATCCCATAGAGATATGCACATTTCGACACTTCCCTTTGCAAGGTAAGGTGCCCCCATTGGCAATCATGACTTCAAAGTTGGAGCAAGGATGGATAAAACAATCAGCTTGTTTGGCGATCTGAGGGTCAATGAAATTATGTGTGCTACCAGAATCAATGAGGATTGTAAGAGGAAGCTTCTTGAAGTAACCCCTGACCCGCATTGTTTGGGGGGTGGTGATTCCAGCTAAAGCATGGAGAGATATCTCGGGCTAGTCATCCTGAGACGGAGGGTCAATAGGCGGTTCCTGAATGTCGACCGGAGCATCCAGTGTTTCTGGATCTTCGTCACCCATTTCAGAGGCAGGCGGAGACTCCACATCCAGGAGATAGAGATTTTGCTGAACACATCTATGTCCCCGAGTGAATTTCTCATCACAATTATAGCAAAGACCCTTTTCTCTGCGTGCTTGCATCTCTGTTTCAGACAAACGCTTGATAGGAGTCGGTCGAGGAGCCTGCGGTATAGGTGGTCGCTGAGAACCCATATTTCGGAAGGGAAAAAAAGTGGGCTTGGAGCATTCTTGGGCTGCAATCTTGTCTTCTGCCAACTTAGCCAACCCGAGTGCTTCCATCATTGTGTTGGGACAGAACATTTTGACCTCAGAGCGAATGGCATCCTTTAGACCACTGATAAAACAACTCCGGTAAAATTCATCAGACAATCCTTCGGTGTGGTTGGCCAGATTCTCAAATTCGGTTTGATACTCTCTCACTGTGCCAGTTTGGCGAAGTTTAGTGAGGGATCCTGTGAAGTCATCAAAAGCACTAGGACCAAATCGTTGCAAAAGGAGCTGGCAAAAGTCTAGCCAGTTGGGCTCTGGATGAGCCTTGATGTACCAACAGTACCATTGAAGAGCTTCCTGTTCCAAATGAAAGGATGCCAACGGAACTTTGTTGACATCAAAAGTATTATGCAGACTGAAGTACTGTTCTGCACGATAGATCCATCCAGTTGGATCGGTACCATTGAAGCGAGGAAAATCAAGCTTCGGACCACGAAAATTGCTGGAAGAAGAGAACCCATTGTCTACTGAAGACTCGGACTGCCGTTTGTTGTTCATAGCTGAATGTTCAAGATGGAGACCAAGAAATTTTTCATCCAAATCCTGGAGTTTGGCTTGGATGGTTGCAAGTGCTTCCTCCATGGTTTTTGCTCCTGCACGGGTGACAACCATAACCAGGATTTTTTTTTTTCCTGACTGGGTAGGAAAACAAAAACATGAACTACTTCAGTAAGGGAAAATTTGGATTTGGGAAAAAATCAAAAGGGTAATTGGGGTTTGACTAGGTTTTGGACACTGTTGGATAGACAGGGAAGCAAAAATGAGGATTTCAGAAACGGGGTGAAAGAATGGGAAAATTTGGCAGAGGGGAACAAAGAAGCAGAATTCAGAAAGAAACTCTGTGGTAAAATTTGAAGGTGATTGGGTGAAATCTAAGGAAGTTATGGCAAACCCTAAAAATAGACAAATGTGGGATTTCGGGCTGTGGGAAGGGGAATTGGGGATAGGGTCCTCAGGACTGAAATATGCAGAATGGGATGATAGGGGTTCCCCGAAAATTTCAAGGAAAACAGAGTGAAAATAAGCAAGATATGGAGAAAAAACTAAAAGAGATCTGGAACAGCACCGAATGGATTGAAAATGGCTGAATCTGGAACGGCTTGTAGCAGTGATCGACAATAGTTCAGCTGAAAGTAGATATGGACCCCAGGTATGTGCGGCTTCCTAACAGTTCAGGGGTTTCACTCGGCCACCAATGCTGTCTGACGGCTTGCGTATTGGGGCAATACCCCTCACTCCACGGCTCAGGTAAAACTGATAACCACTTTGCCACAAACAACAGCTCTTGGTTTACCTCACGGGTGGGAACTAGTCAATCAGGTAGGGGTCGTTGCCCTTTTCGCTGGCAGGTCCTCTCAATGGGCCAGCTACTTCGGGGTTCCTGTGGTACTCCTCACAATGAGTTTTAGGGCTTATGCCCAAGTACTTCCCACAGTTAAATGGATAGGGATTATTCCCAAATCCGAATCTGCAACAGATGCGAAAAAAAAAAATTGGCAAAAATTTCACCCAGCGAGCCCAAGAAAGTGCTCTGATACCAGATGTGAGGCACCTGCAACAATTAATTAAAAAGAATATGCGAAATAGCAGAAATGACAGAACTCAGAATCACTTTTGTATTGATCACAGGCCACTTCGAGGGAGCAACCTCCTTTGAGCAAGCTCAATACAAATAACTTCACTGTGCCTTCATAGGTCTCAACACACACTTATATACTAATTCTAGGCACCAATACTATGGGTCAAAACCATGGGCCGTTACAAACTATGGATCAACAATACTACGGGCGACTTACAAAGCATATGCGCCAACAACGATAACACAAACTATTGATCAACAAATACTACGGGATGACTTACAAAGCATATGCGTCAAACAACAACATACTAACAAGTAAAGACATGGGTTCCTAACAATGTCCTATTCTTGATGTCTGCATCTTAATTAAATAGTTCTAATTATTATACTACCCTGTTTTGAAATCCCAATTTATGGAAACTTTTCCCATCCACTAACTCAATCAGGTCTTTTCTTTAATAACTTAAAACAAAGGGTTGAACCATTGATACGCTTCCCATGGATAATTTTTTGGTCTAATCTTGTTTGCAGTAAAATTTCAATTCAAACCTAATGTTGGCTGCTTTCTTGGGCAGACCCGGGTTTTAATGAAGCGCAGCAACAAACCCCTTGGCGCACTGGCCCTCTCGGCAACGAGCTGCGCAGCAGCTCGAGGTCTCACTCGAAGTGGCTATGGGGGGCTAAGGAATCAGGTTTCCTCAACCGTGGTGACGCGAAGATTGTTCTTTCCTTCCTCTGGTTCCTCAGATATCAGCGGTCGGACTTTCCCGCAGGCCCCTCGGCGCAACTGCACGAATTCCTTCCTCTCTGGCGCAGACGTCAACTAATCCTTGCTCGGAGCGTTAAGCACTTCCTCGCCCTGCGCAAATAGCGAAGTATCACAGTCCCCGATCGCTGCAGCGACTGTGCTCCACCGATTCTTCAGTCCTTAACACTGATGGCTATCAATGGCCCTTCCCAAACTCAATCCAACGTTCGCAAAGGTAATACAAGAGTTTGCATACATATGTAATGAACTTAAACAGTTAATCATTCACGCAAACATTATAACAAGGGGAGATATGTGAAGCTCTTCTCCTCGAGGAAAACCACGTCCACGGGAGTTTATATTAACCAGAAAACCATAGAGTTATACAATATGCTGCGCACACAGCTGCAGTCTTAGATTATTACAGGAAACTCCACGCACACAGCTGGGAGCCCTTCTCTTTATCTGGTCTCTTCTCTATAGAGACTACAAAGGCGCAGACGTCACACAGACTGTCTGGCAACTCGGGGATTAGCTCCTCGGCTATCCGATTCTTCTTTAGTTCTACAGACTCGGTAGAACACTCAACAAAGGATAATCAACACATGATCTATCCTCGAGACTGACTCTCTAGCAGTCTAAACATCAATCTATCCTAAGAGTATCTAACTCTTGCTCTCTAACTCTAACTTCCAACTAACCAACTAGCCAACTTCTACTCATTACACTTATTCATATATATAGGTGGCCATGGCGGTCGCACCTTTACAAAACTGTGGGCCTTTCCCAACAGTGATTCCCAAAAACCCTAACCACGCACATGGCTAGGTGTACTGTAGGCGCCGCTTGCAGTCACGTCGCCGCTTCCTGCAGGCTCCTTGACTTTCGGCGCAGATTGTGGGTATGGGCGCTTGTCCTTCGCCTTCAATGCTTTGGTCCGTTGCTCCTCCTTGATCCGAGCAACCATAACTTCTGTACTAAGCCTTTAAATGAGGGTAGCTGAGCCCTCTACTCCATCGCCTTATTTATTATGGTAGCTGAACTTTCTATTCAGCCTTCATTCTCTTCTGTCGTGCGCGCGAGCTCCGCGATTTCCGGTCCGTGATCTTCGCTGAGCTTGTCTATCTGGCACCGTACTGCGCACCGTCTCCTTCTTGCCCAAAACTTAGTGCTTGTCCCAAAATTAGCACTTTCCTTCCATACTTGTGTTTTTTTCCCAAAATTCGCAGCTTTTACCGTAGCTACGACCTTGACTCCAACAGGCCCCTAACACTCACTTGTGGCTCGCCCTCGAGCCACTCGCACTGGCGTGTGGTCGCTTGATTTGCGCATCTTCTTTTGCTTGTGTCTCCGCGAATGCTTTCTTACACTTCGCAATAGCGGAGTCCAATTCACCGACACACTCTACAGCTGTCTGCACTGTTTCTGCGGTTGCTTCGTCTGGAGTGATGGTAGCAATGATCTCCTGAGATTCAGCAATCTCTTTGATTTTTGTCTCAACCTGGCCAACGATTTCAGCATACCCATCCATGAATGGATGAATGCTGTTGGTGAGCTTCTCCTCTTCAGTTCTGAGCTTGTGCAGTTGCTGCTGCATTTTGCGCACTTCGCCCATTTTCTTCATTTTTGGCAAGCCTGTTAAGGCCTTAGCTTCTTCATTCAGAACAGTGAGAGATTGTTCTGCAGCTTGCACCTGTTCTGACAGTCCAACTTTAAAAGGGAGCTTCACAAGCTCCGTCCAAGCTTCCATAGCTTGGTTCATCAGGTCCTCAGCTTCCTGTACTCGATCCTTCATTTGCGCGGAAGTTCTGTTCAGTGCTTCAAATTGAACCTGCGCATCATCCGTAGGATGCGCAGCAACGTGAGCTTCTAGCTCAGCGATCTGGGTTCTATGGCCTTCAGCCATAGCAACTATTTCTTGCTCCAGGGTTTTCGCCCTTTCGCCAATAATTTGAACTTTTGCAACCAGAGGGAGGTCTGGTTGAATCTCACAAGCCGGTAATAACTGGGCAATCTCATCCACTGCATTTCTGATACCGATGTCTTGCGCCTCATAAAGTGCAAGCTTCTCAGAGGTATTCTGATGGATTGCCTTCCACTCTAACTTCTGCGATTGCAGTCGTTGGTTTTCCTGAAATGTAGAGAGCTCTCTAGCTCTCAACCTAAGAGAAACTTTCTCATGTACTAGCTGTAGAGTCTCTATAGGAATTAGAGACAAATTAATTTCAACGGGCCCAACTGCGCTTACCTGCAGTGCAGTTAGCGGATCTGGAAGTGTCATGCTGGTAGTCGGAATATGCACGACAGTATGCCTTTCTATGAGTTCTTCAACTCGCTCGGCACTTGGACTTTCTTGTGGCGCCTGCGAAGTAGATGCTGGCGCATGGGTCTGCGCAACTCTTCCTGCGAGACCTTTCAGTTCTACGAACTGCAAATCTAAAGCACTTCTGATGTGAGCATGCGCATTGCGCAGCTCACGAAATTGCTCGTGTATGTACTGGTCGATCCCCGAGGGAATAGCCTCAGCAGGATGCGACACTTTCTGCTTCTTGGTGGCCGGTTCTGTGGAGCCTTCATCACTTCTTTGCTCACGGGCTTCCTTGCCCTTATCCTTCTCTTTCGTAGCGGCGGTTGGCAGCGCGGATGCGAGATCGGCGGCCTCCCTCCACTCATCCGACCAAGACTTGATGGTTTCTTCAACATCCTCGGTAGTCATTCTGTAAAGTCCTAGCGCCCATTCGTTTGGAATGCCGCAAAGGCGGAGGTAAAGTTGATGTATGTCGGGAGTAAAAGCCAACTTTCCTTCATATAACGTGGCTGTCTCCTCGCTCAGCCTTGGCATTTCTTGAATGGTATCTCGGAGGAGAAAGTAGTACTCACAAAAGACAGCGCGATTCATCTTGCGCTTCGCGGGATTAGGGGAATCCCAGAGGTTGATGTAGCGCATGCCGACAACCTCTCCTGCGCGGCGCGGAAGGAACTGAGTATTCGGGGGCTCCTTCCACCCAACGAGAGCACATAAAATTAGAAGCCATGAAAAATGGAATGCTTGGGCTGCATTGTCCTGCACATTCAGGCAATCAGCCAAGAAAGAATTCAGCAGGAAGAGAGACCAGTTGTACTGCTCTCCCTCCGCAGCTGCGATGGCGAGCTCTACGACAGCTCCAGTGACTTCCTTTGGTCGGCACTTGGTGAGAAGTATGCCTGCAAGCAGACTTCCTGTAAATCGAAGTGCCTCATCTTCTACTGCAGTGAGGTCATAAGCCCGACCTCCTCTTGTTAAGTTATACTTCTGCACCACCTGTGCAGTCAATTTTCTATCCTTGTCCTTTCCCACAAAATGAATATTGGGATCCTTACCAGCCTTAGATAGACCAGTAATGCGGTGAATTAAATCAACATTTAAATCAATTGGCCTCCCGAGCCAAAGGTAACCTCCATGAACGCATGAGAGCAGTGTTTTGACGACTGCGTTCACTTCATTGCTACGCCCAAAGTGCGGTAGCTTCAACAAATTCAGGAGTCCAGGGTGCTCAAGATTTGCTGCAAAATCCTTCGGGATAAACTCGTCAACCTGTCTGGTGGGATTATGCACAACATTCAGATATCTATCTAATTGGAACTGAGGGTATGTCTTATAGTCTCTGAGGTTGAAATCAGAGAACTTGACCAGTGGAATGTGTCCCAACAGTTGCCCTTCTACCCGCACACTAGCCGGTAGTGGTGGTAGCGGAATGGGATACTTTGCATTCTTCGGGATCTGTACTTCTGGCGCATCGTCTGGACGCGGCGGAATATAGTTCGCCATGGTCGCCAACGGCTCTGGAACAGGTTCTTCTGGTTGTGATGGCGACGCTCTTGTAGCCGGAGACTGTCTGGGATCCTGATAACCAGGATGTACATAAGTCGAAGCCGTGACTGGAGTAGTCATGCCAAAATCTAAGCCTCGGCGCAGGAATTGACGAACAACTTCTTCAGTTGACAGGTTCTCCGTCTTGAATCGATGTAGGGAACAACACTCTGGACAGCAAATGGCGGACCTTCGTAGGATATGGACGCTGAAAACAAGGGAAAACACTCTGCACGACTCGGCTCTGAAAACAATAACTTGGATTCGTAAACAAGCTAGCAACTCGAGGAAAGTAACCCAAAAATTATACAAGTGTGAGGTATTTATAGCCAGAGGTGAGTAAATGCGACCAAGTGGGGTAACGTAGCTATAGGCGGCTATAGATGAGTTGACAACACGCTATCCTCCTTGTCGTAGGGGTGCATTTAGTGTGATTGATGGGCTCTGACAGTCTTCCGGGAGAAGCTAATGCTTTCGGCGCCTGAGTTAAATGCAAATCTTTCGGAGATCAAGCCGGATCCGTCAGAACGGCTAGACTTAAATAGCGGACTTATCCTTCATTTATTCAGACGCGGCTACATAACTGCTGTATTTCAAAATTTCCGGCGGGTCATTTCAACTTAGGGAACTGTGCCTTTAAGGGTCCACAAGGAGAACTCTTCAAGCGGTGAATTAACACGGGGAACTCCGCAAGAGCGATAGTTCAATGATCCGGGGAGAAGCTTCACAAGAGCGCAACTATGTTCGCTCCAACCAAACTTTAGACTTGCGCGGATGTTTCTAGGAACTGCGCAGGAAGCCGGAGACTCTGTGTCTCGCAACTTCCGTGTAGGCTGAATGCGGTGCCTCTTTCAACTACACTGGGCATCTGCATTACTTAGCAATATATTAGGTCGACAGAGCGGAGTGGCCGTCGCGATAAAGCTTGAGCCGACTCCCGTTGATCATTGTAGGTAGTAATTCTCCATCAAGCTTTGCAAGCTGAACTGCGCCTCCGTCTGTTATTTTTATCACCTGAAAAGGGCCTAGCCAATGTACACAAAACTTGCCAGGGAACTTGGTAAATTTACTGTCATAGAGGAGTACCAAGTCTCGTTCCTGAAAGACTTTATTCTTAATATGCCTGTCATGCCAAGCTTTCTGTCTTGCCTTCTGTACCTGTTGATGGAATCCGGCTAGGAGTCTGTCTTCTTCTAAGGCAAGCAGTTGCGAAAGTCTTTCATTCATAGTATCAGGATCTGCCATTTCTGTAATTTGCGCAATTCTGAGGCTGGGAATAATGTATTCCATGGGCATAACTACTTCTTGTCCATACACCAAACTGAAAGGTGTGTGACTTGTTAGTTTTTTGCAAGTGGTTCTGTAAGCCCATAATACAGCTGTGACTCTAAGGTCCCAATCGTCTCTTTGTTGATTACAGATCTTCGTCAGGGCATTCTCAAGAATCTTATTGAATGCTTCCACCGTACCATTAGCTTGAGGATGGTAGGGTGTACTCTTATGGTGACTAATTTGAAATTCTTCAGTAAGGGCCTCTATAGTCTCATTGAGGAAATGTGTACCCTGATCGCTCATGAGAATCACTGGACATCCAAATCTAGTGATAACATTTTCAAAAATGAACTGCGCGGCCGTAGCAGCATCGCAGTTCTTAACTGGCTTCGCCTCAGCCCATCTGGTGAGGTATTCAGTAGCTGTAATGATGTATCTTGCGCCAGTTCTTTTTCCTGGTGGGTTAATAGGTCCTACAAAGTCAATGGCCCATTTATCAAAAGCGCGCAGTGTAATCTGAGGTTTTAGCGGCATTTCATCTCTCCTTGAGGGTTTTCCTGTGCGCTGGCACACATTGCAACTTTTACAGAATTCCTTAGTATCCTTGTGCAATGTCGGCCACCAAAGACCTGCGGCTAATATCTTTTGCGCGGTTGGCTTTCCTGCGAAATGGCCTCCTGCAGTACCTGAATGCGCTTCTGCGATGATAGCGTTCTTTTCATGTGGTAAGATACATCTGCGCAAAACTTCGTCAGGGCCCAACTTATAAAGCTGGCCTGCTATCAAAGTGAAGTCTGCGGCTCTAACAACAAGTTGCTTCTTCTGCTGGATTGTAAACTCAATCGGCGCTTGCCCGGTAGTGAGAAACTCAAGAATATCAGAATAATATTCGTCTGCTGCTTGAATAGAAAACAACTGTGCGTCAGGTAGATTGTCCTCCAGACTTGTAGGTTCCTCTCCTGACTCTATCCTGGATAGATGGTCAGGCCCTGCATTCAATCTTCCTGGATTTACAATGACCTCGAAATCATATTCTTGAAAGAGCAGTAGCCATCTGCAAATTCTTCCTCCTAACACTGGTTTATTGACCAAATATTTCAAAGCAGAATGGTCAGTATACATTTTAAAGTGAGCGCCTAATAGGTAGTGTCTGAATTTCTGTAAGGCGTACACCATAGCTAGTCCTTCCCTTTCTGTAGTGGTGTAGTTCTTCTCAGCTGTAGATAGCTTTCTGCTGGAGTAAGCAATCGGGTGGTCAATACTTCCTTCTCCAGACTATGTAAGCACAACCCCCAATGCTATGGAAGAAGCATCAACATGAACATGAAAGGGTTTCCTCAGTCCGGGAAAACTAGAATAGGCGCTGTGATCATCTTTTCTTTAAGTGTGTCCAAACTCTGTTGACATTCCTCTGTCCATTGGAACTTCGAATCCTTTTTGAGCAATCTTTCCATAGGCGCTGTGATCTTTGCATAACCCTTGATGAATTTTCTGTAGTATCCTGTATGTCCCAATGTAGTGCGCAATTGTTTAACTGAGTTGGGCGCAGGTAAATTAGCAATGATGGCAACCTTCGCAGGATCCATCAGGAGTCCTTGTCTGCATACAATATGTCCCAACAAAATACCAAAGGGCGCACAGAAGATACATTTTTTCAAGTTAAGGGAAATCTGATGCTGTCTACATTTTTCTAACATCATGCGTAGATTTGCAATATGGTTCTTTAATAGGCCAAATACAGTCCAGTCATCAAAATAGACTTCTAGAAACTTGTGAATAAATTCTTTAAAAACAGCAACAACAACTCGAGAGAAGATAGCAGGTGCGTTTTTAAGACCAAAGGGCATTACCGTATACTGGAATGAGCCCCATTCAGTTGCAAAAGTAGTCTTGTGGCGGTCGTCCGGATGAATTCTGATCTGATGATATCCCGAAAAACCATCAGTGAAAGAGTAAGCCTCTTGTCCTCCAACATTATCAAGTACTTCGTCTGTGAAAGGAGTGGGAAATGGATCGTGCGCTGATGCATCATTGAGTTTGCGCAAGTCGACACAGATTCTTATTTCACCTTTCGTTTTCTTTTCTTGGACCACCATAGGACTAATCCAATCGCTTTCCTCTACTGGCTCAATAATACCTGCTGCAAGCATCTTATCAATTTCTTCTTTGACTTTTTCTTTATAGCGCGGGTTCAACCTGTATGGGCGCTGCTTTACTGGCTTGGCATCTGGTTTCAGAGGTATGCGCATCACTCCTAAGTCTCCTAGGATGCCCTTCATTTCTGTGAACTTGGTAGGAAAGATATCCTGGTAGTCACGCAATAATTCTAAAACATGTCCAACAGTTTCATCATCCCAATAATCTCCTATAGAAGCAAACTTTGGTTCAGCTTCTGTACCAATGTTAATCTTTTTGAGCTTGATGTGTTCTGTGATGGCAGGCATATCAAGCTCAGGACCTTCAATATTGCGCGTCCCTTCTGATTCTGGGATATTGATGTTGCGAGGATCATCCTCCTCATCTTCAGCGGTGAAGTTATAGCATTCCAGGGCATGTTCTATCTAGACAGCCCAATCTGGTTGGGAATATTCTGTTACTAGACATGGTTCAAATACCTTCTTTTTAATATGCTTCAGAGCCTGATCAATACTTGGATGTTCTGACTCAAAACTGAAGGTAAGTCGAAAACTTTCTATCATTAGAGGCCAAGTGAGAGTGCCTCTGCGCAATTCTGTTTCAGTATACCAGTTCCTTGGAACTGTATCCAATGTGTGGATGAATAGGTGAACCCATTCATCTTGCGGAATATCTGACCATTGCTGAATACATGCTTCAATGTGTGACCTGGGGTCACTGTGTCCCTCATACTTGTGTAGGACTTCGGCTGTGGTGTCCTGAAATCTGCGCAGTATCAGTCTGCGACAGTCTTGCCATGTATGAATATTCTCCTTATGCGCAACCCACCATCTTGCGGGTGTGGCGCGCAATGCTACGTCCAGTGCCTGTATGCGCTGCGGTTCTGGAAGCTTTTGTTCATATTCCTGTATGAATTTAGTTACTTCAGTTGAACCATCAAAAATTGGAGTATCACTTAATTCTGTGCCAATCCATCGAATGGATTTAGTCATCATAGCGCAACGTCTTGCAGAAACCTCATGTAAACGATTCTGCCAGTTTTCCAATCCTGCATCTGAGTCTGATGTGCACGAGCTATCGCATTGCCAGCTGATATGGCCATCTGCTGTGGGGTTGACATAGTCACTGTGATTAGTAGTCATTTGGTACAAACTTTCCATGTGGCGCGCTTCCTCTTCTGCGCGAATGGGTTCTATATACCTTGGTCCTTGAATAGGATCAAGTGGTGCGATGACCCTAATCTGGTCATCCTCAAAGGTCATCTGTCTTTTCTTCAAGTTAATGACAGCCAAATTATCAAATGCCCAATCTATTCCTAGAAGTGCTGGGTATGGCCTACTATCATCCATGATTTTGATTACTTCAAAGTCTGCAGAACTTCTGACTCCTTCAATATCAATAGGTACATTGGGTAGTCTGCCCAATGGAGAGACTCGTTGTTGATTCGCGAGTCTTAGCTGGATAGGGGATCTTGTAAGCTGAGGGCTTCCCATCTGTTCCCATGTCTGCATAGTGAGAACATTGGCTTCTGAGCCCAAATCTAACATGACTTCGTCCATTTCAAATGCTCCAATCTGCGCTGTGAGCCTCATCTCTTTTCCAGTTCTAATGTGACTCCTAATCTGGTGAACAGCACACTGCGGTGTGTTTGTTGAAGCAGACTGTTGGCACTGATCCAATAGGTGTTGGAGTTCTAGAGTTGCCTTTTCATTGCGCAACAATTTTAAACATTGTCGCAGGAACGCATGAACACTGCCTAGTGCATGCTCGTCGTCAGGTCTTCCAGCTGTAGTGGCCTGTTCTTGTACAAGGTTGTCTTTTCTTAGCACTTGCGATCTCATATTGTTCGGCGGAATTGCGGCAGAACTTGAAGCTCTTGGATCTGAGAAATACTCTTGAGCTTGCTTGAATGCTTCTTTTTGCTTATGCAGGTTAAGTGGGGCTGGTTTAATATTGGCGCGGCGCACCCATTGCGTCGCTTGCTTTCCTATTCCCATCTCTTGCGCACCAGTGGTTGCTCCACTGCGTGTCACTATATTAACTGTAGGGTCTGGTTCTCTTTTTTCTGCTGCAATCAACTGAATATTCTGATTGACCTGTGGGATCTTTGCTTGCATCTTAGCCTGTAACTGAGGGCATTCTTCAATGATATGGTCAGAAGATTTACAATACCTGCAGAGGGTTGTAGGATTTTGGCAATCCCTAGCAAAGTGACCTTGTGCTCCGCAATTATAACAAGTGATTTGTCCTCTTCCGCGACCAAAATTTGTTGTGCGTCCGCTTCCCCTATAATTTCCTGCTCGGGTGTCGCGGGTTTGGTCATACGGTGGACCTGCTGTGGGTCCTTGTGTCTCTGCTTGTACCCTATAAACATCATGCTTTCTTTCTATCATAAGATCATATGCTCTACAATTGTTCTCATCATGACCTACTGATTTACAGAAATTACAATATAGGTTTTTTGGAGTTTGTACATATTTCTGGAGTAAGTGACATTCTTGTGGTCTATGACCTCTAGTTCTACAGATTTCACACCAAGGTCCTTGTGCCTGTGGTAAAGGGTTAGGTGCTCCAGTTGCAATATAGTCTATGAAAACGGGGCAATGGTCCTTTGAATGACCTTTGGCTTTACATTTTGTACACCAAATTTCTTCCTTAATCTCCTTGCCTTTCTTAATATCATGTACTTGCATGGTTAAGTTTGCTAATTGGTTCTGTAAATGCGCAACATCGCTGCTTGTTCCCGCAATTGGCGAAGCTTCTAATTTCATAGCCATCTCTAGAGCTTGTTCCTGAGTATTGAGATTCTGTTGCATAAGAGGAAGTCTAATGTGTGGAAGCAGTGCAGCAATAAACCATTCTTTATGCTGCTGTGGTGCAAACTCGAAGCTTACTTGATCTATCAAGGCTTTGAACTTCTGGTCAAAGTCCCATACTGATTCTGTAGGTAACTGTTTGATGTCTTTGAGTTCTGTTATACACTGTGATTCTGATTTAGGTTTCTTAAATTCCCGAATCATGGCAGTTCTTACCTCAGCAAGCGTTCTGTTCTGTGCTGCTGAGTATTTCATGAACCAAGTCAAGGCTCTTTCTCTTAGTGTGGTTGCTAACTGAACCAGTTTAACAGCATCATCATTAATTTGCTTAATTGTCCAAATGGCTTCACATAAGAACCAGTGCTGCTCAGGGTCTTCTATCCCTGTTCCTCTAAAAGTTGGTAGCTTCATGTCATCACCCATCCTTCTTGTGGTAGGTTGAGGTGAAGCTGCTGTAGCAGTGCTTCTTGGATGGTTAAATAAAGGTGGTACAGAGGTGCTAGAAGTACCGTGTGGGCTACTTGAAGGTGTTACTGTAGGGTTATACTGAGCTTTGTCTGGTTTTTGCGGTGTAAAAGGGTGATAAGGGATACGAGCACTTCCTTGTCTTTCTATATGGCTTGGTCCAGGGGCTTGGCTATTGTCTGGGCTAGACTCAAAAGAATATTGGTCAAGGCCTAATTTATATCGTTTTCCACTACGAGTGCAACCAATAAGTTCAGGATCAGTATCAGAATCTACGGACATTACTTATCTATGCTATTCATCAGAAGTAATACATAGCTTTCCTTTTTCATACAGAAGCATTTTAATCCATAAGTTCAGAGAATTTAAGAACTTACCTCTGTGTACTTGGAAGAAATTTCTCTCAGCTTCATTGAAACTCTTTCTTGTATCTACTGCAAATTCGGTGATGAAACCTTTCAGTGGGCTATTCAACCAAAAGTCGACTGCGCGGGACACCGGATTGTCTATCCGCTTCACAATACTGACTAGCTCAGGCATCCAAGCGACGGGTCGATCAATACGCACAGTGGGTCTGGAGTCTGCTAACTTGGCTATCCAAGCGTGCAATTCTAGTGCAAATGTAACAAAGAAAATCTCGTGAAGGTCAGTATAAATATACTTCTGTAACCAGTCTTCTGTTTGGAGCGTAGAGCTTCTATTTTCTTGTTCAGCGAACTCTTTAGCCTTTAAATCAAACCAGTCTCCAATTTCTTTAGCTGTAGGATTCCAGTAGCACATTTGTCAACTGAGCAAGTCTCAGTGTAACAGAACCTTTTGCTGGCTTCAGCAACGATCTCAGACGTTCTCGGAAATAATAAGTCTCACAGCAACAAGTCGCAAGACAACGGAACCATTTGCTGGCTGCTTTCTTGGGCAGACCCGGGTTTTAATGAAGCGCAGCAACAAACCCCTTGGCGCACTGGCCCTCTCGGCAACGAGCTGCACAGCAGCTCGAGGTCTCACCCGAAGTGGCTATGGGGGGCTAAGGAATCAGGTTTCCTCAACCGTGGTGACGCGAAGATTGTTCTTTCCTTCCTCTGGTTCCTCAGATATCAGCGGTCGGACTTTCCCGCAGGCCCCTCGGCGCAACTGCGCGAATTCCTTCCTCTCTGGCGCAGACGTCAACTAATCCTTGCTCGGAGCGTTAAGCACTTCCTCGCCCTGCGCAAATAGCGAAGTATCACAGTCCCCGATCGCTGCAGCGACTGTGCTCCACTGATTCTTCAGTCCTTAACACTGATGGCTATCAATGGCCCTTCCCAAACTCAATCCAACGTTCGCAAAGGTAATACAAGAGTTTGCATACATATGTAATGAACTTAAACAGTTAATCATTCACGCAAACATTATAACAAGGGGAGATATGTGAAGCTCTTCTCCTCGAGGAAAACCACGTCCACGGGAGTTTATATTAACCAGAAAACCATAGAGTTATACAATATGCTGCGCACACAGCTGCAGTCTTAGATTCTTACAGGAAACTCCACGCACACAGCTGGGAGCCCTTCTCTTTATCTGGTCTCTTCTCTATAGAGACTACAAAGGCGCAGACGTCACACAGACTGTCTGGCAACTCGGGGATTAGCTCCTCGGCTATCCAATTCTTCTTTAGTTCTACAGACTCGGTAGAACACTCAACAAAGGATAATCAACACATGATCTATCCTCGAGACTGACTCTCTAGCAGTCTAAACATCAATCTATCCTAAGAGTATCTAACTCTAACTTCCAACTAACCAACTAGCCAACTTCTACTCATTACACTTATTCATATATATAGGTGGCCATGGCGGTCGCACCTTTACAAAACTGTGGGCCTTTCCCAACAGTGATTCCCAAAAACCCTAACCACACACATGGCTAGGTGTACTGTAGGCGCCGCTTGCAGTCACGTCGCCGCTTCCTGCAGGCTCCTTGACTTTCGGCGCAGATTGTGGGTATGGGCGCTTGTCCTTCGCCTTCAATGCTCTGGTCCGTTGCTCCTCCTTGATCCGAGCAACCATAACTTCTGTACTAAGCCTTTAAATGAGGGTAGCTGAGCCCTCTACTCCATCGCCTTATTTATTATGGTAGCTGAACTTTCTATTCAGCCTTCATTCTCTTCTGTCGTGCGCGCGAGCTCCGCGATTTCCGGTCCGTGATCTTCGCTGAGCTTGTCTATCTGGCACCGTACTGCGCACCGTCTCCTTCTTGCCCAAAACTTAGTGCTTGTCCCAAAATTAGCACTTTCCTTCCATACTTGTGTTTTTTTCCCAAAATTCGCAGCTTTTACCGTAGCTACGACCTTGACTCCAACACCTAAGTTCAAATTTAATCCACAAACTTTCTTTCTTATTGTCTCTCCTCTACTTACATGAAGATACTCCAAATTACTCATGTTGATGCTCATTTGCATCATGTGATAATATTTTGTTCTAATTTTGTTTGTAGTAATATTTCATTCCAAATCTGAGTTAAAATTTAATCCACAAACTTTCCTTCTCTTTGCCTCTCCACTTATATGGAGATACTCCAAATAGTTCATGTTGATGCTCATTTGCATCATGCTATTGTCATCCATATATGATCCTTTATTGATTTCTTCTACAAATTCACCCTGTATGGAAGAGATTCCAATGCCATCTCATCAGAGGAGTGGACAAAGGTCATGGTGGACCTTCATAACTCTAAAATAGATGCCAACTTACAGAAAAAGCTCAATTCAATAGCAGAGCATAAGAGTATTTATGAAGATATGCTGAAACATAACATAAAGAGTCTAATCCATTGATATGCTTCCCTTGGATAATTTTTTGGTCTAATCCCGTTTGTAGTAAAATTTCAATTCAAACCTGAGTTCAAACTTAATCCACAAAATTTCCTTCTTGTTGTCTATCCTCCACTTACATGGGGATACTCCAAATTACTCATGTTGATGCTCATTTGCGTCATGTGATAATCTTTTGGTCTAATTCTGTTTGTAGTAATATTTCATTCCAAATCTGAGTCAAAATTTAATCCACAAACTTTTCTTCTTGTTGCTTCTCTACTTATAAAGAGATGCTCCAAATAGTTCATGTTGATGCTCATTTACGTCATGCTATTGTCATCCATATATGCTCCTTTGTTGCTTTCTTTTGCAAATTCACCCTGTATGGAAGAGATTCCAATGCCATCTCATCAGAGGAGTTGACAAAGGTCATGTTGGACCTTCATAACTCTAAAATAGATGCCAACTTACAGACAAAGCTCAATTCAGTAGGAGAGCATAAGAGTATTTATGAAGATATGCTGAAACATAACATAACGAGGAGCTTATTTCAACATCTTACTAGATTATGCTCCTATCCATAGTTTACGCCATCTTGAAGAAGTCATAGATATAAGGTTTCTATTTTCCCATTTAGCTTCAGTATTTTATTTAGCTTCAGTGTTTTCAAATTCACCCTGTATGGAAGAGATTCTAATGCCATCTCATCAAAGTGGAAAAAGGTCATGGTGGACCTTCATAACTCTAAAATAGATGCCAATTTACAGACAAAGCTGAATTCAGCAGTAGAGCATAAGAGTATTTATGAAGATATGTTGAAACGTAACATAAAGAATCTAATACATAGTTTAGGTCCTCTTGAATGAGTCATAATCTTACTAGATTATGCTCGTATCCATAGTTTAGGTCATCTTGAATAATTCATATATAGAAGGTTTCTATTTTCCCATTTAGCTTCAGTGTTTTCAAATTCACCTTGTATGGAAGAGATTCCAATGCCTGTGTATGTACCGGATTCCTTTTTGCATTGCATTTGAAGCTATATAATGCATGCTCGACTACATGGGAATCAACTTGAAGGGGATACTTGTTGCAATCATATATGTTTGCAATGTCCAGTGAAATAATTGGTTTTCTCAACCCGGGGATTAGGCAATTGAAGAAAAATGTTGGTCAATTTGTTGTGTGATTGAGTTGTTTTGAATTTCCAGCAGCATATTTAGTTTAGTCTCAAGAGCAACCTTCAATTTTCTTTTTCTTTGTGTTTTTTGGATCCTTGGGGCTTTGCAAATAAGATAATGAATTCAAAATATCCTTGAAATATCTCTCATTTTTTATTTAATGCCACTCTCTAAATCTTAAAAGATGGATTATTTTAGGTAAAATGTTTTCACTAAGGTCTTTTAAAAGGTTCCTTAACTTCTTACTAAAATTATGGGATACATTATTTTATGGGGCTCATCTTCTCTGTCCTTCACAGGCATGTCAAGGGTCATCATCAACATTGTAATGGGAAATTCACATAGGGGCCTAGGGCCTTGTAACTGGATGAAGTATGCTTTTACAGGATTTAGTATTGCAGTCTAATAACTTTGTCGAAGAGTAAACAGTTGTATGCCCGATCATGTGGGGCATATCCTTTTAGAGATATGATGCGGCCAATTTTTGTTTTCTCACTCTCACCAATTTGCATGTGGAAATTATAGGAACTAAAGTACACCACAAAGGTCCATAGATAACGCTCCCATGAATTCACTATAGAATAATTCTCTAAAGCAACCATCCTAAGGTGGTAAACACACTACATAATAAATTGAGCAACAACAAGAATGACTTGACCAACAAAGTCAAATAAAACTTGTTAAAAAATACAATGACCATGTTCCAACAATATTTGGGACAAAATTAGAGGATTTCCACCCAAGTACTGGACACTCAACCCACATTTAGGATTAGCACCAAGAAAATCATTCCACACCTAGATGAAAACCCAATGTTGAAACATTTGCACCAAAAGGAATATAATGGTTGAAGTATACATAGAGGATAAATCCCTCACCGTGACCATGTTTCAACAATTTTTGCAATCGAATTAGGGAATTCCCACCCAATACTGGTTTCTCAACTCAAATGTAGGCTTGAAATCAATATGAGTATTCACACCTGGACGAAAACCCAATGTTGAGAAGCTTAATGCTTAGCTGTGGAGTCTACAGGCTTATGTCCAACCCCAATAAGAAACATTTGCACTAAAAGATAAAAATGGTTGAAGTTACATAGAGGATCAAGCCCTTACAATGACCATGTTCCAACAATTTTTGGGACAAAATTGGGGCATTCCCACCCAAGTACTTGTTCTTCAACCCACATTTAGGCTTGACACCAAGACGAGTATTCCACACTTGGATGAAAATCCAATACTGAAAAGCTCAATGCTTGGTTGTTGAGTCTATAGGCTTATGTCCAACCCCAATAAGAAACATTTGCACCAAAAAGAGAAAAGGGTAGAAGTATACATAGAGATTCAATCCCTTACTTGGTGACAAGCACTTGTGTATGTGGCATACTTTCCTTGGTCTTCCTATTGGAAGCTAGATATGCAATATGCACTTCAATATATCCCACGGATTAGCTTCATTTACCAATAAAATTTCGATTGGGCCAAACTCGATTTTCTAAGGCAAACATAATGCAGAACTACAAATACAATGCATCAATAGAAATCCCATTTTAAACATACATGTTCATTGATTCATTCCCGTGTTCAACATTTACATAAATACATAATTGTAAATGCATTGTACAATGTTTAAATATGAAATCACTCATTTAACCATGGGTTACATTACAACTCATGTGCACATTCATTTTCATGTGTTAATTTTTTAGTACATGGTAAGTAGATCTGCACTCCTAAAACAAAATCCTAAGGTATGAATCAAACTCTTATTAATCACCTATCAAAACAGTGGATAAAGGAATGATAGATCTACAAACACGCCAATCTGATTTAACTTCATCACATCACTCTATTAACTAAAATAAAGACTTACAATGCAATAAGCTCAAAACTACTATTGTCTAACCATCTCAGTGGTGAACCTTGAGTCTCTTTTAGAACAAGAGAAACTAGGGTTATAATGTATCTCACTAGTACAAAATGAGAGATAAGTGACCAGGCGACCAAAACATTTGGTTAGCACATCTTTTTCAAGGGATAAATGACCAAAATTGAGAAATTTTAAGTGAACTGACTAAAAATGATCAAGATAAATGACCAATTTCGTCATGGGATAAGAACTAAACTAAAAATGACCAAGATAAATGACCAATTTGGTCACGAGATAAGAACTAAACTAAAAATGACCACATAAAAATTGGTCATTTATGTCATCATTTTTAGTTGTGTCATTCCAGGAGTTTAAAATTATAATTTTGATAATGAATTTGTACAATTTACTAAATTTTAACACTGCAGATGGATTCGGAGACCCCCTAGGGGTCTATGAATCCATCTACAGTGTTAAAATTTAGTAAATTGTAACATTAATAGTATACAACTTGGATTATTTCTCAATACATGTCTTCTAAGGGATCATTTCTTTGAGGTCATCCTGATACCTATTGTACTGTTAGATGATAGGAGAATCATTGAGATGCTAATTTAGGGGTTTTTCTACTAATTAGTTCCTTTGGTGTGGTGAGTTGATGTCTAGCTAATACATCATGTCTTGCATAAATATTATCAAGTTGTGATAGATGAGTTCTTCTACATGTGGTTGAGTTGAGTCTTAGATATTTGTAGTCTTTCACTTTTGGAATTGTCATGTCTTGAATTTAGTGTCACTCTGTTCATCTTGTTGTACTGGTTATGTTCATATTTTGGTTGAACAAAACCATCACTGTTTGACCATCTCGACAGTCTCTTGAATATTCGACAAGTTCATGTATTTTGTGTCATGTTAGCTAAAAATTGTCAATTTCACATTAACCTCCATTAATTCTCCACATGCATTCATTCACCATGGTTCTCTTTGAACCTGAGTTTAAACATCTTTAAACTCCCCTAAGGTCCCTCCCTTACAAGAAATAGCCAATATACTACATTTTGAAGAAGAAAAAAATTCCTTAAGTTTTTGTAAAAATCCCTTTGTTCTCATCTCCTCGAATAATAATAATAATAATACCCCCATAATCCCTAACCCCTTCTCCTTTCACATATAAAATAAATAAATTATCAAAAACCTTTTTTCCCTATATATTTTCATTCATATATAATATTAATATATTGTATAGTTATTATATTTATTTATATAATTAATATGTGTAACTAGTATTAACAAATTAAGAAAAAGAAGAATAATGGAGCTATGTAACTAGTATTAATTAGTATTTATATTGTCTCCCATGATAATAGAGCTACTTTTCAAAGATAGTTGACAATAATAATGTTTCACCACTTAATGTTGATATTGAAAAATAGTATAAAATTCAAAGTAAGTAGTGTGCCAAGCTAGACACCAAATTGATATATGAGACCCCTTTGTTTATGGGACAAGGGATCTCTTCCATGGCAATGTCTCCCATGATAATGAAGTTGTTTTTTCAAATATATTTGAAAATAATAACATTTTACCACTTAGTGTTGATATCACAAAATAATATACAATTTCAAGTAAGTAGTGTGCCAAGCTAGACACCAAATTGGTGTATGATACACCTTTGTTTATGGGACAAGGGATCCCTTCCGTATAACAATTTGACTATCAAAGTCTATGGAGGTGTATATACCTTAGTTTATGGAAGTGTACATACCCCACCTCTCTTTAAATTTCAACTTGTGACCTCCTAAGATGAAACACATGTTCAATTCACAATGTTCAATTTGACGAACAATAATTGTCCACGTAATTTAAAATCCGGTTTGGTCTTGACAAGGGCCCCCCAACTTACCACTTAGCTAGCATGCTATGTATGTGTAGAATTAAACGACACTAAAAATGTGAATGCCTAACAAACATAGATTTATGTTTTGAGTTAAAGGTCATAACCAAAATCATGCACATGTATTTTTTTATTTTTTATTTATGCTAGACCCTAATATTCTGCCCAAGAATCAAGGGTTCACCTTATACCCCTGCAATGGATGCTAGTATCTATAGAGACTTAACCACCACAAGGTACCATTACACCACATGATCAGACCAAAATCATACACATATATACTTCAATGACTGAAGCATTTTTCTATTCCTACACCATTGGATGTCAATCTCCCTATACAAAGGGCGATGTGAGCCCATAAAGGTCTTAGTTCCAACCAAAAAAATGTCCCCGTACTAAGGGTGATTTAATGTGAACCCATATGGTCTTAGTTCTAACCACAAAAACCGGCTATAGAAAACCCTAGTAACCAAATCTAACTCAACTCAACTGAACTTGGTTATATAAAGAAAGCAACTCATTTAATATGTGGGGAGTTGAGTTTGCACATTAACATAATTAGGTTGATGATCATTTTGGGATGGATTCCAAGAGGCGATTATTTTACAACTAAGGAACGAACGTAAAGTCGAAATTCAATTGGGAAAATATCAGAGGGCATTGATTCAGGACCTAAAACCAGAAGTCGCACTTCATATTTCATTCAAGCATTCTGCATTTTCACTCTTTGCAAAAGATCAAATATCATCACCATAGTCATCAAAATCCTGATTTTGCCGCATTGACAACCGAACTTCTTTCAATCGTAGTGGCCAGCTGGTTGTGCATGCCTCACAAGGTATGCTTCTCAATACCCACCATTTCATTTTAGAATAAATATTTATATCTTTAATCGCATCTGTGGGTTTCGATCTTGAAACCAAATGGTTGTACCCGAACTTGAGGGTTTCTGCTATTTTTTTGTTGAACGAATTCTTCACATCCTTTCTCCAAATCTCTAGGTTTTGAGGTTTGATATAACTATTGCTAGATTTTTTGGCACACGGGTTCAAAGCTTGCTTCCTGCAAGAATATTCATTTGTGATGAAACTAATAGTGGCAAGATCTTCGTGGATACATTTCTAATGGCTAATTTACTCCAAGGGTTTGAGAGATCATTTTTCTTTTATTTTTATAGGTTTCTATGGATTGAAATCCCTATCTAGGTCAAAGTTGGCTCGCATCATCCTGAAGTGTGCGATGTGATTCTGTTGCAAACGTGCATGTGTAAATGGGTAAGTTATAGGGAAACGTAAGCCATTTCTTCCTTTAGGGTTTCTTATCAATTTTAAACTTCTTCGGGGAAGGATACCTGCATGTTGCATGGATAGGTAAATGAGTTGTTTAGTAGGAGTTGAGCCTGTGATTTTGTGTATTCTGATTCTATCTCTAAAATGGGAAAAGGCATGGTATGCATGAAACAGAAATGTCCCATGGTGCAAAGTAAGTAGAAGTGCTAGTTGCCACTGAGCACGGAGTAGTAAAATGAAGCGGATTATATACTGGGCTATTGCTTGTTTCTTTTGTGGTAAAAAAATTATATTAATGGAACATAAATATACAGAAATAAGTTGTTTGATAACCCCCTTTGTGGTGAAATAGGGACTAGAAGTATCGTATTTTTTAAAAGAATTGGCAATGGTCCAGGGTAAGGTAAACTAAACTGAAACTAGTCACCCACCTGGTGGCTTGTCTTTCTTCTGGATTGTGAGTTTCCATTGCTTCCCATATGAAAGAAAGGTGGAATGCCTGGGTATGGAATTTGCTTGACAAAGTGGTGCATCTGTAGCTTGTTATCATAGTCATCCTCCTCAATTATTTTTCAAGTTGATGAAATTGAGCTTCCTCTCACCAATATCCATCTTTGTCTATGCTTCTGCATTGGTTGAATGCATGAAGTGGTCCAGCTCATAACAATGTTTCTTCCACCTCTCTTATGTTTGCATATCTGCTTGAATCACTTTTCAACATCATCACTCAGAGCTTTGCAGCTTCCTATAATCCCCACAATATTTATCTAAGTTCGTTTTCGGAGGCTAGTTTATCCTCCGCCTTAGTATAACACTTCCCAAGTCAGCGAATGATTAGTGGATATATGGTGCAGGCTATTGGTTGAATATGCATATTGAATATATATAATAGGTATTGTCATACTGGCAGTGAAAGTCGAAGGTCTTTCGGACAAAATATTATTTTACTAGTCGTGGCTACTAGTGTCGTTCACTTCATCTATAGATAGTCATCGAGCTTAAACCTGCTTTCTCCCTAGGCGAGCATCAATTCAGAATAGTGGTTGTAGAGGCATATTTTTTTATTTTTTAATGTCATCTTATTGCTTCTCTAGCTATTCCTATGAAGAGTCTATCTTAGTTAATTTTTTCTCAGCTCATCTTAGAGCACTAAATATATTTCACTTTCTGTTCATATTAGTCATGATAGATAGATTGATAAAGGAAGGTGATATAGGGGCATTTTTACCCTTAGTTTGTGGCAAGTTGTGCTAGTGGCTACTTTGTTGTTGTTATAACTTTTCACTCAAATCAGTTTTTTAATGCTTAGTCCTGAAATATTTGAGCCAGTAAGTGTCAGTCTAGAACATTTAATAGATGAATCATTTCTTCTATTTCGTTACTATCAGCAATTATTTGTGCAAACTTCAGCTGGACATCCCAAGCACTATTTTGACACTCTTATAGGAACATGCAATTAACCAATTTGAATGTATATGTGTGAGGCTTTCTGGGAATTAGTATGTTTCACCCAGTTTAAAAGGGTTATGTTTTTCCAAGAATGATTCACGAGGGAGCAACTAGACCCAGGATGGATTTAGTCTTACCATTGTTATTTTTTTTACAAGGAAAAATTTGTGGGGAAACCTAAGTGATGCTTTTCCATAGTTGTGGATGGCCTCCCTAGTAAACCTGTTGGGGTAAATTAGTGTGCCTCACCCAGGGGGTTGCAAATGAACACTTGCTATCACAGAACTAGCCAAATTCCCAACAAAATTGGTAACAACTAGTTGAGTTAACCTCTTGGGCTATACTTTTTCCATTCATTCAGTCAATGTCAATAGATTGCCATGTTCATATTTCAAAACATGCATTGTTATGCCCTCTATGGGAGTAACTCTTGAAAGGAAAAAATACACATTGTTAGCCTAGTTTGAAAGTCTAAGAAAAATAATTTTAAATTTTCTTGACCCTTTGCAAGAGAGAATTTCAGGAAGCAGTGTTTCGAAAGTTGGAAATAACTACTGTTGAATATATGCTATGGCATTGCTGATTGTTCTTTCCTTTATTTCCGTGTTTTCTCTAGATATTCTCCTACTTGCTGCTCTCTGCTCTTAAAATACAGGAAATGAAATGCACATTGAAATGTTCAACTATCTGGAGGGTAGAAGAAGCACATTGCAATATAAGGGACAATCATAAAGAATCTTGCAATTTTGTTTCCTAGTGCATTACAGAGAAAAATTGTCACATACCCAAGTTCTAGACATTTTATGTTATTGAGAAAACATTATGTTTTATTTTTATTGTAAATTTTAATGACTGTTGACCAAGTGGGGTCAATGATGACTGTAATTAATTACTTTGAATATTTATTATAAATAAATAAAAGTGGAGACAGACATCCAAAGGAGACTGTTGAATGAGTGTTCACTGACCCACTAGGGGGAATGGACTGTGGTGGAGAGAAAACTAACACTTGGAAGCATCCTCAACTCACTTCTAACTATTGCAAGGGGCAACTTCCCTATTTTATGGTCATGTTACCCAAGAAAGTGGAACTGAGCAGGTGGTTCATTTACTAAAATAAACTGACCAAAAGACATAGGCATGCTATATATCTATCCACCAAATTCAGTAGGAGGCTATTCATTCTTACCTTGTGATAATTTTATGAGCACAAGAGATTTGATGAGGGGAATGTTATAAGTGATTGAGTGAACTAAGTCTGCATTCTGAACTAGTAAAACCACATTGCTGAGTTCAATATTGTTAAAGGCAAGAAGTGTTGCTGCTAAGTACTACTGCTAAGTTGCAAGGGAATTTATTCCATTATTCCACACAACATCTTCATCCTACTGGTTCAATGAATAGGCTCAAGCATCCTAAGGCAAGTTGTTTGGTTGTCTTCAGTAGATTGGTTGGGTGGAATGGGATCCTTTAGTTGTTTGTTTCTTCTTCTATAGTCCCAGGTTCATATTGTTTTATCTTCTTTACTTCTATTATGTTAGTAAATTAAATAGGAATGCATTTGTTATCAACTCTTCCCATTTAATCTAAGAGATTCTGACTTAGTTAGTAAATATTTCACTTCTGTAAATTATACTGATGAAATAAAATGCAGTATGAATGAAGTACTTAAAATGATAGAATGTTTGATTATAAAATTACTTTCCTGCATTTTTCCACACACTGTAAACATTGTCGTACTCTAGTACAGAAAGGATAATTAGAGTATTTCAGAATGATCATATCCAATGGATAAATTTAAATGATTATTTTATAAACAGAGTTATATAATTTTCAGTTCTGTATTGTTGTTTTTATCTAAATAGACCATTTAGAATTTTAAACAGAAAATACAACTTTTCTAAATACTTCACTATTTATGCTTATTAAATAAACCCTATCTTTTGTTATAAACAACAATAGTATCGAAAGTATCTTCTTTCCAAACAATAGTAAAAATAGTCTTTAAAACCAAATACTATATAAATAGACTCTTTTCATTTAGCAAACACAGTTATACGTACGAACAAGCTTCTCGTATCATATTTTATATCATATAAACATGTCTAAGATAGGCTAAATATCATAATAGTAACCACACCGATTTTCTTCAAACAAACCAAATATTATTATTACAGTAGAGAACAGTATCCATGCTCTCTTAATTTTAAGAAACATCTTATCATTTCAATAGAATACCATAGATCAAATACAAACTTAAAATACGATTACAGGGTGTAGATTCCTACAGGGTTCAAACCCTAAGTTTTATCCTTTATCTTTGTTACGTTTTTAACCATTCGTATTACAAAAGATTTATCATAACCCGGGATCGAAACACTTCACAAAAGCTTAAGTAAATTTCCTACAGAAGGGTCATAGGCTAAGCAATACAACATGGTTCAAAGAAACTTAGTCCCAATTCCGTTGACTCTTCAACATTTAGAATTGGGCTCTGCCCTAAACTTTTGTAATCCTTTACAAAATCCATAGGTTTAAAACCAAAGTATCATTATTACGACTGTCTACTATTTACTGTATTGACAAAATATTTACACCTGAACTTTGACTCCCAAACACAAACGTTACGAAACAGTTTTCTTTTCTTTTCAAGATCAAAAGAAAAACCTATTACAACAACATGAATAAATTGATGGAAAACCAACAAGAACCCTATAGGTTCAGGAGTAAAACTCTCCAAAAGATAAACATTGCCTTCGGCTTAAGACTCTCAAACATCATGCCTTGCAGCATTAAGACCGTCTTTACATACAAATGGAAACCAAGTATGTAGACCTTGGGAATATCTTCGGGGCTTACCCAGACCATAAGCACCCATTTTCCATCTCGGATATCTCCAGCACTTTTCCAAGGTAGAACCTGCCAAATTAGACATTACAAAACTGGTTAAATGTTTGGAAAAACAAAAACAACAATAAAAAAAGACATTATCGTAAAACCTATTACAAAGTATATAAGTGTACATTAATCACCTGCGAATATTGAAGCATGATGAAGTACTCTGGTGGTGTTAATGCATACAGACTGTGAAAAAAGTTCCCACATCATTTCCATGAAAACTCAAAGACCTATGACAAATGTCGAAGCTCACTTGAAACCTAAACCCAATTACGCTCATAGCTTGGGAGAAGGACTCACCATCGAGTCTCGGTAAGGTTGAGACCTGTTCATACTCCTTCCATCCTAAAAACCCTGGTCATAATAGGTCGAGGCATCGAAACCTCTGGAGGCACCCTCGACCGGACTGCAAACCCTGAAGGATAGGGAGTCGGTCGGGCTCACCCTTACTTCGCGCATAATGGCCCAAGTGGTGTGAAGGTTGGTATACCAATGCAGTTGGGAGTGAAATCCAAGAACCAATATCAACAAGAGATCGATGGTGTAAGCCTCGCCATGATTTGTGGACTGTATACGATCACCAAAATCCATTAATAAGCATTTAAAACTTCAACGATCAAAGCATAGCGTTTGTCATCACATAATCCATGTAGAACAATATTTATACATCTCAGTAGGTAGGGTTTCATAGAGTAGAGGTTTGTCACCACGAGCCATGGTTTAATCACGTGAATTTTCCACGTAGGCTGCCAGCAAGCTGCCCACTACAATGCGTTTACTGCACCATAAATGCTAAGTACCGGTTCGAATATTATGCTAGCACGATACCCACTATCACAGACATTACCATATGTTAAACATTATCAACAGCATATAGTTATACCAATAGATTTCATTAATGCATCAAGGTCCAAGTCTATAGGGTACATATAGTATCGTGTTAGGGTTTTGTAAATTGTTACATAACTATGATGCATTTCATAGCTTAGGAGATAACATATAATCAAAGAGTTGTATTATATTGCATATATTAGTACAATATAAATAATTTGAAATGGTAAATAAATACGATGTTCTCTCCTTATTTTTGGATTGAGAACTTGTAATAAAATATATCACCATTCTCCTATAGTATTAAATTGACATATAGGTATCCTTGTCCTTCAAGTTAGATAAAAACCTGGTATTCTTACCATTACAATTTCTATAGAGTTAACACGTGCAAGATGTTTAAAAATATTTGAGTCGTTGCTTATTATTTAACCTTTTGTCTCACCTAAGCTCTGCAAATAGAAACTTTGAACGTTAGCTAGTAATAGCTAAGTAAGCCTCGTGGCATACTTAAGGACCCCTTCATTTCAGCAAGACGATCGATCAGTTCTAGGAAACAAACATGTTTATTATAGAATAAAAGTAATGTTGTACAAACTAACAATTAAATGCTTATGAAGACACTATTTAAATATCTAACATTGACTTGACGATAATTGACTTACGACTCCCTAAGTCACTATATTAATTTAACAGTTGCTAAAAATTTTGATGCGATTTATAAAACTCTTAGTCGCTAATGTTAATTGTTATGAGTTGTTATCGTTAAGTACGTTGTTTAATGTTTAGTCATATTGAAGTTAACACTTTTATCCAAGCGACACAAGCATTTATTTCTATCTAAAAATTTTAAATTTTAGCTAATTGTTTTGGATGTTACATGTGGTATCAGAGCGCAAGTTCAAATACTAGGCCTGAAGTGGCTCATGCACACAAATGGAAATCTATAACATAATTACAAATTACTAATTTAATTTATTTTGTCTTTCAGTTTTAGCATTTTATAATTTGAGTCTGCAGGTATGGAAGGACCAACAAAGTCGGGTGAGGATAGGTCCCTTAATAACGAACATCTAAATAATGAATGAGGACACATAAATACATAAAATTTATTTGTCGAATTGAATGATCATTCATCTGAATTATTAAGGACTGTAAAAGATTTAAAGATTAAGGTAAAAACAGTTAAGGAAGAAAACGAACAAATCCTGAAAGCTCAAGAGGAGCTGAATCACATCCGGCTAAATAATCTTCATAAAAATTATCAATATAACGAAACAACAAATAATGTTGAATCTAAAACAATGTCCTATCAACGTAAGGATAAAAAGATAAAATTAACTGATTATGACAGTAGTTCATCTTCTGAATCTGATAAAAGGGCACACAAGAAAAAGCATAAGTACTCTAGTGATAGTAGTGATAGTGACTGCTAGACTAAGAAAAAGAAGTACGGGCCCTACGAAGAAATTTGTGGTGAGTTTAAAAAGATCAAACCTCCAACTTTTAATGGAGAAATAGAAAAGAGTGAGATAGCTGAAGCATGGTTGTCTGGGATGAATAAGTATTTCAATATTTATAATTACTCAAGTCACCTAGAAACTAAAATGGCAATTTATAATTAAATTGGGAAAGCAGACATCTGGTGGTAAGATCTGAAAAGAGTTAAAGGTTTAAAAGAGAAAAGTGTAAATTGGAGTAATTTTAAGTACTTTAAAAGAAAATTTCTGTTAGAATAGTATTATGAGGAACGAGCTAAGGAATTTTATGAGTTAAAGCTGGGTTCCATGGATATGAGAGAGTTGTGCAGCAAGCTTTTGAATTTATTAAGGTATGTGCCTTATTTCGTTGAAGAAAATCCCAAGGTATAGAGGTTTCTGAGTTGTTTTCCCTCTCACATAAAGGATAGAATTGAATATGATAGTCCTCGAACTCTTGAAGAGGCCATGAGAAAGGAAAATATTTGTTTTGAATAGAATAAGAGAAGAGAAGGCATACCAAGCTAGAAAGCAAAAAGGCCTAACAACTTTGAGCAAAAGAATAAGTAGTTTTCTTTTAATCGTATTTTTGGTAATAATAATTCACTTAATTTTTCTAACGAGAAGTTTTTGGGAAATAACGTAGAAAGTAATACACAGTCAAAATTTACAACTGCAAGGAAACATGAACCACCTAAAAGCTTTGTTAACATTAATGAACAGAAAGAACCTGTTAAGTGCTGGGAATGTCAACGACCTCACTATGCATCAAACTGTCCACTCCAAAAGAAGGTTGTCAACAACATACATACTATACAAGAGGAAGCTATTGTTGGTGATTTAGTAAGGGAGATGCCCAGAATTAATGCAGCTTTGGAGAACAGGCAAGCAGATAATCAAACTTCCATGGTTGAAGTGGTTCAGGTATGTTAAAAAATAAACCTATTTCTATTTTGATTGATCCAAGGGCAAGTATTAGCTATTCTTCACCTAATTTAGTTAAATGTTGAAATCTAAAAGTAGATAAGTTTGATAAATCATGGTCGGTTCAATTAGCTACTGGCACAAAGATAAAGGTGACTGATTATGTGAAAGAATGTGAACTATTGATGAATCAGTTTAGGACTTGTGTTAAATTGAATGTGTTACCTTTAGGATCTTGTGACATTCTGATTGCAATGGATTGGTTAGAAAATCATAGAATTGTATTGAATTGCTTTGAAAATACTTTTACTTGTTTAAATGATGCATTTGAAACTGTAACATTAAAAGGGATTCCTAGAAATATTTATGTTCGACAAATTTCTGCATTACAAGTTAAGAACGATGTTTGCAAAGGGTGTAATATGTTTGTTGTAAATGTAATTAATAATGAATAGTCCACTAATGAAGATAAGTTAAAGCTGGAAGACATACCCATTCTTAAGGAATTTTCTGATGTATTCCCGGAAGAAATTCGAGGACTACCTCCGAAAAGGGAACTCAATTTCACCATGAGTTAATACCAGGAGTGGTACCAAACTCAAAGGCTCCTTACAGAATGAATATTCTAGAGCTTAATGAACTTAAGTCACAACTTAAAGAATTGATTGATAAAAATTATATAATACCTAGTGTGTCTCCATGGGGAACACCTGTAATTTCCATTAAAAAGAAGGACAGAACTATGCGTTTATGCATAGATTATCATCAGCTTATAAAAATGACCATAGAGAACAGGTATCCTCTGCCCCGCATTGACGATCTATTTGATCAACTGCGCGGTGCAATGATATTCTCTAAAATAGATTTCAGGTTGGGGTACCATCAAGTTAGGATTAAAGATGAGGACATATTTAAGAATGCATTCAGAACTCGCTATGGACACTACAAGTTCGTGGTTATGCCCTTCAGGCTGACTAACGCTCCAACAGTATTCATGTGTTTAATGAACAATGTATTACATAAGTACTTGGATAAATTTGTAGTAGTATTTATTGATAATATCCTAATTTATTCTAAGACGAAAGAGGAACATGACGAGTATTTAAAGATAATTCTACTTGAGTGTTAAGGAAACACCGACTTTATGCTAAGTTCAGCATATGTGATTTTTATAAAGATAAAATATAGTACCTAGGGCATGTAATATCCAAGGATGGAATTGCAGTAGACCCAGACAAGATAAAAGCAATTAATGAATGGCCTACCCCAAAAGACGTAACTGGCATACAATATTTTATGGGAATCACTAGTTACTATCGTAATTTTATCAAAGGATTTTCTAGGATAGGGAATCCTATAACATCTTTACAAAAGAAAGGTAAGAAATTTGTATGGGATAAAAAATGTGAAGAAAGTTTTAAGAAACTAAAAGAGTAATTAACAACATCACCTATTTTAAAAATTGTTGATCCTAACAAGGATTTCATTGTATGCACGGATGCGTGCAATGATGGACTTGCCGGTGTCTTAACACAAGAAGGTCACGCTATTGCATTTGAATCTAGAAAGTTAAAGTTTCATGAGAAGAACTATGCAACTTACAACCTTGAGTTAGTTGTTGTAATACATGCATTAACAATGTGGCGACGTCATTTAATTGGAAGAAAATTTATATTAATGACTAATAATAAAGGACTAAAGTACTTGTTGGATCAACATAATATGAACGCAAGGCAAGCTAAGTGGATAGATTTCCTTAGCGAGTACGATTTCAAGATTCAGCACATAAAAGGAAAGGAAAATAAGGTTGTTGATGCATTAAGCAAAAATGCAAAATTAAGTTTTGTTTCAGCAATCAGCACTTATAAAACTGATCTGGAAAATCAGATTAAGGAAAGAATTAGAATGGATGTAAAATATCAAAATTTACTCACTAAAATTGTTGAAGATAATGCTGAAAATTGTATAAAAGATTACAGAATTGAAGAAAGAGGGTTACTACTGTATAAAAACAGACTTTATATTCCTAATTTTTCTGAAATTAAGTTGTTGATTTTGAATGAATTGCATAAAATTCCATACTCAGCACACCCTGGTTACCAAAAGATGATAACTGTGCTATGAAAAGATTATTTTTGGCCATGTATGAAAAGTGAAGTAGCTGAATATATTGCTAGGTGTATAGAGTGTCAGCAAGTAAAGGCTAAACACCAACACCCAGTTGGATTGTTGCAGCCACTACCTATTCCAGATTGGAAGTGGGACATAATTAGTATTGATTTTATTACTGGATTACCTACAAACTAGAAACATAATGATTCCATCATGGTAGTTGTGGACAAGCTCAACAAAGCAACCCATTTCATACCTATTACGACAACTCACAAGGATGCTAACATTGTTGAAATTTTTATGAAGCAGATTTTTCGTTTGCATGGTATTCCGAAAGTTATCATTTCTAATAGAGACTCAAAATTCATAGGAAATTTCTGGAAATCTCTATTTAAAGGTTTAGATACTACTTTGAATTTCAGTACATAATTTCGCTCACAACCAGATGGGCAGACTGAAAGAGTTAATCAAATTCTTGAGGACATGCAAAGAATGTATGTTAGAGATCAGCCAAGTAAATGGGAAGATTATTTACATCTTGTTGAATTTGCTTATAATAACCATTATCAAGCCTCAACAAAGCTTAGTCCCTTTGAAATTTTATATGGAAGAAAATGCAATACTCCTATCTCTTGGAGTAATCCTGTTGACAGGTTAATGTTAGGACCTGATTTGTTAAGAGAATTGGAACTAACCATGAAATAGGTTCAAGGCAATTTTAAAATTGCACAAGATAGATAGAAAAGTCAGGCAGATCTAAAAAGAACTCAGAAAGAGTTTTATATTGATGAACATGTGTTGCTCAAGGTAAAACTTAAGAAAAGTTCCCTAAGACTGGGAAGCTGTGCTAATTTAGCACCAAGGTATTGTGGACCCTTTGAAATCTTGTCTAGGGTAGGACCAATGGAATATCAGTTGGCATTGCCACCAAATCTTAAAGTACATAATGTGATTCACATCTCTCTTTTGAAAAAGTATGTGCATGATACTACTCATGTTATTAATTGGAATGATGTATAGGTGGAACCAGAAGGAGATTTTCTGGTGGAATGGGACTGTATCCTCGACAAGAGGGAAATTTTGCTTCGTAATCTTACCATTGGACAGGTTAAGGTGCAGTGGAAGCTCACCTTAATCTGGATGAAGCAACTTGGGAATTGGAAAGTAATATGCGGGTGGCATATCCAATGTTGTTCCAGGAGGAACAAGAGGATGATGAATAAAGAAACATCGAGAAAACGTTAATGCTATTGAGAAAACGTTATGTTTTATTTTTATTGTAAATTTTTATGTCTATTGACCAAGTTGGGTCATGGATGACTGTAATTAATTACTTTGAATATTTATATATAAATAAATAAAAGTGGTTACAAACATCCAAAGGAGACTGTTGAATGAGTGTTCACTGACCCACTAGGGGGAATGGATAGTGGTGGAGAGCGAACTGACACTTAGCAACATCCTCAACTCACTTCTAACTATTGCAGGGGGCAATTTCCCTATTTTATGGTCATGTTCCCCAAGAAAGTGGAACTGAGCAACTGGATCATTTACTGAAATAAACTGACCAAAAAACCTAAGCATGCTATTTATCTATCCATCAAATTCAGTAGGAGGTTGTTCATTCTTACCTTGTGATAATTTTATGAGCACAAGAGATTTAATGAGGGGAAATTTAGAAGTGATTGAGTGAACTAAGACTGCATTCTAAACTAGTGCAGCCATATTGCTGAGTTCAATATTGCTAAAGGAAAGAAGTGCTGCTACTAAGTACTACTGCTCAGTTGCAAGGGAATTTATTCCATTATTCCACACAACATCTTTTTCCTACTGGTTCAGTGAATAGCCTCGAGGGTCATAAGGAAAGTAGCTTATTTGGGTGGAACGGGCTCCTTTGGATGTTTGTTTCTTCTTCTACAATCCCAGGTTCATATTGTTTTATCTTCTTTATTTCTGTTATGTTAGTAAATTAAATAGGAATGCATTTGTTATTAGCTCTTCCCATTTAATCTAAGAGATTCCACCTTAGTAAATATTTCACTTCTGTAAATTATATTGATGAAATAAAATGCAGTATAAATGTAGTTAAAATGATAGAATGTTTGATTATAAAATTATTTTCCTACATTTTTCGACACACTGTAAACAGTGTCGTACTCTAGTACAAGAAAGGATAATTGGAGTAGATCAGAATGATCATATGCAATGGATACATTTAAATGATTATTTTATAAACAGAGGTATATCATTTTCAGTTCTGTATTATTGTTTTTATCTAAATAGACCATTTAGAATTTTAAACAGAAAATACAACTTTTCTAAATACTTCACTATTTATGCTTATTAAATAAACCCTATCTTTTGTTATAAACCACAATAGTATCGAAAGTATCTTCTTTCCAAACAATAGTAAAAATAGTCTTTAAAACCAAATATTATATAAATGGATTCTTTTCATTTAGCAAACATGCTTATATTTACGAACATTCTTCTCATATCATATTTTATATCATATAAACATGTCTAAGATAGGTTGAATATCATAATAGTAACCACATCGATATTTTTCAAACAAACCAAATATTATTATTACAGTAGAGAACAATATCCATGCTCTCATAATTTTAAGAAGCATCTTATCATTTCACTAGAATACCATAGATCAAATACAAACTTAAAATATGGTTACAGGGTGTAGATTCCTACAGGGTTCAAACCTTAAGTTTTATCCTCTATCTTTGTTATGTTTTTAACCATTCGTATTACAAAAGATTTATCATAACCAGAGATTGAAACACTTCACAGAAGCACAAGTAAATTTCCTACAGAAGGGTCGTAGGCTAAGAATTATAGCGTGGTTCAAAGAAACTTAGTCCCAATTCCGTTGACTCTTCACCATTTAGAATTGGGCTCTGCCCTAAAATTTTGTAATCCTTTACAAAATCCACAGGTTTAAAACCAAACTATTATTATTACGACTGTCTACTATTTACCGTATTGACAAAATATTTACAGCTGGACTTTGAATCCCAAACACAAACGTTACGAAACAGTTTTATTTTCTTTTCAAGCTCAAAAGCAAAACCTATTACAAGAGCATGAAGAAATCGATGGAAAACCAACGAGAACCCTATAGGTTCATGAGTAAAACTCTCCAAAAGATAAACATTGCCTTCGGATTAAAACTCTCAAACATCATGACTTACAGCGTTAAGACCGTCTTTACATATGAATGGAAACCAAATATGTACACCTTGGGAATATCTTTGAGGCTTACTTGGACCATAAGCACCCATTTTCCCTCTCGGCTATCTCCATCACTTTGCCAAGGTATAAACTTCCACATTAGACATTACAAACTGGTTAAAAGTTTGGAAAAACAAAAACAAGAGAAACAAAAAGACATTATCATAAAACCTATTACAAATTATATAAGTGTACATTAATCACCCGAAAATACTGAAGCACGATGAAGTACTCTGGTGGTATCAATGCATACAGACTGTGAAGGAAGTTCTCACATCATTTCCATGAAAACTCAAAGACCTATGACAAATGTCGAAGCTCACTTGAAACCTAAACCCCATTGTGCTTACAACTTGGGAGAAGGACTCACCATCGAGTCTCGGTAAGGTTGAGACCTGTTCATACTTCTTCCATCCTAAAAACCCTGGTCATAGCAGGTTGAGGCATCGAAACCTACGGAGGCACCCTTGACTGGAGTGCAAACCCTGAAGGATAGGGAGCTAGTCGGCCTCACCCTTACTTCTCACATAATGTCCTAAGTGGTGTGAAGGTTGGTATACAAATGCAGTTGGGATTAAAACCCAAGAACCAATATCAACAAGAGATCGATGCTATAAACCTCGCCATGATATGTGGATTGTATACGATCACCAAACTCCATTAATAAGCATTTAAAACTTCAACGATCAAATCCCAGCATGTGTCGTCACATAATCCATGTAGAACAATCTTTATACAGCTTAGCATGTAGGGTTTCATACAGTAGAGGTCTGTCACCATGAGATATGGTTTAATCACGTGAAGTTTCCATGTAGGCTTCTAGCAAGCTGCCCACCACAATGCGTTTACTACACCATAAATGCTAAGTACCGGTTCAAAGATTATGCCAGCACGATATGCACTATCACAAACATTACCATAAGTTAAACATTATCAACAGCATATAGTTATACCAATAGATTTCGTTAATGCATCAAGGTCCAAGTCTATAGTGTACATATAGTATCGTGTTAGAGTTTTGTAAATTGTTACATAACTATGATGCATTTCATGACTTAGGAGATAACATATAATCAAAGAGTTGTATTATATTGCATATATTAGTAAAATATAAATAACATTGAAATGGCAAAGAAATACGATGTTCTCTCCATAGTTTTGGATTGAGAACTTGTAATAAAATATATCACCATGCTCCTATAGTATTAAATCGACATATAGGTATCATTGTCCTTCAAGTTAGATAAAAACTAGGTATTCTTACCTTTACAATTTGTGTAGAGTTAACACATGCAAGACGTTTAAAAAGATCTGAGCAGTTGCTTATTATTTAACCTTTTGTCTCACTTGAGCTCTACAAATAGAAACTTTGAGCGTTAGCTAGTAATAGCTAAGTAATCTTCGAGGCGTACTTAAGGACCGCTTCATTTCAGCAAGATGATCGATCAGTTCTAGGAAACAAACATATTTATTATAGAATAAAAGTAACGTTGTACAAATTAAGAATTAAATGCTTATGAAGACATTATTTAGATATCCGACGATGACTTGACGATAATTGACTTACGACTCCATAAGTCACTATATTAATTTAACAATTGCTAAAACTTCTGACGCGATTTATAAAACTCTTAGTCGCTAATGTTAATTGTTATGATTTGTTATCGTTAAGTACGATGTTTAATGTTTATTCGTATTGAAGTTAACACTTTTATCCAAGCGACACAAGCATTTATTTCTATCTAAAAATTTTAAATTTTAGTGAATTTTTGGGGATGTTGCAAAAATACGTTGTTTATCACAACATTATAATGAATGAATGAAAAGAGACTTTACATCTAGTTATAAACAATAAAAAGCACTCAACTTTCTGGTAACAGAGCCTATGAATTTATATGCTCCTTCTCAAAATGTCTATGAATTCCTAGACACTCATTGTTTCAACAATCCGAAAATGTTTGATTAAGGAATTATCCACATCCCCATATTCCATGTCGTTGAAAATAAATGCATTATCACTTCATTAATTGTTTTAGCTCACTCTACAAAGTTGTATTATAAAGTTATTTTCGATTGCTTTGCTAAGCAAGTGTACTGTACAAGTTACTGATTCAGATTCCTTGCTGAGGAAGTGTATTATAGAAGCTACTAGACAAAAGTGGATACCTCGCAAACCTACCAATAATGGCAGCTTGAGAGAGACTACGATTTAGTATTTAATTCAATGAACCATGTTCATCAGTTTCAAGCTCCAACACAATGGATTATTATAACAACCTACATACTGAAATATCATGATATCTCCCATTGGTATGAATGTGATGACCTTCGATCTTACATCCCTTGTCATATAGCGTGTTTACAGATCCTCTTATTCTCGCAATAATAAAATTTTCGAGGAGAGGGTCTGCAAAAGAGTTCGAAATGGCATTCATACCTACGTAGCAACATTGACTTGAATTTTGGGATTCCGATGTAATTGATTAGATAAGATACAAAATATAAACTGCAAATCAGAGAAAATAAAAAGTCAAAACTTAAAAAGAAAATCATACTTTAACAAAAAGAGATTACAAATATTTATTTATATATATTAACATGTATCAATTAGTAACAATCATATTATCTAGATCCATCAACATAAATTTCACTAATTTTATAGAAAAAAACATACTCCAATACCCAGAGGAATTTGAATTATGAAACAGTGCAAACAACACCTTCCAAAGGATGCCACCTATTTCCTATGAAAATTTTGCAAATATAGAATTTGGAATAAAACAAATCGCTGCACACACGTTGGAATTTCCCAGCTTCATTGTTGTTTGTCAAATCAAATTTTGATTATTCAATGATTTTGGACTCTTGACGGTGGATAATTCCATCCCAATCATTTGGCTTGGTTCATGTCACATCTCCATGCATTGAGAACTCTTATATTTACAACAAATTTTCTAAATGAAAACAATCGCTGCATGCACCCATGATAAATATTATTGGGCTTGAATAGAATCTTTGTACATAATAGTATAGTGTTTAGTTACAAGTTTATATATATATAAACAATTTTTTTATATTCATAAAGTGAATAAAAAAACTACATAAAACATTCTTATTCTATGACTTATCCCATAGATAATAATAAGTTCTACATTGTCCTCTCGATCCTATAACAATAGACCTGAATACTGATAAGATATTTAAAATTTTGACATGGTTAAATTGATAAGATATTTAAAATTTTAATATGTGATTCACATGGTCTTCCTTGAAAACAACCGCAAAATAGATAAGGTAGAATAAAAACAATTGGAAGGGTTTGTGATCATCCAATCGTCCTTAAATTTTTCTTGAGAGTTGGTTGTTAATGGATAATATTAAATTATTTATATTTTAAAGTGAAGTGGTTGAAAAATGTGTAATTTGCGTTATATTTTAATAAAAATATTTATAATTAAAATAATGAATTAAGATTAATGTTTTATACAATAGTTATATATTTTTAAAAACTTTATTATTATAATAGGTACAATATAATATTATAAAATTTATAGTAGTTAAATATTTTTAAAAAACTTTATTATAATCATGGGTACAAAATAATATTATAAAATTTACAAATATTTTTGAAAATCATAAATTATTAATAAATTATTTGCAATTTTTATTCTAATTCAAAATACCTAAGTGAAAGAGAACAAAATTAAACATATTTAAATCAATCAATGACTTGAAGAAGAGTACACCCTCTGCCTTTCCCTAAAAATTGGTATGTACTATTATTTGTTGTACCAAAATAACCCTTTTAAACTGGTATGGGCTATTCTTTGTACCAAAATAACCCTTTACTATATTTGCACCAAAACCTTGTCTAAATCTCTCAGTGGAAAGGTTTATTAGGTAATTTTCTATCGACTTTACCTTATTTTATCTCCTTTGAAATTGTTGGGATATGAGACACATATTCTTTCTAGTAGTTTCATTAACTTTCTCCAAGAACCAAGTTATAGAGATAATATAAAGAGAATTTAGACAGTGAATCTTCCAACAACTATATCAATTGGTACCCAATAGTTTCATTGACTTTCTCCTTTGCAACTCTTAACACTTCTCTTTTGTGTAAGGGCATATTGAAAACAACTCTGCTAAACCTTGGTCACTTGGTCAAGTTAGGGCCATTTTTAACTAGAAGCTTTCCTCTTCTGTTATTTTCTTATATTTTAGATGGTATTATTGTGAATTGAAACTCAAGCATATAGTTATTATAAGAGTACGTAGATATACACATCATGATTCAAGGCAAAAAAATAATTTGTTGCTGTTCAGGTGCCTGTAGAACTTAGGAAAGGCTATTTTCATGGAGAATATGTTCTTAATGTCATGCCATCCCCTTCATCAATTTTTGTTTATAGTATTCTGACCTTTGGAAAAATGGTGTTAATTGTTGAAAATTTTATTCTCATATCAATCCATAAGGAATTCTATTTAAGGGTGCTAGCCCAATGGTAGAGCACGTTCCTTATAGGAAGGAGGTTGGTGGTTCGATTCCACCATGCCCTATTTATATTCTAAAACCACTAAAAAGAGATAAATGACTAAAAAAATGACCACAATTTGCATAGAAACGACCACCATTACAACATGAGAGATAAGTGACCAAAATATGCATATAAATGACCACTTTTGAGTTGGTGATTGCTGGTAGCAAATTAGCGGTCATTTATCAGGTGACAAAAAATGTGGTCATTAATTGTGACAATTAATGACCAAATATATTACCAAATTAATGACCAAATATACGACCAAATATATGACCACAAGACAAGCTATAAATGACCAAGCTAAATATTACCACAGTTTTGGTCGCATGATATATATGACCGCTAGTTTGCTACCAGTGGTCACCAACTCAAAAGTGGTCATTTATATGCGGATTTTGGTCGTTGTTTTGGCCACTTATCTCTCATTTTGTACTAGTGTCTCGACATACAAAGTGGTGTTCCTACCATAATTTATTGAGTAGCTAAGCCCTAACCCTAAATTACCTAGGACTCATAAGGCATGCACCCTCAAGCATGGAGTACCATTACTAGAATAGTGTGACCAACTGGAGAAGACTAAATCCATGCATGTGTGCCTTCTAACATTGGGAACATTGTCTAGACTATATATGTATGTCATGTGCTTTCCTAAATTTACAACTTCACCTAAACTGAAAATAACATATCTAGATATGGAGTACCATGCAAGTGGTGCTTGCTTCAACCTTCAAAGAAACTTAAAATTCCTTTAAAGGCCATTTTCAACCTGCATATATGGGTATCTTTGCCATGCACCTCCAAACCCCCCCATAGATTAATGTACACTTCCTCTTCAATCACACCATTTCGAAAAGCAATTTTTAGTTTTACATCCACCTAGTATAAAGGCCAACCAGAAACTAATGCAATAGACACAATTATTTTGATGGAAGTGAAGTATAGCTTGCAATTGGAGCAAAGGCTCGTTTACACTATTTGTTTCTTGCAAATATGGCCAAAACTTATAGCTATTCTAAACACCTATATATGTCTAGAAACTTGGGAAACTTAGAAAAAAAGTAAACCATCCACTCATGTCATTGGTCATACCATTGTTTACAATGTGTAGCTATGGACTGGAAAATTTTATTGTTTTGCACAAGTTTAAACAAATGCTTTAAAAGTTGAAGCAGGAGATATAACTGGCTCAGCCAAATCAAACAGGAACAGAATCAAGTCAGCAAACTGGTAATTAAATTGATTTACTGAAAAATACATTAAATATGAAAATAATTATTGAAAAAATATATATATAATCATGTACATTCACGTGAATCGAGATTCCAAACCATTAAACACCAAATATGCAAACTTTGCTCATGCATATTACCATATAGCATGTAAGGATGAATATACAAAAATGGCACCAAGTTGGCAAGTACTGATACATGTTGGTCATGGAGCCAAATATTCCAGTCTCATAGGTGATATTGTCTTAGCCATGCACCCCGGAGGACTGTACACCCATTCTGCATTTTTCATCGGTTGTTTTCCGAGCCCATGGTTTTGGGTATCCTGTGGTATTTTTCCCATTTTATTTTCCCTATAAAAGAAAGACATTGTAATATGGCTAGGGTTGATGTATTAGGTTTTATGCATTGAAAATATCTCTAAGATCAGGAGAGTGACTGTGAGACAGTGAAGAGGAAGTGCAGCGGCTGTGCTGCAAGTTGTATCCCTTCACCTTGATGGACGGCAATAATAATAAGGACTGAAAAATTCAGTGTGGACGTAGCCCAAGTTGGGGTGAACCACAATATATCTGTGTCTCTCTTGTAATGTGTGTGCGATTATATTTGCATTTTTGTTTATTGTTATTGCTCTGCGATCCTGTTTTTCTAACAATACCTATCTTAAAAATATATATATAGACATCGAGGCACTAAATGGCCTCCAAAGTCCAAAACACCATGCTACATATTTTTTGTTAGATATGTATTTTATTTTTGAAAGCTAGACTTTGCATCACAGTATGAACGATGATCAATCCCGGTATGATGAAGTGGACAGTGGAGAACCAGCCGAGGTTTACCAGATCAAGTGGAGAGTGGAGAACCAAGCAAGGTTTAGGGGCAGAGGCCATGAGGAATAAAAAAGAATGGATCCATTATGGGTGGTTTACTAACTTGGATCAGGTCGGTTGCTTGGAACAACTTGATTGCTTGCTCCAAAGACCTCAAATTCTGAGATCTGGCCAAGAAACCCAAAATCATTGATTGCTTGCTCCATAGTACCGAAAACCTGAAATTTGAAAAAACCCAAAATATTTTTAGCTATGATAAAAAAAAGCGAAAAAAACATATATATAGGGCGATTCAAAACTAAAAATCGATTTCAATTCATAATGTGGGGAGGAAATTACCAAAAACAAGGATTTCCATGATCACCGAAGGGCGAATTTACCCTGGGCAACTCCCATTCCTATAAATTTGGGAAAATTAGAGATAGCAGGCTATTTTAGTGGGCGATGGGAGCTTGAAATCGTACCAGAGAGGGGCAAAATGGTTCAATTTAGTGTCCCTTTACATATATTATTGGGATAATGTGCCATTTAGTAAAAATAAATACATAAAAATTGGGCTAATCATAGTAGAGGTTGGTTTAATTAAAAAATAGCCCACTAAAAAATTAAAACCCCTAAATTTAGCCCATAGACTAAGATTAGCCCCTAAAATTTTTCGTGAATAAGATATCATAGATCATTACACAAAAATTACAACAAATTGGAAGAAAATAATGATGTATTTCATTAATTGTAATGAATGGAGGTGAACAAAATATATAGCAAAGAAATTTAAATTAGGTTAGGAGGCTATTCGAACTTCTCATGCAGTGGTTGCAGACTAGTTTAAGATTAACTATATACAAAGAGCCTTAGTTATCCATGCACACTCACCTAGAGTCATTTTAATTGACCCAAAGCTTCCCAATTACTAGTTGTGATTTACTCATGCATAAGAAACCGATTGAATGTGTATGCAAATCCCTAAAATAAATTAATTGGGGTGCTTAGTGTTTGTTACAGATAGTTAGGATCAGTTAGCACCTAGATTAGTGGAGCACATATAGTCGTAAACTAGTGGCTCAAGCAATCGTAAAATTAGGTAACCATTCCTCAAATCGGGGACTGTGCCCCCAATTGTAAGAATCCAACTCAAGGTTGAATGAGGTGGTCAATTTGGATTGAGTCTGGCCCAATAGAGTCATCAGGTCAAGGTCTAGGTGGCTAGGCAGAGGGTTATTTGCTTTAATACTACCACCGATACCACCTTAACTAGCTATCACCCTATTGTTATGGTTCAACAAGCATATCGATGTAGTTCTGTAATTGTCAAGCATATCAATGTAAATATCAATGTGGATGTCAGCATATTAAGGTATGTATCAGTAGCGTTCAATATAAAATTTATCATACACTTCATGAATATTTGTTAATATACTTGTTATACTTTAAAATTGTTTATATTTGTATATCTAAATGAGTTGAAAATATGACAAATATGGAAACACAACTCCCTCTGCAATTCACAACATCTATGTATAGTCCAAACAAAAATTAAATTTTTGAAAATTTTGAAATTAAAAATTTAATTTTTATTTTTCGAAACAATCAACACAATATTTTTTTTGACAAAACATTGCTTAGTATTTTAGAAAAGGGATGAAGTAATAAAAAGTGATTTCTACTCCAAAACTATAGTCCTACTTTCAAGGAGACTAATAACATTTAATGCTTCTAGCTAATCCTCCTTTTCCACTTATAAGGATGTACACATTCTCCTTTTCTATTTATGGAGCATTTCAAAGATATCAATTTAATAGGGTTAACCATTCCTTTTTAATACTCAGAGGCATTCGATGTATCAATTATATAGATAATGCATGTCATTTCACGATGTTTTTAATGCATTAAGAATAATTTTTATGTATTAATAATAATTTTTATTTAATAAAAAAAATTATATTGTGTTTTTTAATATTTTAAATTTTTTTAAATAAACTAATGTAAAAGTATTTTTTATAGAAAACATATTTTTGTGATATCGAATCAAAATTCACATTTTCATGAGATTTAAGTATATAATTTAAATTTTATTATTTAATTTTTAATGGTTACAATTTTATGATTTTTTAAAATTTAATAATCACATTTAAAATTATGGAATATAGTTGGTTAATTTTTAGCGGTGTAAAATGTTAAAGAACAACATTTTATTACCTCGAGAGGCGCTCTACAACTCAGTATGGGGGAGATCTTTAACCTGATGTAACGTTATAATGTTAATAACATGTTGGTCAAAAATAATACTGATAGTGAGTATTATGGGAGAGATCTTGTAACTTGATGTAAGATTAGTAACGTTTGTAACATTAAAGTAAAAAGAAGTAAAGTAAAGTAAAGTAAGTATGGGAGAGATGTTGTAATGTTGTAATGTTTGTGATGTAATGTTTGTTACTAACAAAATAATTAAAAAAATTCATGTTGGCTCATAAAATAAAAAATTATGGAAAGTATTTAAACAAAATCCATGTTGGTTCATAAAATAAAATATTATGAAAAGTAATTAAAAAATAGATGTTCATTTACAAAATAAATACTTAAAATTTAAACCCGGATCTATCAATCAAGAGAGATCAAATTTCTTAAGTTTAAACTTAAAAACAAATACACTTCAAGAAATTGAATCCCTCTCATGCTTGATAAATACGGGTTTAAAATGGATCTATACTGATTTAACATTTTTTAATGAATATGTAACACTTATCAAGTGAAAAACATTTATTTAAAAAACATCAACATTTTATTTCAACATTTTATAATAAGTGTATAACACTCATCCAGTGAAATACAACTATGGAAAGGTTATATATAATTTAAATTGAAATAACTAATCTCTTCAAATTTCATCATTGTTGGTGCTAAAGGGAAAGTAAAAGTAATTATGACAAATGATAGCCTTATAATAATCATTGTTTTACTTTTGAATATATGAAGGAAAGCAATTCAAATTCAATAAGAACTCAAATCCAGGAACTTGGAATATTCAGTTAAGTATCTAAACTCAATTCCAAAAGTATGAGTTCTTCACCAAAATCCAACTCTAGACCGCCATTGAGAGAGGGGTATGGATTCTTCACTAGAATTATGAAATATGTTTATCATTAATGAAATTATGAATGGCGTGGGATTGTTTTATTTTAATTTGAATCGATTTATAAGCAGTCGGCGTCCAAATTGTTTTAATTTGAATTGATTTAATAGCAGCCGCCGTCCAAATTGATGATTGAGTATTTATTTCAATTGCCATCACTTTCATGTTTTATTAGGAGAGTTGCGAACGGTTTATATTACCGTACCTTTCGGTTTATTCCCTACGATACGGTGAACACGATGGAAAAAAATATGGACAGAGGTTTTGGACGAAGATTTTCCGTGCCACAAAGCGGTTTCGTGGATAAAGATGAAGAACAACTACAATCCAAATCAAGCAAAGTTAGAGTTTATGATAAAATCTCACAGACCGGCAAAATCTCTCCGCTTCTTAAAATTGCCGAATTGGAAAACACAATTAAAAACCTCCAGCAACCTTTAACGGAAGAAGTCCGACAACGCTCAGATATGATTCAGCAGTACGAATTAACAGAACTGTCTCTTAAAAAACAGAATGAAATGCTGCAAGAGGAGTTAGAAAAGACCAAGTGTTTGCTGGCAAAGAAAAGTCAGAGAGCTGAAGAATCGAGTGTTGAAAATTGCAGACTTAAGAAGCAGGTTGAGGAGTTGAGCAAGAAAAATGGAGAGTTGCAGGAAACTCATGTCAAAATATTGCAAGAAAAGGAAGAGCAGAAAATGGAATTCGAATCAGTACATTTTGATTTACAAGTCCAAATTTCATCACTTTCTGCTTCACAAATGTTCTTGGAAGACCAAACAAACTCCTTACAAAGTGAAATGGATAGAAGAGCATTGGCTTCCGATGAAGAAAAGGTATTACTGAAGGGCATAGTAAGCGAGTTGAAAACATCCCTGGATTCTCTCAACAAGGATCTTGAATCCTCTAGGACGATGGAACAGGAGAAGCAGGGCCAGATAGTTGATTTACAAGATCAACTTGCATCCCTTTCTGCTGCAAAGATGTTGCTGGAAGAGGAAACGAAATCTTTACAAAGTAAAATGGATAGAAGAACGTCGGTTTTAGAGGAAGCAGAGGTGTATCTGAAGGGCATACTAAGGGACTTGGAAAAGGCAGAGTCACATTTGCTAGAAAATGGAAATCTGAAGAAGGATCTTCAATCCAAAGATATCCGGCTCCAAGAGTTGACAGAGAAGGTGCAGTCACATTTGCTAGAAAACAAAAAACTGAAGAAGGATATTGAATCCAAGGATTTCCGGCTCCGACTGTTGGTGGAAATGTTGCTAGAAAATGGAAAAGAGAAGTGTGTGCATGAAAGTGAAAATGAAAAGGTGCGGTCAGATTTGCTAGAAATTAGAAAACTGAAGAAGGATCTTCAATCCAAAGATAGCCTGCTCCAAGAGTTGACAGAGAAGGTGCAGTCAGATTTGTTAGAAAACAAAAAACTAAAGAAGGATATTGAATCCAAAGATGTTCGGCTCCGACTGTTGATAGAAATGTTGCTAGAAAATGGAAAAGAGAAGTGTGTGCATGAAAGTGAAAATGAAAAAGCGAACGGTAAGATCGATATGAAAACAGCACAAGCAAAGTCGATGAGTGAAAAAAGAACAGCGAGGCAATTACTTAAGGACTGAACAACACCAAAGTTGTGAGTCTGGTGCAGGCTGCGTTATGACAATTCTTCATAATTTGTTTTCAGAGTTGGGATTTTGACTTTTATGATTGTAACGTTCACTTATTATGTTATTTTATAAGTAGCTGGCTTGTATATATATTCATGAACTACGAAGTGAGTCATGAACATGAATTGAGTGTTGAGATATATATATTTTTATGAACTACGAAGTGAAACATGAATTGAGTGTTGAGGCACTAAAGAGAATGGTGGATCACATAGAAGAATATAAGTCAAATGAAGTGAAACATTCTTATTTTGAATTTGTTATGGAAGTAAGTAAGTAAATTAATATTTTGATTGTGTTATGGAAGTAAGTAAATTAATATTTTTTATAAAAACATTTTTATTTTGAATTTGTTATTTTCAAATACTTAAATCTTTAATTAGTTGACATGTTATGTAAATTTGTGGTGTTGACATGAATTATATATTTATATTATGTAGAGTTCCATGGAAGGAGAAAAGCAAAATTTAGAAATTTTTCCTGAAATAAAAAATCTCAATAAAATGGTTTTATGGGACAAAGGATCATCTTCCACTATGGAGGAGAAAGTTTATGCATTCCATGATGATATGATTGAAGTAACTGTAAAATTATTTAGTTGCTCCATTATTTTTTAATATGATTTGTATACTTGTTATCATTTGTGTACTTATTTTTTTGAGTTTCAAAAATCATATATACTAAGTATGTTTGTATCTGCACACAGTTGTGTAGAAGAGTGCTTACAAGACAATCTCAGACTCTTATGAGCACCTCATATGCAGAACACACATAATTTTACATCACTGAGTAAATATTTTTGTTTTATATATGAAATCTTATATTTTCATTTTCTATTGTTATACAAGTGATCTTCGTAACATTATATAGAATTGTGGTGTTTTTATTTATGTTTTTTCTTTGTCTAGTGTAGGTGAATAAAGAAACTAGAGAAGGACAACAAAGAATCTTGAAACAAACAAAGCTCACACTTATGAATCTAAGTCAAGTTGGATTTAGAAATAGACTTAAAACATTGCTAGGAGGAAGCCTACTAGAATAAGTGCTATCCATTAAAACAATCAATGTAAAAACTAGAATAACTACTACATAACTATTCTCTGTTGTGGATATATAAACTATATTTTATTATCATTCATAATCAAGCATCGTAAATGAAATATGTTTTTTGCATTTAATTTTTAAATTTACAATTTTTTTTTTAATTTAAATTTTATTCTATATTATGTGATCAAATATTTCATATTTTATTTGGATTTTTGTTTAATTTTGTTCAATATAATTTAGTTAATATTATTCTTTATATTTAATTTAAAACTTGTTAATAGTATGCACATTTTTTTTTGTATATATAAATTTTTGTATGCATTTGTATTAAATAGAGAAATAAGTTATTTTTGATACTAGCTATTAAATATCTTTAATTTTAACTACAACATATATCATATTAATGAGTTGTGAGTTGATTTTACATATGATTTTTATCATTTAATTTAAATATAATCAAGGAACATATAGGAAAACAAATTGAATATATGCTAGTGTATATAAACTACACTTAGTACATTCACTACATCTACTATATATTAGAGACTTGACTAGGCTCAACTCTATATATTACACTAGTGTTTATATTAGTATTTAAAATTAGATGTAGATATTTTCTTCGCTATCGAGTTTAATATATTTGATGAGTACTCAAGAGTCTAATGGTAGGATAGATGATGGGATAAACATTTATATTTTTTAATTGCTAATTTTAAATAAATGGTATTGTTAAATATTTTAAAAGATTCTAATTTAACATGTCTAAAAAACTATACAAATACCAATATATTACTAAGGCCGGTAGGAGTCAGAGAAGAGGCCAAGCAAAGATATGTATCATGCCTAACGAGATCAGAAGACAGGTGCTGAGACAATTTTGTATTTACAGTTTCGGTCAATGAATGAAAAACCTATTTTGGCATAATCTTGTGTATGAAATTATAACTCTGTTTGAATGTGTGAATTCATGGTTGGTTAAATCCTCTGTTAACTGTTGATAAGCTTATGCGTGAATTCAAGGCTTCTGAGAGGGAGAGAAACAAAGATCGATTGATCGATTCTATGATCAATCGAACGAGAATTCGACTAATAATCCATTGAAGATTTCATGAATGAATTTTTTGCAGAGTAACCATTGTTGATAAACAATATTTAATCAACGATCAATCACTGCAAGGATCGATGATAAACAATATTTAATCTCGTGCAAACTTAAATGGTTCAGATCGTGATCGTGTGGCGGAGATATGAAGATGCAGAGATCTCCAGTTAGAAAGGAATCTTGCTGAGTAAAGGAGCGAGGAGGATAAAAGGGAATCCAGGTGCAAAGTTGGAAAGAAATCGCCGCAAAGGAGATCGAGATCAACGGACGAGATTGTTTCCTGAAGAAAATCGATGGTGATAAAGACATTTCGCTGGGTGAAGTGACAGGAGGTTAACACGGGAACATGTACGTGAAGTTTCTATGAAATTTGCTTCATCCCATTTGGATTTCATCGTTGATTTAGTGGGGACACAGATATGACAGTCCTCAAGGATATCGCTCATTTGACAAGCAATGGCTTTAACATTGTGGCAAGCAGCGAAATAAATCGATCGGACAGCGTGGATGACAGCTTGACGACAGTAAGAGGCCAATCAAGACAAGGAACTCGTGTTGGCTAAACCTGTTTACTCCTACTTGGCATCATAATATGTTCTCAAAATTCTAATTTAGATATTGATTAGAATTTCATTTTACATGTTTGAAATGTTTTCTTACATGCTTTGATTTAATTGCATGAAAATGTCAGCAAAAAATTCAAGAAGCACAATTAGAAGTTGCATTTGAAGAGTTTGTAGCCAGGGATGATGCCCTTGCTACGGTACTAGGGGATGATGCAAGAGGACAATGTCATGGGGTTGGCTTAGGAGTTACAGCAACTAACTTATTTGGCAAAAATCCATACAAGAAGGAGTTAGATACAAGACAAGTTATTGTGAAAAAAAAACACAGGAAATATTATCTCTAAAATCAACAATAAATGAACTACTGAAAAGAGTGGAAGATATGGAGAGAGAGAATGTAGTTAACAATGAAAGTGTTAGTGTCCAATTATATTCTCTTGCTTCAATATAAAAAAATTTACACTAATGAATTGAATTATAATAGATCTCATTGCTGATATGGACAGGTCCTACAATACAAAATGTTTTGGCTGAAATCACGCATGTGGTGGAGGTTAGCTGTTTAACTATTATTTTAAAGAACATTTATTTTTATATTTTAATGCATGTATTATATTTTGTTGTCTTGCAAGATTAATAGAAGGGACAAAACAACCTCTATTAATGGAATATTATAAAAAATCGACTTCAATGCGGACTCCATCATCCTTAGTGAGTATTATAAAATTTTGTAATTTAGATCAATTTTATTTTATTTTATCAATTTATTACACATCATTGTTTATGGGGTGTAGAGTCGTGCATCAAAATATGATCAAGATTTGGTACATAAAATCTCAATGGCTCCAACTAAGCTGCAAATTGACAAAAAGAAAACCCCAATCTTGGTAAGTTTGTAATTTTTTATTCTAGGATGACAAATGTTTAACTTCTTATTACCATGCATCTGAATTTGTCCCATTTATTTGCAGGGTCAATATAATACTAATGATTTGACACCAACTTCCCAATTGGAGCTGGAAGGAAATAAATGCTATCTAATTGCATTGAATTCAAGGGTGAAAGTTGCAAGGGAGACAATACATAACACTGACCCAAATGAAATCATACACTACCTTCCTGTTGGGAAAGGCTATTATGTTGTGAATCCCATAGAAATTTTAGATCCCCTATTTGGAAATATATCTCTACCACGTCCCAATAGCATAGTTGAACTATGTAACTAGTGGTTATACTATGTGACTAGTGATTCCAATGATGTTGTATCAACTGAGAATAGTTGATTTACTGTATATTTGTAATCATATTGGGACATAGTTTATAAATTTTTTGTAGTTTGGGACTAATATTTACAATGATTTAAAACTTTGGGCACTAATTTCCATTATATGTTATGGGAATAATGTGTCGTTTTGAAATATTTTCTTCCCTACACTTGAAATGAGATGTTATGTTGTGAATATATGGATTGAACAATCTGTCTATCATATTTTCATTAAGTGCAAAACCTTGGTTGAGTTTAGAGGTGTAAAGCTTGTATTTTCATTAAGTTCAAAACCTTGGCAGGAGAAAACTAAATGTATCCTTGATAGAAAACTTGTCACAGTTTTCATCGCATTTGAACTAATACAGAACAACAAAATATTTATCAAGACATTTAGTCCCTCGGACTCCAACCTGTACATTTTGATATTTTGGAATTGTATAGTTGACCTTCATGTTTCCATGACTATGAACGCTATAATGTACAATTAAGGCTATAATGTTATTGTGCAAATGGATTTGCTAAGGTTGTATTTATACAACTCCAGAATGCCTTCTTTCATTAAGAAGATAACATTCTAGAGAATTCATCTCTGAATCTTGTTTTCAGTGATCAATATGAGACTGCTTATAGGATGTGAAAGAAAGCATCAATCTATTTTTAGTGTTCTTCTTTTGCCTATGGAATTCTAATATACACTACCACTTACTGGGATTTGAACCTTCATCAAGATGCCAAGAAGTTTTATGAACTTCCAAATTTGGACATAGGATATGGTATCTTGTGGTTTCACCATATAAGGAGTTAGTGGGGACCTACTCCCATGCCATATCAAGGAGTTAATTTTTCACCCTATCATCCTAGTCAAAGAAAAAAAACATAGTTTGTTCAAATTATTAATTGTTGGTTAATATCCTACGTAACCTGCTTCAATTAGAGTAGGGGAGGTAGCAGATAGGTCGCACCAAAATAATAGTGTATTATTGTACAGTTTTCTACTTGTTATAAGATAGAAATGTGTTTTGTGTTCAAACACGCATCATGAATATACACTATTTTTTGTCATTGTTGCAAGACTAATGTATATTGTTGTCACTAATGAATGGTTGTGGAGAGGTGGTCATTGGATTCATCTTTCAATATATCCATTTTTTTTCTAAGCACTGAAGCATTTATGGCTCATGATCAACTAATATTTCAATAGTAGGTGATGCATGAGCATATTTGCTCAATTCAACTTTTTTTACTTGGCCTAAGAGAGATTACATAACTTTTCTAATAGGATATGATCCTTTTGGAATATGATAAAGGTCTATAATATGAGAATGATTAGTCATAGGAGAGATAAGTTATGTAACTGAAATTACATTTAGGTGGCATAATTAAGTTCAGTCTTATCCTACCTGAATTAATGAGTCATTAAAAAGGATAGGCTCGAATAGTTAGTTTTGGAATTAGTTACCTTTGATTTAGGGGTTTGTTACGGTTGAAATATGGAAGTATCTACTTCCTTTCAGAATATTAATGTAAGCCTACGTGCATGTTTGGAGATTGAGATGGCCAAAACAAATGAAAAATAAGGCTTGGAAAGATTAGATCATAACATGAGATGTTTCTACGCATAAAAATATGTAGACTTTAATTAAATGAATGGGAGTTTCATTATTTTTGTAGTATCTTTGTAAATAAGGAATTCCTGCGTATGTATAAATGGAGAATTACGAGTTTCAGTCTGTATGTTAGGTTGGGGTTAATGTGAATAAACCCTAGAAAAATGAGTTATAAACTTACAAAAGAGGTTTGATTATTGATTCTAGTACATGAGATATAATACTAAAATTACTTGGGGTCATTGCCATTACTTATCCCTAGCGAATGTTGAACTAAACAATCTCATTCTCATTATTGATCCATAAAGATTATTGAGCTATAGACATTTAAAGTGTCCCATGGGCACTCAAAAAGATCTACAAATTACAATATTATGTAATGTTTTCATTTGTATAAAATATTGTATAAGAGTTGGATTCTTCTTACAAGAGTCTAATAATTGCGCATTTCCTTGTTCTAATCAAAACAATTGTAGAGATTCCAATAATAAGTAGTAGTCTAAAAAGTTCAATCATAAGAAGTAGTCTAAACATATTACGATTTAATTTTTCTTAATCATATGGTACCAGGTATCAAATGACAAGATTTTTTAAAAAATCAACTTAATGAACTTCAATTAACCTCGACTAGAAAACATAGCAAAACTTCACACTAACTTGTTGGAAAAAAAAAAAGTGAATCATAAATCTTGAATTAGTTACAAATGAAACGAAAACACACTCTAGATCTGGTATTTACATCTATAGCACTGCTTCATGAAAGGGGGACTTTCCTTCCATGGAACAATTATACTACAAATCACTCAATAACAAATTAACACCTCATACACGAAATAATAATAATAGGTTTTTATTATTAACTCAAAGCATCGCATTTCAAAGATGAATTCCAACTCATTACCCTCTAGTAAATTTTCGTTCTTCAGTCCTTCATACGTATAGAGACATAGTCTTTTCCAAGTGGATAAAATAACTTCCACACTAAAAGACCTATATTGAACTATTGGAAACATAAATACCAAAAATAGCCATATTTGTTGATTGATTACATTCATGATCAGATCCTAAATATCAAGTTAACTAACAATAAAGTATAGCTAGTTTTTAAGTATAACTATTCGATCTCATTCACAGGAATTAGATTGAATATCTCATTCTACTAATGAGTTGTCCATCTGTCTTCGTTAATGAAGAAGTTTGACCAGATCTTTGAACATGGCTCCATGTTTATTCACAACGATATAGGCAGAATGTAGCAACATATGTAACCATATAGAACTTCCAATATGCAATACCCATGTGCCCATTTTCCATCATAGCACCTAGAAGTATGACAACCTTCAAAATCAAACCCGAAAGTGCATTACGTTAATAGGGACTCTTATGTGTGAACATGGTCTATTCATATGGAACATGAACCCAACATTATGAAAGTCGTATTTAAACCTTCATTAATTATTGAAATCAAAGGAAATATAAAAATTAACTAGCATTTACCCTATCATGCTTGTGACTCCAGTTTTGATATATGTACTTGCTGATATGATAATGGTTGTATTGAAATATAGGATTTCATGGAGAAAAAAGGTAGGTGAAGGACCACAACCTTTCACTAAAGTCCTGCTACACTAGCCAAAAAATGAAGGCCTCCCAGTTCTGTATTTAGCTCAGATTTTGCCTTAGAAATATTAGTGTGAGCAGCAGACGCACCATGCTCTCCAACTATCTTAAACCATTTCTGCACCAACTTGTGTAGTTTCTTGTTATGAGAAACTAATTTATTATTCTCAAGGAGTAACCTTTTATTTTGTTTCTTTAATTTTTCATTCTCGTATTTGACATGTCTGTCAAGGATAACATATTATTGAACATCTTTCTTCAACTTCGTAATAATATCATCTTTCCTCCTCAAAGTAGAATGGACATTAGTACTGGAAAGACTTTGCTCAATAGGTCTTACAAGTGGAGAATGAACATCATGCAATTCAACTATAGGGGATCCAATACTTGTCTGCTTATTTGAAATTGAGGGGTTTGGTATTTTGTATTCCTCTTGATCATATGGATCTAAGTTAATGGTAGGATGATGTTCTAAATGAAGTTGACCAATTTTTTGCCTTTTTACCATACTTCATGTAATATGTCAAATAACAACAGGAGTCTGAGCTACATGAATTTCATTATTTTTCCTTTTTCGTGGTCTTTTAGGGTTTGAATAAAGAAAATCTAGTGGTTCACTACCCTTAACACTCCCAACGCCCCCTATTTCAGGATCGTGGTCAATGTCCGGTTCTATAGAAACTACACTGGTTGTAGTAAACGCATTGCGACCCAAGAAATCAACCCAATTATCATTCCTAATAGCCAATTCATCTTCAATTAACAATTTGATAAGACAGTAATGATAATGAGTGGAATGAGGGTTTACAGAGGTCTTTTTAACCTTCTTTGACATCTTTCATAGATTCTTCCATAAGAAATAAGGAAAATTGATCTTTTGGTCTTGGGAAAAATGAAGTAGCATCTTGATATTATATAAAAATTTCATTACATAATTTCCTTCACATGTTATGTACTTCTGTAGGATAAATAAAAGACTATGCCATTCATCTCTAATCCACACGTGTGGCACTCCTTTTTCCCATTCTCTGACTTGGTGCTTTGGCTTGAGTAACTGTATGCAAAGTTCCTTATCCACGGTCTTGCTTTTAAACCATTTTGTCCCTTAAACTGGTAACCTAGTAGTTCGTGCTATAGTTCGTTCATTTTCTGACATTAACAAGTCCCCAAATCATACCACTTTTCCATCAAAACCTTGTGCAAATTGGAGAGGGACCTGGTCATGATGTTGCAGCATTTTCCAACCAAACATCATTTATTTGAGCCTCACAACTTAATTTTCCACTTATCCTAAGTATTTTTACTCAATCATGTGCTTACATCATCAACAGATCACAGTTTTAGTAAACTAGGACTCCTCCTACATTATAGGATCCAACTAGGCCATCAACTGAGCCTCCTCCACCATTCAGGGGGTTATTTGCATGACTAATGCGCACTACTCAGTCCAACTGACACCATTAACTAGTTTATTCAACCAATTAGAGACTATAAGGTGCCCTACTACACTGGTTGACTTCATCTGGTGTTATTTTTACCTACTATTCAGTTAACTGTAGACATAAAGGCGCCCTCCCCTTTTTGGGCAATTAGTTGAGTTCTGAATCAGTTAGACTCAGTTAGATAGTTTTAGAGTCAGTTTGAATTAGTGTTATGGTAGTTAAGTGGTTAAATGATGTGCCGAGTGGTGTTAACTACCAAGTAAGCCACTCTCATGCATTCAATTCGAATGACCACTCTTGAATTCGAATTGCTTGGCTTATTGTAGGAATTATTACACATTGTAATGCATCTTCTGAGTATATGACATTATTTTACTACTGCAAACCTTCTATACGGTTTTTTCATACATTTTCCTGCATGCATCTCTAGTAACTGTTGTGCTTGTTCCATAGACCTGTTGTGCTTGAATTTTACACGGTATCAGAGCCATGGCAGGGACAAGACAACTCTTCTGCAAAGATTTCATATGAATACTGAGCAACTTTGCTCAAAAATATTGCAGCAGTTTTCTGCAGTTGCAGCTATTGCTCAAAATATTCCAAATGTGCAACAGAAGCCGAAAGTTTTCCACATAATTCCTGGATATTGTTCTTGACTCTTCAAGCTTGCTTGATAGTCTATGTCGGGTGTGATCCAACTTGAAAAGTGCACGTTGTCGACCTAATTTTTTTTGTTTGTATTTCATTGCAGGTTTCTCACTCTCTCCTATTGCATTCGCTCCTACAGAGATGGACTCTTCTTCACAAAATATTCTCACTCCTTTCTGTTCGGGTACACAGGGTACTACCAAAGGACCGAACACCAAGAGCAACCACTTCACACAAACAGATCACAGATCAACACACCGATTTTTTGACGTGGTTTAAACCCTCTTGAGGGAAACACTCCACGGCCCCGGCCAAATAGCTTCTACGGGACAATTTATTATGCAAAGAAAGAAAGTCACAAATGAGCTTCTCATAATCGATTAACTAAACAATGACCCTCCATGCTCTTTAAATAGAGATCATGGACCAATCGGGTGTTAAGCCACAGATCAAGTTTAGGTTTGATCTAAGAGAAGTTGAGCCGTCGGATCACACTATCCCTAACGGATATATTACACGAGTTGATCTTAACTAACTCCTAAGTGTCTAAATATCCTAACACCCCCCCTTAAGAACAACTTGGGATAGGATTGAAGGATTTACAAAAGTGACACTATTAGGAGAAGGAAGGAGGCATTAGAGTCTATCCCCCCTTAATGACAAGTTCCTGAACTCCTAACATAGATCGAAGTTTAGAAAACTTCGCTTCTGTAAGAGACTTGGTGAAGATGTCTGCAACTTGATCATTTGTAGGGCAAAAGAGCACTTCAAGAACCCGATCATGAACAATATTTCTGATGAAGTGCATATGTAGCTCAATGTGTTTGTTGCGTTGATGTAGAACTGGATCTTTGGCAAGCTTGATGGCACTTTGATTGTCGCACCAAAGTGGAGTAGGCTGCTGCTGCTCGAATCCAAACTTTGAAAGGAGCTGTTGAAGCCATAAAGCTTCCTGACTGGCATTGACTGCTGTTCGATATTCTGACTCTACTGAAGAAACAGCAAGAGCTTGTTGTTTCTTACAAGCCCAAGTAATAGGTCCAGATCCCAGACTGAAAACATAACCTACAGTAGACTTTCGATCATCAGGATCGCCGGCCCAATCTGAATCAGTGAAACCAACCAACAAAGGTTTCCCCCCTATACTGTAATGAATCCCAAACTGAATTGTAGCTCGAATATATCGAAGTATTCTTTTAGCTTCTTTCCAGTGACTTTCATGAGGTGTCTGCATATAACGGGCAACTCGACCAACGGCAAAGGAAAGGTCAGGACGGGAATGAGTCAAGTATAAGAGACTACCAACAAGCTGACGATACAAGGTGGCATCGACTTCAGGTGAAGTACAAGTGGCAGAAAGTTTGACTCCAGACTGGAAGGGAGAAGGGGCTGGTTTACAATCTTCCATGTGAAAGCGACGAAGAAGGTCACAAGCATACTTAGACTGAGAAAGAAAGATTCCTTCTTTGGTTTGCAGGACTTGGAGACCAACAAAATAATGCAAATGTCCTAAGTCTGACATTTCAAAATTTTGTTTAAGACTGGATTTGACATGGGTTATAAGCTTAGGGTCACTATCAGTAAGAATAAGGTCATCAACATATAGAACAAGTATGATGAGATGGTTTCCTACTTTCTTGGTATAGACGTTGGGGTCAGAATGGCATCTAGAAAAACTAGTGTCAAGGAGAAAGTTATCCATTTTGGCATACCAAGCTCTAGGAGCTTGCTTAAGGCCATATAAGGATTTCTTAAGGCGGCAGACAAGGCTAGAGTTAATCTAAACATAGCCAGGAGGTTGTTCCATGTAAATTTCCTCCTGTAAATCACCATGTAAGAATGCAGACTTGACATCCATTTGATGGACTTTCCAGTTGTGTAAGGCTGCAAGGGAAAGAACAAGGCGGATGGAGTTCATTTTTGCAACGGGAGCAAAGGTTTCATTGTAGTCAATCCCTTCAACTTGGGAAAAACCTTTGGCAACTAACCTTGCCTTAAGTCTTTCAACACTTCCATCTGATGCATACTTAGTTCTGTAGACCCATTTACATCTGACAAGTTTTCTTCCTTTTGGAAGAGGTACAAGATCCCAAGTATCGTTCGCCATTAAGGAACGATATTCTTCATCCATGGCTGCATCCCAATCTGGATTCCCTGAAGCTTCTGCAAAAGTTTCTGGATCATGATTCTCGGAAACTTGAGCCAAAAGAGAGGAGGCTCGCTGAAACTGAGAACGTGTTTGACGTTGATTTCTAGGATCGCCGGCAAGATCACCAGCTGCTTCACATGTTGAACGGACCCATCGAGGAAGCACTTGTGCTGGTGCAACTGGAGGAACATGAGTAGGTGGAGGTGGATTTTCATACTCACTGTCATCATCAGAAACTGGAGTTGAAAACCTGTCAAGGAAATTGGAAGAAGAAGAAGAAGGCACAAACGCCGAATCAAGCTCGTAGGCCAAAGATGGCACAATTGTCGAGTTAGGCTCGCAGGCCAAGATATTTTCATCAAATTTAACATCTCTTCTAATGATTACATCATGATAATGTGGTTGAATAAGTCTATAACCTTTTACATCTTCAGAATATCCAACAAATATGCACTTTTCACTTTTAGGCTGCAATGCTTTCCGTTTTTCATCCGGAATGTGAGCCCATGCTTCACTACCAAACACATGAAAGTGACTTACATTAGGTTTAATTTTACTCCATGCTTCTTCCGGTGTTATACCTTGTAATGCTTTAGTGGGAGTGTGATTAACTATGTAATTTACACAAATAATGGCTTCAGCCCAAAATTGAAGACTTAGTCCCTTAGATTGGATCATACAATTAGCCATTTCTTTTAAAGTGTGGTTCTTTCGCTCAGCTACACCATTTTGTTGTGGTGTATATGGAACAGTGTGCTGTTGTTGGATGCCTTGTTCAGTGCAGAAAGTAGTGAATTGTTTGTTAACATATTCTCCTCCATTGTCAGATCTTAATTTAATAATTTGATGACCAGATTGTTTTTCAACAAGGGCCTTGTAGGCCAAGAACATGTTAAATACTTCGCTCTTAAGTTTTAGGAAATAAACCCAAGTGCGTCTGGTGTAATCATCAATGAAAGTTAAGAAATCTTTGAAACCAGAAAAGGAAGCAGATGGAAGAGGACCACACAAGTCACTATGCACAAGCTCCAAGGGAACCGAGGCGTGCCAAGAGGCATGTTTGTCAAAACTGTCCCGATGATGTTTTCCGAGTATACAACCGGAGCAAACACCATCTCTGCAAGATACCATCGGAAGACCTGTCACCATATTTTCTTTACATAGTTGTTGCAATGAGCGATAATTTAAGTGACCAAATCGCTCATGCCAAAGTTTGCTCAAGTTATCACTATGAGCAACAAAAACTGAAGGGAAAGGTGATGACCCAAAGTTATTAAACTTGTACAACCTGGTAATATCATCAACAATTCCGGTAGCTAGAACCTGTTGGGGATCTTTAAAATCCTTGATTACAACTTGGTGAGGTGTAAAGGTCACAGTTTTACCTTCACCAGAATGAGTGATCTCATAGACTGATAACAAATTGCAGGAAATCCTTGGAACACATAGTACATCACTAAAATGACCATTATCTACTGGAACTGTTCCAGCTCCTACAACACTTAGAGATCTATCATCACCAACAAATATTTGTTTTGTGTTACATTCATGCATAGTAGAAAAGATGGCTTGATCCTTATCCATATGATAAGATGCTCCAGAATCAATGAGCCATTCATTTGAAGTAGAAGAAGAAGATGCATTATAAGAATAACCAGAAGCACAAAGTGTATGTCCATGAGCGGCAGATTCTGAAGGCGAATCTAGGCTGATGTGGTGCTTCTTCATTGCTGCTTCCAAGGCTGCCATCTTCTTAAAACACTTAGATTCATCATGATTATCTTTCCCGCAATAGTTGCAATGACGCTCAGTCTTCTTGCCTTTTGGCTTGGATCCTTTGTCATTTTTTAAAGAAGGAGCTGACTGAGAGGATTTTGGACCCTTGTTTGACTTATTATTGCGAAAATTTTGTTTCTTGGGAGGCTTGGACTTTTCTTTCTGTTGGGACAATAAGGCTTTCCCAGATGTATCTGCATTGTTAATTATTCCAAGATGAATGAATTTATCTTGTTCCCTAATCAAGGAATCACAAAAGGATTCAAGACTAGGCTCTTGATAGCTAGCTGCATTCAATGATGCTTTCATAGAGTAAAATGTAGATACAAAAACAGAATATGCAGGTCCAAGTTTGGAAAGAATATGATAAATGCATTGTTTGTCTTCCCTCTCAATCTTACATTCTGCACATAAGAGTTTAAGAGTTTTGTACTTAGATAAATAATCTTGAATGCATGAAAAGTCACTTGGATTTAAAGAAATCAACTCATTCTCGAGTTGGTGACCTCGAATTTCATTGTGTTTACCAAACACAGATTCCAACTTGTCCTAAGCAGCATTAGGTTCATCAATTCCAGATATGTGGAATCGCAAATCAGTAGAGATTGACATCCCAATCAATCCACGAGCTTCATCACATCTATTTGCCCATTTTATTTTCTTATCATCATCAGTGGGTTCTTTTTCTTTCCCTGTTGTAATTCTGAAAAGTCCCCTACTTCGTAGAACATCCTCCATACGAGATTTCCATGAGAAATAGTTGGAACTGTTAAGTAGAATATCACAAAGGGCGGCCATATTTATAAATTAATGGTTGTAAAAGTAGAAACCAATAATCTGGATGTGAAGAGCTTGAAAAAATAGGCGGTTTAAAAAAAAACGGCACTGAAAACGGACTCTGTATGATGAAGTTATGCTTGAACAAAGAAACTGTTGAAGATGTCCCCAATAGTGACGTGGCAGCTAGAGAATGTCCAGCAAAAAAAAGAACCCCCCTCTTCCCAAGATGAACCTTTTGACAATCACTATACAAGAAAGTTGCTTTAAGTGAACCACTTTTGTAAAATAAGTGATTTCACTTTTACAATGATATTACTTTTAAATAGTGCAACAATAAAAAAACTTAAGTGACTCACTTGTATTTTTATTTTTTATTATTTAAGTAAGATGCACTTTTACAATAAAGTAACTTGAAAATAGAAATTGCATGCACTTTTCCTTTTAAAAGTAACTTCCTAAGACTTGAACTCAAGACTTATTAAGGAATAAAGCAACTTTGAACCAAGTGAGCTAGATTAAAAGGTATGTAAAATATGGGAATGAGGAAGGGGTTTTTTTTTCTTTTTTTTGTTACTCTTCTTGCTCGGTTTGCGTGCTTGCCCTTTTTCCTGCAAAATAGACCACAAAACGAAACAAAACAAACTTTTCCACACTTGTGGAGTTAGATCTTGTTAACTTGCCTGGAAAGTCTACGTTTTCTCTCTATTTCTGATTTGACGAGATCGCGCAAGGTGCACGGCAAAGAGCATACGCAGCCGAGAAAAACCCTTTCCCTTTCTGTTTCTGATTTGCCGAGATCGCTCAAGGTGCACGGCAAAGAGCATACGCAGACGGGAAAGCAACAATCCAAACCCCAAAAAAATCTAACAGTAAAAAAAATGAAATATGAGATTTTTTCTTATTAAAAAACGAAATAAAAAAAATGCGTCACTGTAACATTATACCTTCAGATCTGATGAAATACGCGTTTCTGGAGCAATCGGGAACCGTTTTCGATCAAACGAAAACTATTTCCCAATGGAAATGATGCTCTGGACGCAATGGAACACCTCCCACGGCCCAGAAATGCACAGAAATACCAGAACTAGAAACCCTTTCGAGTTTCGGCAACAACAGTTCAAGATCTAGATCATAACCGGAAGCGGCACTTCATAAAAGCTCTGATACCATGTTCGGGTACAAAGGGTACTACCAAAGGACTGAACACCAAGAGAAACCACTTCACACAAACAGATCACAGATCAACACACCGATGTTTTGACGTGGTTTAAACCCTCTTGAGGGAAACACTCCACGGCCCTGGCCAAATAACTTCTACGGGACAATTTATTATGCAAAGAAAGAAAGTTACAAATGAGCTTCTCATAATTGATCAACTAAACAATGAACCTCCATGCTCTTTAAATAGAGATCATGGACCAATCGGGTGTTAAGCCACGGATCAAGGTTAGGTTTGATCTAAGAGAAGTTGAGCCGTCGGATCACTCTATGTCGGAAACATATCGTGACCGTCGGATTAAGTATTTACAAATACATACTAATGCATACTAAAGAAACACACTATCCTGAACGGATATATTACACAAGTTGATCTTAACTAACTCCTAAGTGTCTAAATATCATAAGTGTCTTAACTACCATCAGTGGAAGGCATTAAGGGAGTTTTGAGGTAAAAAAAACAAATAATGTACCATAAAAATTCACTTTATAAGAACCAATAGGATTCAAGATGATGATGTTAATCATAAGGGTAAAATTTGTAAAACAAATTGGAGGGAAAAATAAAAAACTATTTTTGCTTATCTTATTTTTTACATATCTCCTTAATGGTTCACCAAAATTTCAAGTTTGGGAACTCGTTGGATGCATATTTTAATTTCGCATCCAACCCATACCCACACTACATACTTTTGAGGCACCCACGACATGAAAAAATGAAAATTTCAATAAAAAAACGTATTTTATTCAATTAAAAAACGTATTTTAATATTAAAATACTTTTTTATTGAAATTTTCATTGTTTCATGTCGTGGGTGCCTCAGAAGTATGCAGCGTGGGTATGGGTTGGATGCAGAATTAAAATATGCATCCAACGAGTGCCCAAAATTGAAATTTGGGTGAACTGTTAAGGATATATGTCAAAAATACAATAAGAAAAAGTAGTTTTTCTTTTTCCTCTCTAAAATTTATAACTCTTATTTTATTATTAAAAATATAATTTTATTATTTTCGTTAGGAGGCCCATCTTAGATCTCAAAAATCCCCTAATGATGATGTTGAGATTGTGTTGCGCTCTAAGGGATTTTATAGAGTCACCATGGGCCTAGAACCAGAGCCTAATTCTGTAGTAGAGAAATCTAAGTACTTCAATAAGCTTGATGAAGCTTATGGTTTTCTTTGTCTCAATATTTCGAAAGATCTTCTTTTCCATCGCAGTGGATTGACTACTCCAAAAGAAGTGTGGGAAAAAATTTCTAAGATTTTTGGTAACCAGGATGAGATGAGGGCTTATCAGTTGGAGAATGAACTGATTTCTCTAAATCCTAAGAATTTTGAAACCATCAATGAGTTTTTCACCAAGTTTAAGCATTTGGTACTACAGTTGAGCAAGTTGGTGTTGAGAAGAAATATGAATAGTTGATTTTTTCAATCCTTACGAAGCTATTTTCAAATTATTCAGTGTTTGTCTCTACTTTCCATTCGGGAAAACTCACAACTCCGAATTGGAATATGCCTACCTTGAATGCATTCATTGAGTCCTTCACAAAAGAGCATGATAAGCTTATTCAAATGGGGTCCATAAAAACCTATAAAGATCAAGCCCTTTTTTTGCTAGAGAACTCAAAGCTACGAATGAAAAAGGAAAGAAAAAGAAAGAGAAGTCCAAGTTTGATCATCCGAAGCAAAAGGAGAATACCGAGCAGTCAGATGAGGCCTTTGGTTCAATAAAAGACAAGCAAAAGGGAAAAGAGAAGACAAAGTGTTCTTACTGTGGTAGGGGATTTCATCTTGAAATATCATGCATGAAGAAAACTATCGATCAGATGGCCCTTATTTTGCATAAAAACAACATTACTCTTCCAGATGGAGCAAGGAGGAAGGACAATAATGATCATGCAGACAGAGGTCATGCCCTCATGGCAAGTGTTTCGAATTCTACATCTCTTCTCATATATTCAGGAGCTTCAAATCACATGGTCACAAGCAAAGAATCCTTCTCATCATTAGACTCTGACAGCTGCATCTCCATCCACATGGGAGATGATTCACAAATTTCTCCGAAAGGAGAAGGTACTATTCATTTAGAGCATGGCATTTTTCAAAATGGTCTATATGTTCCTTCTCTAGCTTCGAACCCGCTTTCTATGTATCAAATGGCATACAATGGTTTTCCCAAGGAGGTTGTAATCAGGCCTAATAATTTTTAAATTTCTGATATTTCCACTGGAAATATCATTGCAGTAGGAAAATCAAATCTTGCTACAAAATCATATGACTTTTCCCATTTTTTGCCACATTCAAATCCAAGTGCCCTTCTGACTAGTCATGGAAATGAGGTTATCCGGCTATGTCATGAGATATTTGGTCACTTGAATTACAAGTATTTGCAGATGTTGCAAAATAAATCTTTGGTTGAATGCCTTCCTAAAATCAAATCCTCGAAAGGGATATGGAAGGGTTGCATCATTGGGAAGCACCCCAAGCACAAGTTTGATAGAGGAAAAGCTAGCAGAGCTTCTTGTATTTTGGGGCTGATTCACAGTGATATCAGCGATATGCTGCCAAATACCTCCATGAATGGCTCAAGGTATGTTCTAATATTTATTGATGATTTCTCCAGATTCACATTGGTCTACTTTCTCAAGAACAAATTGGAAGTCCTAGAAAAATTCAAAAAATTCAAGGCTTCTGTTAAGACTGCTACTGAGAGAAAGATAAAATCTCTTAGATATGATAATGGTGGAAAATATATAAAATTAGAGCTGCTGTAACTTTGTGCGGAAAAAGGAATCTAAATCCAACACCCAGTCCCCTACACACCTCAACAGAATGGTTTAGCAGAGAGGAAAAACCGAGCACTGAAAGAGATGGCCACTTGTATGCTTGAGTCGAAAGGTTTGGCTCGAAATATTTTGGCCGAGGCCATGAATATTGCTGCATACATTCAAAACATAGTTCTGCACTCATTTGTCAAATGTACTACTCCCTTCGAAGCCTACACTGGTCACAAGCCTGATGAGTCCAATCTCAGGGTTTTTGGTCCCATTGCATGGTCTAGAATTCCGACTGAGAAGAGAAAATATTTGGAACCACAGAGTACTAAGTGCATCCTCATTGGATATTCTTAAGAATACAAAGGATACAAACTCATGTATATAATATCGAAAAATATATTTAGCGAGCGAAGTGTCAAATTTGAAGAACCGCTTCAAGATCTAAAACTAGTAGAGGAAGAAACTGTTGAATTGCCTCCTCTCCAAGAAGAAGATTCAGAAGAAGATCATGAAAGTTTGTGTTATGATATTTCTGATATTTTATCAGACTTTAATGAACATGAAATATCAGGTTTATATTCATATCCAAATGACCCCCCTCAGTTTCCAAAGTGGGCAGAAAAGACTCTCAATTCTCCTAGTTCTAACATTGGAAATCCTGTCGATCCAAGAAGAACTTGAACATGCTTTCAAAGAGCATGTATGTCTCTTTCATATTCTGATCCATTATTGTCTAAGATTTTTTTTTTGATGATAATTTCAGATTATAAATCATACTATCATGCCCACCAAGATCCGAGATGGAAAATCGCCATGGATGTATAATTCTCTTCAGAAAAATGCTACATGGGAGCTAGTTTCTCTTCGACCTGGGAGGAAATTAGTTCAATGCATGGGTATACCGAACCAAGGTTTCTACAGATGGATCAACCTACAAATAGGAATCTATTTTTGCGGAAAAATTATTCTCACAAGTTCATGGTGTGGACAAAACAGAAACCTTTCCACCAGTTGCAAAAATGGACTCTATCCACCTAGTTTTGGAAATTTCCGCATCTAAGAACTGGAAGGTGCACCACATGAATGTGAAGAGTGCATTTATTCATGGATATATTTAGGAAGAGATTTACATTAAGAATATTGAAGTCTACATATCATATCCGACATTAGTGTGCAGACTGAAGAAATCATTGTATGGTTTAAACAGGCCCCAAGAGCTTGGTATGCAACGATGGGTTCCTTCCTTCTGTCACAAAGTTTTGCAAGATGAAAATCAGATCCAAATGTGTATCTACAGTAGCATGAAGGTAATTTTCTAATCATTTTCCTTTATGTTGATGATATTTTTATTACAAGAAGCATTCTTGCGTCGATCGACAATATAAAAAACCGCACTACATCTAGCATTCGACATGAGTGATTTAGGCCTGGTGAAGCAATTTATTGCCTTAGAGATCACTCATAATTTTCATGGGATCACCATATCTCAGTCGAAATATGCTTAAGGAATACTAAATTTTTTTAATATGGCATTATGTAAAGTGACACCATTCCCATTCCTCTCAGGAATCAAACTTGAAGATGGTGATTCCACACCATTGGTGGATTCAACAGTTGATTGGAAGCCTTCTGTACTTGACACACTCTAGGCCTGATATTTATTATGCCATGAGTGTTGTGTCAAGGTACATGCAACCACCCCGTGAGATTCACTTGAAGGAAACCAAAAGAATCTTGCACTATGTGTAGGGTACTAGACATTTTGGCATTCACTATGGTGCAGATTCCAATCTAGATTTGGTTGGATTCACTGATTCATATTGGGTGGGTGATAGTATTGATCGGAAGTCCACTTCCGGATATGTTTTCATGATTGGCACAGGGCCTATTTTATGGTCAAGAAAAAAGCAGGCTTCAATTGCCTTAGCTTCAGCAAAGGTAGAGTATCGAGGAGCAACCAATGCTTGCGTTCAAGTAGTTTGGTTGCAAGGTATTCTAGCAGAGCTTGATATTGGTAGCACCGCTTCTACTATAATATTTTGTTACAATAAGAGTTATATCAAGATATCAACAGATCCAGTTCAGAGATAGAGGACCAAGAATATCGAGATCCATATGCACAACATCCGAGAGCTTGTGCATGACAGAACCATTGTACTACAATATCGCCCTACAAAAGAGCAAATTGCGGACATCTTCACCAAGAGATTCAATAAGAATAAGTTCTCTTACCTTCGTTCACTGCCGGGGGTGAGTTCTACTATGGTGAGGACAGATTAGATCCTTCAGTGTTCAATTTGAGGGGGGATTTTCTTTCCCACTGGGTTTTTCCCTCTTTCCTCATTTAGATTTTTTCAGCATTTTTGGATTATTTATGAACTGGGTGACCTATGTCCTTTGCTGTTGGGGCCCTTTTATTTTTTTATATACCTCCATGGTATTATATTAAGGGGGGGTGTTGGAGCATTTTCAAACCCCACATCATTTATTTGAGTCTCACAGCTTAATTTACCACTTATCCTAAGTATTTTGACTCAATCATGTGCTTACATCATCAGCAGATCATAGTTTCAGTAATTTGGGATTCCTCCTACATTCTAGGAGCTAATTGGGCCATCAAATGAGTCTCCTCCACCATTCGTGGGTGATTTGCATAACTAATATGCACTACTTAGTCCAACTGATAGCATTAACTAGTTTATTCATCCAATTGGAGACTAGAAGGCACCATACTACATTGGTTGACTTCCTCTAGTCTTATTTTCACCTACTATTCAGTTAACTGTAGACATAAAGGAACCCTCCCCTATTTTTGGGAAATTTGTTGAGTTCTGAACCAGTTAGACTCAGTTAGACAGTTTCAAATTTAGTTTGAGTTAGTATTATGGTAGTTAAGTGGTTAAATGATGTGCCAAGTGGTGTTAACTACCAAGTAAGCCACTCTCATGCATTCAATTCGAATGACCACTATGGAATTCGAATTTATTGGCTTATTGTAGCCATTTTTACACATTGTAATGTATCTTATGAGTATATGACATTATTTTACTGTTGCAAACCTTTTGCATAGTTTTCTCATACATTTTGTTACATGCATCTCTAGTAACTATTGTGCTTGTTCCATAGATTTGTTGTGCTTGAATTTTACACATGAAAACCATGAAACTTGGCAAAGAAAATATGCCACCCTTCTTCCACTAACATGTGCTTGCAAGAATTATATCCAGGGAATTCTTCTAACTCAGCAATGGAAACTGGTTCATGGCGATCATACTTTTATTTTCCCATTGATCACAAAGATCCCTCGCAGATATTGTGCAAAGGTAATTACTCACGAGGGTATCAACTTCAATGGATATGAGGCTAATGGTAAACACAAATAGATAGACCTTATTATAATCGTTCCAGTGTTTTGAATGAGTTGGTTTATTACAAATTACATAAAATGGACTATCATGTGTTGTATCAAATGATGATACGGAATGGCTTAAATCAATGAATGGAAATTGATTAATCAAATTTAGATCAGGTTAAAGGGACGAGGATGGCAATGATAACCTTTATAGGAAGTGGTATGGATAATTATAAAAATACCAAGATACAAGAATGAAAATCATGAAAAATAGAAGGCTTGGTGAAATCATATTATGATGTGGCTAGATTAGATAGGGTAACACCATAATTAGCATGTAAGTAAGCTATGTCAATTTCCTTATGATTGATTATATATGTATTTGAGACATTACTTAATGAGCTTTGAGCCTCATGTTTGATTGCATATATTTTGGCCAAATTTTTACTTAGTCTACTTGTGATAAGGGGTTGCAGGCTTCATGTGTTACTTAAATAAGTTGTTGAAATGAATCTCTTTTTTGATTGGTTGAACACATTACCAATGAAATATTACATTGGTGATGAAATCAAATGAAAGGTTATGTTGTCAAAATTTACACATTGAAAAGAAAAACCATGCCTTGATTTTATGATGTTTCATATAAGCTTATTTGCTTTCTTTAATAATCTTGGATAATAGAAAATGTCTTGATCAACCAATTCTCAAGCATGTTTCATTTATAAAAATCTATAAAAATATTATATAATTTTTCATATTTACTTTGTTTTATATTTCAATTTATCTTAACCATGTTCTCAAGCAAGAAAACCATTACATGACAAATATCAAGAATTCCATACCAAGGGATATATTATGTTAAGTTGGAGACTAAGTAAATCCTTTATATCTTATTTTTATTTGGTTGAAAATATATCATGGAGAGGAAATTGGTTTCAATTAGTGAGTTATTAAACTGATTGAGAGAGGATTTTGGTTTAAAGGCTAAATATCTTGAAGGGATATTGAGCATGGATTCAAATATTCATTTTATTCTTATTCTTTTGCATTCATTTAGTAAGCATGCATGGTATATTTTTAAGTTCTTAAAGGAATACCAGTGAAGTGTTGTATCCTACTAAGAAGCTATTTTCTTAATGAACTGATTTTTAGGATTTATCATTTTCCTTATAATAAGAAGGAATAAAAGTTCCATAACTTCAGTTGAACTTGATGTACCAAGGATACTTACAGGTATGCATGACTTATATTGTGGGATTAGGCTCTTCAAAATTTGTTACTTGCGGGTTTTCCAATTTCCATCAAAGTGCTCAAAAGTATGACAACCTTCAAAATTGGATCTAGAACTACATTATCTTATCAAGAGCTCTTCTATGTGAACATGAACTCTTCATCTGGAACAAGAACTATTCGCAACATTAACCAACATTAAAAAATTCTTATTTAAACCTTCTTAAAATATTGAAATCAAAGGAAATATAAGAATTAACCAGTATTTAGCTTGTCATGCTTAGGATTGCAGGTTTGATATGTGTATTTGGTGATATGATAAAGTTTGGAAGGAAATATAGGCTTTCATGGAGCAAAAATATAGGTGAGATCCTATCAAAATTATGTCAAAATAAGGGCTCATCAATATTAATCCAATGTATATTGGAATATATTATTCCATGTGCTCCATTAAAATATACTGCAATCAACATATCACATAGCATTGCCACAATATTTCTTGTTAAGAGAACAACATGGGAATGAAATATTTTAACTTAATAATATAGGAATGCAATAGTTTAATTTACGTTTCATTAAATATTTCACTTATAAACACATTAAACGTTGATTTGGGGCTAAGGAATCCCACATCGTTAAATGAATTTGTCATTTTTTGTATACTAGGGAATAAATATATGTTTAATGACGTCAAATTAATTCTATTCATTAGAATTTGTTGAGTTTGAGTGTGGTTAAGTGATTACATCATGTACTATAATGTATCCACCAACAAAAAGAAACAAGAAAAGCAAATTCCCTAATGTAACTTATATATCTTTTAATTGACATTGATTATGATAGACTAGATATAAAAAAATGGAAGGGTTAAAGGGTTAATTTTCACAATAGCAATGAGAGAGCGTGTGTAGGCTAGCAGGGATAGTCATCTTCCTCATCACATTCTACAAAGAATCTAGAAATTTCCCCTCATATTGAAACAAACGATTTACATATAATTGGTCCCTTCAATTATCAATCAATCACTACACATATGGGTGTTAATGATAACATATGATTATGTTGATGAAGAAAAATATGCCCATGAATAATGAATATCTCACCCAAACTATCATGCTACATCAACATTAATTGGCCATATCATTATTATGTCATTAGTAACTTCTCCCCAAATGACCAAACTGGCCTCCTCGTTAGTGCAGGAACCATTCATAAAAAACAACGGTTATTGCTTTTATTCAATAAATGCTAAGCAAACAAAAAAATTAAAGATTACCCCTTAGAAATTTCAAGGGGATCAATTAGTTTCGAACATATGATTTCACATTACATTCCAATACCCAAAGAAATTTAAAAATAAAACCTTTTAGTATCTCCACATTTTAACGTCATACTTTTTGCACCTTCAGAGGCAATAACTAATATATTTTGTTTTTTCTTATGCTTTAAATATATAGAGTTTTAGAGGATACTCAAATAGATGGAAGGTATTTTTTGCTTAGGTAATTCGCTATTTATTTTGACTAAATTTGCATGACGTTCTATTTTATGAAAGTGATATAAATTAACTATAATTGATTTGAGTTTACTTAGTCACATTAACCAATAAGTTGGTCTTAGATGGTATCTATGTTTTTCTTGTTTCTCTATCTTTTAGCTTATAGAAACAACTATATTTAGCAAATTAGTCAAGGACATTGCCACTTTGTGGCTCTTGTTTATATACATATTTGGAGATTATGTTGAGAATCTCTTCACATGGGAATGCAATAAGTCCACAAAGGTTTAAGCCGCCAATTTTTTTTTTTTAGCAAGATGAAAAAAAAATCATGCCATTCCATCTTCCATACATTTTAAACATCACAAATGTCGAACTTAACAATGCATCCACAAATATTTTTCTATCATCTGTGAAAGACACCAGGCCTTGTAAGAAGTACTCACGTGCTTCTTACTGTAGAACATTAATATTGGTCTCAATTCATTCAAAAAGACTTTCTTTGTGATAATATGATATTAATTCCTCAATCAATATATTATTCTTGGCATGACCCTCCTAGACTGGGTGAGCCTCACTATGTAAATAGATTCCTCATTTAATAATCTATTCTTAGCACCCTACTAGACTAGGAGAACGTCACCATCGAAAGAGAGTCCTCAATTAATAGCTTATTCTTGTAACCCTCATAGACTGGGCCCCACATAGTAAACATATTCCATGTGAGTAATATATCATGGCAATTTTGATGTTTAGAATACCATGGATGTCTGAAATCATAAAACTAGTTTGCAAGGTTGAAGGGCAATGCATAAGGCCCAAAATCACAACTAATCCTTTCATACATAATATTTCTCATGGAAGGGAGATATTTTTCAAGGTATAACAATCCCCATATAGTGGTGAATTCATAGGCTACAGTATAAGGAAAATAGCTCATGTCTTAGTCCATATGGGTTCACTATGAAATTGATGGAACCCAAGGGAAAATCGAAATCCCTAATTTTTTTGGGGGGTTGGGGGTTTAAAAACTACATTGAAAAGTAATTTTGGGGGGGGCGTCATTCAAGCTCCCCCCCCCCCCCCCCCCGAAAAAAAAAATCATGACAATTGGGATTTTGAGTGCGGCTTTATAACCACTACCCCCAAACGTCCAAATTGTCATGAATTTTAAGGGTTTGTTTTAACAACTGCCTTTAAAAGGACATTTTTTGTGGGTGGGAGGGATTTCAACCCCCCCAAAATGTCATGAAAATTTGGACTTTTGAGGGTGGATTTATAACCACCACCCCAAACTTCCCAATTGTCAAGTGATTATACAGTATTATATAATATAATATGTGCCTTTATAAATGTACACCATATGCATACCTTACGTTGATTTGTTTGCAGCCCTTGCACATAGATTCAACACCAGTTCAATGCTAAACTAGCTCATCGCACCAAGACCCCAGCAACAACTATTATGTCAAGCCTAACCCCCTTGCAAAAAAGTATTGATAAATGGAGTTTTGAGGGCAGCTTTATAACCACCGTTTCCAAATGTCCAAATTCTAATGACTTTTAAGCGTTTTTTTTCACAACCACCTCAAAAAGGACCTTTAGGGGGTCTTTCATGCCTTCCCCCCAAAAATTCATGAAAATTGGACTTTTGAGGGCGGCTTTGTCACAATCGCCTACACAAGTCCAAATTCTCATTACTTTTGGGCGCATCCTTAAAACAACTGCCTCTAAATTCCAAATTAACATGACATATTGGGGAGGCTTTCATTCAACCGCCCCAAAACGTCCAATTCTCGAGAATTTTTGAGGGGGGTTTCTAACAACTTCCTTGAAAAGGACCTTTAGGGGGCGCTTTCCAACCCCCCCCCCCCCCCCCAAGGTCTTGAGAATTGGACTTTTGGGGGCGGTGTTTTAAAAATCGCCTGAAAAGTCCAATTCTCGGAACTTTGGGGGAGGGTTTGTTAGGACCACTCCCAAAGACCAAAAAATACTTTGCGGGGGGTAGGGGGGTTAGAAAAATTTCTGCAAGCTAAAACTTCCCCCAAAAGGTTAATTTGTTGTAGTGATTCGTAAGATATAATTCCTCACAACATATTGCCTCAAGCAACTACTTTGCATTGGCTTCCTTGTTTTTCCTTGGCCCAATTTATTGTGCAGATTTTGTAGTGGAGAATTGATTAGGGTTCTTAGTAGAAAGAACGGTTATATATTCCAATGTGGGGCAACTTCATGTTGATATTTTAGCATTGTTGGAAAAAATTTCTTTTATGTTCGCTAGTCAAATAAATATTGTTAGAAGCAAATTGTTCTATTTTGTCACCATTTCTTGCTATATTGTATTGTTAGGGAAGATTACAAAAAAATAGCAACCTTTCCTTGTTACAAATGAATTCTTTGCCTTTCCTATTTATGGTTCATATATGGGAATATTTGGATTGTCTGTGGAGATATATATAGAAAAGTTTTCAACAATGTTTTATGTTCCTAGTTTTAGTGTTCACTAGGTTTAGATTCACTAGGTTTGGTGCTCCCATGTTATGGCTATAATGAAAACTTAATTTGTATAGCATCTAATTATCCCATGGGTATGCGCTGGTAACCGTTATATAATGTTAAGGCCATATTAATCAATGGTTATTATATACTTAACGTGCATGGTACAAAGTATCATGTGGGTATAGTTTAAATTTATGAGATATATGGATCATCTAGGTAAAACACATGAACCGATTACTTCGTCCATAGCAAAAATAGGGTAAATGTGGGAAACACAATTATGGATAACATTTTTCTATTTAGCCAGTTTGGTTTATTTTCTTTTCTAGATAATCAACTGGCTTTGTTGTAATTCTAGTACATATTAGGTAAGTTTTTCTAGATTGTGCATCTCCTGTAGCTTCTTTCCTACTACTGGATGTAATAAAGGAAATTTCAAGCATGGATTGTAGTTGTGAATATTATTTGTTCATACCAATTTAGGGTTAAATAAATAATAACATACATAGATAATGACGTGTTAACAATGTGTTTTGCTTATTTATCATGACTGAAATGACATGCTAATTATATCATAGATAACAGTTACTTAAAAAAATACCCCCTATAAAATGTTTGATTGCATTAACAATAAGGTGTCAACATAGTCTACATTCAAACCCATAGGTGAGAGCATCTAAACGTATGCAATTATAACATCTAGAGAGGGAAGTCAAGCATGTTTCCAAGCACCCTGAAATTAGCGTCTTCATTTGAATACTAGTGTAGTGTTAGTTTGATATTCAGAGGAATTTTTTCGTTCTTCATAGGAGCAGTAGGGTAGCACTCATTTTGATCTTGTCAACAATTTTGGGAAAAGGTGCTCCAAATCCATTCATGCCATGGATTCATGCTTTGCAATTTGCAATTTGCAAATGCGTTTTTTGAAGTGGCTTCCATGAGGTTTGAAGCTAACATAGACTTTGTTTCAAATTTTGATTTTTATTATGTCCTTGTACCCTTGGCTAATTAATTCACATCATTCCTTCAACTTGCACTGTCATTGTAGTAAATAATTCAATCTCTCATGATTTCATCTAATCGTGGCACAAATTCAAGAAAAAAATAAGGGTAATGTAGTTCAAGGTAATCCCTTAGATAAAATTCAATTAGGAAATGTAAATGACATCGGGGAGGGCTTGGTTTTTTCTTACCTTGAAGAAATATCCTAGTTGCACTGATTTTTCATTTGATCAAATTTTTTTTGTGCAAAAACTAGAATCACCTATGGCTTGGGATCCAAAGATGGTTTTTTCCCTATCACATCCCATTGCAAAGCATATTCCTCTCTGTGATTAACATTGAAATTGGTTTTAACAGCCTCAGATATAAAACTCCTTTGAGTTAGGGTAATTCTTTTATAGGTTCCAATAGTGAAGATATCATAGGCTGCCTACCAATTGTTCGTGCAAAATAAAATAAAGACATTATCGTTCTTTTCTAGTGATTCTAGTTGTGGAAATCAAATCAATGAATAAATGGTTTCTCAATAATCTTCTCATGTGCCGATTATTTCCAATAGTCATAGATATGAACTTTCCTCCCTATGTGCATGGTCTAACCATTGTGTAGTTATTAATGTCACATGGATTTTTGTGGGAAGAAGGTTACTTAATTTAGCTTTCCTTGGTGTTAATGTCCTAGAGAAAGATTGCATTGCAAGGGTGTTATCAAATCCTTCCTCAAATAGAAGGCTTGGTGATGCTGATGGTCCATATAGGAGTTGAATTGATGGTGTGTAGGGACAATATGTCCCCATTTTGTAGAAATTCATTGTAATATCTATATCTGTATATTCTCATGTTGTGATCATGTCTATATCATAATAATACCGTTCAAGTGAATAGTCAACCAATAGAAAATAAATCCATTTGGAAAGAATAAATAATATTGCATATATATTGATGAGAGATGATTACATTACAATTTGATGGACCATTTAAATATTTTCTTATGTGCCTTTTCAATGGAAATCTATGTCTATATCTATTTGATTAATTACATATCAATTTTATTTAATTACTTTTTTTTATTATTTAATTATTTGTTTATTGATATGTTTATATATTATTTAATTGTTACATCGACTTCCACTTCATAATCCCTTGTCCTCAAAGAATTAGTGATGAAGGTCACATCTTTTTTTGTATATACCTCATACAATTTGTTAATCATTTTAATATAGTAAGTAAAACCATGTGCAGTTTCATAAAACCATGTTCGGTTTCATGAATGCTATTCTCTAGTTCTATTCTTCTTATTTGCAACGGAAATAATTACATAATATATATTTTTGATTAACTTGATTTGGAATCTTCTTTGGCAAAAATCCTACTTTTGGACAAGGTCCTAGATTTTTGAGAAACCCAACAAATGATGGCCAAAATTGAATGTGGATCAATGATTCTTAATCAGAGAAGCTGTGAGAATAGTTTGTGGCCAAAGGCCAGAATCAATCCCAAGAAGGGGCTCTGAAACCAATCTAATATATGTATTTAGATATTCTCATGTTGTGATCATGTCTGAATCACAATAATATTATTCAAGTGAAAAGTCAACCAATAGAAAATAACTCCATTTAGAAAGAATAAATAATATTGAATATATATTGATGACAGATGATTACATTACGATTTGATGGACCATTTAAATGTGGTCTTATGTGCATTTTCAATGGAAAGGTACATGTCTCTATCTATTTGATTAATTACATATCAATTTTATTTAATATTTGTTTAATTACTTTTATTTTATTATTTATTATTTGTTTATTGATATTTTTATATATTATTTTGTTTGTTACATTTAGTTGTCCTAGTCAAAAAACATGCTCAACAACTTTGTAGTCTTTGTTGCTTCTCTAAATCAAATGCAATAAATTCAACATCAACAGTCATGCTCACCAAGCTCATTCCTTGTAGCTGCCAAATTGTTTCTAACTCCAGTTTTAGTCTCATTGCGAACAATGCAAACTATGAAAAGATATTTGTCATTTCCTTCTTCAATAGTAATTGCAGTTATATCCCAAAGAGTTTTCTTGATCTCTTATCATTGATATTCTTTGGTATTTGATCACTTTCATGTGAGAAAGTGCTTGTTGCAAATCTTCCATACAATACAATGTATTGAATTTTTCTTGTTTAAAGTTCAAAAACAAGATGCTACAATTAACAAAGTGTTCTTCATTTATTTTGAACAATTTCTTTTAGGATAATTCTTTTTTTCCCATTGTTCAATTATTTTCTATTTTTTTGTTGAATCTTTTTTTTTTTTTATGGAATGGACATTATTGTCTTTAATTTCCACATTTTTTTATCTTTACATACCTTGCTTGTTTCCTTTCCTTGGAATTTTATTTGTATTCTTGTTTTAATTATTTAATTATTAACCTAGGTAATTCCCTGAATAAATGTGAATTGTGTTTTTTCTTCAAATATTTTAACTATCATTCAAATAAATCAAAAGAAGAGTGTCAAATTATATAACATCTTGATTATCATAACATCTTTTATTCAATAAGATCAAAGGCCACTTAAATGGACCTTGTGTATTGACCTATATTTGTAGGCTATACTTCGTTATTAAGTTGATTTTGATAAATAGACAGAAATGGTTTCATTGTATTCTATAGAGGGGATAAGTTGCTTGTGTCCATAATAATGGGCACACAACAAGTCACATTATATCTTTGTCGAAGGGTTATTTCTTTATTTTGTTTTTGTATGTTGAAGAAATGTTTCACTTGGTATTGTTTCATCATTCGCAATTGACAATGAAGGCTAGACATAAAGGGATGCCTCTATTTTTAAATGTACTTACTTTTATTCAATCATGGTTTATCTCATTGTTTATATAAGAAATTGTTTTTCTTTTGACTATCATATATTAAATTTATTTGTTAATATAAGAAATTGTTTTTCTTTTGATCGTCGTATATTAAATTGATTATAAAGACTTTTGCTACTTATTTTGTAGGTATCAAGTGCAGTTGGCACAATATAAGTGAAAGTGTGTTTGAGAGTTCTTGAATTCATGGTAAAGTCACTACCTTGAATATTAAGTTGCATAATGTTTTTCAAAGTGTAGATTCACATTTCTTTTCTTTCCTATGAAAATGGACTTCGGGTTTATGGTAAATATCCATAAAATGTCCTAGTACATCCTTATTGCCACATTAATTTTGAGGTGACTATTCTACTAATTTGTTATTTTGAGGTGACTATTATACTAATTTGCTAGGAATTAGGATTTATGGTTCTCATAATAGCCTTAATTTGTTTTTAGAGAACTTTGTTGGATCCTCATTTATACAATTTGTTTCTCCTTTGCAAAATCGTACTAACCCGTTGTTTATAGCTATTCACTAGTTTTTCACCTTCTTTCTAAAAAAAGGAGCGACTATTTTATTTTTTATTTTTCATCTGGTTCAATTAACGTAAGCAATTTAACTATCATTTCTTAAAGAATGTTTCGTTTCAATGCTTTTCAAATTCATTTTCAACTCTAGCCTTTGCATTGGAATTTTTCACATTCTCTTAGAATTTTGATTTTAGTAAAATCATGAATCTAGGTGTTTATTTGAAGAGAGAAATTCTAATAAAATATATACGATTAAACTCCAAATATCTATGAAAATATTCATAAAAAAATTAAGGAAAATAAGAGATGCACTAATCTTTATGTACTTTTTTTCATTGTAAAAAAACTATATCAAAAATGAATAGTTAACAATGAAAAATTGCATTTAAAAGAAAACATTGTTTTCTCAAAAAAAAAACCAACAAAAATAGACATGTTTGTATTTCCAATGCAATACTTTGACTATTTTTCATCTTAAAAGTCCCTTCATTAATACTTATTTAAAATTTTCTATGCTTTTCTTTGACTGTTAAAATAGCCAGGATTATTGTTTTAGTAATTGTTTCCTCTGATTTTGATAAAATCAGAGAAATTGCTTTCATCTTCTACTATTTTTAGTACCTTTCTTGTTACAAGGCATGGTTTCTATTTTAGTATCCTCCTCAATTTTAAATCAATATTTTCCTAGAATAGCTAATCCTTTTTTTGAACAACCTCTACTAAAAATTATTTTTCCCCTTCGCTTATTATCTATTGAAAAACTTAGCTTCTTCATGCGGTTTCTAGGAATTAACAGTTATGCATATATCATCATTCATTATTGCAACTAAAATATTGTTCTGAAAATGCACAAGGGTTCGTTCTTTTTTCATGCCATGTAATATTTTTTCTTTATTTCATCATCAAGGACATTGCAATGTCAAAAAAAAATTTGTAAAGGCTGCGGCAGGTGCAGGTGCAAATACTTGGATTGGTTTTCATATTTGCTTCTCTGTTTTCTTGCATATTCTAGGATGGTTTCTAAAAATGCAAAATCTGGAATATTTTGTATTTGATGTGTAATATTTTGGAGCCAATACATTCGCATTTCTATCCATTGTTGCAATGTGGAAATTGGGATATTTCTTATAGTCTATCCTCTGCAATTGCTACTTCATAAATACACCAAACAAACTGGTGAAAACCTAGAATTGCTTGAAATTTATCAAGCCATTGGTGAAAAACCTTTGAGAAACTTGGCAAAGTCTTCAACAAATAAAATACATAGGCTACATCGATTAAAAATAGAAATACAAAACAAGGAATGTTCTACGACAATAGTAACTTGCATATAATAAAGGAGTTAAAGCAAGAGATAGCTCTTGCAAGAAATTGAAGACACACCCACATACCCATGCTCAATATGTGCAACTTTTCAATTTAAAAAATATCTTCATACTATCAATAGTCAAATTATATTGGCACGTAATGATTGTAGTAAATACTGTTGGGAAAAATTCATTTGACCTAGAGACCATGTTTGTGCCTCTTGCCATCAGTTGTTGTGCAATGGGAAATTTCCTAAATATCCATCTCCTTTGAAAATTCATTGTTAAATGCCAAAATACCTGTTGTTGAAGCTTTGAGTCAATTAGAAGAATAGTTAGTATCACCAAGAATAGCCTTTTCATATATATGACAACTTGGGTACAAAAGAGCATAGCTTGGATTGATGGGGACAATAATTAACATTCGTGTAGATTTAGATAAAATTCAGAATTCATTGCCTTGGAGTTTGGAAGACTCAATGAGAATTGTAGTGATGTTGAAATGAAAACTTGAGTACAAAGATGCATACTTGTTGGAAATGTTCAGCCAAGGAATGTTATGTTTTCCTTGAATGAGTTGTGCAAGACTGATCTATACTAAAATTAAGGCATAATTATTAATCTTTCTAGAATCTTGTGGCATTAGCAATATTCCATAACCACATCCATAGCCACCGACATCCCCTTCCACAACTACCGCTACGGATATCGCCTTCCACTGCTACCACCATAATTATCTACCTGTAAAATTAAAACATATAGATCTAGGCACATAAACAAGAGAAATATATTGTGAAAATTAAATCAATAATCAACTAATCATGTAACAAATAAGTTATCATATATCATTACACAAAAATTAGAACAGATTGGAATAAGATAATGATGTATTTCATTAACAGTACATGAATGGAGGTGAACAAAATATATAGCAAGGAAATTCAAATTAGGTTAGGAGGCTATTAGAATTTCTCATGTGGTGGTTTCACACTAGTTAGTATTAACTAGATACAAAGAGCCTTAGTTATCCATGCACACTCACCTAGAATGATTTTAAGTGACCCAAAACTTCCCAATCACTAGTTGTGATTGACAGATGCGTAAGAAATTGATTGTATGTGCATGCAAATCCCTAAAATAACTCAATTGGGGTCCTTAGTGTTTGTTACGGATAGTTAGGATCAATTAGCACCTAGATTAGTGGAGCACATATAGTCCTCAACTAGTTCGAGGCTCAATCACTCCTAAAATTAGGGAACCATTCCTCAAATCCGGGAATGTGCCCCCAATTGTAACTTCTAAGAATATTATATTTGTATATTATTTATTCCGGAGATGTTCTATACCTCCGATTTGATTATACTATGAATCCAGAGATGTTTATTCATCCGAATTGGTTGTGGTAACTAGGGTTATTAGACCCACCATGTGGGGGTTGGCCCAGTCAGTTATAATAGGGTATTTAACCTAATGGTTAAATACGAGCCTACATGTACTTGTGTAAAATACATGTCAGTGTAGTGTATAAATAGAGGAGGTATGTTCCTCATTTGATACACACACACACTTGAGAGAGACGCACTTGTGGAGGAGAGGTCTACTATGGTGGAGAAGGAGATCATGTCTTTGGTTTGCATCTTTTTATATTCCTGGTCATCTATATTGAGGAAGCTTTACTGGGTTTTCTACCCCATGAGGGTTTCCCAGGATAAATCTCTGTCTCTTGTGTTTATGTTATGCTTGTTGTTTCTTCAGTGATCCTGTATATGCTATTATTGTGAAATGGAATGTAATGCTGCTATTTTCTGTCTTAGCATATTAAATTTTTAACATGGTATCAGAGCTAACCTGAAGGAAGACAAGGTATGGCACTTACGACACTTGCTTTACTTACGACAATTTGAAGGTTAGGGTTTTACATAGAAAAAACCAGTCATCGTGGAACTTTCGCTATAAATCCATTTATGCAAAGGTTCAGGGTCTGAAAAGTTTACAGGTCGAAGAAAACATCCCCAGGTACCTTGTGTCCAAAGGGAACCCTCATATTCGTTGTACTTTATGAGTTATGATCAGTACAAGTTAGGGTTTATGCCTCTTCCAGATCTCTGTCAAAATCAGGTCACCTTGGAAAAAAGGTCATAACTTGGGCTAGGAAGATCCAAATGAAATTTCGTAAAAAGTGACAGGTAGTACACAGACTGCACTATATCAAGAAACTTTTTCAGAGGCCGATGGTGAGCCAGTGACACGTGGCAGGCCGTACAAGTTCGCTCTCCTGTTTTATCCCATAAACAGGTCACGTTGCGACACTTGGCATAACTCTCTCTCAGAGAGTCCAATTGAGGTCAGAACTGTCAGGATGGAAAGATGACAGGTCAGGTAACTGCAGAAAAAATTTGCAGACCCTGTGGAGAAGAAATTTCAGAGTTATAGCAGAAAAATCACGTGCATATTTCTGTCAAAACAGAATTATTTTTGGAGCACCTTTATTCATGGCTTCCGGAATTTAGGGTTTCGAGGAAAGTTAGAATTTTTGGAATCGGAGTCCACGGCTGAATGCTACTCAGGAAAATTGAAATTTAGAGACCAAGATTGAATTTTTGGTTGGGTAGAAGACCGGGCTTCATCAAACCCTAGTTCGGGTTCCTGTCCAGAAGATCCAGAAGTTTCAAAGGCAATTTTGAGGGGTCAAATTTTGGAGATTTCAAAATTGAAGAATGCTAGGTTGATCAGCTCAGCAAGACACATTCTTCCATCCATTCAGAAGTGTTAGATTGAATTTTTAGGGTTTCTCTAGCAAACCCTAATCAAGCTCCAGATCAAGTTTCAGGGGGAGTTGAGGCTAAGGCCTTACATAAGAAGACTACAAAAGGTCTCGACAGGTATGACTTAAGGAGGTTCAGGTATGCCTTGAAATCTGATTCTTGATTAAGTTCATAATGTGTTGGTCTTCATGTTATTTATTAGTACAATCTTGATTAATGTTATTAATTGTCTTATCACCCTAGTAACAATATGAATGCATGTGAATGATCGAAGACATTCATTGATTAGGGCTATATGATTGTACTTATGCATTATGGTGTTGTGTAAGGTTGATGTTGTCTGCTAACAAGACACAGGTACATCACAAAAGACAAATCAAGTTCCATGACCATGACAACATGAAGACAAAGACTCACGAGGTATGTATGACTTTGTTACATTATGTTTAACCTACGAGACATGCAGGTTCTAGCTCAGGATCTCTAAATCATTGAAGAGATTATTTAGGTATGTTGTACATAATTAAGCAAGTATACTAATCCAGGTATGTTTTCCTATGTCATGTTAGAATCTTACCTTGTGTAAGTATACTTGGTATGATTGGTTAGTAATCAAGGGTTTATGCATACTAGATCAAACAAGAATATGCATGAGTAAAAGAAGACTTCCTTGAAACCCTGAATACTAATAATCATGACTGTACATATTCAAGATTATTTATAATTAGAATGTTTTGATAATATTGAGAATATACTAATGAATGTATGTTTGTGTATGAGATCATGGGGATGACACTAGTGTACACTTGAGCATGCACAGTGTGTAATACCCCAATTTTGACCCTTAGGAAATATTGGCTTTTATGTAAATATTGTATACATGTAATGTATGTTTTCCTAGCGTGGAGCTCAAGGCCAAGGCCCCGCTAGTATATGTTCGGATTTCATTTAAAATGGACAAGTATTTGATATGTTATTACCCATGTGCTATCAAGCCATGGGATAATGTAAATTGATGTAAATATTTAATATTGAAATAAAATACCAAAACTGGCTATGGGAGCAACGAATGAGAAGGGGGCCATGTGTATCCACTAGGGAGTGGTGAGGGGGTTGTGGGATTGAACCATAGACTACCATATGTCACCTTGAGAATCCATTTGACTTTCCTTGATGACATTTAATTCTGTTGTAAGGAAGTGGTTGAGGATTTCAGTCCATGGCTTCAATGGAGCATGGGCAGCCCAGAAATTCGTATGGCAGAGTATGGGCTCTGTTTTCTTGTACCACAAGCCACTCTACCTCAGGGAGGTTGCTTCTTCCTCATCCCCATTCCATTGTGAAACTTACCAGCACCATTTTCCATCCAAAAACGAATGCCCAGCAGGGAGAAAAACCAGAAATCGCGACTTTGCAAGAACCCACGTTTTGAAGAGCCATTAACACCCAGAATTGGTATTTGACAGTGAAATCCAATGGGGGATCCATAGATATGAACCTTGGGGTGAAATTGAGAGTATTAGATACCCCGAAATCCATTGGAAAACCCAGTTTTTACAGCCCAGAAATGAAGTGACGGGATTGAGTTATTGGATAACAGAACTGTGAGAAATCCAAGTGTGAATGACTGAGCAGAGGTTTGGTTTGCTTGATAAACCCAGTGAAGGCTAGAATCTCAAGGAATTAGCAGCTGGACCTTTCTATGCCCACCCTGAAGAGCACTGGAGGGAAGGGACGCCTGAGGGACTGTGCAGCAGAGAAGGGGACCTTCCTTGTGTTGGGTGCGGTAGGTATTGTGGGTGCCATGACTGCTGAGTTCATTTGAGATGCCTGTAGCTTTGTGGTTGAGCTCACTGGCTTAGCATCCTCCTCATTTGTCATCCGTATGCTTGATAAACCCAACGGTGTGTTGGCTTAGCATAGCTGATGACCGAAACCATGACTGTGAGTGAGCCAAGCTAGTTCCTCCTTAGTGGATACACAGCCCAGCTCGGGGGTGATCTCTCAGCTGAAAGAATACAAGCTGGACAGAGATCTATGGTTGGGTGGAACGTTGCTCTCACATAGCCAGTTGTTTGGACAGCTTCATCTTCAAGATAAGTGTTCTATGTGTTATAAATTATTTGCATTATGTGTTCTGCAATATGTTAAACTGTCCATGTTTAAAAAATTGAATTGATTATCTTAATTTGGAATCCATGCATGGCATTAGAACGAGATTGAGTCTCTATATGCTGAATCATCCTCTGCTGTGATTTATGTATATATGTTAGGCATTACTGTTTGTGTGCTTGCTATTATGTTTAATTCTGCTGTGTTTATATTGAGTTGATTTTGTACACAGAAGTTTTTAAATGTTATGAATTTATGAGAAAAGAAATAATATTGGGGCTAAGTCTGTCAAAAGCCCCGTATGATTGGTCGTGTTCTCTCCCCTGCATTTGGAAGGTGGGAGGGGACGTGACACAGTGGTATCAGAGCCCAGCTTGCAGCACTGGGGCTGCTTGGGCCAAACTCTGAGTTACAGGCAAGAAACAGAATGGTTTTTGATGTGGAATTGGGAAGTTGGGGGTGGAATGTTGATTTGAGAAAATGGCAGGGACAGACTTCTCAGATGAAGAATAAGATCACACCATTGCATAGAGCTCTTCAAGAGCTTTCCAACGGTACCAAACTTGCCTTATTTGGTTAAGGGACGAAGGAGAAACGGACCTCGGAAGTTACAGGAAACGCAAGGTGCGCGGCGACAGTTTTAAATCTGCGCGGTGCGCAGCATCAGGTTGCGCGCGGATTGCGTGCAGATCGCGCGCAGATCGCGTGCGGATCGCGCGTGGATCACGCTCGGATCGCGCGCAGGTTGCGTGCGGGTTGCGCAAAGATCGCGCGCGGATCGCGCACGGATCGTGCGCGGATCGCGCGCAGATTGCGCGTGGGTTGCGCGCGGATTGCGTGCAGATCGCGCGCAGATCGCGTGCGGATCGCGCGCGAAATGCGCGTGGATCGCTCTCGGATCGCGCGCAGATTGTGTGCGGGTTGCACGTGGAATGCACGTGGATCACGCTTGGATTGCGCGCGGATTGCGTGCGGGATGCGCGCGGATTGCGCGCGGATCGCGCACAGATCGTGCGCAGATCGCGTGCGGATCGCGCGCGGATCGCGCTCGGATTGCGCGCAGATTGCGTGCGGGTTGCGCGCGGATCGCGCACAGATCGCGCGCAGATTGCGCGCGGATTGCATGCGGATGGCGCGCAGGTTGTGCGCAGGTGGCGCACAGATGGAGCACATGATGCAGAGTTAAAAATGTGAAAAGTAAGAAGTAGTTAAACCCAGAATTTTATAAAAGATGAATGGTGCATCGAAATTGAGATCCGCGAAGTGCCGAGTGTTCCTTGTTATATGGACTAACTTCACTCGATATAAAAGTTCTGTGATTCTTCATAGAATTTCTTCCACAGGTGGCTGAAGTTGGCATTCTGGACCAAAATACAACTGTGTAAAATGTGCAGAATTATTGGCAAGAGTTGTCATTTTTGAAACAACGCTGTTTCCACACCCGATGTCAGAATGGAGCACGGGGACAGGCATTGGAAAGCTTGTCTAGCAAGGAATAATGGTGTATGACCGAAATTTGAATTGGGTTATCATACATCATAGATAATTAGAGCATAAATGTACCAGCGACTGTTTTGACAAATTATTGATAAATATGGGCTGTTTCCAGAATTGCTTGAATGGGCAAGGGAAAGGAATGCATAGCAACTGTGTGAATTATTCCATGAGTTCTATTCTATTAAATATTGATTGTGTATATTTCTATATGCATTCTTATGATGTCTGACAAATATTCTCATAATGCACAGTGCTTGCAGCGCATAAAATTTATAATTGTAGCAGAGGTAACATACAGGAAGGATGGTGACCATAAATGATGCTCAAGATCCTTATGAACACGAAGAAGACATTCTAGGAGAAAATGTGCATGAAGGGAATGCGGAGACTGAATCCAATGGGAGAAGGGAGCAGGTGAGTCCTCAAAATTTGGTTGAAACCATGGTGAGCTTCAATGAAAGATTGATGAAGGCTCAAGAAGAACAACACCAACTCAATGCTGCTATTTTGCAAAGCCTCACTGATATGCAGCATAAGATAAATCTTGGGTCCAACCCAAGCAATATGGGTGCAGAAGGAAGAGATGCAGGGATTCATTCTAGAGGTCGTTCGAAGAGGAGGACTCCAAGCCCAAGGAAGCATTCGGTGAGCAGAAAGCATAAAACATCTTCATCAAGGTCTTCTTCCAGCAGGTCATGTGACTGCAAATGTTCTAGGAGAAGTCCAAGACATGCATCTAAGAGATTGGATGGAAGAAAGAAGTTCAAGGGAATCCCACATGGAGAATTCAGGAAGGCAAGACCGGCCAAGAGGCAGAAGCATGGCTCCTTGGAATGAAGAAATACTTCAGAATTCAAGACTACTCAGGAAATGAGAAAGCCAGAATTGCCATTTACAACTTAAATGGCAGAGCTTCCATTTGGTGGGACAATCTCTTGCAAGTGAAAAGAATTAATGAGAGAAGGATCAGTTGGGAAAGATTTAAGAGGTACTTCAAGGAGAAATACTTTTCTGCTAGGTATTATGATGGTAAGAGAAAAGAGTTTAATGAACTCAGGTTGGGACTAAAGTCCATGGAAGAGCATGTCCACAAATTCTTGGAATTACTGAGATATGTTGACTATATCAAAGATGAGAGAGTAAAAATCCAATGCTTCCTTGGAGGTCTACCTCAAAGTTTTAGAGATCGTATTGAGTTTGTTAATTCACTAAGTTTGGATGAAGCCATTAGGATGGCAATGCATTGTTATGAGCATAATAAAGGAAAAACAGAGGCTAACCCAGCATGGAAAGGAAAGCCAAGAGGGAAGTTTGATCAAAAGAGGAATGGCTTCAAGCCACCATTCAGAGGTCAGCCTAGAACCTTTCCACAGGGGCAGCAAGCAAGGAGTGGATTCAAACCAGTAGTGGCAGCAGACAAAGCATCCAAGGGACCACTTCAGTGTTGGGGATGTGGAGAAAACCACATGCTGAAGAATTGTCCACATCGAAAAGACAATTCTCGAAAGTTGAACCACCTGGAGGGAGTAGCTACGGTGGAGGACATGGCAAGGGCAACACCTCGGATTTATGCAGCGCTGGATAATCATCAAGCAGACCATCAATCATCAGTGGTGGAAGTCGAAGGTAAGATTGCTACGCAATCTATTTCTGTTTTGATTGATCCAGGATCTACTCATAGTTATGTTTCTCCAAAGGTGGTTGAAGGTTGTTCTCTTAGAAAAATGAAGCATAATAAGTCTTGGCTAGTGCAATTAGCCACGGGAACCAAGAGGAAAGTAAGTGAGGTAGTGATGGAGTGTCCCATAGAATTGAATGGACTCCACACATATGCTGAATTGAATGTGTTACCATTAGGATCCTATGATGCATTAATTGGCATGGATTGGTTAGAAAAACATAGAGCCAAATTGGACTGTTATGAGAAAGCACTTGAGTGCATTGATGAAAAGGGAAGGCCAACATTGGTAAAAGGGATTCCCAAGCAAGTTTCAGTAAGGCAGATTTCAGCCCTGCAGTGGAAAAAGTTTTATAAGAAGGGTTGTCAATTATATGCAGTCCATATGCCAGATTCATTAGAGGACAAAGGGCCAAGGCTAGAAGACTTCAGGATATTGCAAGAGTTCCAAGATGTGTTTCCGGATGAGGTGCCAGGGTTGCCACCGACAAGAAATATTGATTTTACCATCGATCTTGTTCCAGGGGCAGCACCGAATTCCAAAGCTCCTTATAGAATGAGTACACCGGAGTTGGTGGAATTGAAGATGCAGCTACAAGAATTAATGGATAAAAGGTATATCAGGCCTAGTGTGTCTCCTTGGGGAGCACCGGTGTTATTTGTCAAGAAGAAAGATGGGACTTTAAGGCTGTGTATTGATTACAGGCAGCTCAACAAAGTGACAATTAAGAACAAGTATCCATTACCAAGAATTGATGACTTGTTTGATCAAATGAAGGAAGCCAAATTGTTTTCAAAGATTGACTTGAGGTATGGCTACCATCAAGTGAGGATTAAAGAAGAAGACATTCACAAGACAGCTTTCAGAACTAGATATGGTCATTATGAGTTTACTGTGGTTCCATTTGGCCTTACCAATGCACCTGCCACATTCATGTGTCTCATGAATAGCGTATTCAGCAAATATTTGGATAAGTTTGTGATTGTGTTTTTAGATGACATTCTTGTCTATTCAAGAAATGAAGAAGAACATGAGGAGCATCTAAGAATGGTGTTGCAAGTTCTTAGAGAACATCAGCTGTATGCCAAGTTAAGCAAGTGTGAATTCTATCAAAAGAGGATTCAATATTTGGGTCATGTCATTTCAGAAGAAGGAATTGCAGTGGATCCGGAGAAGATTAATTCCATCATGGATTGGCCAACTCCAAGAAATGTTTCAGATGTTAGATCTTTTATGGGCCTTGCTGGTTACTACAGAAGGTTTATTGAAGGATTCTCCAGGATAGCTCATCCGATCACTTCGTTGCAAAGGAAGAACATCAAGTTTGTATGGTCTGAAAAATGTGAGAAAAGTTTTCAGAAGTTGAAGGAGTTACTTACCAGCACTCCTGTTTTGAAGATAACAGATCCAAGGATGGATTTTATAGTGTGCACAGATGCTTGCATTGAAGGACTGGGTGGGGTTCTCATGCAAGAAGGAATTGTGATTTGCTATGAATCCAGGAAATTAAAAGAGCATGAAAAGAATTATGCCACACATGATTTAGAATTGGCAGCCATAGTGCATGCTCTTAAGATGTGGAGGCATTACTTGATGGGAAGAAGATTCGAGCTTAGAACAGACCACATGAGCTTGAAGTATTTGTTTGATCAGCCAAACTTGAATGCTAGGCAAGCGAGATGGATGGAATTTCTTTGTGAATTTGATTTTGAAATTAAACATGTAAAAGGGAAGGAGAATAAGGTTGCAGATGCTCTTAGCAGAAAATTTCATGTTGCAGCAGTAAGTATGTGCAAATAAGATTTGAAGACAAGAGTTCTTGAAGCCCAAAACGGTGATGAAACTTGCCTTCAAATTAAAGAGAAGTTGCAGCACGGTAATGTGGATGAAAATGGTGCAGGATATCAACTGGGTGAAGACAATATCCTCATCTACAAAGATAGGTTGCACATTCCAAATAACGCAGATTTGAAGAAACTAGTGATGGATGAAATACACCAAATGCCGTACTCTGGACACCCAAGATATCAGAAAACTATAACAGCAGCAAGAAAACAATACTTTTGGCATGGTATGAAGAAGGACATAGCTGAGTACATTGCTAGGTGTCAAAAGTGCCAACAAGTCAAGGCAGAGCACCAACATCCAGCAGGGTTATTGCAGCCCTTACCCATTCCGGAATGGAAGTGGGAAGTGATCTCCATGGATTTTATAACAGGTCTGCCCATGACAGTGAAGAAGCATGATTCAATCATGGTTGTGGTGGATAAGCTATCAAAGGTAGCTCACTTTATTCCAGTGAAGTCCACTCACAAGGCTAGTGACATTGCGAACATCTTCATGAGAGAGATATTCAGATTGCATGGATTGCCTAAGGCAATAATTTCTGATCGTGATACAAAGTTTACTTCCAATTTTTGGAAGGGATTGTTTCAGGAATTGGGGACTAAATTGAATTTCAGTACAGCTTATCATCCTCAAACAGATGGTCAAACCGAGAGGGTGAATCAGGTTCTTGAAGACATGCTGAGAATGTATGTGATGGACAAACCATCAAAGTGGGAAGATTATTTACACTTGGTTGAATTTGCATACAATAATGGACACCATGCATCCTTGGGAATGAGTCCATTTGAAGCATTGTATGGCAAGGGATGCAGGACGCCAGTGAATTGGGACGGCCCAGTGAACAGGGTAGTGCTTGGACCAGAAATGATCAAGGAAATGGAACAGGAAATTGTTAAGATCAGGCAGAATTTAAAGGCGGCTCAGGACAGGAAGAAAAGTTATGCAGATTTGAAAAGAGTACATAAGGAATTTCAGATTGGGGATCATGTTTATTTGAGAGTGAAACCAAGGAAGAGTTCCCTCAAGTTGGGGAGTTGTGCCAAGTTGTCACCAAGATATTGTGGGCCATTTGAAGTCCTTGATAGGATAGGGCCAGTTGCATATAGAATTGCATTGCCTGCTAACATAAGAGCTCATAATGTTTTCCATGTATCTTTGCTTAAGAAGTATGTACATGATCCTAATCATATGATTGATTGGAATGTGATACAGGTGGAACCCGAGGGAGAGTTCCAAGTAGAGCCTATGCGCATCCTCGACAAGAAAGTCACTTTGCTCCGGAACAGAGCCATCGGACAGGTAAAGGTCCAATGGGAGCACCTTAGTCCCGATGAGGCTACATGGGAGCTGGAGGATGCCATGAGAGAGGCATTTCCATTTTTGTTCAGTTTTGAGAACACTGAGGACGGTGTTGTTCTAAGGGGGAGGGGAATGTAATACCCCAATTTTGACCCTTAGGAAATATTGGCTTTTATGTAAATATTGTATACATGTAATATATGTTTTCCTAGCGTGGAGCTCAAGGCCAAGGCCCCGCTAGTATATGTTCGGATTTCATTTAAAATGGACAAGTATTTGATATGTTATTACCCATGTGCTATCAAGCCATGGGATAATGTAAATTGATGTAAATATTTAATATTGAAATAAAATACCAAAACTGGCTATGGGAGCAACGAATGAGAAGGGGGCCATGTGTATCCACTAGGGAGTGGTGAGGGGGTTGTGGGATTGAACCATAGACTACCATATGTCACCTTGAGAATCCATTTGACTTTCCTTGATGACATTTAATTCTGTTGTAAGGAAGTGGTTGAGGATTTCAGTCCATGGCTTCAATGGAGCATGGGCAGCCCAGAAATTCGTATGGCAGAGTATGGGCTCTGTTTTCTTGTACCACAAGCCACTCTACCTCAGGGAGGTTGCTTCTTCCTCATCCCCATTCCATTATGAAACTTACCAGCACCATTTTCCATCCAAAAACGAATGCCCAGCAGGGAGAAAAACATGGGGGGTTCACTAGCTAGGCAATATCATATCACGTCCATTCATATTGGGGGTTTGAATACTCTTAAAAATCTAAAAAATATATTGCCCCATATTAAGGGGTCAAGGGGAGTTTTTAATTTGACATAGTAATATAAATATTGAGGGTTATTTTATTTGGGTGGGCTGAGGAATAACCTCCAAATCATGGGATGGATTCATACTTCCAAATCATGGGCTCAATTCATACCCACCAAATGCTTAAGGACCCTCCATTTTTATTTGATATTGCTTATGATCCTAAGTGTTGCATAAATCTGATAATAGTGCACCAATGATAATATCGATGGAAGTCTCTTCAGATTAATGGCCTTGATCCATACTCATTTAATAGATTATTTAGGCTTGGTTATTGATATATTTTTTTCATCTTTAAGTTAAGAGATGTAGCTAATTGGGAGTTCTAGAGTTGAACAATTGTATTGTAGGTATTCAAGTAAAAGATCTAACTCTTCATTTTTTCGGTTGGGGTTTAGGTGGGTATTGAGATTCATTCAAACCTTACTCCATGACAACTCAAAAAAGTGAGATCAATCTTTCTTGGCTCATTGGAACCAAGAAAAGTGAGATCAGTCTTTCTTGACCGATTATTTCTTTCAACTTTTTGTATTCTTCTTTAACATTTTCACATTGCCAGTTAGGAATAGTTGTTAGATTGAGTTATATTTGGCACATTCATAATTGTAATTTCAATTCTTATATGCAAGGAATCTGTCTTAATATTTTATTGAAACTAACATGAACACAGGTGAAAATATTAATCCTTATTTACATACCCTATGTGTTATCGTTACCATGAAATGGTATCATATACATTTCACCATATGTGTATCTTTATAACTATTCCATGCTTGAAACCTAACAATTGAGATTTTTCCCTCCCCAATAAAGATTTAAAAAAAACTAGATATAACCCAAGAAAAGGTAACTAAATGTTGTTAATTCGCTTCATTGCAAGAATAAATGTAGAGGAAGTGGAGGAAATTCATTACATCTTGTGAGTGACCCAAATCCAAGCTATGCACATGATCATATGGTGTTATTGGAAAGTAAGAGAAATTTTGCTATGTTCATTTGGGTTCAAACATAAATGATGTTTGTTTTGATAGGAAAGTAGGGGAGTCCATCCACAAAAGGGTTTCAATTTTGAATTTTTATGGAATTTAATTTATTAAGCTTATAGAAAACATGAGCTCTCTATGACTATACTTATATTTACATGATATAAAATTGGTAGATTGATGGACTATGGTGTGAAACATCTGCAATTCTCATATTTTCTAAGCATTGCACTAACTATAGGACTATTATCCTTTTACATTCTTTGTTATGTTGATCTCTTAACCGTGTTTCCTTTTACGCATTTTCCTTCCGAGTACTATTTCGTTGGGTCTTCCACTATCCAACGCTACAAATTGATCAGTCACCTTTGCAATCCCGGTGGGAGTTAGGGCTCTTGTTTGTTACAACCTGATAATATGATATTAACGGGGTATTAAAAATGGGTTGATAAAAATGGATACATACAATATTTGGTGAAACTGGGGGTTTTCTTAATTGGAAAGGCATATTGGTAGGGGGGTTCAACAATTAAAGTTTAGGAGGAATTTTCCAATATTTAGTGAAATTAGGGATATTCTTTAATATCATGCGAACGATCGTGCTATGTAACAAGTTCACTGAGTGAACCCCCCGTGGAGAAAAACCAGAAATCGAGACTTTGCAAGAACCCACGTTTTGAAGAGCCATTAACACCCAGAATTGGTATTTGACAGTGAAATCCAATGGGGGATCCATAGATATGAACCTTGGGGCGAAATTGAGAGTATTAGATACCCCGAAATCCATTGGAAAACCCAGTTTTTACAGCCCAGAAATGAAGTGACGGGATTGAGTTATTGGATAACAGAACTGTGAGAAATCCAAGTGTGAATGACTGAGCAGAGGTTTGGTTTGTTTGATAAACCCAGTGAAGGCTAGAATCTCAAGGAATTAGCAGCTGGACCTTTCTATGCCCACCCTGAAGAGCACTGGAGGGAAGGGACGCCTGAGGGACTGTGCAGCAGAGAAGGGGACCTTCCTTGTGTTGGGTGCGGTAGGTATTGTGGGTGCCATGACTGCTGAGTTCATTTGAGATGCCTGTAGCTTTGTGGTTGAGCTCACTGGCTTAGCATCCTCCTCATTTGTCATCCGTATGCTTGATAAACCCAACGGTGTGTTGGCTTAGCATAGCTGATGACCGAAACCATGACTGTGAGTGAGCCCAGCTAGTTCCTCCTTAGTGGATACACAACCCAGCTCGGGGGTGATCTCTCAGCTGAAAGAATACAAGCTGGACAGAGATCTATGGCTGGGTGGAACGTTGCTCTCACATAGCCAGTTGTTTGGACAGCTTCATCTTCAAGATAAGTGTTCTATGTGTTATAAATTATTTGCATTATGTGTTCTGCAATATGTTAAACTGTCCATGTTTAAAAAATTGAATTGATTATCTTAATTTGGAATCCATGCATGGCATTAGAACGAGATTGAGTCTCTATATGCTGAATCATCCTCTGCTATGATTTATGTATATATGTTAGGCATTACTATTTGTGTGCTTTCTATTATGTTTAATTCTGCTGTGTTTATATTGAGTTGATTTTGCACACAGAAGTTTTTAAATGTTATGAATTTATGAGAAAAGAAATAATATTGGGGCTAAGTCTGTCAAAAGCCCCGTATGATTGGTCGTGTTCTCTCCCCTGCATTTGGAAGGCGGGAGGGGATGTGACACAGTGGTACAGAATGAATAGAAGTTCAGAAGACATACAGAAGATCAAGCGGGAGACAACCACACAAACATAAAAGATAAGTATTTGAGTTGTTATTAGAAATAGTAAATGATATTGCTTGTATGCATATTTGTATTCCTAGGATATATCATGCTGAGTGTAAACATTCATAAAGCATTGAATAGTATACTACTAATATGCATATGATTGGTAAATTGGACAAACATTCCATTGTTGCTTGTCTAGAATGAAACCTCTTTGTTGACATACTGAGAGCTGTGCACACTCTCGATATTATGTTCTGGTAGAGATGGAAGGCATCTAGATAGCCACTGTATGCATACAGGATATGGGAAAGTGTTGTGCCAAAGTATTGGTCAAAATAGTTGCATAACTATGTAAATGATATCTGTATGCATAATAGGTTATCATGTCAATATGATTTGATGATTATGAAGTATTACTAATCATGTACTTAATTTTGATTTGTAGGAAAGATCATGATGAATGATGAACTCTGAACAAGCGATGGATGTTCAACAAAAGACTTACAAATCAAACACACTATAGAAAGCTTGTGGTTAAGAGATTCTCTTAGAAAGAGGAAGAGAATCATGATGAGATGTTTTGCTCCAAGGGACTAGATAAGACCATTCTCTTAATAATGTAATCAGGTTCTGTATGGGTTCCCAGGATCGGTAGTCAATTGATGAGCTTAATGATCATCATGGGTGATGTGGATCTCAACTTTTTCTACAAGGTTGAATATGGGTTCTATACACATATGACATGGATGCAAGAAGGAACTCACCACAGAGTTCGAATGATTTTGAGGCTCATATTAGTAGACCCATCTGACGAGAGATGGCACAGATAGATATGCAGAAGATCACTCAATGCTGAGTGTGAATAATGGACAATTGAAAGCTTCATGACAAAGCTTGGGCTTTACCAGAAGTAAAACTGTTCCTAACCTTTACCTTAAGGTTGTGGATGATGAACCTATCATACCATTATTGTATGACGATGATCTCTTTCTGACAAGGAATGAGAAACAGGTCATGAAAATGGCTGCAGAAATGAAAATGAAAGATCTCGGATTAATGCACTACTTCTTAGGTCTAGAAGTATGGCAAGATTAAAAGGAATCTTTTAAATCAAGGTAAGTATGCTGTGAAGTTTCTAAAAAGATTTGATATGTTGGAGTATAAAGCCATGGCCACTCCCATGGACTGCAACTTGAAGTTGTTAGTTAATGACTCATCGTATTTAGTGGACCTAACTCTATATAGACAAATCATTGGGTCATTGATGTATTTAACAAATACTAGGCCAGATATATGCTTTGCTGTAAATACCCTAAGTCAGTATCTAGTAGAACCTAGAAAGGTTCACTTAATAGCTACAAAGCATGTAGTGAGGTACCTAAAAGGTACATTAGATTTTTGGTCTATATTATCTTGGAGGTCATGAACTCCGTTTACATGGTTACTCAGATTCTGATTGGGCAGGAAGTGTCTCAGACAGAAAGAGTACATCAGGTGGATGTTATAGTCTTGAAACTGCCATGATCTCATGGTTCAGCTAGAAACATTCTAGTGTGGCTCTCAGTACTGCTGAAGTAGAATATATGGCTGTTTGCTCTGCCAGCTGTGAAGCAGTATGGCTTCAGAAGCTTTTATATGGAGTGTTTGACTTAGAAATGGATCCCACTGTGATTATGTGTGATAATCAAAGCTGCATTACGATGTCTGAATATCCTGTGTTCCACGATAAGTCAAAACACATTGAGATCCGATACTTCTATATACGAGACATGGTGCAGAGAGGAGCTATCAAGCTCGAGTATATAAGCACTGAGGATCAGATTGCCGATATCCCGACTAAACCTTTGTCTCGAGTAAAGTTTGAATACTTCCGAGACAAGCTTGGTATAGTCCAGAAGGACCCTCCTCGAAAGGGGGAGTAGTATAGTATTTGATAACAAGTCTGTCCCTTAAATTTTGTTTTGTTGCACTTAGTTACTTAGATTTAGAACTCCTATATATCTTTTATTTTTAGATGTATACATGTTTTTGATATGATGTATACATGTTTTGATACATGCTAGATGTATACATGTTTTTGATGTGATGTATACATGTTTTGATGTTAGATGTATTAGTGAGAATACATGCTAGATGTATACATGTTTTTGATGTGATGTATACATGTTTTGATGTTAGATGTATTAGTGAGAATACATGCTAGATGTATGCATGTTTTGATGTGATGTATACATGTTTTGATGTTAGATGTATTAGTGAGAATACATGGTAGATGTATGCATGTTTTGATGTGATGTATACATGTTTTGATGTTAGATGTATTAGTGAGAATACATGCTAGATGTATACATGTTTTGATGTGATGTATACATGTTTTGATGTTAGATGTATTAGTGAGAATACATGCTAGATGTATACATGTTTTGGTGTGATGTATACATGTTTTGATTAGTGATGTATACATGTTTTGATGTGATACATGCTCTTGGATATTTGTACCTGTATAGATGAGAATACAGATGAGGATTGGATCATCCTTGAACTTAAGTTCTAAAGTGAGCCGTAGACATGAGGTCTCCGAAAATGAAGTCCTTAGTGGACAGTTGAGGGGATTGGATCATCCCTGGACTTTCAGTCCTAAAGAGAGCCGTAGACGTGAGGTCTCCGAGAATGAAGTCCTTAGTGGACAGTTGAGTGGATTGGATCATCCCTGGACTTTCAGTCCTAAAGAGAGCCGTAGACGTGAGGTCTCCGAGGATGAAGTCCTTAGTGGACAGTTGAGGGGATTGGATCATCCCTGGACTTTCAGTCCTAAAGAGAGCCGTAGACGTGAGGTCTCCGAGAATGAAGTCCTTAGTGGACAGTTGAGGGGATTGGATCATCCCTGGACTTTCAGTCCTAAAGAGAGCCGTAGACGTGAGGTCTCCGAGAATGAAGTCCTTAGTGGACAGTTGAGGGGATTGGATCATCCCTGGACTTTCAGTCCTAAAGAGAGTCGTAGGCGTGAGGTCTCCGAGAATGAAGTCCTTGGTGGACTTGAGGGGATTGGATCATCCCTGGACTTTCAGTCCTAAAGAGAACCGTAGACGTGAGGTCTCCGAGAATGAAGTCCTTGGTGGACTTGAGAGGATTGGATCATCCTTGAACTCAAGTTCTAAAGTGAGCCATAGACAGGTGTCTCCGAGAATAGAGGATAGGACTGCATCGTCCCTGGACCTTGGTTCAAAATGCACGTGATTGGATTAATCATCCTTAGACAGTAAATCCAGGAAGGATAGTCTTAAATGTGATTGTGATTGGATTAATCATCCTTAGATAGTAAATCCAGGAAGGATAGTCTTAAATGTGATTGTGATTGGATTAATCATCCTTAGACAGTAAATCCAGGAAGGATAGTCTTAAATGTGATTGTGACTGGATTAATCATCCTTAGACAGTAAATCTAGGAAGGATAGTCTTAAATGTGATTGTGATTGGATTAATGATCCTTAGACAGTAAATCCAGGAAGGATAGTATTAAATGTGATTGTGATTGGATTAATCATCCTTAGACAGTAAATCCAGTAATTTCGAAAGGAAGGATAGTCTTAAATGCGATTGTGGTTGGATTAATCATCCTTAGACAGTAAATCCAGTAATTCCGAACGGAAGGATAGTCTTAAATGCGATTGTGGTTGGATTAATCATCCTTAGACAGTAAATCCAGTAATTCCGAAAGGAAGGATAGTCTTAAATATGATTGTGGTTGGACTAATCATCCTTAGACAGTAAATCCAGTAATTCCGAAAGGAAGGATAGTCTTAAATATGATTGTGATGAGATTGATCCAGTAATTCTGAAAGGAAGGATCATGTATATAGATGACGATGCTGATGATCGTGTGATGACGATGCTGCTGATTGTGTGATGACGATGCTACTGATCATGTGATGACGATGCTGCTGATCGTGTGATGACGATGCTGATGATCGTGTAATGACAATGCTGATGATCCTGTGATGACGATGCTGATGATCATGTGATGACGATACTGATGATCGTGCGATGAAGATGTTGATGATCGTGCGATGACGATGCTGATGATCGTGCGATGACGATGCTGATGATCGTGTGATGATGATGCTGATGATCGTGTGATGACGATACTGATGATCGTGCGATGACGTGTGATGATGATGCTGATGATCGTGTGATGACGATGCTGATGATCGTGTGATGACAATGCTGATGATCGTGTGATGACGATACTGATGATCGTCCGATGACGATGCTGATGTTTGTGAGATGACGATGCTGATGATCGTGTAATGACGATGCTGATGATCGTACGATGACGATGATGCTGATCGTGATGGTCTAGATGATGATGTTGATGATCATGAGGATCCAGACGTTGATGTTGCTATAGTTGTTCGAGTGCTGCAGAAGATAAAGACTCAGTACTGAAGATGTTGATGTTCCAGTAACTGGTTGAGTTACTGATGATGTTAAGAAAGTTTCCAATGATTTATAAATGTCTCATGTATGATGTATGACTCGTTGCTCCTACAGATGTTGTTATAATATCCTTCTCGTTAAGGGGGAGTGCTGAATATTGTAACTTCTAAGAATATTATATTTGTATATTATTTATTTCGGAGATGTTCCATACCTTCGATTTGATTATACTATGAATCCAGAGATGTTTATTCCTCCGAATTGGTTGTGGTAACTAGGGTTATTAGACCCACCATGTGGGGGTCGGCCCAGTCAGTTATAATAGGGTATTTAACCTAATGGTTAAATACGAGCCTACATGTACTTGTGTAAAATACATGTCAGTGTAGTGTATAAATAGAGGAGGTATGTTCCTCATTTGATACACACACACACTTTAGAGAGGCGCACTTGTGGAGGAGAGGTCTGCTATGGTGGAGAAGGAGATCATGTCTTTGGTTTGCATCTTTGTATATTGATGGTCATCTATATTGAGGAAGCTTTACTGGGTTTTCTACCCCGTGAGGGTTTCCCAGGATAAATCTCTGTCTCTTGTGTTTATGCTATGCTTGTTGTTTCTTCAGTGATCCTGTATATGCTATTATTGTGAAATGGAATGTAATGCTGCTATTTTCTGTCTTAGCATATTAAATTTTTAACACAAAGAGCCTTAGTTATCCATGCACACTCACCTAGAATGATTTTAAGTGACCCAAAACTTCCCAATCACTAGTTGTGATTGACAGATGCGTAAGAAATTGATTGTATGTGCATGCAAATCCCTAAAATAACTCAATTGGGGTCCTTAGTGTTTGTTACGGATAGTTAGGATCAATTAGCACCTAGATTAGTGGAGCACATATAGTCCTCAACTAGTTCGAGGCTCAATCACTCCTAAAATTAGGGAACCATTCCTCAAATCCGGGAATGTGCCCCCAATTCTAGGAATCCAACTCAAGGTTGACTCAGGTGGTCAATTTGGATTGGGTTTGGCCCAATAGATTCATCAGGTCTAGGTGGCTAGGGAGAGGGTTATTTGCTCTAACACTACCACCAATTTTATCGTGAGCACTTCGTGAATATTTGTTAGTATACATGTTATACTTTGAAATTGTTTATATGTTCGTATATCTAAATAAATTGATAATATGATAAATATGGGAAAAAAATTCCTTCGCATCATTTATATATAGTCCAACAAAAAATTATATTTTAAAAAAATTTTGAAATTGAAAATTTAATTTTTATTTTTCAAAACAATCTAACATTATTTTTTTTTACAAAAACATCTTAATATTTTAGAAAAGGGATAAGTAATAGAAGGTGATTTCATCTCCAAAACTATAATGTCTACTTTCACATGGACTAATAACATGTAATGCTTTTGGCTAATCCTCCTTTTCTACTCATAAGATCTTTAAATATCCATTATAAGGACACACATTCTCCTTTTCTAAAGCATTTCAAAGATATCAATTTAATAGGATTGATCATTCCTTTTTTATACTCATAGGAATTTGATGTATTAACTATGAAGATAATGCATATCATTTAACAGTTTAGGGTGCTTTAATGTATTAAGAATAATTTTTAAGCATTAATGATAATTTGTATTCAATAAAAAAATTATATTATGTTTTTTAATATTTTGATTTTTTAAAAATATACTAATGTAAATGTATTTTTATGGAAAACATATTTTTGTCATATCGGATCAAAATTCATATTTTCATAAGATTTAAGTATATAATTTAAAATTTATTATTTAATTTTTAATGGTTACAATTTCATGATTTTTTTAAAATTTTAATAATCACATTTAAAATTATGGAATATGTTTATTATTAATTTTAATTTTAATTTCAATTTATATTTTGTAGTTGGTTAATTTTTAGCATTGTAAAATATTGAAGAACAAAATTTCATTTAACACTTCTTAATAAGTGTGTAACACTTATCAGGTTGTTTATTGGTTGTCCCTCTTAAAAATTCCATGGTTTGTCCTTAACTCGCTCAAGAAAATGTTTTTTTAACTTTCTTTGGTATGGTGGTAAGGGACACAAACACCTGGTGATGGTCAGCTGGGATAAAATTTCTCTCCTAGTAGCATGTGGTGGATGGGGCCTTAAAAACTTGGATATTTTTAGCAAAGCCTTCTGACTAAAGAGTCTATAGAGGGGTATCTTTGGGTCAGCTCTCTGGTCCAGAGTTTTGGCTACAAAATACATCTGATATGATGTTGTGAATTGGTTCAGAAATCCAACTAAAAGATTAAGAGGTACTTCCCCTATATGTTATGGTTTCATGAAGGTATTTAAATGGTTGGCGAAGGATCTCAGTTGGCAGGTTGGCTCCGAGAAGGAGATTCTGGTTGGCATAGACCCTACTTTGGGTATAGATGAAAACTATACTCTTTCTAGTGAAATTGTCAGTCACTTGAAGGATTTTGAACTTTCTACCCTCAACATAATTAAAAACAAAGTTGGTTGTGGTTCTGAGTATTGGATAAGATCGAAGGAACTGGGATTTTATGGTCAGTTTGCTCGTGAATGGGACTTGTATACCAGATCCCTGAATGAGGCGGGTTGTAGACTTACCAATGAAAAAGATACACTTCTCTTGAAGGGTAACTTGTTGTTTGGCAAAGAGACAACAAAATCAACCTCTGACAATTTAATTCTGGATGGATGCTATTATCCCCAGCATTGGTGGTTGAAGAAGCTCTGGAAATGGAATGCTCCATTAAAATACAAATGCTTCATGTGGTTCACCTTGTATGACATGTTAAAAACGTGGGACAACTTAATTAAAAAAGGTTGGATTGGCCCAAATATATGCTTCCTCTCTAAATCTGCTACAGAGTCTACCTGTCACATTTTGGTTCACTGTATTTTTGCAAAGAATATTTGGCACCATATATGTGATTCATTGAAAATTGATCTGCTATGGGCATCAGACAACTTCAGCTTGTGCACTCTTAACTGGATGAGATATTGTAAAGCACACCCTCTTCTTCCGATTTTTATCTCGTGGGCCATTTGGCATTCCAGAAATCTTGCAATTTTTGAAAGTGTGGTTCCCAATATCCTTCTTACTTGCAATCAAATTCTGAACTCGTACAGGCTTCATTCAAAATTACAGAATCCAAAGATTACCATGAAAGTGATCATTTTCAATTTGAAGGTGAATGGACCAATTTCCTTCTTTGATGGAGCTGCATGTAATGGCTTTTGCGCTGCGGGTGGAGTTATTTATTTAAATCATAAGCATTATTATACTTTGAAATTAAACTGTGGCATTGGTAAAAATATGAAGGTCGAGCTTCTTGGATTAGTGTGTTTTCTTAAGGTGCCCAATCTCTTTGGGTTTGATGACCTAAAGTCTTCGGGGATTCACAGGTAACAATTAAATGGGAAACATGAGATTACACACTCAAGATTATCAATCTTATGCATTGGTGCAGTAGAATTAGTGCAGAAATCAAATTTGCTCAGAAATGTGGAATTTGAGCATATGTACAGGCAGCACAATTTTCTTGTTGACAAGCTTTCTAAGACGACAATGGATGGAAAAGTGGGAGTTTTAATCTGGGAGGAACATCAGGATTCTCATATCTTTGATATGGGAACTATGAGTTTTTTTTATTAATTTCATTTCTTAGGATTTGAGTTTTTTGGGGATATCTATGTTTTGACATATCCTTTGTTATGTTAAGATTTCTTTTGATGTGAAAGGATATCCTCGGAATGAGCAACACTCTTAGCTTTCGTGATTATCAGTCTTGTTTTGAGACACACACCATCAATGTACTATTTTATTCACTTTTTGAATATCAATAATATGTTTTTTTTCTTTTGAAAAAAAAATTATTTAAAAAACATCCTGGAAAGGCTATAGATATGTAGATAATTTAAATTGAAATTAGTAATCTCTTCAAATTTCATCATTGTTGATGCGAAAGGGAGGGTAAAAGTAATTAGGACAAATGGTAGCTAAATAATAATCATTATTCTACTTTTTGATGTATGAAGAAAACCAATTCAATTCAATAAAAACTCAAATCAAATCCATAAACTTGGAATATTCAGTTAAGTACCTAAACTCAATTTCAACTACCTAAACTCAATTCCAACTACCTATAGGCATGGGTTCTTCACCAAAATCCAACTCTAGACGGCCATTGAGAGAGGGGTATGGGTTCTTCACCAGAATTGTGAAATATGTTTATGATTAATGAGAGAATCAAACCCAAAACACACCCTTTGTGGATATTAGTGGCGCATACATGGATAAGCTCCACCCTCCGTAACCCATGGTAACAAAATATACCATGAATGCGTCGGATTGTTTTATTTTAATTTGAATCGATTTATAAGCAGTCGGCGTCCAAATTATTTTAATTTGAATCGATTTAAAAGCAGCCGCCGTCCAAATTGATGATTATTTATTTCAATTACCATGACTCTCATGTTTTATTAGCAGAGTTGCGAAGGGTTTATATTACCGTACCTTTCAGTTTATTCCGTACGATACGGTGAACACGATGGATAGAAGTATGGGCACATGCAGAGGTTGTGGACGAAGATTTTCCATGCCACAAAGCGGTTTCGTGGATGAAGACGAAGAACATGTACAATCCAAATCAAGCAAAGTCGGAGATTATGATAAAATCTCAAAGACCGGCGAAATCTCCCCGCTTGTCAAACTTGCCGAATTGGACCACTTAATTAGCAGAACTGTCCAAGAACGCTCAGATATGATAGTTGAAAATCGCAGACTTAAGAAGCAGGTTGAGGAGCTGAGCAAGAAAAATGGAGAGTTGCAGGAAACCCATGTCAAAATATTGCAAGAAAATGGAGATTTACAAGTCCAAATTTCATCACTTTCTGCTTCACAAATGTTCTTGGAAGACCAAACAAACTCCTTACGAAGTGAAATGGATAGAAGAGCATTGGCTTTCGATGAAGAAAAGGTATTACTGAAGGGCATAGTAAGCGAGTTGAAAACATCCCTGGATTCTCTCAACAAGGATCTCGAATCCTCTAGGGCGATGGAACACGAAAAGCAGGACCAGATGGTTGATTTACAAGATCAACTTGCATCCCTTTCTGCCGCAAAGATGTTGCTGGAAGAGGAAACGAAATCTTTACAAAGTGAAATGGATAGAAGAACGTCGGTTTTAGAGGAAGAAAAGGTGAATATGAAGGGCACACTAAGGGAATTGGAAATAGAGCGCGATTCCCTCAACGAGGATCTGGAATCCTCGAGGGCCATGGAAGAGGAGATACAGGGCAAGATAGTTGATTTACGAAATCAGCTTTTTGACAGTGCAAAAGCAATGACGTGGCTCGAGCAGAAAAACCATTTTCTGGTCACTGGAATGATAAAATGTAGAGAGGAAAATGACTTTCTTCAACGCAGAATAAGGGATTTCGATTTTGAAGTGAATTGTCTGAAGAAGGATCTTGAATACAAAGATGTTCGGCTCCGACAGTGGATAGAAAAGGTGGACTCACGTTTGCTAGAAAATGGAAAACTGAAGAAGGATCTTCAATCCAAATATATCCGGCTCCGAGAGTTGACAGAGAAGGTGCAGTCACATTTGCTAGAAAACAAAAAGCTGAAGAAGGATATTGAATCCAAAGATGTTGGGCTCCGACTGTTGGTAGAAATGTTGCTAGAAAATGGAAAAGAGAAGTGTGTGCATGAAAGTGAAAATGAAAAGGAAAACGGCATGGATGAAAAGCCGAAAGCAAACGGTAAGATCGATATGAAAACAGCACAAGCGAAGTCCATGCGTGAAGAAAGAACAGCGAGGCAATTACTTACGGACCGAACAACACCAAAGCAAGTCGCTGGGCGGGGAATGACATGTCGAATGTGAGTCTGGTGAAGGTTGCGTTATGACAATTCTTCATAATTTGTTTTCAGAGTTGGGATTGTGATTTTTATGATTGTAACGTTCTTCATAATTACTGATGTTGACATGAATTCTATATTTAGATTATGTATTTATATTATGTAGACTCCATGGAAAGAGAAAAGCAAAATTTAGAAAATTTTCATGAAATAATGAAAAATTTCAATAAAATGGTTCTATGTCACAAAGGATCATCTTTCAGTATGAAGGAGAAAGATTATGCATTCCATGATGATATGATTGAGGTGTAAAATTATTTAGTTGTTCTATTATTTATTAATATGATTTGTATACTTGTTATCATTTATATACTTTTTTTTTTAGTTTTGAAAATCATATATACTAAGTATGTTTGTATATGCATTTTGTAATCTACATCAGTGAGTAAATATTTTTGTTTTATACATAAAATCTTATATTTTATTTTGTAAATTGTTATGCAAGTGATCTTCGTAACATTATATAGAATTGTGGTGTTTTTATTTATGTTTTTTCTTTGTCTTGTGTTGATGAATAAAGAAACTAGAGGAGGACAACAAAGAATCTTGAAACACACAAAGCTCATACCTATGAATCTAAGTCAAGTTGGATTTAGAAATAGACTTGCTTGGTTGAGTCATATCCAATCCAACAACATTGCTAGGAGGAAGCCTGCCATAATAGGTGCTATCCATGGAAACAATTAATGAAAAGTAGAATAACTACTACCAAACTATTGTGTGTTGTGGATATATAAACTATATTTCTTTCCATAATTAGTTTAGATCTCTATACTATGCATTTATGATTAATTGTACTCTCTTTTTTCTTATTTTCTCTTTTCACTTTTAAAAAAAAAAATATAAAATCTTGTTTATTTTGTGATAATTTATGTGAAATATTTGAATATTTTATTATCATTTATAATAAAGCATCATAAATGAAATATTCTTTTTGCATTTACTTTTTAAATTTACAATTTCTTTTCTAATTAAAATTTTATTTTATATTATTTGATCAAATCTTTCATATTTTATTTGGATTTTTGTTTAATTTTGTTCAATATAATTTAGTTAATATTATTCTTTATATTTTATTTAAAATATGTTTTTTTTGTAAGTAAGCTTTCGTACCTTCTATTACTGAAAACTAAATAATAATACAGGGTAAAAATACAAACGAGCGTCCCACTGCTCGTAGCATACTGAAGACCCCCAGTATGGTCTAAATTTAAAGAGATATTCAATCACAGAAGCAGAGAACACTGGCTTAGCAGTCCCTGAAACAAAGGATTCCCAAAATTAACTTGAGTCTACAGAGAGACTGAATTTAACATCAGCAAGAGACAAAAATCTGCAGAATGAACAAAAAGGAGCTAAAACACTGAAGACCCCAGCATGGTCAGAATTTCAGAGAGTAATCTTTTTCAAAAAATCGAGAACCCTGGCCTAGTAGCCCCCATAACAAAAGATTCTCATTTTTAACTCGAGTTTACACATATACTAAATTTACCATAGGCAAGTGACAGAAGCCACTGAAAGAACAAAAAGGAGCTAAAACCATCGGAAAACCAAAACCAAACAGTACGATTGCAAACCTTCAAGGCCGTTCAGGGAGCCAGGTGCTCCCTCTATCCTGGGAGACAATGGTTCCTCTCGAGGGAGATCCCTAGAGGTATCCATGTAATCCTTTAGCGCCAACTTAAGCAGGCGATCTCCTTCCGAATTGGTCTATTCACCACCCTTAATAATCTGAATAGCCTCATGAAGGCCATGAGCAAGCTGTTTCCTCGCTTGAATTTCTAAACCCTTGTTTGTGTGGACCGGGTCCCGAATTTCTAAACCCTCGGAATATTTAGGCTTGCATAAAGTGTCCAATCTACTAAGGCCCATTTCCTATGCCCGTCCTTTCCGCTGCACAAGATATTCCTCTGAATGGTAAGGATTTGCTTGCAAAAAGAGAACAGATAGAGAGGCATGGCCTGGAGCACTGAATTTACCATGATGATACGGCTTGGAAGATTTAGAGCTCTGAAGGTCCAATGTCCTAGATTTTTCTTGAGTTTATCAATCAAATCCTTCCAAAAGATTTGGCGAATAGTGGATCCTACTAGGGGAGCAACAAGATACTTAGAATGTAGGATCTCTTCCGAGAATTCTAAAATTCTGAGGATGATTCTTCTAGTGATTCTTGGAGTATTAAGGAAGTACACCTGAGATTTATCCTTATTGATCTCTAAGCCACTGGTTTCAAGGAAGGTATTCATTCCTTTCTTCATGCCCCTGGATTCCTGAACTGTAGAAGGTCCCATGAAAATAGTATCATCAACGAATTGCGGATGAGTTTGAGGGTCCATCCCTTCATTGAGGATGAAAAGGAAGGGTGACAGAGGATATCAGCAATGATGATGGAAAGGAAGGGCGACAGAGGATCTCCTTGGCGAATAGCCTGTGAATCCTGGAAAGGCTGAGACAGTGTCTCACTGACCAAGACCTAGAAACAATAAGATGAGACAAGACTCATCACCCAATTAGTCCATTTCGTTGAAAATACGAAGTTACTAAGAACCCTTGCAAGAAAATGCCAATTAAGTCTATCATAAGCTTTAGAGAGGTCGAGCTTTAGCAGCATACCTGGGATTTTTACCATCGTTAGGGAGTGGATCATTTTGTGCAACAGGATTATGTTGTCCATAATCTTTCGACCTTCCACAAAACTGGCTTGCTTAGGGGAAATAAGAAGCGGTAGCAGAGAGCGCAGTCTATTGGCAATAAATTTCATGATAATCTTGTAGATGACATTGCACAGGGAAATTGGTCTAAATTTACCCGTTTCCTCCATGCCAGTTTATTTGGATATAAGTGTGAGGAAGGTTGCATTAAGGGATTTAAATATAGTTCCAATCTTCTTGGAATATTCGACAAGAGCCAAGACTTCATCTTTCATCCAATCCTAACAAGAGTGAAAGAAATTTGTGGAAAACCCATTTGGTCGTGGGGCTTTATCCGCTTCCATCTGTTTGCTTGCTACCTCTAGTTCCTCCATTTCAATGGGTTTCATCAACATGAGGTTGTGGTCGTCCATTATCACCTTTGGAATGCAATGAAGCACTTGGGATTGGGACTCGTGCCTATCTATATCGTGTTCCTCTAGGAGGTCAGTGAAGAAGTCATTTAAGGTGCTTTCTAGGTCTCCTTGAGTTTCAGTGTGAGTGTCATCCACTCGTTTAAGCCACACCAAGCAGTTCCCGTGACGATGTTGAATGGAGACTATATGGAAAAACTTGTTGTTGTGTTCCCCTTCTTGCAACTATCGATTTATGGATTTTTGTTTCTAGAGGATTTCTTCCTGTTTCTCACGAGTATTGAATTCATGCAGGAGGTGCTTCTCCTTTTTTCTCACTTCCTCGGTGAAGCCCTGGGTCATACCTTTCTGTTGTACCTCCAACATCTTCTAATCCAGGCAATTTTTTTCTTGGAAGATGTTCCCAAAAGAATCTTGGTTCCAGCTTTTCATTTTACCTTTTAGGATCTTCAATTTTTGTTGGAACTGGTACATTAACATACCTTTTATGAGGGTTATCTCTAACCACCACTGTTGAAGTTTCTTCGAGAAATATTGGTGGAGCAACCAAAACTGTTCAAACTTACATGGTCTCCGAAGGTTCTCCGCAACCCAGAACCACTGCTTTCAACTCATCTCCTCCTATCATGATTGATTCTGTAACTAGGAAACCATCTAAATGGTAAGCAATGCTTCTGACCCCCGTCCACTTGTTATTCCAAATGAAGATACTGTTTGTCGTTGTAATATCCACCAACTCCAGAGATTCAATGACTTCATTAAAGTGATCATTGATGGGATTCAATTTTTGAATTCCTCCTTTTTTTCATCAAGTGTGCGTATCAGGTTAAAATCCCCCCCAAGGATCCAAGGTATAGTACTCACTATCTCTTTTAAAGAATGCAGGGAATTCAAGAAGGTGGGTTTCAGATTGGCTAAAGAGGGACCATAAACATTAGAGATAAATCCCTGAGTCTTTGTTCCTAACACACAGAAGGCGGTCGTAAGGGAGAAGTGAGAGGCGAAGAATCCTGTGGGAGTAACCTCCCTCGGGTTCCAAAGAATGCCAATCCCTCCCGCTGTGCCTCTTGCATCCATTGCCATGACCTCACAAATGATCCATGCTTTCCTACATATTACTCTTAGCTCATCATCCGAGAATTTAGTTTCTTGGAGAAACATGATCATCGGATTTTCCAACTCGATTTTCCGTTTTAGAAGACAAATCTTCAACAAGCTATTATAGCCTCTTATATTCTAGGTTGTGATTCGCATCAAATCACTACTTGGGGATTGAGTCAAGGGCTGCAAAAATGGTGGGATATTGTCCTGAGGTGACTAACTTTTCCCCTACTAATTGGATTCTCTTCGCATTGCTACATCTTCCTCTTTTTTCCTTTCTTCCTTTCTTTTTCACATTCGGTTCCTTGAGGGATTTTGAGGCTATTCCCAAGAATTTGATGTGCTTGGTATTTAGAATTTCCTTTTCCAGCAAGGAGACCATCTTATGTGAAATGGGATCCAGGACTTTTGCAGAAGCAACTACCTCCAAACCCTCCAGATCTATTTCTCCAAACTTCATTTCTTCTCCTTCTTCCCCTTGAGGGGGAACCTCCACCTTAACTACTCCTTTTTCTGGATCTTGGGAAATATTTTTCGAGCATCTAGTGGGGGGTTTGGGAGCTTGATTCTCTTGGAGCTAACCTCCCTTAGGAGTTTCACTAGATTTTCCCAGTTGCAGTACCTCAAATCTATTGTGGGTATGAGTTTTTTTAGTGATCTCAGGTCGTGCTATTCTTTTGTCCGCTCTTTTCTTGGTAGCCACTTTTGTGAATCCTTCTTCAATATTCCCTTCCATAATTTTATCTCCCCTTGGTCTTTTATTGAGAGGGTAGTCTCGGAAGAGATTCCCATGTGACAACGTCTACACTTGAAGGGAATTTGTTCATAATCAATCGCTTGAAACCATTCTTCGTCATCCCACGATAGCTCGATCCCATTAGGAAGGTCTTGGGAGATATCCATGTATAGGCATATTGTGGTATACGAAGTGTATCTCATCTGCTTTTTCTTCTTCGATACTTTGACAAAGATTCCCAACATATTTTCGATATCTGTGAGAATTTCTTCTTTGTAGTATTCTGTGGTGAGGGAATACAAACGGATCCAAACTGGGAAGATAGTTAAGTTATCCTTATCAGGATTAAAATGTTATTTCCATTGTCGCAGGTAAAGGCCTGCGGAATGAAAGAAATACAGCCCATTGTCGAATATTCTGGAGCAATCAGCTTCATTAAAGACAAATACGATAAAGAAACCTTTAGCCCTGAGTTGGAGATCATAACGGACTTGGGGTTTCCTTGTTGTATTAATCCACCATATCAATTCCTTCTCGCCAGCCAAATTCCTACAAACTTTGCAATAAGAGCATGGTCTTTCATGTACTGAATATCTTCTCAAATCCGGTCCAAGCGAATCTGAATTTTGGGTACCGTTTTATATTTCGGCATACACTACCCTGGTTTCCTATTTTCAAATTCCAGACGGGCCGCTTTACTCACACCGCTAGACCCTGCTCCTCCCTTTCTAGTAAGTAAATCAGATCCCTGCATTGTTTCTTTTCCTTTTTCCTTGTCCAAGTCTGGAGCAGGAGGTGGTTCCTCCCCACCCGTGGATTCATCCATACTGACTAGCCCTTCCCCAATGAGAAGGTACAGTAGCCATACCCTGAGAGACCCAACAACAGACTAATCAAACAAGCAAACCCTCAATCATCGTGAAACCATCTGCCTCTTTTGCTCCCTTAATTTAAAACATGTTAATAGTGTGCAACAATTTTTTGTATATATAAATTTTTGTATGCATTTGTATTAAATAGAGAAAAAAATCTATTTTTGATACTAGCTATTAAATATCTTTAATTTTAACTACAACATATATCATATTAATGAGTTGTGAATTGATTTTATATATGATTTTTATCATTTAAGTTTGTACACATTTAATTTAAATATAATCAAGGCAGATGTTGGAAAAAAATTGAATATATGCTAGTGTATATAAACTACGCTTAGTACATTCACTACATCTACTATATATTAGAAACTTGACTAGGTTAGACTCTATATATTACACTAGTGTTTAGATTCTAGTATTTAAATTAGATGTAGATATTTTCTTAGCTAGAAAGTTTAATATATTTGATTAGTACTCAAGAGTCTAATGGTAGGATAGATGATGGGACAAACATTTAAGTTTTTTAATTGTTCATTTTAAATAAATGGCATTGTTAAATAGTTTAAAATATTCTAATTTAACATATCTAAACAACTATACAAATACCAATATATTACTAGATCAAAATAGGGGAACAAATCCCCAAATCGTAATTTTATGCATAAAAAATAACTTAATTAAGAAAATCCAACTTAATGAGCAATATGTTATCTCCCTTTGCACATTACTTTAGATTTAGGTTAAAGATATGGACCTAAATTAAGTAATTGTTTTAAGGGTGGGTGCACAAATATGCTCCCCAAATCCATTGCAATGAGGCCACGTTGGCGGGGACAAAATGAAGGCTTGGCGGGGACAAAATGAAGGCACACATGGACCTAAGGAAGTGTGCACGCTCCATTAGATTCATTAATGAACCGAGGAACGTGTGCGCTGTTGTGCGTGCACATTTTCAGGTAGAACGCGTTCTATTTTCTTCCAATCAACCAAGCCTCACTCACCTAGCGCGTACACAGATTAAGAGACCACTAAACTCAGCTATTGCACTCAAAAAATCCCTCAATCCATCCATCGAGTGATCATCAATTGCATTGGATAGGTAAGACCATTGTTTTTTGTCATTTTATTGATTTGTTTTGTTTATTAAATTTTTAATAATTCCCAAATTAGTAAAATAATAGAATTTTTTTCAATTGCAAAGACTAAACCTATACAATGAATGAACAAAATGTTAACATGGAGTCCAGTGGAACACAAGAAAACAAAAATCTTGGAACCAATGAAAACCCTCAATAAAATCAAAATGCCCAAGAAAATTAAAACCCCCAACAAAATTTCGTCCAAGACGACTTGAACCATTACGTAAATTAAATGAGAGTGCACAATCAAGAACTAAGAAACACAGGGGAACCATCTCAAGTGTCCCTTTCCACCTCAATTGAGATCTCAATTGACTCCAACATCCATGCACAATCTCGCCAATTGACTGACATGACCGAATATAGAGCTAGGATGCAGGAGTATTATTCCACAGGCATTTCCAAGGAGGAAATAAAAGCATTGAATATTACAAAGGCCCAATTATACAGTATGTTCACCGATCGAAGAACACAACAACCGCCGGGCATTAGAAAGCCACGTGTCTGCACAAATTGGTGTAATTTCCAACCATGGAGGGAGAATTGGATGCATAGGTGGTTCATGGTTTACGATAAACATCCCTGCAATAATAGGGAGGTTCCATAGTACTTCCTTTGGCCACCGTGGGCTGAGTTTGTGCTTGGTTTACATGTCAACTATTTTGACATAACCAAGTTCCAGGGTGTTGGGCTTGGCTCTTCCCAAAATCAACATATTTCCAGGAGGAACCCATTGAAAGGCACACCATATGCTAGGAGCGATCCCAACCCCTCTCCCCATCCACCTCACTTACCCCACAAAATTGATCAAATCGAGGGGGTGATGCGGAGTATTGCGTGTGGACTCCTTAGACACACCTCCTTTGTAGTAGCGACTACAACGCAGAGATAGGTTGTCCATGATAGAGACTCAGCTGCAAGGCCTTCATGCAAGATTCAGGATAGACCTGTGACTGGTGGTATCCATGCTAGGCCTTCTAGTTCGACGGGGATAATGCCACAGATTTGTCCCTATTGGATGCACACTCTCCCTGGACCGATCGAGGGCTCCTATATGGAGCAGGTTAACACTTTTTAATTATTTTTCTATCATCACTTGAGAAATTGTAAAGTAATTTTAAAGCAGTTATGTATGACTTAAGATGTTATTTCAATGTATAGTTATTTAGAGTGGAGACGCCTACATGGGAGAACATAGGATCTCCCAACCTGGACGCAAAAATGGTAGTTGCAACTGAAATTGCAACACCTCACATGGAGGTATTTTCAGTACCTTACACAATATTTTTATTACTTATGGAATTTCTATTATTTATGTATTTATATTTATGACATACATGATGATAGTTCATGCAATATTTTTGAATATTTTGATTTCCTAAATAATTACTTGTTTAATATGTTCATAACGTGTATGCATTTTGGTGTCCACAGGTATGCCCATATTACGATAACCAGCCATCTTCGCTAGGGATCGATAGTTGACCGTATACACAGGTACAATGTGTAGTTAAAAGCATGCTTTTAATTAGAATTGTTATGACTTACTATGGTTTAGTTTGATTTTTGTCTACTAAACTATGATATTACAAATGTATATGCATGAGCCACCAACAACTGCAAGTTGCAATGTTCCACATCCCCACTTTAGTCCCATGTTTCCACCCTCTCCCATGAGTCTCCCCCCTTCCTTCCATCCAACCTCCCCTCTCCGTCCATACTCCCCCCTATGTACATCCTCTCCCCTCCATCCAAACCCCTCCCTCCGTCCACCCCCTCCCTTCCATCCAACCTCCCCTCTCCGTCCATACTCCCCCCTATGTACATCCTCTCCCCTCCATCCATCCTCCCCCATTCATCCATTCCCCCTCGTCTATACATCCTCGCCCATTCATCCACCCCCTCGTCTATCCATCCTCTTGCATTCGTCCATGTCCCCCATTCCATCTAGATCCCCCCCATAGTCCACAACCTCCCTTGTATCCATCATCCTCCCTATATCCTGGACTTCTATCCCATTCACCATCCCTCAAAATCCCCCCTAGCCCTTTTGGGTCTATACCCCCTATCATACAGGAAGTAGGGGTTCATCGTCCTCCTCCACCCCATACCACCATGCCCTCTTCCACCATATCTTCTTCAGTGCCCTCCACTATTGTAGAAACTACTCTTCCAGTATCCATTGATGTATATATAGTGGTTTCACCCATAGTTGGTGCAACTACATCTGCCCCCCCCACGAATGAATCGGAGCAGGTTGTGCAATGCACCGCTCCACTTGCTATCCTTGAAGCCCAGTCATGTCCATTGTCAGAGGTGTTCACGTTGAGAATCAAGTTAATTTATGAAAATATTTTGATGCATTAACGAAAATTAATTTAATCAATTATTATTTTTCAATGAAATGATTGTCGTAAATGTTGTAGAGTGGCATTGCTGAGAGGATCAATAAATAGAGGACACCTGCCTCACGTCTCCCACTCCCATCAGGAGTGAGTTATTTAAGATTTGAATTCTACATTCATTTTATAAATGTGGTAAATGTTAGAATTTCTTGAAAATAATGGTATCTTTTATCATTTGTTTCAGATCTTGGAGAGACGATTTACTCCTAGACGGAAGAAGGCCCGAGATACCACTAGCTCCAAGAAGAGGAAGATTGATTTTGAAGATGTGCCTGGAAGTGATAGCGGTGGGGACAATGCTTGACATACCATGTTATGTACATTAGCCATGATGTGGAAATTTTGGGCACTAGTTTCCATGTACTTGATATCTACGACATGAGTTTCCATGTGTTTTGGATCTACGACATGAGTTGTCGGATTTTGTATAGGGAACGAGTTGCCATCATATGTACATTGGGAACCATGTTCCACTGTTTGCCAGTAAATTTATATGTTTGGATGATTTTTGTAGCTTTGATGTACATGGATTTTCAATTATGTGATTTATATCCATGTTGTCGATATTTGTATCTTGTTGTCTCATGTTGTATGTAGTTTCCTAACAGGAAACATCATGCTTTTCAAACAAATGGTTGAGTTTGAATGATTTTTGATATGATTTCCTTCGTTTAGGTTTAAGTGTGACTTTAAATTTATAATTGAAATAATGAATATTATTTCAATTGTTTTATATTATGAAATGTATTTTGATCGTAAAATGTCATTCTAATAATATCCAACTAGTTTGTATACATCACAATGCAAGGATGAAAGTTCAATGGTAAAATTCAACACATTGAGTAGTTATTGGAGAAATTTTATGGGGCTCTTGATATGATGATTAGGGAGATACTTGACCTTTTCCTATACCTTATTATTTTGGCAAGTTTTTCTAAAGTGTTGTCATTTCATGTGAAATTATTGTCTAATTGATGAATGATAACGATGATCTTCCCAAATACCAAAAGGTTCCCTATGTTTGTTGAAAATGTGTTCTCAATCTCTTGACGGAGAGCATTTAAGTCTATACTTTATTGTTTGAAGCATTCTCTAGACCCCATGATATTTTGATTTATTGAGTTCTCTCTGTATCAATGAAGGATACCCCTTGTGTACCTACCGCCACCAGTGATCCCCTTGTGTACCTACCACCCCTAGACACCCACCTTTTGTAACTACCACCCCTAGTCATCTACACACAAACACACAGAAGTTATATGCACATAATTATATTTAAACAGATATTAAAGATGTACAGGTACATATATATTTACACTACAAAAACCTACACATAAAAAAAGATTTATGCATAAACATACAAAAAATACATGCAGATAGGCAAATATATGCACACATACAGTGAATTTACAAAAAATTGCACAAAGAAAACCATACAAATATTAGTATAAAATAACAAACAACATCATCTTGTTAAACAAAATTACACACCTAAATATCACATTCAAATATTTTGAATTTTGAATTGTGCATTAGGCTATAAAGGCACCTTCTAGGGACCAAGGTTCATGAATGATGCCCTGAAGCATTACAATGACCCATCAAATTGATTATTTGTCCTAAGCCATAAAAATATATTTCTATCCTTAAGATGTTGGTCTCCCTCCTCGAATCATGTTTATGGATTTGAGTTCCACCCATAAATCTCAAAAACTAGTAATGGTGTCCATAATAGCATCCAAATATTTAATTTATACTAGACCAATCTTATGTGGTTGGTTAAGGCTTCAGATTTTCCCTATACTTGGAAACTTCCTGTAGAGCCTAAGGTCAAGGTTTCATCATTTGATAATGTTTAGTGCCATAAAACTCATACTGAGTGCTAAAATACTCCTAGTTGCACCCATATCATTTATTAGAGGCTAAACATATCCTTGTCATTTGAAGCTTCTTCCAGGGTTGTGAATATATGTAATTAATACACCTATAAGGTTGAAGCATTGGGTTTCCCTTCCCTTAGAAGCTTTACTTTTATTAAGGTTTGGATTCCTCCTCCCAACCATGTACAAGGCCCTAATATCCATGAATGGTTCTCAAAATATCTTAATTTAGTATGTATCAACACTTGGGAGCCAAAGAACCCTAAGACATGTCCTATATGGTAGTTTGAAAGCTCCTTTATGTCCCTTGATCGCTAAGTTTCTACATTTAGGGAATAACTCCTAAGTTTCCTATATTTCTTAGAAGGAACGTGTGGCTTGGATTGATGAACTGTCAACTCCGTTGGAATCGGGACATAATATTAATGCTAGGAGCACCTCTCTCCTCTAATCCTATTTCCTGAATCTCGTCTTGTTTGACAATTTGAAAACTAGGGTTTCCCTTAGGAAGAGACATTGCATTTTTTGCACAAAGTAATTTCTTGCATGTTTTTTGCATAATGATGATGATGGAGGTAGTGTTGGTGGTGGTGGTGGAAGTGGTGATGATGATGATGATTCAGACACCAGTTGCCACCATGGTAGTGATATGATGATGGTAATGTAGACAACAATGGGAACCATAGAGATGACCAACCAACATTAATTTTTTTTTCCAAGATACCAACATCATTATGATGTTTTGTACAAAACATATGGGTCTTAAGACCTTGATCATAGTTGATGAGGAGCACCAGAAAATCAAGGCACATATGATGTTTTCATGGCTACTGTTGGAAAGCAGTTTGGTAAGGTAACATCGCAGCACCTCTGATGCTGCGACAAGTCAAAGGATATCGCAGAAGGCCACAAACTAGGCATAAAGAAGATTATTTTATGCATTTTTGGGGTCAATTGTACCACAGTTTGCGGGTTTTTGTTCATTTGGACCATATGTGATGTAATTTTGGGTTAATTGTACCACATAATGCGGGTTTGTGGGTCATTTGGACCACGTCAGTTATATTTTGGGTCATTTGTCCAAAGTGTCGGTTAGTAAGTCGTTAGTAAGTGGACAAGCATTGTAAAGGCGGAAGCCTATATATAGACATAAGTTGTAAGTGTTGGATCATCTTAGTACGGATGTGGGATGTGTGCATCTTTGAGTCTGTATATGAAATCAAGAGTTACTGGTGAGATCTGTGGTTTTGCAGAGATATTCTATCAAAGTTTTGCTGAAGAAATATGACATGACAGAACTATTTTTTGAAATTTCCTGTGTATCTTTTATGATAATGCATGTTGCGATTCATGAATGATGCTATGTTTTCTTGTTGTAACTAATGCTTTACTGTTATACTTGTCGCAATGAATATTTCTGGTTAATGATGCTATGGATACAATGTTGCCAAAGTTAAATACATAAATTTACTTCTGAATGTCACAATAAGTTTAAGTGATTGGTGCCGCAAACATCCTCCTTCATTCGGCGGAAACATGGTTATGTCCACTCTTCCTTGAATGCCTCAGGTGAGACCTCATCTGCTCCGCACATGTTGTTGGACGGGGTAAAACCCATCTGGGCCGGTGCTCAGGGAGATCACAGTGGGTTGGTATCGACAGGGATGGGAACCCATGTCGACTGGGTCTGAGTCAACAAATGGTTTCGTTGCTGGGACCATGTGCGAAGTGAAAGGAGGATATGTTGTGGCATCCGATGCAACCGGAGATACAAAGATGGTTTGATTAGAAGTTGCAGGAATTCGCTGAAGAAGAAAGTCGGAAAACTCAACTGATAGTAGATCAGTGGGTGGACAGATATGATCATGATGGTCCGACACGAATTGTTTTTCTGTGAATTCTTGGTCCTTTTGTTCGAGTGGTTGGCGAAGTTGACATTTCAGAAGAGGAACCACCAAGGTGGTGAGCCGACAACTTGGACCTAGGAGTTGATCCAAGAACTATAGGAATTCGATGACAAAGCGTCGCGGGCTATCAAAGTGTGGCTTGATATCATTCTGGAAGGATATATCACTGAATTTGTTGTTGATACGCAGATGTCCTATAGTGAAGCTGAAAGATATTTCTTCCGCGAACCTGGGGAAGGTTTCTGCTACCCGCTTCAACTGTCCATTAAGATGCTTATTTGTGAGAAGGGTATTTTGAAGATGCATCTAGATCAGTAAAAATCCTGGTGGGCGGAGGCCGTCAGTATCGCGACGACTGGGGGGCAGTACATGGACTGATAAGGGGTAGATGGGTGCAGGTCATGATGGGACTGTGAACGAATTCGAGGAAGAGAGTGGTCTTACAAGGGGAGGAGCAAGGTTTTGATAGGAAAAGAGGCAGACCAAACAAACTCCTTACAAAGTGAAATGCATAGAAGAACATTGGCTTCCGATGAAGAAAAGGAATTACTCAAGGGAATAGTAACCAAGTTGAAAACATCCTTGGATTCTCTCAACAAGGATCTCGAATCCTCTAGGGTGAAGGAACATGATAAGCAGGGTGAGATTGTTTATTTACAAGATCAACATGCATCCTTTTCTGCTACAAAGATGTTGCTGGAAGAGGAAACTAAATCTTTACAAAGTGAAATGGATACAAGAACGTCGGTTTTAGAGGAAGAAAAGGTGAATCTGAAAGGCATACTAAGGGACTTGGAAAAGATGGAAGCACATTTGCTAGAAAATGGAAAACTGAAGAAGGATCTTCAATCCAAATATATTCGGCTCCAAGAGTTGACAGAGAAGGTGTAGTCACATTTGCTAGAAAACAAAAAGCTGAAGAAGGATATTGAATCCAAAGATGTTGGGCTCTAACTATTGGTAGAAATGTTGCTAGAAAATGGAAAACAGAAGTGTGTGCATGAAAGTGAAAATGAAAAAGAAAACGACATGCATGAAAATCCGAAAGCAGACGGTAGGATTGATATGAAAACAACACAAGCAAAGTCGATGAGTGAAGAAAGAACAGCGAGGCAATTAGCTAAGGACCGAACAACACCAAAGCAAGTCGCTGAGCGGGGAATGGCATGTCGATTGTGAGTTTGGTGAAGGCTGCGTTATGACAATTCTTCATAATTTGCTTTTAGAGTTGGGATTGTGATTTTTATAATTGTAACGTTCACTTATTATGTTGTTTTATTCATTTATATAATTAGTTTGTTGGTAATAACCTACCTACTTATATTTATATATTCATGAACTAGGAAGTGAGTCATGAAAATGAATTGAGTGTAGACACTAAATAGAATCGTTGATAACATAGAAGAATATAAGTCAAATGAAGTGAAACAATGTGAAATAAAAAGATATTAAATTTGTTCACATGTTCCAACAAAGTTCATCTTCACCTATGGAGAACACTCCATTCAATGATTGTGTTATGGAAGTAAGTAAACTAATATTTTTTATAAGAACATTCTTATTTTGAATTTGTTATTTTCAAATACCTAAATATTTAATTAGTTGACATGTTATGTAAATTAGTGGTGTTGACATGAATTCTATATTTATATTATGTAGACTTCTATGGAAAGAGAAAAGCAAAATTTAGAAATTTTTCATGAAATAAAGAAAAATCTCAATAAAATGGTTCTATGCCATAAAGAATCATCTTCCACTATGGAGGAGAAAGATTATGCATTCCATGATGATATGATTGAAGTGTAAAATTATTTAGTTGCTCCATTATTTTTTAATATGATTTGTATACTTGGTATCATTTGTATAGTTTTTTTTTAAGTTTTGAAAATCATATATACTAAGTATGTTTGTATATGCATTTTGTAATCTACATCAGTGAGTAAATATTTTTGTTTTATACATGAAATATTATATTTCATTTTTTAAATTGTTATGCAAGTGATCTTCGTAACATTATATAGAATTGTGGTGTTTTTATTTATGTTTTTTCTTTGTCTTGTGTTGGTGAATAAAGAAACTAGAGGAGGACAGCAAGAATCTTGAAACACACAAAGCTCACACCTATCAATCTAATTCAAGTTGGATTTAGAAATAGACTTGCTTGGTTGAGTCATATCCAATCCAACAACATTGCTAGGAGGAAGCCTTCCATAATAGGTGCTATCCATGGAAACAATTAATGTAAAAAGTAGAATAGCTACTACCAAACTATTGTGTGTTGTGGATATACAAATTATATTTATTTTAAATAATTAGTTTAGATCTCTACAATATGCATTTATGAGTAATTGTACTCTCTTTTTTCGCATTTTCTCTTATCAATTTTTTTTTGAAATATGAAATCTTGTTTATTTTGTAATAATTTATGTAAAATTATTTGAATATTTTATTATCATCTATAATAAAGCATCATAAATGAAATATGTTTTTTTTCATTTACTTTTTAAATTTACAATTTCTTTTCTAATTAAAATTTTATTCTATATTATGTGATGAAATATTTCATATTTTATTTGGATTTTTGTTTAATTTTGTTCAATATAATTTAGTTAATATTATTCTTTATATTCAATTTAAAACATGATTTTTTTGTAAGTAAGCTTTGGTACCTTCTATTACTGAAAACTGAATAATAATACAGAGTAAAAATACAAACGAGTGTGCCACTGCTCGTAACATACTGAATACCCCCAGTATGGTCTAAATTTCAGGAGATATTCAACCACATAAGTAGAGAACACTGACTTAGCAGTCCCCGGAACAAAGGATTCCCAAAACTAACTCGAGTCTGCACAGAGACTGAATTTAACATCGACAAGAGACAAAAAGCCGCAGAACGAACAAAAAGGATCTAAAACATTGAAGACCCCCAGCATGGTCGAAATTTCGGAAAGTAATATTTTTCAAAAAAATTTAGAATCCTGGCCTAGCAGCCCCCGTAACAAAATATTCTCATTTTTAACTCGCGTTTACACATAGACTATATTTACCATAGGCAAGTGACAGAAGCCACTGAAAGAACAAAAAGGAGCTAAAACCATCGGAAAACCAAAACCCAAAAGCATGACTGCAAACCTTCAAGGCCGTTCAGGGAGTCGGGTGCTCCCTCCCTCTTGGGAGACAATGGATCCTCTTGAGGGAGATCCCTAGAGGTATCCATGTAATCCTTTAGCACCGGATTAAGCAAGTAATCTCCTACTGAAATGGTCCGTTGACCACCTTTAATAATCGGAATAGCCTCACGAAGGACGTGAGCAAGCTGTTTCCTGGCTTGAATGTCGCAAAACAACAGAAACCTAACCGCTCAGAAGGGGTTGGTAATAAGTTTTCTTCCCAGGTGGGCTTCGTATTCACACAGGAGGGCGACCTCTTTATGATCAATCTGAGCCTCGATGGGAGCCAACGTCTCCATGAGATATTGGGTGTCCCAATTGAAAGGATAAGGGTTAGGCACCTCCATCTCTAGAGGTTGCTGGTGATAAGAACTCTCGCCTGGTAAGCGTCCTTGCCCCCTAGGCCAAGAAGAGCCTCCACCCAAAATGGAGCCCCTAGAGCTACAGGCTCTCATTCGGGGAGCCATAATATTCCAGTTCACAACACTTAACCACCAGAATTCCACAAGATAATTCCGTCAATCCTCAGAATGCTTCTTTCTCTTTTTGATAATACCCACATCAATGTTAATATTTATAGGACTTTTTAGAAGACAGCATGAAGTATACCATTTTTGAAGACGAGAGATTGACATTAATTGCCACACAGACGAGGAAATTACTCTTCATGGCATTGTACAGGTCGATTTCCTCCATATCAGTGGAGAAATCCATATCGTACATTGGAGCCTCGTGGTAATAGTACTTTCACAATGGAAAAGTACCACCACCTTTACTACCTATAGCACGGAAGAAGTTATACCTTGAGAAATCAACTGCCTCTATAAAACAATAAGGAGAACAAATTGTGCAAAACGGGCCAAGAATGATGATTGAGAGCTACAGTTAATGGAGGAGTGACGTTTCAGGGCATCTGGCTGATCCATGCTCCGTGTCATTCATCACTACCATCTTTTCGATCGCGACAACACCTGTCCTGACCATCCTGACATGATGGTTGTTAGAGGGATCAACCGTGGTTGAAACACTAGTTACCGCTAGATCAACCCACTACTCGTAAACTTCATCAACCTCATTGTTTTCCTCCTGATCAGGGATCGATCTACCAGCTATCCCGATTGAAGCATGGGGAGGAGCAGAGTTGGGATTCGAGGCCGCAGTCAGATCAGTGGAGGGTCGGCTGGCTACCTGATGTGTCCTTTCATTTTGGCCCGCTTCCATGCAAAGCGCCAAGTGGTCAAGATATTCTTTGGCCAAATCTTCGCATCTACTCTTCAAATCGACGTCCTCCATGTATTGCCACAAAACAAAGTGGAAGGAAATACGTGCGCCCACCCCTTTTTAGATAAGGCATCTGCTACTTTGTTACCCTTCCGGCGAACATGCAGAAATTGAATGGCTGGGTTGGAGTCCAATAAATTCTTGAGAGCCATGAGTCTACTCTACCACTTCCAGTTGTAGGATACCTTGGCTACAACTAAGCCATTCTGGATACGATTCATCATGGAGATGATGATGAGGAAGTCCCCTTCTACAACCAAAGGAGTCCATCCCTGCTGAAAGGCCCATCTCATGCCACTAACTATTCCTTCCAGTTCTGCTACATTGTTATTGCTTTCTCATAAATCACCCCAGTAAGTGCTCAAAATAATTCCTTCCACATTTATGATAACTCCTCTGAATCCGGCTGGTCCAGGATTGCGTTTCCCAGTGCCATCGAAGTTGAGCTTGAACGTTCCTTCACTGGGGCATTTCCACACTTCAGAGCTGAGGGGATGCATGAAAACCTTATGGGGACGGCCAATGCTTACCGGTAAGTTAATTATACCCCAGCCATTCAGAATTTGTCTCTCTTCATTGTCCATTTTCATAGCCACTGGAGTCCACCGACTTAAAGTTATCGATTCCTTTGTATGCATTTCCTGCAGGATCTAGACAGCTTCAATGTTTCGATTTTTTACTTCAAAGATGCATCTGTTCCTTTCCTTCCATAGCTCCCAAACCACAAAACCTGAAAATAATTCCTAAATCCTATTCAAAATTTCATTTTTAAATGCTTCGGAAGCCCAAATGGCCATGGAGAGATTAGGACGATCATGGATCCTGGCTCTATTATGAAAACACTCTTCTCCCTTCTCCCACAGATAGGATTCCATTGGATAAGAGTTGAAAAGATGGTTTATAGTTTCTGAATCTGTCTCACACATGCTGCATCTGGGCAGTCCTATAATCCCCGATGCTGAAGATTCTCCCTGGTGAGAATGCGTCTTTGTAACAATAACCAACTAAAAGAAGCCATTTTGGGCCACCAGTTTCCTTTCCATATCTTGTGCCATTTTCCCTCAGTCTCCATTCTGTACGTTTCCATGTGCAACCCAATGACTTCTTTGATACTAAAGTTTTTGGTGTTCATATACCCCTAGCAAACCTGGTCCGGTCCCTCCATCTTGGGAATCCTGCATTTACATAGATCCTCGTAGAAGCTATCTAAATTTTTGTTGGGAGCAAGGGATTGCCACCAAGATTTGGGTTTCTAGGTTCTGAAGTAGGCATCAACTGATATAGGCTCCCAAAAGTCCTTAACCCTCTCAAAAGGACTATTTTGAAGGTAGAGAAGCAGATTTGGGATGTCCTCGCAGTTGGCTATGCAGGGTAATTGTTTCCAAGCATCCCGAGAAAAAAGGGGTGAGGTACCATCTCTAATCTCCCAAAAGATATGTCTTTCGATGAGACCCATATTTTCCTGTGCCGCTTTCCATATGATCGAACCTAGTAAGTCTTCTTTAAATCTTATCAGATGTTGTTTCGGCCATTGGGACGCATACATATGGTGCCAAAGTTTACCCCATGGTTCTTCAATGTGAGTAATCCATCTCCACCAAATTTTTTCCCTCAAAACCTTGTTTGTGGTGACCGGGTCCCAAAATTCTAAACCTACGGAATCTTTAGGCTTGCATAAAGTGTCCCAATCTACCAGGGCCAATTTCCTATGCCCGTCCTTTCCACCCCACATTAAAATCCTTTGAATGGTACGTATTTGCTTGAGGACAGACTTGGGGGCCGCCAAAACAAAGAATAGATAGAGAGGCATGGCCGGGAGCACTGAATTTACTAGGATGATATGGCTTGGAAGATTTAGAGCTCTGAAGGTCCAATGTCCTATCTTTTTCTTGACTTTATCGATCAAATCCTTCCAAGAGATTTGGAGAATAGTGGATTCTGCTAGGGGTGCGCCCAGATACTTAGAATGTAGGATCCCTTTCGAGAATTTTAAAATTCTGAGGATGATTCTTCTGGTGATTCTTGGAGTATTTAAGAACTACACCTCAGATTTCTCCTTATTGATCTCTAAGTCACTAGCTTCAAGGCAGGTATCTAGTCCTTTCTTCATGCCTCTGGCTTCCTAAACTATAGAAGGTCCCATAAACATAGCATCATCAACGAATTTATGATGAGTTTGAGGGTCTAGCCCTTCACTGAGAGTAAGCCCGCGTATATGTCCCTCACTTTGCATAGCTTTGAGCATGCGACCCAAACCTTCAACAATAATGATGAAAAGGAAGGGTGACAGAGGATCTCCTTGGTGAATACCCTGTGAAGCCTGGAAAGGTTGAGGTGGTGTCCCATTGACCAGGATCTAGAAACAATAAGAGGAGACAAGACTCATCACCTAATTAGTCCATTTTAATGAAAATCCGAAGTTCCTAAGAACCCTTGCAAGAAAATGCCAATTAAGTCTATCATAAGCTTTAGAGAGTTCTAGCTTTAGCAACACACCTGGGATGTTTCCCATCGTCAGGGAGTGGATCGTTTCGTGCACCGAGCTTATGTTGTCCATAATCTGTCAACCTTCCACAAAACCGGCTTGCTTAAGGGAAATAAGAAGTGGTAGTAGAGGGGTCTATTGGCAATAACTTTGGTGATGACCTTGTAGATGACATTGCACAGGGAAATCAGTCTGAATTTCCCTAGGTCCTCGGTGCCAGTTTCTTTGGGTATGAGCATGAGGAAGGTTGGATTAAGGGCTTTAAATATAGTTCCAATATTCCTGGAATCTTCGACAAGAGCCAACACTTCATCTTTCATCCAATCCCAACAAGAGTGAAATAAATTCATGGTAAACCCATCTGGTCTCGGGTCTTTATCGGTTGTCATCTGTTTGGACGCTACCTCCAGTTCGTCCATTTCAATGGTTTTCATCAACATGAGGTTGTGATCGTCTGTTATCACCTTTGGAATGAAATGAAGCACTTGGGATTGGGCCTCGTGCCTATCTATATCGGGTTGCTATAGGAGGTTAGTAAAGAAGTTGTTTAAGGTTCTTTCTAGGTCTCCTTGAGTTTCAGTGTCAGTGCCATCCACTCGTTTAAGCCGCACCAAGCAGTTCCCGTGACGATGTTGAATGGAGGCTTTATGGAAAAACTTGTTGTTCTGTTCCCCTTCTTGCAACCATCGATTTATGCATTTTTGTTTCCAGAGGATTTCTTCCTATTGCTCACGAGTATTGAGTTCATGCAGGAGGTGCTTCTCCTCTTTTCTCACCTCCTCGGTGAAGCCCTAGGTCATACCTTTCTGTTGTACCTCTGACATCTTCTTATCCAACAAATTTTTTTCTTAGAAGATGTTCCCAAAAGAATACCTGTTCCAGCTTTTAATTTTACCTTTTAGGATCTTCAATTTTTGTTGGAACTGGTACATTAACATACCTTTTATGAGGGTTATCTCTAACCACCACTGTTGAAGTTTCTCCGTGAATTATTGGTGGAGAAACCAAAACTGTTCAAACCTAAATGGCCTGCGAAGGTTCTCCGCAACCCATGACCATTCAAGACTTAACGCCCAATGATCCGAGCTGACCGAAGGAAGAACCACCACTTTCAGCTCACCTCCTGCTATCATGACTGATTCCATAACTAGGAAACGGTCTAAACAGCACGCAATGCTCCTGTCCCCTGTCCGCTTGTTATTCCAAATGAAGATATTGTTTGTCGTTCTAATAACCGCCAACTCTAGAGCTTCAATGAATTCATTAAAGTGATCATTGATGGGATTCATTTGTCAAATTCCTCCTTTTTTCATCAAGTGTGCATAACAGGTTGAAATCCCCCTCAAGGATCCAAGGTACAATACCCACTATCTCTTTTAAAGAATACAGGGAATTTAGGAAGGTGTGTTTCAGATTGGCTAAAGAGGGACCATAAACGTTAGATATAAATCCCCGAGTCTTTGTTCCTAACACATAGAAGGCGTCCGAAAGGGAGAAGTGAGAGGCGAAGAATACTGTGAGAGTAACTTGCCTGGGGTTCCAAAGAATGCCAATCCCTCCCGCCATGCCTCTTGCATCCATTTCCATGACCTCACAAACGGGCCATGCTTTCGTACATATTACTGTTAGATCATCATATCAACATTTAGTTTCTTGGAGAAACATGATCATCAGCTTTTCCAACTCGATTTTCCATTTTAGAAGACGGATCTCCAACAAGCTATTACAACCTCTTATATTCCAGGTTGTGATCCGCATCAAATAACTATTTGGGGATTGAGGCAAGGGCTGCGAAAATGGTGGGATATTGTCCTGAGGTGAATAATGTTTTTCCTAATAATTGGATTCTCTGCGAATTGCTGTGTCTTCCTCTTTTTTCCTTTCCTCCTTTTTTTTTCCCATCCAGTTCCTTGAGGGATTCCGAGGCTATTCCCGGGAATTTGATGTGCTTGGTCTTTAGAATTTCCTTTTCCAGCAGGGAGACCTTCTTATGCGAAATGGGATCCAAGACTATTGCAGAAGCAGCCGCCTCCAAACCCTTCAGATCTAGTTCTCTAAACTTCATTTCTTCTCCTTCTTCCCCTTGAGGGGGAACCTCCACCATAACTACTCCTTTTTCTGGATCTTGGGAAATATTTTCCGAGGATTAAGGGGGTGGTTTGGAGCTTGATTCTCTTGGAGGTAACCTCTCTTAGCGTTTTCACTAGATTTTTACGGTTGCATTACCTCAAATCTGTTGTGGGTATGAGTTTTTTTAGTGATCTCAGGTCGTGCTATTATTTTGGCCTCTCTTTTCTTGGTAGCCACTTTTGTGAATCCTTCTTCATTATTCCCTTCTGGAATTTTATCTCCCCATGGTCTTTTATTGAGAGGGTAGTCTCGGAAGAGATTCCCGTGTTCATGACAACGTCTGCACCTGAACGGAATTTGTTCATAATCAATCGCTTGAAACCATTCTTTCTCATCCCACGATAGCTCGATCCCATCAGGAAGGTCTTGGGAGATATCCATGTATAGGCATATTCTGGAATACGAAGTGTATCTCATCTACTTTTTCTGCTCCGATACTTTGAAAAGGACTCCCAACATATTTCCGATATCTGTGAGAATTTCGTCTTTCCATTATTCCATGGGGAGGGAATACAAACGGATCCAAACTGGGGCGATAGTTAAGTTCTCCTTATCAGGATTAAAACATTCTTTCCATGGTCACAGGTAAAGGCCTACAGAATGAAAGAAATATGGCACATTGTCGAAGATTCTGGAGCGATCAACTTCATTAAAGAAAAATACGGTAAATAAGCCTTTTCCCCCGAGTTGGAGATCGTAATGGCCTTGGGGTTTCCTTGTGGTATTAATCCACCATATCAATGCCTTCTTCGTCAGCCAAATTCCTACAAACTTTGCAATAAGAGAATGGTATTTCATGTACTGAATATCTTTTCGAGTACGGTCCAAGCGAATCTGAAGTTTGGGTTTCGCTTTATATTTCAGAATACATTTCCCTAGTTTACTATTTTCAAATTCCAGAGGGGCCGCTTTACTCACACCGCTAGACCCTGCTCCTCCCTTTATAGTAAGTAAATCAAATCCCTGCATTGTTTCTTTTCCTTTTTACTTGTCCAAGTCTGGAGTAGGACACGGTTCCTCCCCACCCGTGGATTCATCCATACTGACTAGCTCTTCCCCAATGAGAAGGTACAGGAGCCAGGCCTTGACAGACCTAACAATAGACTGATCAAACTAGCAAACCCTCAATCACCGTGAAACCATCAACCTCTTTTGCTCCCCCAATTTAAAACATGTTAATAGTGTGCAACAATTTTTTTTTGTATATATAAGTTTTTGTATGCATTTGTATTAAATAGAGAAATAAATCTATTTTTTATACTAGCTATTAAATATCTTTAATTATAACTACAACATATATCATATTAATGAGTTGTGAATTGATTTTATATATGATTTTTATCATTTAATTTTGTACAAATTTAATTTAAATATAATAAAGGCACATGTAGGAAAAAAAATTGAATATATGCTAGTGTATATAAACTACACTTAGTACATTCACTACATCTACTATATATTAGAAATATGAACAATTGATTCTTTCAATCTTTACAAAGCTATTTTCGAATTATTCAGTGTTTGTCTCTACCTTCCATTCAAGAAAACTCACAACTTCGAATTGGAATATGCCTACCTTGATTGCATTCATTGAGTCCTTAACAAAAGAGCATGATAAGCTTGTTCAATGGGGTCCATAAAAACCTACAAATATCGAGCCCTTTTTTGCTAGAGGACTCAAAGCTATGAATGAAAAAGGAAAGAAAAATAAAGAGAAGGCCAAGTTTGTTCATCCGAAGCAAAAGGAGAAGACCAAGCAGTCAGATGAGGCCTCTGGTTCAATAAAAGACAAGCAAAAGGGAAAAGAGAAGACAAAGTGTTCTTACTTTGGTAGGGGCTTTCATCCTGAAATATCATGCATGAAGAAAACTATTGATCAGATGGCCCTTCTTTTGGATAAAAACAACATTACTCTTCTAGATGGAGCAAGGAGGAAGGACAATAATGATCATGTAGAAAGAGGTCATGCACTCATGGCAACTGTTCCGAATTCTACATCTCTTCTCATAGATCCAGAAGCTTCGAATCACATGGTCGCAAGAAAAGACTCCTTTTCATCATTAGACTTTGACAACTGCATCTCCATCCACATGGGAGATGATTCACACATTTCTTCGAAAGGAGAAGGTACTATTCATTTAGAGCATGGGATTTTTCAAAATGTTCTCTATGTTCCTTCTCTAGCTTCGAACACACTTTCTGTGTATTAGATGACATACAATGGTTTTCCCAAGAAGGTTGTAATCAGGCCTAATAATTTTGAAATTTCTGATATTTCCACTGGAAAGCTTGTTGTAGTAGGTAATTCAAATCATGCTACAAAAACATATGATTTTTCCCATTTTTTTCCACATTCAAAGCCAGGTGCCCTTCTGACTAGTCATGGAAATGAGGTTATCCGGCTATGTCATGAGATATTTGGTCACTTGAATTAAAAGTATTTGCAGATGCTGCAAAATAAATCTATGGCTGAAGGCCGTCCTAAAATCAAATCCTTGAAAGGGATATGCAAGGGTTGCATCATTGGGAAGCACCCCAAGCACAAGTTTGATCGAGGAAAAGCTAGCAGAGCTTCTTGTATTTTGGGGCTGATTCACAGTGATATCAGGGGTATGCTGCCAAATACCTCCATGAATGGCTCAAGGCATGTTATGATATTTATTGATGATTTCTCCAGATTCACATTGGTCTACTTTCTCAAGAACAAATCAGAAGTCCTAGAAAAATTCAAAAAATTCAAGGCTTTTGGTAAGACTGCTACTGAGAGAAAGATAAAATATCTTAGATATGATAATGGTGGAAAATATATAAAATCAGAGCTGCTGCAATTTTTTGTGGAAAAAGGAGTCTAAATCCAGCACACAGTCCCCTACACACCTTAGCAGAATGGTTTAGTAGAGAGGAAAAACCGAGCACTGAAAGAGATGACCACTTGTATGCTTGAGTCGAAAGTTTTGGCTCCAAATATTTTGGCCGAGGCCATGAATATTTCTACATACATTCAAAACATAGTTCCGCACTGATCCGTCAAATGTACTACTCCCTTCGAAGCCTACACTGGTCACAAGCCTGATGTGTCCAATCTCAGGGTTATGGCTCCACTGCATGGGTTAGAATTCCGACTGAGAAGAGAAAATACTTGGAAACACAGAGTACCGAGTGCATCCTCATTGGATATTCTTAAGAATACAAAGGATACAAACTCATGTATATCATATCCAAAAATATATTTAGTGAGCGAAGTGCCAAATTTGAAGAACCGCTTCAAGATCTAAAACTAGTCGAGGAAGAAACTGTTGAATTGCCTCCTCTCCAAGAAGAAGATTCGAAAGAAGATGATGAAAGTTTGTGTGACGATATTTCTGATATTTTATCAAACATTAATGAACATGAAATATCAGGTTCATATTCATATCCAAATGACCCCCCTCGATTTCCAAAGTGGGCATAAAAGACTCTCAATTCTTTTGGTTCTAACATTGGAAATCCTGTCGATCCAAGAAGAACTTGAGCAGACTTTGAAAGAGAATGTATGTCTCTTTCATATTCTGATCCATTATTGTCTAAGAATTTTTTTTGATGATAATTTCAGATCCTAAATCATACTATCATGCCAACCAAGATCCAAGATGGAAAATCACCATGGATGTACAATTCTCTTCAGAAAAATGCTACATGGGAGCTAGTTTCTCTTCCACCTGGGACGAAATTAGTTCAATGCATGGGTATACCGAACCAAGGTTTTTGCAGATGGATAGACCTGCAAATAGGAATCTAGTTTGGTGGAGAAATTATTCTCACAAGTTCATGGTGTGGACAACACAGAAAGCTTTCCACCAATTGCAAAACTGGATTCTATCCACCTAGTTTTGGAAATTTCCTGCATCTAAGAACCAGGAGGTGCACCACATGAATGTGAAGAGTGCATTTATTCATGGATATCTTTAGGAAAGTATTTACATGAAGAATATTGAAGGCTACATATCATATCCTACATTAGTGTGAAGACTGAAGAAATCATTGTATGGTTTAAAACAGGCCCCAAGAGCTTGGTATGCAAAGATGGATTCCTTCCTTCTGTCACAAAATTTTGCAAGATGAAAATCAGATCCAAATGTGTATCTACAACAACATGCAGGTAATTTTCTGATCATTGTCCTTGATGTTGATGATATTCTTATTACAAGAAGCACTCTTGCTTCGATTTACAATATAAAAACCGCACTACATCTAGCATTCGACATGAGTGATTTTGGCCTGCTGAAGCAACTTATTGGCTTAGAGATCACTCATAATTTTGATGGGATCACCATATCTCAGTCGAAAAATTCTTAAGAACTGCTAAATTTTTTTAATATGGCATTATGTAAAGCGACACCATTCCCATTCCTCTCAGGAATCAGACTTGAGGATGGTGATTCCACACCATTGGTGGATTCTATAGTTTATCGACAGTTGATTGGAAGCCTTCTGTACTTGACACACTCTAGGCATGATATTTCTTATGCCATGAGTGTTGTGTGAAGGTACATGCAACAAACCCATAAGATTCACTGGATTCACTTATTCAGATTGGGCGGGTGATAGCATTGATCAGAAGTCCACTTCCGGATATGTTTTCATGATTGGAACAGGGCCTATTTTCTGCCCAAGAAAAAAGCAGGCCTCCATTGCCTTATCTTCAGCAGAGGTAGAGTATCAAGGAGTAGCAAATGCTTGCATTCAAGTAGTTTGGTTGAAAGGTATTCTAGCAGAGTTTGATATTGGTAGCACCACTTCTACTATCATCTTTTGTGACAATAAGAGTGCTATCAAGATATCAACTGATCCAATTCAGAGACAGAGGACCAAGAATATCGAGATCCATATCCATAACATGCGAGAGCTTGTGCATGACAGAACCATTGTACTGCAATATTTCCCTACAGAAGAGAAAATTGCAGACATCTTCACCAAGAGCTTCAATAAGAAGAAGTTCTCTTACCTTCGTTCACTGCTGGGGGTGATTTCTACTATGGTGAGGATAGATTAGATCCTTCAGTGTTCAATTTGAGGGGGGATTTTCTTTCCCACTGGGTTTTTCCCTCTTTCCTCACTTAGATTTTTTCTAGCATTTTTGGATTCTTTATGTACTGGGTGACCTATGTCCTTTGTTGTTGGGGTGATTTTATTTTTTATATACCTCCATGGTATTATATTAAGGGGGTGTGTTGGAGCATTTTCAAACCCCACATCATTTATTCGATCCTCACAGCTTAATTTGCCACTTATCCTAAGTATTTTAACTCAATCATTTGCTTACATCATCAACATATCATAGTTTTAGTAACTTGGGTTCCTCCTACATTATAGGAGCTAATTGGGCAATCAACTGAGCCTCCTCCACCATTCGTGGGTGATTTGCATGACTAATACGTACTACTCAGTCCAACTGATAGCATTAACAAGTTTATTCAGCCAACTGGAGACTAGAAGGCACCATACTACATTGGTTGACTTCATCTAGTCTTATTTTCACCTACTATTCAATTAACTGTAGACATAAAGGCACCCTCCCCTATTTTTGGGAAATCTGTTGAGTTCTGAATCAATTAGACTTAGTTCGACAGTTTCAAATTCAGTTTGAGTCAGTATTATGGTAGTTAAGTGGTCAGCTGATGTGTCGAGTGGTGTTAAATACCAAGTAAGCCACTCTCATGCATTCAATTCGAATGACCACTATGGAATTCGAATTTCTTGGCTTATTGTAGCCATTTTTACACATTGTAATGTATGTTATGAGTATATGACATTATTTTACTGCTGCAAACCTTTTGCATAGTTTTTTCATACATTTTGTTGCATGCATCTCTAGTAACTGTTGTGCTTGTTCCATAGATTTGTTGTACTTGAATTTTACACATGAAAACCATGAAACTTGGCAAATAAATATGCCACCGTTCTTCCACTAACATGTTCTTGCAAGAATTATATTCAGGGAATTCTTCTAACTCATCAATGGAAACTGTTTCATGGCGATCATACTTTTATTTTCCCATTGATCACAAAGATCCCCGTGTTGGAGAAAACTCACTATGGCTTGGGTTGTACCACAACAGACAGATGACTACCAGAAATCAACTCAATTCTCAGAACTATGCTATATAAATGACAATGCTAAGATAATGAAAAAGGTAACCAACCTCAATCCAAACGTTTGATGTAGATCCTCGTTGGAGCTTTTCAATCCATGCATTTGAATCTGCAAATTGGTCTTGACGGCCAATATACAACAAGTACATATAATATATAAATGGCATGAACATCAACAATAGAAATGGCCCATGATATAACAAGTAAAATCAACCTAATGTAAGATAAACAACATTTACAACATTAATGTACGAGAATATGAGTATTTCTATTAATAAACAAGAAGAAGTACAAAGTGATACGACCTCTTGCCGGCAACCAATCTGAACCAAGATCTGGATCAATCCACTTGTGCCTCCACCAATTCAATCCTCCATGAATGACAAACTCAAACTAGATAGGAATTTGGAAGGTGAACATAAAGGGTTCACAACTACAAGGATCAATGAGTGTAGACTCAAGATAGGGAAAAAATCCACTAGAGTTCTCTTGATCTTCTTTCTCCTCCCGTCCATAAGCCATATGTACTCAATATATAGTCCTCTCAAAGGTAAGTGAAAGGACACATCGAGACATTACTTAGGCAGATGGAGAGCCAAAGGTCACCCAATGGCCGCTTTTTGGGAGTAAAAAGTAATAAACTAGTGATTTTTACCATTTTACTTCATACCCGCGGTCTATAGTGATGCAACTCGCGGGTACGCGTGCTATAGTGATGCAACATGCGGGTCAGAGGAAAAATGAGGAAAAATATGTCTGAAGGATATAAAGTGGATCTGAGTCAGTTAAATGGATCCTACAAGCCAAAGAATGTTGATGCTCACAGGGTGGAAGATTACGGTGTAACATATGCTGCCTAATGTGTGAGGTCAGAGACTGATGCTACGATGGACGAAATACATTATAAAACTCAGAAGTGGAGTCATGGAGACACAAGTGGAAAGAGCAACTCACTCGTCATATAAGAGTATCCCTAAATACATGTCATACTACAACAATCTGATACAATGGCCATGAATAGGAAATACATAATGAATACATGTCATAAGTGATCATATCCATGATCCCTCAGCAGTTTGTACCTCTAGTTTGCACCAGGTCTTCTACACAAGTCTTCGATGGTGCAAGTCCCATCAAGTGAATAAAGGATTTGGGGTCGAACCTAATGTGACATCGTCTGATTACCGGTCAATGATGTATACCGTTAACAGATGCGAGATAACCCACCAATAATGAAAATGGGCATCAAGGCACAGAGCACAATCATCGGAGTGTGAATAAATGAGTTGAATTCGAACACTAGGATGAATCCATCGATCAGGGGACATTGATGTATTCCCAAAAATGTCGATGGCAAGAGAACCTGCCACTAATGACTGCAAGCCTCAAGGTACTCAACTGAACTCTAAGCCTCAAGTCCCAGAATCAATGGGTTGAAGTCGATGGAACGAGACACACTGGAAGGAGGGCATTAAGGCATCCCCCATCAACGAACAAGAGGTACCAGCTACGCTGAAAGATTTGGAAGAACTCCGGTAAAATGGACTGACTCAATAAGCATGGACGACATGCAATCGTCAAGAGATCTGAGGAGTGGCCAACACTGGTTTCAGGACTTTCTTTGAACAAGAGCATGAGCAGATGGATAGACTCAGGCAGCATAGACTTGACATAAACTGTGCAATGCAGGAGACATTATAGAGGGCTCCATAATGACTAGAAGCTTAACCAATCGTTGGAGAAAACTGAGAAACAAGTACAGCTCCTAAGGTCCAACTATAGTCCCGACTCATAATGTATGAAGTGGAATGAATGCTCTGTTCAAAGGCGACACAACAGCTACCAACAAGAAGTAGTAACCATAATCCCGTCTGGATTTTTGGAATATTTGATTTTTTTGGTCTTTTTCATCTTTTGGAAAAGCCTGAAAAAGAATAAAATTGCTTATAGTACAACAAGTGAGGGGACGAGTGTCAAATAGCGAGCAGACTAGTTCCAAGCAGTGGAACATACCTATGATCAATGAAAGGAAGTGCATGCAGGATGTGGACACTTGAGGGGGAATGTTCCCTCAGGGTCAAAGGTGATCAAATTGTGAAGGGAAAATATATAAGCTCTACGGGGCTCGACAGGGAAAAGTGCTCAGGCACTAGGCTAACAACTGAGTAAGCAGGAGCTGACACAAGGCTCAAGCAGAAAGAAGGATGATGCAATGCAATCACAACATGATATAACTGAGGGGAGTCCTTAAGGGAGATGGCCAGCATAAGACAAAGTAGATTATGAGTCTTTATTGCAATGTCTTGGCGTAACTACAAAGGACTCCCAAACCTAGAGACAAACAACAACATGGGCACCAGAATGCACAAAGGGGTTCTAACTAGGGTACCCATGTTCGGAAAAGTCCTACCGCTGCATAATGACACTTCTATAATAGTGTGAAGGTTCCATATTAGTTAAGAAGCGGGGTCACACCTAGGGTTTATGAAAATGGTCAATAGGTCAAATGAATAATGCACATGGAAATGGCATCTAACTTATATGCCAGGTGTGAAACGTACCCGCCGTAGGTGTGAAATGGTCCAGAACAACTTTCGCCGAAGAAATATGATTAAAAAATACTACTACAAGACATTATATTAGTCCATAACGACACAAAATGGTAAAAACTATAGACAAGTGGGTCCTGAAAATTATAAATAGTAATAAAAAATTACAATTCACAATTCATATTTACTATTCACCCATTTGGAGCTTTTGGTTAGTTTTCACCTGAAATTTCAGTTGCCGATTCTGGGAGCTAGGAGCGACCGTTCATCGAACCGTCCAGAGCAGGTTGGTAGTCTCATCCACACCTTTCATTTCAATGCTTTCATTTTGATTTTTAGCATTGGGATTTTTTGTTTGGCCAAGCCCTAAATGGCTTTGACGCTACCCGCGAGCTATAGTTATGTGAGTCATGGGTAGGGCACGAAAAGCAGAGTCAACGCAAAGGTTGACTGTGGGTACCTGCACCTGTATACAAATTAGCCTGTGGGTATGGCCGTGTAGTTGGTTTCTTAAAAGAATTTGACGAAAATGCTTGTTTTTCTTCACTCCAGGATGGTTCTAGAGTGGAGGGAGAGGGAGCATGACCAAGTTGATGAGGCCATGCACAACGATGTGCAAGCACAACAGGCATTGCAAGCATGTGGGTTGTACAAATTCTAGAGTATAGGGGGTTTGAGGACCCAAAACCTATTACTCCGGTGCTTGATTGACTATTGGGATGTTGATGCACAAAACTTCAATCTCAATAGGAAAATCCTCATAGTGGAAGTGGACGACATCTACTTCATTACCGGTTTGTCTCATCGAGGTGAGGAGGCTAGTCTTTGATCTCGTACTGTGGGTGGTGGGATCACCATCCTTGACTACATAGTGAGGTATTGACCCGCAAACACACGCACGGTGGGAAGTCAGGTGCCCATCAATGCCATAGTGAATCTGAGCATGAAGATCATTGTGGCTACCTTAGTGCGGATCACAGGATCCAAAGCTCTACACCAGGAATCCAGGCCGGTGATGTTTTATGCATCATAATGCATGCAGCCTATAGTATTTGACTAGTGTACCACACTACTGGGGTCAATGAAGACCCAACTGGAAGAATGCAAAGAAAGGAAGGCTAAAACCTTTGGGTATGGGAGCATCCTATGTAGCTTCTTCTTTGAGAGGGTTCCAGGGCTTAGTCCGAGGGTGGATGTCCCTCCTCATAGTCTCTGGGATCTAACCTTGACCCAGTGGTCTGAGATATTTTCACGGAAAGGTGGTGTCCGTCTGGCATCACCATATACCTAGGAGTTCTTCCGCTGGTGGGACCGGTAGTTCATTGCCATAGAGGACTACCCCTATGTAGGGATAGACTTCCGTCAAGATAGGGACATGCCACTGCCACCAGACACCGCGTTCGGAGACATTGGTGAGTACTCTTTTTGTTTTTTTGTGTATTAAATTTTTATGGATTTTTTATTATAGATGCAAAATGCAAAATATTTTTGGTGGTAGTATCATGTGCTAATGGTTGACTATTTGTTCGCAGACAAAGCCCCAGTGAGACCTGATGGCTTCTCGAGACATGGTCATCGGGGCAGGGGTGAAGAGGTAGGCGATGCTACAACAAGACACACACTATAGACCTTGCGGCGCAACCTCACATGGATGGTTGCTAGAGTTCCACAAATAGAGGTGGCGGTACTACCTGAGGCCATGTAGCGCCAAGTAGTGGGGGTTCCGGGTGACTGGGTGCGGCTACTGCAGTGGGTAGCCAATGCAATATAGTATTTCTACGAGGCACATCATGTTGGGGCAGCAGCTAGGCCTCCTCATAGAGATTAGATATCTCAGGATCTCATTTTTGTATCGATATGTATATTTTTGAGGGCTACAGGCTCCAATTTTGTATGACACTACCATTTTGGACATATTTATATATATAAAACTTTGGTTCTATGGTTCTACTATATGTGTGTATGTACAAATGTATAATGTCTTACTATATTTGTGTGCTTCATGATGAATGTGACAAATGCCAATCTAATACATAGTTAGCGTATGCATCAGATATATGATTAACACTTCTCGGAACATGTATGTATGTAATTGAAACAGAATATCGTTCCAAGAGTCTTACCCTTAGGAATTTCCGTAATAGCGTAGGATCTCGCACATGGTACTGCCCATTCTGAGACACAACTAGTTGTGAATCCAGGATAACTTCTAAAGACTGGATGCCATTGGAAATGGCATCCCGAAGTAGCTCAATGATGACACTATACTCAACCAAATTATTAGATGTAGCACTAAGACAAGCACCTCATGAGGACACAACTAGGTGGTCAGGTGAGAAAATAACCCAGGCAGTAGAAGAAAGCTGCTGCGTATGACGGCTAGCACCATCCACGAATCCTAAGAATGTAGGAAACTCTGTTGACATCTGTCAATCAAATGGAAGCTAATCAGCAGACCCAAAAACCAAAAGAAATCTAAACTATGTATAGAAGCAACTATACAATACTATACAAAAGTATTAGCCTGAACCAGAGGATCAAGCGTAATACCGCTTGAGGTAAAGCCCATTTCTAGGCTCCTTCAAGACAGTCCCCTCATAGTCTTCTAATTCATAGGCTCCTTTTTCTAGGACATGCCTCACGATGTAAGGACCGTGCCACATGGGGTTGAACTTGCCTGCCCCCAGGGGTTCTTTAGCTTGGTCATATAAGAGGACCAAGTCACCTTCAGCATATTGCCGGGGATGGACAGACCTATCATATTGAACCTTAACACGACGTTTGTTGGCATCTATGGCCATAGCGGCATCTCGACACTGCTCTTCAAATTGCTCAAGGTGGATTAAATGTTGCTCAAGACCCGTCATATCAGGGAGGAGTTCTATGGCCAGTTTAAGTGAAGGGATCTCGCATTCAATCGGTAAAAGTGACTCCACACCGTGAACTAGCTGAAACGGTGAGAACCCAGTGTCAGTCTTGACTGCAGTTCGATACGCCCACAAAACAGGATATAACATAATATACCAATTGGTCTTGCTTTGTTGGATGGTACGTTGGAGAATGGTATTCAAAGACTTATTGACTACTTCTACTTGACCATTCGCTTGGGGATAATAAGAAGATGAGTGTTCTTGAAGAAACCCAAGCTTGAGGGACAAATCCTCCATCATCTTGTTCTGAAAGTGACTGCCATTGTCAGTGACAATCTTGTTGATGCCCCGAAGATCGCAGCATCAAGCAGAAAGGGATTCTCCCCGGTAGACTATCCCAATTAGATTGTCCACCATTTGGTATGGGGAATCCATCCGATTAGCAGTTCCAGCAACCGTTAGATTTGGAGATTTGCTTTAATTACATCGGTTATGGCCCGATCCACCATTCTATTTTTTGATTTTAAGGTTTAAGATGATATGCAAGTGCCTAAGCTAACTTAATCTAAATGCAAAGCTTAAAACAAATCTGCGTCTAAAACTGAAATAAACCTAAACTATCCCTACAAGGAGCAAAATTATAAGTATGAGTAATGTGCTGAAAGAAGCATCAACAGATCAACAGATACCCATTAAACTATGAAGATACAACTACAGCAAAAGGCAACATATGTTAAAAGATAGCTTCCAATTTACATATAACGCATTCCATTACTCATGTAAGAGAAAAAACCATTTGCACAAAAAACAACAAGATCATTCAATACATAGAAATAATTCAAGGTAGCAAAGAAAGATCTCACTGTAGAATATGAAAGACACAAGAGTAATCCAGCATGCATCCGACATCTATTTCCATGCAAAAGACGTCCTCTCCAGGCTCTTATTAGGCAAATTTCATTTTCTTGGAGCAAGTGCAAGATAGCTCGTACAAGTTAAGAAAAATCTTTTCCCTGCCAAAAGTCCCCTTACACTATTCCCTAAGCTTCTATTTATATCTTTACAAAATACCTCTTGGGCTGCCACCTGGCTCTTTACACTTGTCCTCTAAAGACTTTTCCTCTAAATAAACAAATCGTGGCCCTTTTCTTAAAACATAAAATTTCGCAAAAATAGAAAGGACAGTTGTCTAGTGATTCTAGGCTCTAAACATAGGGAGAACAAATGAATATAGGAACAACACCTTAGGATCGGCGTGTTCACCCTTGGGGAGGTGCTTCTGCTGGGAGGGAGGTGCTTGGACTAGTTGCTACTACTGATGTTGCTTTCTTTTCCTCCTTTGCAATGTAACTGAACTAGATACCAGTGTCTCTAATAACCACATTTACTGGTAAAGGGAGCAAGATCTTCTAGGAAGTCACATGTTTACCAAGCTCTACTTCAACACCATGAATTTCTGCAACTGCTGCTTGGTGGATTTCTTTAAGCAAATGAGTGTATATTGTTGACATCCCAACATAGTGATGGAGATCATCAGTGGCTAGGACATCAATCTTCTTTACATATTCTATTTGAATGCCTATCTCTTCCTTCAAGTCTGATAAACGTTGCTCTTTGCTTGGAAACTCATTGAGGGACTGAGGGAAACTCAGCTTGCACTTATAATGTACTTCATAGATCTTTTGATATAGGCTGTTACTTTTATCAATTGTTCCCTGGATCTTAGCCATTAGCTTAAGGCCACAGTTCCTGCACAATTCCATAAAGGCTACATCTTCTTTAAAATCATCTACCGACTTGAATGGGAGATGCTTGGGGAAATCAACCTTCCCTTCTCTCCATTCCATCTAGCTCAGGATGTTTGCTTTAACCCGAGTGTATTTTCCCTTAATCCTATTGGACTCTGCATTGAATTCTTTCAATCTAACTATCATGGCTTTGAGCCTGCACACTTCCTCAGCAATCAACTCCTGTGTGGAGTGAATTTGTCTCAGAGAGTCATAGGACAGCTCATGAAAGGGAGACATATCTATTGCTCTGCTTTCTACCTGCTATAATTTTTCAACTATTTCCTGCTTATATACTTCCAGATGAAAAACTCTAGCTTCAGAATCGTTCTTTTCTGTTTCTAGAACCATCATCTGGATTGCCAGGTGCTCCTTTTCTTCTTCTAGATGGCGATACTTATCTGACAACTCCTTGTGATCAACAGACATGCGATTATATTTATTCACTACAAGATCCTTGTAATACTGCTCATTAGCCACAATATGTTGCAACATGCAAGCTCTCCTCTTTGTTGACTCAAATTCCTTGACCATATCGACCACATTGTTATTTGTTTCTTTTGCTGCTGACACAGCGGCGGATGCCATGGCTATGGGGGCCTTATCTGTATTTTGCATCACCGTGGTCTCCCGCTGGGTAACAATATCTTCTTGGAAGAGTCTCTTTATCCTTTCTTACGACTTCAAGACTACCGCCTTCCTCTTCTTATAATACACAAATTCATCCCATTGGGACACAGTATGATTTGCTGATGGGGTGTAAGGGATGATTGGGAGGTCTATTACATGTACTCCTGTCTCTATGGGTGGGGTATGTACTACTTGAGATGTGTTTGTTTCCACATTTTGGGTGTCGGAGCCACCTGCTTGAGATGCGTCTGTTTCCATATATTGGGTGCCGGAGCCACCTGCCTAGGCATCTTCATTGGTCTTAAGTTCTTCATCCATCTTTTGTTCCTCTTCAGTTTTATTCCTTCTTTCATCTTCTTCAGCACGCTGCTGATTTTAAATTTCCTCCCTCTGCTCTCGATCTTCTACTTCCTTCTGCTGCCTTGCTTCCTCAGCTTCTCTCTGCAACCTTGTTTCTTCTTCTTCTCTCTGTATCCTTGCTTCTTCAGCTTCTTGTTGCAGTATTCCTTCTTCTGCTTCTTGTTGCAGTCTTGCTTCTTCTTTCAATCTTTGTTCTTCACAGGCTAGGGCCTCAGCTACTTCTCTCTCTTTCTACAGACTAGCTTCTCGGGCTGGGGCAGAGCTAGAACTAGCTCCACTGTCTTGACGACAAATCTGCAACTCATTCATGTTGCTGATGCCTCTAAACACTTCTTCCTCTGCATGATAGTAAGGAGCATATACCTCCTTGCAATGCTTGGCAACCTTGCTCCGCCTATCATTTATATGGAATATCATTTCACCGAAGTGGAAAGGTTTCAACTCTTGAACATATTCCTTGGCTGTTGCAACCCTTGAGAATTTATAGGTTCCTATGGAAAAGGGAAAAAGAGGGAAGGAATCCTTATGTTGCTTGTTAAGCACCCCTCCTAGTCCATCAAGGAAAACTTGCCTGACTGCTTCCTTGAGGACTACATAATCAATAGCGTATTTTGGCAAAATGTATGGTGCTTTGGTACCTCCAAACATCTTGATGTAGGTGCACTGCTCTGAGAAGTAAAAATCGCCATAGTTTTCCAGGACCTCCATGGAATTTTCTGATAAACAATTGGGCTTTTCCTTGAACATCTGCTCATACAGAGGCATGATGAACTCTTCGCAGATGAGCTTATAGTTTGCTCTATAATTTTGAGCCCAATCTATTTCATAGGCAGTGTAGACCGGGGTGTTGGCCTGATCCCACGTGCAACCTAGCCTGGGGAAAGAGAGCTTGGCCAAAATGCAGTCAATAAGATAGGAAGACATCTAAAATTCTAACTTTTTAAAGGCTAGACCTTCTCTTGCAGTGACCACTGTGGATGCCAAACTATCCGAAAGGATAGTAGCCCAATCAAATAGAGTTCCTTTGAATGCTATGAAGTGGATGATGGGAGCCCACTGTATCCTATATACAATGCCATCGGGCATGTCAAAAATTATGCATAACATCAGGGCGATTAATCAGAAGGAGGTCTTAGGCTCTGAACATCATATTCATCATTATCTCTCTTCCTCAGCTGCTTTCCTGTGACCAATAACCTTTTAGCCATCTCAGTATTATTCATCTTTTCCAACCTTTCATCACTTAGAGCTTGTTGGGGACGTGAGAATTTGTAAGCTGCTGCAATATATGCTGGATGGAATGAAGCGAAAGGCTCTCCCTTGATGTCATGCAACACTCTTGTTTGCGGGTTGGCATGTTCCACTATCCATCCGATCACTTCAAAGCATGGGAACAATTCAGGGTGGGTAGAAGCCCTGGCTATGCCGGAAGTTCTGATGTTGAGGTAGATTTGTTCTTCTTCTAATAATACATCTGGGATATCCTGGTCCCTGATCATCCGGTACAAATCTCCCCAATGGATCTCGGGAGGAACGCCGGTGGTACACTTAGTGTCTTGGAAAATAGTTTCAGTCCTTAGGTTCACTGGTTCTGGTTCCATCACTTTAGCTTTCTTTCTAGCACCTTTTGGCATCATGGCTTATCAATGTCAGCAACCAAATGTGAATGATTACAAAATTTGTAACACGTTATGACAGTGTAACATAGAGTAGGACAAATTTAGCATGCTAATGATAAATATAGACAAAATTATAAATTTGCATGTTGGGGAAGCAAACTAAACATAGATCATTCCAGAAAACAAAATATGGTCCTCAGACTTGATTATTCTAGGGAGACAATGCCTAGTTAGGAACTTTTGGAATGCTTCTGAAAAGGTAAGCATACGACATGAAAAAACCTACTTCCTTCCTAGTCCTTGTAGACAGGATGCCCTCCATCATAGCACTTCTAATGGTCAATGGTGGGTTGGCCTGGAGTGGGAAATTCCTATGAGGAAACAATGAAAACAAGGAACCATTTTCCACAGTCATTAACTGAGCCGAACAAGCGAGTGGTTGAGTATCTCAACCGACCACTACTGTCGTTGATAATACTTGCGAAACGGTATCTAGCCGGTATGAAGTTTGAGTTTGAGTAAATCTGGGTAGGAAAACGACCGGAATGCAGCCAGGGAAAAAAAAACAACCTCGAATGACTCAGAGACAAGGGGCCAACTGGGACCAACTTGGTCATGGCTATGACTCCTAGTTGGCAGTATTGAGAAGCTTATGGGGGCATGGTGACCGCAAGTTTTTTCTAAAACGATACATACTACCAATGCCTACCGGCCACGTTTTTTAAATGGCAAAAACCCAAGAAATGACTCAACGTGAATATAAGACAAAGATGATGGTAAAAAAGCCTACCTGGAGGCGAAACAGTGGTAGAGTGAGGCGGACACGGTGGTGGATGCGCTGAGCTGGAGCGAGATGACGCGATCTTCCCAACGACGTTCTTTGAATAAAAAACTAACAATGGGAACAATGAAACCCCACCGTCCTTATATAAAGTTAGACACATGCGGGCATTTAAACAGATAGGTGATGACATTAAAACAGAGTTAAACGCTCGTACGACATGGTCTTTTCAAAACAATTCGGCATTTCAGTGCGACCGTCGGCTGTGGCGAGGACTCGCAAGTTTCATCCACGGTTGCAGCCAAAACTCATGAGTTCCTTTTGAAATGCGCGAAACTTTGGTGAGGCATTTGCTTGTTGCGGGAGAGACAAAAAAGAGGCTTCACAGTGGCAGAAAAAATTGGTGAGTCGTTCCGGCATTTCTGGAGCACTTTGTGAGTTCTTCCGAAATTCACTTTCCTGGAAACTTTATCGCAGCCGGATTTGCCGAGTTGTCCTGAAGTTTTGGAAAGACTCAGTAAGTGCTTCCGAGATTCACGAATGACTTTGTTAAGTTTTTTATCGAAAAATGAATGGTCGAGTAACCTGGGGAAAAGACCAACTTACTGGGCCAACACTTGGCAAAATCTTCTGCAATTTCGGGAGATAATCCCAAGCTCCTCCGCAGTTTCAGGAAAGCACGCTGAGTTCTTCCCCAGTTTTGAGAGAGAATTTTAAGTTTCTTCCCCAGTTTCAAGAGAGAATTTTAAGTTTCTTTCCACAGCTTCGGTAGGCAATTTTAAGTTTTTTCGAAACTTTAAAAACGCTAAGTGTTTTCGCTGTTTTGAGGAGTAACTTTAAGTCTTTCCACAGTTTCGGGAGAGAATCCTGACGTCTTCCACAGTTTCGGGAGAGAATCCTGAGTTCTTCCCCACTTTTGGGAGAGAATTTTAAGTTTCTTCTGTAGTTTCGGGAGAGAATCGTGAGTTTTGACTTAGAAGAAAAAACTTCAATTTTAAAGCAGATTCCTCAGTTGAAATGAAAACTAAGTCAAAAGTTTTTTCAAAGGAGACTTAACTTCTTTAGGAAGTCCTTCTAGTAAAATGCAAAGGAGGGGCCACAATATCTACAAAATTTGGGGGGGGATGTTGCTGGAACAACAAATCTCTTTCGGAATACCGAACTGAGTTATAATTTGATTGCTGTGAATATTTAATTAATATTATTATTTATAAATTAATAGATTATTAGGTTACTAAGTGAAAGGGCGTAACCCTTCACTATGCTTCCTCAAGCCCTATAAAAGGCGATCTTATTGTAATTGATCAACATCATCTAATATATTATCATTTTATCATTCAATATGAGAGTTGGATTCGACTATTAACATCCAACCGGATACGGTTGCTACATCCAACCGGATACGATTGTTTCATTTGGTATCAGAGCTCGAATTCAGCTCGTGCACTCTGAGCTTAGACTCAGCTCATCAATTCCTACTTAAGCTCGGACCCGGCTCATCAATTCGTGATTTCTTCGCTCCTTTGCTCTCCACTTCTCCCTCAAACTCCATCCTTCCGCTACCCCCATCCACTCCACCACCATACACTCCATCCGTTCTCCATATTCTGCTTTGCTCACCATGCCAGCTCCCCACACACCCTCATTACACCACTTACCATCCTACAATCCTCACACTTTCCACCCGCTTCCCTTCCTCTCTAGCCACCTCACTCATTTTTCCATTCCTTACTCGCTCCACACTCCCTACACATGCGCCTACGCCCTCTCACGTGCCCACCTTTCCACTCCTCTCCTTGAATTTCATGCACCCAACCTGCACACTGTGCCCTCCAAGTTTCTATTCCTTCACGCCATTCCCTATCTTAACTCCTGTGCGCCTACACCAGCCACCTTCCTCCACTCTGTTCTCCTGCAAATCCTCCCTACTCCAACAACGTGTCTCCTCCCCACTCACTTAACGCTCATTTTGGGCTCTTCTCCTCATGCTCCAAGCTGCACTAACTCTTCCCCAGCCTGCAAACTCCAACCCCTGCAGTGGCTACCACTCCTCACTGCTCAATGTAGCTCCCCCTCTACTAGCGCTCCCCTCCACTGCCAATGCCTCTCCCTCCACCCCGTCGTTTCCCATTCTCCCATCCACCACTGTGCCTCCCCTCATCCTCCCATCTCCCGCGCCTAGTCCCTCACTCTCTCCCCTCTGTGAGCCCGCACTTTGACTGAGTGCCCTAACCATTCCCTCGACCACCATCCTCGCTGTCTCCTCCTCCTATGCAAATCCTCCGCTACTCCGTGCTCTGGTTACTCATGCTCCCTCTCCTCACACCCTCCTCTCTAGAACCACCCACAACGCCACCCCTCCCTACTCCTTCACGTCCATTTCCACCGCCGCCCTCCACCACGTGCTCTCCCTCCCATCCTCCCAACTCCTCCACTTCGAAACCCTACAAAATTAAAAATAAACAAATAAAAATAAAGTTAAACAAATATAATATTTAAACTTTATTATATTCCAACTTTACAACATTTCAAATAATAATAATAATTATATTATTATTATTGCTACCACTTGATTTTAATCAAGCACACACAAAAAATCCCATGAATATTACTCACCCCTTACAAGCCAAAATAGCATCGAAGTACACACCTCTGCATACAAGGTCCAAGACCATGGCGGATTTAAAAGACAAGCTTGAGAAATTGGGAAAGGACATCAAGGCCCTTGTTGCCAACCAAGAAAAATTCATAGAAGAAATGAAAAATAACAAGGCACTTAAGAAAGGAATTAAAGAAGATGTTGTTCTAGTACTAGAAAGAAAACTTGATGACAAAGTAGACATCGTGCACAAGAAACAAAAAGAGTTAGATAACAAGATGTGTGCGATGACACAGAACATAAGCACCATGGCCCATAACTTGAGCATCATGACACAGAACCAGAATACCATAATGGAAATGTTACAAAAACTAAGGTCTAATACAAACCATATCAATAACTTAGATATGTTGGACCACTATGTCAACAAAAATGAGAGTAACAAAATTGATCAAGACAATAAACAAGACAAGGAGACTAAATATCGTAAGGATGACCAAAATACCAATAATATTTTTTATAAAGATGAGCTGAACCAAGAACATAATGAGAGGCAAGCCAGTATCATTGACAATAAGGACGATCCATACAATGACAAAATATGGATCCTACAATATGGAAAGGAATGCAAGTCAAAGAAATCAGATATAATAGATTCATCTTCTACCTTAACTCTTCTACCACCTTGGAGAAACCTAAATGTAACACTATCAGGTGACATTGAGTTTGAGAAGCCTCATGAAACGCCATTTCTCGAGATAACTCGTAAGGATAATAAAAGGAAAACATTACGTGATGACATCCTAAATATCGTAGGACAAGTGACTTCTAAAACAAGGATTGATATGGTTAGTCACAAAAATACTCCTTGTATTCATGTACAAGGAAAATGGGATAACAATAATAAACATAAAGGAGTACAAATTCAAGTTACAAATGAAAGGAAGATGACAAACTATTGCACAAATACCAAACATATAACTAATACCAGTTCTAAAAAAGACATAAAGGAAGTAATGACATTGTTTCAACACAAAATGAGAATGAAAAGATGACAACAATAATCTAAGCTTTGAGGACAAAGCTTTCCTAAGGGGAAGAAAATGCTGTGAATATTTAATTAATATTATTATTTATAAATTAATAGATTATTAGGTTACTAAGTGAAAGGGCGTAACCCTTCACTATGCTTCCTCAAGCCCTATAAAAGGCGATCTTATTGTAATTTATCAACATCATCTAATATATTATCATTTTATCATTCAATATGAGAGTCAGATTCGACTATTAACATCCAACTGGATACGGTTGTTGCATTGATTAAATACGAAGTGGGCTGCTGTAGCACCATCAAATTTAATGGTAGGCATGGCCTCAGCCCATTTGGAAAAATAGTCGACGGCCACTATAATATGGTGATGCCCCCCAGCCAAAGCTGGTTTGCAATCCATGAAATCCACCCCCCACTTGGTGAAGGGACCGATGGTGACGACCGGATGAAGGGGCGTTGGATGCGAGTGTATGTTCCGAGAAAACACCTGTAAAGGGTGACATCTCTTCACAGCATTAACACAATCCTTAAAGATGGAAGGCCAGAAATAACCAGCTCGCATAATACAATGGGATGTAGAAAGCCTGGATAAGTGACCGCCACTTTCCCTAGCATGGCACTCATTAAGCACCCGCTCCACTTCTTCGTGAGTTAAGCAACGACAGAGGATAGAATCCTTTCCTCGGCGATACAAAGTGTCACGGACGATAGTATAATATTTAGCATGATGTTTCACATGCCGTCGCTCATCTTGTGAATAGTGCGGAGGAAACTTCAAAGTTTGGAGATATATAATGACATCCCCATACCAAAGGTCCTCTGACGAGATAAGAAATAAGTGCTCATCCACAAAGGAATCTTCATGAATGGCATCCTCATCAAGTCTCAAAAGGTCCAACATAAGCTCAGCAAATACCAACGATTTCACCGATTTTGCCGAAGCAAAATCGAAATCAAATTCCTAAAGGATAACAATCCATTTATTATACTTCCCCCCGATAAGGAGTCATGATAGCACGAACTGAAACGGATTGATATGCGCGACAAATATGGTGGTTCTAAGCAAAATGTAATGTCGTAACCGCTGAATTGAATGAACAGTCGCAAGCGCCAGCTTTTCCACGTGAGTATATCTTAGCTCAGCGTCTACCAGATTTCAACTAAGGTAATAGATGACATGCTCGACAAGCGCATCATCCACCTAAACCAAGACCATGCCAATCGTCTCTTGAGATGCGGCCACATAAAGGATAAAATCTCGTGTGAAGTCTGGTGGACTAAGCACAGGGTCCGATACCAAAGCTTTCTTAAGGGCGTCAAAAGACTGTTGGGCTCGCTCATCCCAGATAAAAGGTGTGTCCTTCTTTAATAAACGCACGAAACCTTTGGTAAGATTAGCATAATTGACTATGAAACGGTGTAGAAAAGTGGCTCTCCCTTGGAGTCTTTGAAGTTGTAGCAAATTACGCGGAGGAGGCAACTGAAGTATTGCCTCAAATTTTAGAGGATCGACTCTAATACCCTCTTTCGAAACTATGAAGCCCAGAAGGCGACCCATCCTGACAACAAAGATGCATTTGTTATGATTCAGTCGAATCTTGTATCATATACATCATTCGAGAATCATGTGGAGGTGCTTGGGGTGGTCCATTCTCTTGCGAGAATGGCCGGTAAGATCATCCAAGAAAACCTCCATAATCTTTTTAAGATCGTGAAAGGCATAGGTCATGGCACGCTGAAAAGTAGCTCCGGCGTTTTTAAGGCCAAAGGGAATTTTCCAATATGCAAATGTTCCCCAAGGACAAATAAAATTTTTCTTATGTTGATCCTCGGGTTTGATTTGAATTTGGTTATATCCGGAAAATCCGTCCATGAAGCAAAAAATCTCGCTCCCGGTGCAAGCATTCAAGATTTGATCTATGAATCGTGTGGGGAAGTTGTCTTTCAAACATGCACGGTTCAAATCTCTAAATTCGGTGCATACACAGAGCATTCCTTGCTTCTTATCCACAGGAATGGGATTTGACACCCATTCGGTAAGGGGAACGGGGTAGATGAAACCAGCTTTGAGCAGTTTCTCCACCTATGCCTTGATAACGGCTGCTTTTCTAGGTTTCACAGCACGTAAGCGTTCTCGAACCGATTTAGCGTTGGGATACGTTCTAATCTCATGTTCAACAATGCGGGGGTCTATTCCTAGCATCTCCTCATATGAACATGCAAAAGATTCCTGGAGTTTTGTAAACAATTTGGTGTAAATAGCAATCTCCTCAGGAGTGCAATCGTCACCGATGTGAACATTCTGAACTATTCCGAGAGTACAAGAGATATTGATTGACATAGTTGGGGAAATGTTAGCCATATTCCCTTTCGCGAAAAACATCATGTGACTCCAAAAGAGCCACAGGGTGACCAACCATCTCTGCTAGAGTTGTCCTAAACTCTTCTTGTTCGACGAGCTTGAGTTTGGGAAGGAAATAAGAGCGATGGTGCATATCTTCCCAAGGTCTCTCACTACCACACATGGCCTCCATAATAGCTTCATCGGAAGGCAAAGTATCATTGAGGCAATCATGGGAACAAGACAAGTTGGCTGCCCAAACCGGTAGCATAACGGGATCTTCCTCGATTATCTGGGAAGAAGAGAGATCTAGTTCTACAGTGGCTTGTTGAATATGTTGGTAAGAAAGCTCAGCTACAGACAGTGGCATAAACATCCCAACATGCGAAATGTTTCCAGACGTGGAACTCGTGGACTGTAAAATCCATGGATCATCAAAATAGGAAGTCCGGAATGACATATTGCGCGAAGGAGGAGACGCATCGTCAGTAATGGTTCCAATAAAATTCACAGGTGCGGCAAAATCATAAGTTCCCATCAATGAGGGGTACATTCCAACACCCATGTTCCTAGTTTCCAGCTGAGAATGAGTAACCTGCGGGACTATAGATCCTGTGGATGCTGTGGAAGAGGAGTTAACGTAATCCAGCAGATTGATGATCACGATCTTGCCTTCGTGAGGAAAGTAGATAACTCTGAATATAGTGGACGCGACAGCTTTCATGGCATATATCCAATTCTGACCCAGTAAAGGGTTGTAGTCGATGGGCGCATCAACCACCTCGACTTCAATAGGCACAGACTTATCTCCCAAGGAGACAACAAGGGAAGGGATAATTCTGTGCAGCTTAAATGAACGATCGTCGAATGCAGTGAGCGTGGTTCTAGACGCGAGTAGGGGAGGAGAGCCAAGAGCATTCCAACAAGATAACAACATTACTGACGCATAAACACCTTCATCAACCATAATACGTTTGAAAAAACTCTGAAGGAACACCACCTGGATTTGAAAAGCCACGTGGTAGGGTAAGCAAGGTTGAACATCAATATTATCAAACTTGATAACAGTGAGACTTCCCCCATCCTGAACTCCTAACGCACTCAAAAGAGCATGATTTTGAGAAGGATAGGCTTGCAAAACTTCAAGAGCCGACATGGCACACGGAGTTTGGCCCAAATCTTCTACGATGGAGTAGTTATGGGTGGCTCGAGCATTAGGATTATGTGTAGAGCGCTTAAGAACACCTTTTGGTATCCGCGGCATAATAGAGGACTTCTCAATATGCAAGGAATTGTCAAGAGGAGGGGGAGGCTCACTCCCCAAATTGGGTTGTGGCGCATCATAATCGCGCTGACCAGTGGCAACACTAAACTCTGACGAAACCATGTTCACACATCCATAACCACTAGTATTGGAAGAAGACATTGTCATCTCAGTAGGTCCATAACCGGTGGTGGGAACATGCGAAGCCATGTTTTGGTGATGAGGTAGGGGATCCTTCAACACAGCTGGGCTCTGTGCCAAGTGCTTCGATGCTTCTTCAATACGAGGACATACATGAGTAAGGTGGTCTTCCCCACAAAGCCTGTAAGGAAACTTCACCTTACGCCTAGGTTTACGGTCCTCACCAGCATTTCTGCCTTCCCAAGGATGGTTGGCAATATACTTACGGGGGGTATTGTGATTGCTATTGTTATTCCCATTGTTTCCACCCTTGCGATTATTTATCCCCTTTTTCTTACCACCAGGTTGCTGGTTACCTGACTGGTTCATCGTTTGCACACTATGTACATTGGACGATGGGGTGGAAGTGGACAAGGTGTGAACCTTTCCGGGAGTAGACTAGTTTAGCGACAAATTCTGCATTTGATTAGCTACCAAATCTATGGGGCGAGCTTGCAGATCCAATGATGCCATCGCCATGCAGTCCAGGAACTGACGTGCGCTCATGACGTGTACGCAGTGCGTCAGGGATGAAGTATAATAAGTCTAACTGCTGGACTTTCAAGATAGCTTGTTCCTCATTCACAATGTCGGACATCGAAACATCCTTAGCAATTTATGGGAGTAGAGACTTGAGGAACCATTCCAATAGGAACTATGGAGGAATGTTGGCTTTCACTATCCTCTTCTGCCGACGCCACTCTTTAACGTGGTCAGAAATATGTGTGGCCTTATTCTGACGGAAGGTAGATAAAATTTTAGTGCCAGTATCATAACGAACCGAAAACTAGAAATGATCTAAGAAAACCAAAGCGATCTCATTAAAACCCCTATAGGTGTTTCCAGGAAACTCTACGTACCACTTCATGGCTACCCCCGTGAGGGTTCGTTGAAATAGTCACAATCTAATGGAATCATGATTCAATGAGTTGGAGGAGCAACAAAGGTGAAATGTCGTGACATGATCTCCCGAGTCCTCACCACCTTTCCCCTCAAACTTAGGAATTTTTGAAGGGAGCTTGATAGGGACCGGAGGCCAAGTAGGGTCGTGACACACTAGATCATTTGTGAGCTTTGATAGATCCAGAAGATTCAAGCGTACAAGGAATGGGAGCTGAGGCTGGAAAGCTTGATTATAAGCCCCCATAAAAGGTTGGTTAAACAGAACCGTATTATAAGATGGACCAAAAGCTTGACCATGAGGATTAAACTCCTGATAATAGGGACCTGACGGACCATAAGCTTTCCCATGGCCATAGGATTGATAACCTCCTCCTGCCTGACCCATTTGACAGTAAGCAGGTATGTGCGTGTTTTGGGCACCGTATTGGGGTGGCGGGTTATACTGGTGGCCAACACTGACTTTGTTGTAGTAAGGGTTTCCACCATGAGTATAGGGCATGTATGTACTATTCATAGCGGGAACCGTGTTGTAATGACCATAATGGTATGGTATGTTCCCACCCCCAGCATTAGGATTAGCTTGAGCAGTCGCGTGGTGACCAGAAGCATGAGAAGTATTCCCAACTCCAATATTGGTGTGACTAGTAGTGGGGATGGTGGCATGATGTCCATGTGGATAGGAGATATTCCCACCCCCTACATTACTAGTGACGACAGCAGACACAAAAGTATGCTGTATGTGTCCACCCCCGTGGTTGGGAGGAGCATTAACATCCATAAAGGTAGTCTTAGGTTGACAAGTAGCGGCACGTGTATTAGATGGTGGATGGTGAGTTGTGTTTCGAACAACATTCCTATTAGGTTGGGAAATCCTAGGATGTGGTCATCTTCCAACATTAACATTGTTAGGAGGAACATGACCAGTCCCCATACTATGTGTGTGGGTGGACAACGTAGTGCCCCCATCGAGGGTAGTGCATCTAGTGGGTATAGTATGGCTAAAACCATGACTAGTGCTAGTGTGAATACCAAACATAGTGGAAGCTTCAACTGTACTATGACTACGCATACCAAAAGAGAGTGTTGTCGGGTTGATCATAGGGCCAGTGTCATCATGTAACTCTGGCATCCTGTGTCTATAACTGCGTGGAAACAAAGGAATGAACGTTTCATCCTGTTCTTCGTCCTCGATTAAGGTTGGCATTCCGTAAAGATAATTATCTGGAGTCGAAGGATCGAACAGATCTTGTTCAAGTGGATTAGGCCAAATAGAACTAGGTTGAGTCTCATGTGGATCACCTCCCCACTCTTCACGAGGAGTATGGGGATCGGAAGTGTGGTCAACTCTACCCTATGGAGTAGAAGGTTTTTCTTTAGTATCGGAATGTGTAGTAGTCATGACGTCTTGGACGTAAGTATCGTAAGAATCTGAATACTTAGAGGGAGCCCTCTGACATCCTCTAGCAATACAGCATGAAACCTCAGCTGGCTTTAAACCAGCCAACCGATGGGACCGACGGAGAGTAGGGCTCCGCCCCACAATATCTCCAGAGAGAATATATAATCAACATGTCCCCTAAAGGCCAACTATCGATCAAAAAATAGTAAATCAAAAGAACACACCTAGAGAAACTACAGCCAAGAGCAAACAAACAGAGTGGACAAATGAGCTCTCGACACTAGAGCCGGTATGTCTCGCCTAGGAGAGGCTTGAGACTCCCAAACTATAGCCAGAGGTAACAGAATCAGTTATAGAGACACCCAGGCTTCACTGCGTGTACAGGGTCAAGTCCACTGCACAAACATAACTATGTTATCCAATCCCTATCTGACTCAGGACACAAACAGTATAACCACTGAAAGTACCCTATGCAATACCTAGGTAAGGAAAATATGGTCACCGCAATATAACCAATGCTCAGGGGGACATTCGTAGGTGGGATCCGCCGTATGGGTAGGGTAGCTAATCCCAAAGCACAAGAGGACGAACCTCTGGTACCCCCATATACAAACAAATCCTGGAAATATCTCCCATGTTTAGCCGATATCAAAGGGATATCCCTTCAACCAACCTCCCGTGACCTTGTGCTTGACTCTTGAGTAGAGCTTCCTGAGAACACCGATCTATACCATGGATTCCTCCACTCCCTGGTAAGGCACCTAATGTTTCATTTAGTATTCTTGGATTGTTAACTCACAATGATCTATTCTAAGACTCTAAACCTATGCTAGTTGGTGTACCCTATAAATAAAATCAGTCTAATCAATTTTAAGATTAAGCATTAATTTTAATGGCTCTGATTACTCAAGGGATATGATCGTGAAACTAGTGATGTGTAAGACTCAATGGTATGCAAAATCATCAAATCCTAGACTCATCTATCCAATGAAAACAATGCCCCTAATATGCACAATCAAACCAACGATTTCGAAATAAATATGCAATCCTTTTATATTTCTTTCAATGCACAATCAAAATCTAAATTAAGGCAAAAAGCACTCAATGCAAGATGCAATACTTAAAAGCAATTTTTTTTTGTATTTTCTCTTTATAAACGAAAGGAAAATGCAAAAACTATGTATATATATATTTTTGTATTTTTCAATATATGGAAATGAAAAATGTAAGAAAAATCCCACTATCTAGTCACTGATATGCCAAGGAGATCACTAAGGCAACTAGGAAGATACCAAACAGTAAGACTCGGCCAAAGAAATGAGGTCAAAAGGAAAAACCAACAAGGCTAAATCCAAAGATGGGTAAAAAACCAACAAGGCTCAACTAAGAAAAACGAAGAGTTTTGGTCACAACCAAGGCATGGAATAGTCAAGAAACAGGCCAACAAAGACTCAGGATCAACCAAAACCAACCCAACAACAACCTAAGGTCCTAAACCAACAAAATTCGGAGTTGTACGCTACTGTTGAAGGAATACCTGCGGGTACCCGCGAGCAGTAGAGTAAATAGAGGTGGGTGTACGTGGGCGGAGCTAAGTTAGCCCGCGGGTTAGGAAAGGTGAAATGGAAAACAGAGAGTCCAATGGCTCAGAAAAAGCAAGTTTTCTATAGTGTATCTCAATGGAAAATAAGTGACACAGAGCTTCGACAACAACAACTCTAATTATGGACTAATGCTCCAAAAAAAAAATCCCAAAGATGGATGTTTTCCCCAGGGGAGTTGCCATTTCTGTGTTGGAGAAAACTCACTATGGCTTGGGGTGTACCACAATAGACAGATGACTACTAGAAATCAACTCAATTCTTAGAACTATGCTATATAAATGAAAATGCTAAGATAATGAAAAAGGTAACCAACCTCGATCCAAATGTTTGATGTAGATCCCCGTTGGAGCTTTTCAATCCATGCACTTGAATCTGCAAATTAGTCTTGACATCCAATATACAACAAGTACATATAATATATAAATGACATTAACATCATCAATAGCAATGGCCCATGATATAACAAGTAAATGCAACCCAACGTAAGATAAACAACATTTACAACACTAATGCACGAGAATATGAGTATTTCTATTAATAAACAAGAAGAAGTACAAAGTGATACGACCTCTTGTTGGCAACCAATCTGAACCAAGATCTAGATCAATCCACTTGTGCCTCCACCACTTCAATCCTCCATGAATGGAAAACTCAAACTAGATAGGAGTTTGGAAGGTGAACATAAAGGGTTCACAACTACAAGGATCAATGAGTGTAGACTCAAGATAGGGAAAAAATCCACTAGATTTCTCTTACTCTTCTTTCTCCTCCCGTCCATAAGCCATATGTGCTCAATATATAGTCCTCTCAAAGGTAAGTGAAAGGACACATCGAGACATTACTTGGGAAGATGGAGAGCCAAAGGTCACCCAATGACCACTTTTTTGGAGTAAAAAGTAATAAACTAGTGATTTTTACCATTTTACTTGATACCCGCGGGCTATAGTGATGCAACTCGTGGGTACGCATGCTATAGTGATACAAAATGCAGGTCAAAGGAAAAATGAGGAAAAATATGTCTGAAGGATATAAAGTGGATCTGAGTCAATTAAATGGATCCTACAGGCCAAAGAATGCTGATGCTCATAAGGTGGAAGATTACGGTGTAACGTAACAATCCCTCATAGATATTGTGCAGAGGTAATTACTCACGAGGGTATCAACTTCAATGGATACGAGGCTAATGGTAAACACAAATAGATGGACCTTATTATAATCCTTCCAGTGATTCAAATGAGTTAGTTTATTACGAATTACATAAAGTGGACTATCATGTGTTGTGTCAAATGATGATACGGAATGGCTTAAATTAATGAATGGACGTTGATTAATCAGATTTAGATCAAGTTAAAGGGACGCGGATGGAAATGATAACCTTTATAGGAAATGGTATGGATAATTATAAAGATACCAAGATACAAGAATGAAAATGATGAAAAATAGAAGGCTGGGTGAAATCATATTATGATGTGGCTAGATTAGATAGGGTAAGACCATAATTAGCATGTAAGTAAGCTATGTCAATTTCCTTATGATTGATTATATATGTATTTGAGACATTACTTAATGAGCTTTGAGCCTCATGTTTGATTGCATATATTTTGGCCAAATTTTTACTTAGTCTACTTGTGATAAGGGGTTGCAGGCTTCATGTGTTACTTGAATAAGTTGTTGAAATGAATCTCTTTTTTTGATTGGTTGAACACATTACCAACGAAATATTACATTGGTGATGAAATCAAATGAAAGGTTATGTTGTCAAAATTTACACGTTGAAAAGAAAAAATATGCCTTGATTTTGCGATGTTTCATATAAGCTTATTTTCTTTCTTTAATAATCTTGGATAATAGAAAATGTCTTGATCAAACAATTATCAAGCATGTTTCATTTATAAAAGTCTATAAAAATAATATATAATTTTCATATTTACTTTGTTTTATATTTCAATTTAGCTTAACCATGTTCTCAAGCAAGAAAACCATTACACGACAAACATCAAGAATTCCATACCAAGGGATATATTATGTTAAGTTGGAGACTAAGAAGTAAATCCTTTATCTTATTTTTATTTGGTTGAAAATATATCACGGAGAGGAAATTGGTTTCAATTAGTGAGTTATTAAATTGATTGAGAGAGGATTTTGGTTTAAAGGCTAAATATCTTGAAGGGATATTGAGCATGGCTTCAAATATTCATTTTAATCTTATTCTTTTGCATTCATTTAGTAAGCATGCATGGTATATTTTTTAAGTGCTTAAAGGAATATCGGTGAAGTGTTGTATCCTACTAAGAAGCTATTTTCTTAACAAATTGATTTTTAGGATTTATCATTTTACTTATAATAAGAAGGAATAAAAGTTCCATAACTTGAGTTGAACTTGATGTACCATGGATACTTATAGGTATGCATGACTTATATTGCGGGATTAGGCTCTTCAAAATTTGTTACTTGCGGGTTTTCCAATTTCCATCAAAGTGCTCAGAAGTATGACAACCTTCAAAATTAGATCTAGAACTACATTATGTTATCAAGAGCTCTTCTATGTGAACATGAAATCTTCTTCTGGAACAAGAACTATTCGCAACATTAACGAACATTAAAAAACTTATTTAAACCTTCTTAAAATATTGAAATCAAAGGAAATATAAAAATTAACCAGTATTTACCTTGTCATGCTTAGGACTGCAGGTTTGATATGTGTATTTGGTGATATGATAAAGTTTGGAAGGAAATATAGGCTTTCATGGAGCAAAAATATAGGTGAGATCCTGTCAAAATTATGTCAAAATAAGGGCTCATCAATATTAATCCAACGTATATTGGAATATATTATTCCATTTGATCCATTAAAATATACTGCAATCAACATATCACATAGCATTGCCACAATACTTGTTGTTAAGAGAACAACGTGGGAATGAAATATTTTAATTTAATAATATAAGAATGCAATAGTTTAATTTACGTTTCATTAAATATTTCACTTATAAACACATTAAACGTTGATTTGGGGCTAAGGAATCCCACATTGTTAAATAAATTTGTCATTTTTGTATACTAGGAAATAAATATATGTTTAATGATGTCAAAGTAATTCTATTCATTAGAATTTGTTGAGTTTCAGTGTGGTTAAGTGATTACATCATGTATTATAATGTATCCACCAACAAAAAGAAACAAAAAAGAAAATTCCCTAATGTAACTTATATATCTTTTAATTGACATTGATCACGATAGACTAGATAAAAAAAAATGGAAGGGTTAAAGGGTTAATTTTGACAATTGCAATGAGAGAGTGTGCTTAGGCTAGTAGGGATAGTCGTCTTCCTCATCACATTCTACAAATAATCTAGAAATTTCCCCTCGTATTGAAACAAATGATTTACATATAAGTGGTCCCTTCAAATATCAATCAATCACTACACATATGGGTGTTAATGATAACGTATGATTATGTTGATGAAGAAAAATATGCCCATGAATAATGAATATCTCACCCAAACTATCATGCTACGTCAACATTAATTGGCCATATCATTTTATGTCATTAGTACCTTCTCCCCAAATGATCAAACTACCCTCCTCGTTAGTGCAGGAACCATTCATAAAAAACAATACTTATTGCTTTTATTCAATAAATGCTAAGCAAACAAAAAAATTAAAGATTACCCCTTAGAAATTTCAAGGGGGTCAGTTAGTTTCAAACTTATGATTTCACATTACATTCCGATACCCAAAGAAATTTAAAAATAAAACCTTTTAGTATCTCCACATTATAACGTCATACTTTTGCACCTTCAAAGGCAATAACTAATATTTTTTTTTTCTTCTTATGCTTTAAATATATAGAGTTTTAGAGGATACTCAAATAGATGGAAGGTATTTTTTGCTTAGGTAATTATCTATTTATTTTGACTAAATTTGCATGATGTTCTATTTTATGAAAGTGATATAAATTAACTATTATTGATTTCAGTTTACTTAGTCACATTAACCAATAAGTTTGTCTTAGATGGTATCTATGTTTTGCTTGTTTCTCTATCTTTTAGCTTATAGAAGCAGCTATATTTAGCAAATTAGTCAAGGACATTGCCACTTTGTGGCTCTTGTTTATATACATATTTGGAGATTATGTTGAGAACCTCTTCACATGGGAATGCAATAAGTCCACAAAGGTTTAAGCTGTCAAAATTCTTTTTTTAGAAAGATGAAAAAAAATCATGCCATTCCATCTTCCACACATTTTAAATGTCACAAATGTCCAACTTAACAATGCATCCACAAATATTTTTCTATCATCTGTAAAAGACACCAGGCCTTGTAAGATGTACTCGCGTGCTTCCTACTCTAGAACATTAATAGCGGTCTCAATTCATTCAAAAAGACTTTCTTTGTGATAATATGATATTAATTCCTCAATCAATATATTATTCTTGGCATGAACCTCCTAGACTAGGTGAACGTCACTATGTAAATAGATTCCTCATTTAATAGCTTATTCTTAGCACCCTACTAGACTAGGAGACCGTCACCATCTAAAGAGAGTCCTCAATTAATAGCTTCTTCTTGGAACCCTCATAGACTGGGCCCCACATAGTAAACATATTCCATGTGAGAAATATATCATGGCAATTTTGATGTTTAGAATACCATGGATGTCTCTTCAAACATAAGCCATGGTACATGGACAAAATTTCGGGTCTTAAATCATAGCACTAGTTTGCAAGGTTGAAGGGCCATGCATAAGGCCCAAAATCACAACTAATCCTTTCATACATAATGTTTCTCATGTAAGGGAGATATTTTTAAAGATATAACAATCCCCATATAATGGTGAATTCATAGGCTATGGTATAAGGAAAATAGCTCATGTCTTAGTCCATATGGGTTCACTATGAAATTGATGGGGACATATGGAACCCAAGGGAAACCCAAAATCCCTCCTTTTTTGGGGGGGTTGGGGGTTTAAAAAATTCCTTGAAAAGTAATTTTAGGGGGGGGGTCTTTCAAGCCCCCACCCAAAAAAAAATCATGGCAATTGGAATTTTGAGTGCAGCTTTATAACCACTGCCCCCAAACGTCCAAATTGTCATGAATTTTAAGGGTTTTTTTTTAACAACCACCTTTAAAAGGACATTTTTTGGGGGTGGGATGGATTTCAACCCCCCCAAAACATCATGACAATTTGGACTTTTGAGGGTGGATTTATAACCACCACCCCAAACTTCCCAATTGTCAAGTGATTATACAGTATTATATAATATAATATGTGCCTTTAAAAATGTACACCATATGCATACCTTATGATGATTTGTTTGCAGCCCCTGCACATAGCTTCAGCACTAGTTCAATGCTAAACTAGCTCATCACACCAAGACCCCAGCAAAAACTATTATGTCAAGCCTAAACCTGCCCAAAAAAAAGTATTGATAAATGGAGTTTTGAGGGCAGCTTTATAACCACCGCCCCCAAATGTCCAAATTATCATGACTTTTTAGTGTTTTTGTTTTCACAACCACCTTAAAAAGGACCTTTAGGGGGGATCTTTCATGCCTCCCCCCCCAAAATTCATGAAAATTGGACTTTTGAGGGTGGCTTTGTCACAACCGCCTACACAAGTCCAAATTCTCATTACTTTTGGGCGTAGCCTTAAAACAACTGCCTCTAAATTCCAAATTAACATGACATTTTGGGGAGGCTTTCATTCAACCGCCCCAAAACGTCCAAATCTAGAGAATTTTTCGGGGGGGGGGGGGGGGGGGGGTGTTCTAACAACTTCCTTGAAAAGGACCTTTAGGGGGGATTTCCAACCCCCCTTTCCCCCCCAAAGTCTTGAGAATTAGACTTTTGGGGGCGGTGTTTTAAAAATCGCCTGAAAAGTCCAATTCTCAAGACTTTGGGGGGGACGGTTTGTTAGGACCGCCCCCAAAGACCTAAAAATACTTTGGCGGGGGGGGGGGATAGCAAAATTTCCGCAAGATAAACTGCCCCCAAAAGGTTAATTTGTTGTAGTGATTCGTAAGATATAATTCTTCACAACATATTTCCTCGAGCAACTACTTTGCATTGGCTTCCTTGTTTTTCCTTGACCCAATTTATTGTGTAGATTTTGTAGTGGAGAATTGATTAGGGTTTTTGGTAGAAAGAACGGTTCTATATTCCAATGTGGGGCAACTTCATGTTGATATTTTAGCATTGTTGGAAAAAATTTCTTTTATGTTCGCTAGTCAAATAAATATTGTTAGAAGCAAATTGTTCTATTTTGTCTCCATTTCTTGCTATATTGTATTGTTAGGGAAGATTACATAAAAAAACAACCTTTCCTTGTTACAAATGAATTCTTTACCTTTCCTATTTATGGTTCATATATGGGAATATTCTGATTGTCTATGGAGATATATATAGAAAAGTTTTTCAACAATGTTTTATGTTCCTAGTTTTAGTGTTTACTAGGTTTAGATTCACTAGGTTTGGTGCTCCCATGCTATGGCTATAATGAAAACTTAATTTGTATAGCATCTAATTATCCCATGGGTATGCGTTGGTAACCGTATATAATGTTAAGGCCATATTAATGAATGGTTATTATATACTTAAGGTGCATGGTAGAAAGTATCATGTGGGTACGGTTTAAATTTATGAGATATATGGATCATTTAGGTAAAACACATGAACCAATTACTTCGTCCATAGGAGAAATAGGGTAAATGTGGGAAACACAATTATGGATAACATTTATTCTATTTAGCCTGTTTGGTTTATTTTCTTTTCTAGATAATCATCTGGCTTTGTTGTAATTCTAGTACATATTTGGTAAGTTTTTCTAGATTGGGCATCTCCTGCAGCTTATTTCCTACTACTGGATGCAATAAAGGAAATGTCAAGCATGTATTGTAGTTGTGAATATTATTTGTTCATACCAATTTAAGGTTAAATAAATAATAACATACATAGATAATGATGTGTTAACAATGTGATTTGCTTATATATCATGACTGAAATGACATGCTAATTATATCATAGATAACAGTTACTTAAAAAAATACCCCCTATAAAATGTTTGATTGCATTAACAATAAGGTGTCAACATAGTCACCATTCAAACCCATAGGTGAGAGCATCTAAACGTATGCAATTATAACATCTAGAGAGGGAAGTCATGCATGTTTCCAAGCACCCTGAAACTAGAGTCTTCATCTGAATACTAGTGTAGTGTTAGTTTTGATATTCAGAGGATTTTTTTTGTTCTTCATAGGCGCAATAGGGTAGCACTCATTTTGATCTTGTCAACAATTTTGGGAAAAGGTGCTCCAAATCCATTCATGCCATGGATTCATGCTTTGCAATTTGCAAATGCGTTTTTTGAAGTCACTTCAATGAGGTTTGAAGCTAACATAGACTTTGTTTCAAATTTTGATTTTTATTATTTGTCCTTGTACCCTTGGCTAATTAATTCACATCATTCCTTCAACTTGCACTGTGATTGTAGTAAATAATTGAATCTCTCATGATTTCATCTAATTGTGGCACAAATTCAAGAAAGAAATAAGGGTAATGTAGTTCAAGGTAATCCCTTGATAAAATTCACTTAGGAAATCTAACTGACATTGGGGAGGGCTTGGTTTTTTCTTACCTTGAAGAAATGTCCTAGTTGCACTGATTTTGCATTTGATCGAATTTATTTTGTGCAAAAACTAGAATCACCTATGGCTTGGGATCTGAAGATGGTTTTTTCCCTATCACATCCCATTGCAAAGCATATTCCTCTCTGTGATTAACATTGAAATTGGTTTTAACGACCTCAGATATAAAACTCCTTTGAGTTAGGGTAATTCTTTTACATGGGGGGTTCACTAGCAAGGCAATATCATATCACATCCATTCATATTGGGGGTTTGAATACTCTTAAAAACCTCAAAAATATATTGCTCCATATTAAGGGGTAAAGGAGGGCTTTTAATTTGACATAGTAATATAAATATTGAGGGTTATTTTATTTGGGTGGGTTGAGGAATAACCTCCAAATCATGGGATATTGGATTCATACCTCTACATCATCGGCTCAATTCATACCCACCTAAAACGTATGGACCCTCCATTTTTACTTGATATTGTTTATGATCCTAAGTTTTGCATAAATTTTATAATAGTGTACCAATGATAATATCGATGGAATTATCTTTGGATTACTAAGCTTGAGAAATCCTCATTTAATAGCATATTTAGGCCTAGTTTGAGTTGATGTTATATTTTTTTTCATCTTTAATTTAAGGTATGTAGCTAATCGGGAGTTCTAAAGTTGAACAATTGTATTGTATTTTTTGTAGGCATTTGAGTAAAAGATCCAACTCTTCATTTTTTAGGTTTTGGTTTAGGTGGGAATTGAGATTCAATCAAACCTTGATTCACAACAACCAAGAAAAGTGATATCAATTTTTCTTGGCTCACTGGAACCAAGATGTTTGTTTTGATAGGAAGGTAGGGGAGTCCATCCACAGAAGGGTTTCAATTTTGCATTTTTATGGAGTTTGATTTATTAAGATTATAGAAAACATGAGCTCTCTATGGATATACAAGTATTTAACTGATTTAAAATTGGTATATTGGTAGTCTCTGGCAAGAAACATTTGCAATTCTCATCTTTTCTAAGCATTGCACTAACTAGTGGACGATTAGTCTTTTACATTCTTTGTTATGTTGATATCTTGACTGAGTTTCCTTTTACACATTTTTCCTTCCCCAGTACTATTTCGTTGGGTCTTCCACTATCCAACGCTAAAAATTGATCAATCGCCCCTGCAATCCTAGTGGGATCATTATTAGCTTTATACTATTATTTTATTTATCATCTTGTTTGTTTATACTAAGATGTCTTAGGGATCCTATTTGTTACAACTTGATAATATGATATAAAGGGGGTATTAAAAATGGGTTGATAAAAATGGATACCTACAATATTTGGTGAAACTAGGGTTTTTCTTAATTATAAAGGAATATTGGCAGGGGGGTTCAACAATACAATTTTAGGAGGCATTTTCCAATATTTAGTGAAATTAGGGAGATTCTTTAATATCATGTGAACGATCGTGCTATGTAACAAGTTCACTAAATGAAACCCCCGTGTTATTTTATAGGTTCCAATAGTGAAGAAATCATAGGCTGCCTACCAATTGTTCGTGCAAAATAAAATAAATACATTATCATTCTTTTCTAGTGATTGTAGTTGTGGAAATCAAATCAATGAATAAATGGTTTCTCAATAATCTTCTCATGTGTTGATTATTTCCAATAGTCATAGATATGAACTTTCCTTTCTATGTGCATGGTCTAACTATTGTGTAGTTCTTAATGTCACATGGATTTATGTGGGAAGAATGTTACTTAATTTAGCTTTCCTTCGTGTTGATGTCCTGAAGCAAGACTGCATTGCAAGGGTGTTATCAAATCCTTCCTCAAATAGAAGGCCTGGTGATGCTGATGGTCCATATAGGAGTTGAATTGATGGTGTGTAGGGACAATATGTCCCCATTTTGTAGAAATTCATTGTAATATTTGTATCTGTATATTCTCATGTTGTGATCGTGTCCGTATCATAATAATACTATTCCAGTGAATAGTCAACCAATAGAAAATAAATCCATTTGGAAAGAATAAATAATATTGCATATATATCTATGAGAGATGATTACATTACAATTTGATGGACCATTTAAATATTTTCTTATGTGCGTTTTCAATGGAAATGTATGTTTATATCTATTTGATTAATTACATATCAATTTTATTTAATTACTTTTCTTTTATTATTTAATTATTTGTTTATTGATATGCTTATATATTATTTAATTGTTACATGGACTTCCACTTCATAATCCCTTGTCCTCAAAGCATTGGTGATGAAGGTCACATCCTTCTTTGTATATACCTAATAAAATTCGTTAATAATTTTAATATAGTAAGTAAAACCATGTCCAATTTCATAAAACCATGTGCGGTTTCATGAATGCTATTCTCTAGTTCTATTCTTCTTATTTGCAACGTAAATAATTATATAATATATATTTTTGATTAACTTGATTTGGAATCTTCTTTGGCCAAAATCCTACTTTTGGACAAGGTCCTAGATTTTTGAGAAACCCAACAAATGATGGCCAAAATCAAATGTGGATCAAAGATTCTTAATCAGAGAAGCTGTGAGAATAGTTTGTGGCCAAAGGCCAGAATCAATCCCAAGAATGGGCTCTGAAACCAATGTAATATATGTATTTAGATATTCTCATGTTGTGATCATGTCCGAATCACAATAATACTATTCAAGTGAAAAGTCAACCAATAGAAAATAACTCCATTTGGAAAGAATATATAATATTGAATATATATTGATGACAGATTATTACATTACGATTTGATGGACCATTTAAATGTGGCCTTATGTGCATTTTCAATGCAAAGGTACATCTCTATCCATTTGATTAATTACATATCAATTTTATTTAATATTTGTTTAATTACTTTTATTTTATTATTGATATTTTTATATATTACTTTGTTTGTTACATTTAATCGTCCTAGTCAAAAAACACACTCAACAACTTTGCAGTCTTTGTTGCTTCTCTAAATCAAATGCAATAAAATCAACATCATCAGTCATGCTCACCAAGCTCATTCCTTGTAGCTGCCAAATTGTTTCTAACTCCAGTTTTAGTCTCGTTGTGAACAATGCAAACTATGAAAATATATTTGTCATTTCCTTCTTCAATAGTAATTGTAGTTATATCCCAAAGAGTTTGCTCGATCTCTTATCATTGATATTCTTTGGTATTTGATTACTTTCATGTGAGCAAGTGCTTGTTGCACATCTTCCATACAATACAATGTATTGATTTTTTCTTGTTTAAAGTTCAAAAACAAGATGCTACAATTAACAAAGTGTTCTTCATTTATTTTGAACAATTTCTTTTAGGATAATTCTTTCTTTTTCTCTTGTTCAATTATTTTCCATTTTTTGTTGAATCATAGGTTTTTTTATGGAATAGACTTTATTGTCTTTAATTTCCACATTTTTTTTTATCTTTACATACCTTGTTTGTTTCCTTTCCTTGGAATTTTATTTGTATTCTTGTCTTAATTATTTAAATATTAACCTATGTAATTCCCTGAATAAATGTGAATTGTATTTTTTTTCAAATGAAAGGAGAGTAGATGTCAAATTATATAACATCTTGATTGGCATAACATATTTTACTCAATAAAATCAAAGGCCACTTAAATGGAATGCACAATTCCAAATTTCCATTGTGTATTGACCTATATTTGTAGGCTATACTTCGTTATTAAGTTGATTTTGATAAATAGACAGAAATGGTTTCATTGTATTCTATAGAGGGATAAGTTGCTTGTGTCCATAATAGTGCGCACACAACAAGTCACATTATATCTTTCTCGAGGGGTTATTTCTTTATTTTGTTTTTGTATGTTGAAGAAATGTTTCACTTGGTATTGTTTCATCATTAGCAATTGACAATGAAGGCTAGACATAAAGGGATGCCTCTATTTTTAAATGTACCTACTTTTATTCAATCATGGTTTATCTCATTGTTTATATAAGAAATTGTTTTTCTTTTGACCGTCGTATATTAAATTGATTATAAGGACTTTTGCTGATTATAAAGACTTTTGCTACTTATTTTGTAGGTATCAAGTGCGGTGCAGTTGTCACAATATAAGTGAAAGTGTGTTTGAGAGTTCTTGAATTCATGGTAAAGTCACTACCTTGAATATTAAGTTGCATAATGTTTTTCAAATTCTAGATCCACATTTATTTTCTTTCCTATGAAAATGGACTTCGGCTTTATGGTAAATATCCATAAAATGTCCTAATGCATCCTTATTGCCACAGTAATTTATTTTACTAATTTGTTATTTTTAGGTGACTATTATACTAATTGGCTAGGAATTAGGATTTATGGTTCTCATAATAGCCTTAATTTCTTCTTAGAGAGCTTTGTTGGATCCTCATTTATACCATTTGTTTCTCCTTTGCAAAATCGTACTAACCCGTTGTTTATAGTTATTCACTAGTTTTTCACCTTCTTTCCCAAAAAAGGAGTGACTAAACTAAAGCAATTTAACTATCATTTCTTAAAGAATGTTTCATTTCAATGCTTTTCAAATTCATTTTCAACTTTAGCCTTTGCATTGGAATTTTTCACATTCTCTTAGAATTTTGATTTTAGTAAAATCATGAATCTAGGTGTTTATTTGGAGAGAGAAATTCTAATAAAAATATGTGATCAAACTCTAAATATCTATGAAAATATTCATAAAAAAATTATGGAAAATAAGAGATGCACTAGTCTCTATGTACTTTTTCATTGTAAAAAAATTATATCAAAACTGAATAGTTAACAATGAAAAATTACACTAAAAAAAATATTGTTTTCTCAAAAATAAAATAATAGACATGTTTGTATATCCAATGCAATACTTTGACCATTTTTCATCTTAAAAGTCCCTTCATTGATACTTATTTAAAATTTTCTATGCTTTTCTTTGACTGTTAAAATAGCCAGGATTATTGTTTTAGTAATCGTTTCCTCTAATTTTGATAGAATCAAAGAAATTGCTTTCATCTTCTACTATTTTTAGTACCTTTCCTATTGCAAGGCATGGTTTCTATTTTAGTATCCTCAATTTTAAATCAATATTTTCCTAGAATAGCTAATCCCTTTTTTGGACAACCTCTACCAAAAATTATTTTTCCCCTTAGCTTATTATCTATTGAAAAAAAATTTTCTCCATCAGAAAAAGATCGTACTATTGCTATTCAGTTGAATCAAATAGTACAAAGATAGTTTGTGAGTATCGAAGATACAAGATATCAAGACAGGATATTGTTCTCAAAATGAGCAACAATTTAACTGCTATACAAAATTAAGTTTGCTCATCAAAAAGATTTCACAAAATGATGTTCATCAACCCAGGTAGGGGAAACAACCTAAAAGAAAAATAAGTTACCCCTGTCAAGCAGACACGCATCCATCTATTGAAAAACTTAGCTTCTTCATGCGGTTTCTAGGAATTAACAGTTATGCATATATCATCATTCATTATTGCAACTAAAATATTGTTCTGAAAATGCACAAGGGTTCGTTCTTTTTTCATGCCATGCAATATTTTTTCTTTTTTTATATTCCCACGCTTGTATGTACATGTATTTCATCATCAAGGACATTGCAATGTCTAAAAAAATTTTGGAAAGGATGCGGCAGGTGCAAATACTTGGATTGGTTTTCATATTTGCTTCTCTGTTTTCTTGCATATTCTAGGATGGTTTCTAAAAATGCAAAATCTGGAATATTTTGTATTTGATGTGTAATATTTTGGAGCCAATACATTCGCATTTCTATCCATTGTTGCAATGTGGAAATTGGGATATTTCTTCTAGTCTGTCCTCTGCAACTGCTACTTCAGAAATACACCAAACAAACCGGTGAAAACCTAGAATTGCTTGAAATTTATCAAGCCATTGGTAAAAAACCTTTGAGAAACTTGGCAAAGTCTTCAACAAATAAAATACATAGGCTGGATCGATTAAAGATAGAAATACAAAAACAAAGGAATGTTCTACGACAATAGTAACTTGCATATAATAAAGGAGTTAAAGCAAGAGATAGCTCTTGCAAGAAATTGAAGACACACCCACATACCCATGTTCAATATGTGCAACTTTTCAATTTAAAATTTATATATTCATACTATCAAAAGTAAAATTATATTGGCACCTAATGATTGTAGTAAAGATTGTTGGGAAAAAGTACTTTGACCTAGAGACCATGTGTGTGCCTCTTGCCATCAGTCGTTGTGCAATGGGAAATTTCCTAAATATGCTTCTCCTTTGAAAATTCATTGTTAAATGCCAAAATACCTGTTGTTGAAGCTTTGAGCCAATTAGAAGAATAGTTAATATCACCAAGAATAGCCTTTGCATATATATGCAACTTGGGTACAAAAGAACATAGCTTGGATTGATGGGGACAATAATTAACATTCATGTAGACTTAGATAAAATTAAGAATTCGTTGCCTTGGAGTTTGGAAGACTCAATGAGAATTGTAGTGATGTTGAAATGAAAACTTGAATACAAAGATGCATACTTGTCTGGAAATGTTCAGCCAAGGAATGTCATGTTTTCCTTGAATGAGTTGTGCAAGACTGATCTATACTAAAATTGAGGCATAATTATTAATCTTTCTAGAATCATGTGGCATTAGCAATATTCCATAACCACATCCATAGCCACCAATATCCCCTTCCACAGCTACCGCTACGGATATTGCCTTCCACAACTACCACCATAATTATCTACCTGTAAAATTAAAACATATAGATCTAGGCACATAAACAAGAGAGATATATTGTGAAAATTAAATCAATAATCAACTAATCATGTAACAAATAAGATATCATATATCATTACACAAAAATTAGAACAGATTGGAATAAAATAATGATGTATTTCATTAACAGTACATGAATGGAGGTGAACAAAATATATAGCAAGGAAATTCAAATTAGGTTAGGAGGCTATTCGAATTTCTCATGTGGTGGTTTCACACTAGTTAGGATTAACTAGATACAAAGAGCCTTAGTTATCCATGCACACTCACCTAGAATGATTTTAAGTGACCCAAAACTTCCCAATCACTGGTTGTGATTGACAGATGCGTAAAAAACTGATTGTATGTGCACGCAAATCCCTAAAATAACTCAATTGGGGTGCTTAGTGTTTGTTACGGATAGTTAGGATCAATTAGCACCTAGATTAGTGGAGCACATATAGTCCTCAACTAGTTCCAGGCTCAATCACTCCTAAAATTAGGGAACCATTCCTCAAATGGGGGACTGTACCCCCAATTCTAGGAATCCAACTCAAGGTTGACTCAGGTGGTCAATTTGGATTGGGTTTGGCCCAATAGATTCATCAGGTCAGGTCTAGGTGGCTAGGAAGAGGGTTATTTGCTCTAACGCTACCATCGATTTTATCGTAAGCACTTCGTGAATATTTGTTAGTATACATGTTATACTTTGAAATTGTTTATATGTTTGTATATCTAAATAAATTGAAAATATGATAAATACGGAAAAAAAATTCCTTCGCATCATTTATATAGTCCAACAAAAAATTAAATTTTTAAAAATTTTGAAATTGAAAATTTAATTTTTATTTTTCAAAACAATCTAACATTATTATTTTTAACATTTTTATTTTTAACAATCAAAACAATCTAACATTATTATTTTTAACAAAAACATATGAATATTTTAGAAAAGGGATAAGTAATAGAAGGTGATTTCGTCTCCAAAACTATAGTGTCTACTTTCACATGGACTAATAACATGTAATGCTTCTGGCTAATCCTCCTTTTCTACTCATAAGATCTTTAAATATCCATTATAAGGACACACATTCTCCTTTTTCTAAAGCATTTCAAAAATATCATTTTAAGAGGGTTAATCATTCATTTTTTATACTCATAGGAGTTTGATGTATCAACTATGAAGATAATGCATGTCATATAACAGTTCATGGTGCTTTAATGTATTAAGAATCATTTTTATGCATTAATAATAATTTGTATTCAATAGAAAAAATTATATTATGTTTTTTAATATTTTGATTTTTTAAAAATAAACTAATGTAAATGTATTTTTATAGAAAACATATTTTTGTAACATCTCAAAATTCATATTTTCATGAGATTTAAGTATATAATTTAAAATTTATTATTTAATTTTTAATGGTTACAATTTCATGATTTTTTTAAAATTTAATAATCATATTTAAAATTATGGAATATGTTTATTATTAATTTTAATTTATATTTTGTAGTTGGTTAATTTTTAGCATTGTAAAATATTAAAGAACAAAATTTCATTTAATACTTTTTAACAAGTGTGTAACACTTATCAGGCATCCCTCTTTATTGGTTGTCCCTCTTAAAAATTCCATGGTTTGTTCTTAACTACCTCAGGAAAATGTTTTTTAACTTTCTTTGGTATGGTGGTAAGGGACACAAACACCTGGTGATGGTCAGTTGGGATAAAATTGCTCTCCCGGTAGCATGTGGTGGATGGGGCCTTAAAAAATTGGATATTTTTAGCAAATCCTTTTGACTAAAGAGTCTATGGAGGGGTATCTTCAGGTCAACTCTCTGGTCCAGAGTTTTGGCTACAAAATACATCCGATATGATCTTGTGAATTGGTTTAGAAATCCAACTAAAAGATTAAGAGGTACTTCCCCTATATGTTATGGTTTCATGAAGGTGTTTAATTGGTTGGTGAAGGACCTTAGTTGGCAAGTTGGCACCGAGAAGGAGATTCTGGTTGGCATAGACCCTATTTTGGGTATTGATGAAAACTATACTCTTTCTGGTGAAATTATCAGTCACTTGAAGAATTTTGAACTTTCTACCCTCAACAGAATTAAAAACAAAGTTGGTTGTGGTTTTGAGTATTGGATAAGATCGAAGGAACTGGGATTTTATGGTCGGTTTGCTAGTGAATGGGACTTGTATACCAGATCCCTGAATGAGGCGGGTTGTAGACTTACCAATGAAAAATATACACTTATCTTGAAGGGTAACTCGCCGTTTGGCAAAGTGACAACAAAATCAACCTATGACAATTTAATTCTGGATGGATGCTATTATCCCCAGCATTGGTGGTTCAAGAAGCTCTGGAAATGGAATGCTCCATTAAAATACAAATCCTTCATGTGGTTCACCTTTTATGACAGGTTAAAAACGTTGGACAACTTAATTAAAAAACGTTGGATTAGGCCAAATATATGCTTCCTCTATAAATCTATTGCAGAGTCTACCTGTCGCATTTTGGTTCACTGTATTTTTGCAAAGAATATTTGGCAACATATATGTGATTCGTTGAAAATTGATCTACTATGGGCATCAGACAACTTTAGCTCATGCACTCTTAACTAGATGAGATATTGTAAAGCACGCTCTCTTCTTTCGATTTTTAAAAAAATTATTTAAAAAACATCATGGAAAGGCTATAGATATGTAGATAATTTAAATTGAAACTAGTAATCTCTTCAAATTACATCATTGTTGATGCGAAAGGGAGGGTAAAAGTAATTCGAACAAATGTTAGCTAAATAATAATCATTATTCTACTTTTTGATATATGAAGAGAACCAATTCAAATTCAATAAAAACTCAAATCCATGAACTTGGAATATTCACTTAAGTACCTAAATTCAATTCTAACTACCTATAGGCATGGGTTCTTCACCAAAATCCAACTCTAGACGGCCACTACCTATAGGCATGGGTTCTTCACCAAAATCCAACTCTAGACGGCCATTGAGAGAGGGGTATGGGTTCTTCACCAGAATTGTGAAATATGTTTATTATTAATGAGAGAATCAAACCCAAAACACACCCTTTGTGGATATGAGTGGCGCATACGATAGGATAAGCTCCACAACAAAATATACCATGAATGCGTCGGATTGTTTTATTTCAATTTGAATCGATTTATAAGCAGTCGACGTCCAAATTATTTTAATTTGATTCGATTTAAAAGCAGCCGCCGTCCAAATTGATGATTATTTATTTCAAATACCATCACTTTCATGTTTTATTAGCAGAGTTGCGAAGGGTTTATATTACCGTACCTTTCAGTTTATTCCGTACGATACGGTGAACACGATGGATAACAGTATGGGCACATGCAGAGGTTGTGGACGAAGATTTTCCATGCCACAAAGCGGTTTCGTGGATAAAGACGAAGAACATGTACAATCCAAATCAAGCAAAGTCGGAGATTATGATAAAATCTCACAGACCGGCGAAATCTCCCCGCTTGTCAAACTTGCCGAATTGGACCACTTAATTAGCAGAACTGTCCAAGAACGCTCAGATATGATAGTTGAAAATGGCAGACTTAAGAAGCAGGTTGAGGAGCTGAGCAAGAAAAATGGAGAGTTGCAGGAAACCCATGTCAAAATATTGCAAGAAAATGGAGATTTACAAGTCCAAATTTCATCACTTTCTGCTTCACAAATGTTCTTGGAAGACCAAACAAACTCCTTACGAAGTGAAATGGATAGAAGAGCATTGGCTTCCGATGAAGAAAAGGTATTACTGAAGGGCATAGTAAGCGAGTTGAAAACATCCCTGGATTCTCTCAACAACGATCTTGAATCCTCTAGGGCGATGGAACACGAGAAGATTGTTGATTTACAACATCAACTTGCATCCCTTTCTGCTGCAAAGATGTTGCTGGAAGAGGAAACGAAATCTTTACAAAGTGAAATGGATAGAAGAACGTCGGTTTTAGAGGAAGAAAAGGTGAATCTGAAGGGCACACTAAGGGAATTGGAAATAGACCGCGATTCCCTCAACGAGGATCTGGAATCCTCCAGGGCCATGGAAGAGGAGATACGAAATCAGCTTTTTGACAGTGCAAAAGCAATGACGTGGCTCGAGCAGAAAAACAATTTTCTGGTCACTGGAATGATAAAATGTAGAGAGGAAAATGACCTTCTTCAACGCAGAATAAGGGATTTCGATTTTGAAGTGAATTGTCTAAAGAAGGATCTTGAATACAAAGATGTTCGGCTCCGACAGTGGATAGAAAAGGTGGACTCACGTTATGACAATACTTCATAATTTGTTTTCAGAGTTGGGATTGTGATTTTTATGATTGTAACGTTCTCCATAATTAGTGATGTTTGACATGAATTCTATATTTACATTATGTATTTATATTATGTAGACTCCATGGAAAGAGAAAAGAAAAGTTTAGAAAATTTTCATGAAATAACGAAAAATCTGAATAAAATGGTTCTATGCCACACAGGATCATCTTTTACTATGGAGAAGAAAGATTATGCATTCCATGATGATATGACTGAAGTGTAAAATTATTTAGTTGCTCCATTATTTTTTAATATGATTTGTATACTTGTTATCATTTCTATATATTTTTTTAAAGTTTTGAAAATCATATGTACTAAGTATGTTTGTATATGTATTTTGTAATCTACATTACTGAGTAAATATATATGAAATCTTATATTTTATTTTGTAAATTGTTATGCAAGTGATCTTCGTAACATTATATAGAATTGTGGTGTTTTTATTTATGATTTTTTTGTCTTGTGTTGGTGAATAAAGAAACTAGAGGAGGACAACAAAAAATCTTGAAACACACAAAGCTCACACCTATGAATCTAAGTCAAGTTGAATTTAGAAATAGACTTGCTTGGTTGAGTCATATCCAATCCAACATTGCTAAGGGGAAGCCTACCATAATAGGTGCTATCCATGGAAACAATTAATGTATTTTAAGTAGAATAACTACTACCAAACCATTGTGTGTTGTGGATATATAAACCATATTTCTTTTGATAATTAGTCTAGATCTCTATACTGTGCATTTATGATTAATTGCACTCTCTTTTTTCTCATTTTCTCTTATCACTTTTTAAAAAAAAATATGAAATCTTGTTTATTTTGTAATAATTTATGTGAAATTATTTGAATATTTTACTATCATTTATAATAAAGCATCATAAATGAAATATGTTTTTTTTGCACTAACTTTTTAAATTTACAACTTCTTTTCTAATTAAAATTTTATTTGGATTTTTGTTTAATTTTGTTCAATATAATTTAGTTTATATTATTCTTTATATTCAATTTAAAACGTGTTTTTTTTTGTTTAAGGGTATATGGCTGATCCATGCTCCGTGTCATTCATCACTACCATCTCTTCGATTACGATAGCACCTATCCTGACCATCCTGACATGATGTTTGTTAGAGGGATCAATCGTGGCCGAAACATTAGTTGCCGATAGCTCAACCCACTGCTCGTAAACTTCAACAACCTCATTGTTTTCCTCCTGATCAGGGATCTATCTGTGAGCTGTCCCCGTTGAAACGTGGGGAGGAGCAGAGTTGGGGTTCGAGGTCGCAGTCGGATCAGTGGAGGGTTGGTTGGCTGCCTAACGTGTCCTTTTTTTTTGGCCCGCTTCCATGCAAAGCACCAACTAGTCAAGATCTTCTTTGGCGAAATCTTCTCATCTCCTCCTCAGATCAAAGTCCTACATGTCCTGCCACAAAACACATTGGAAGGAAATACATGCATCCACCCCTTTGTTAGCTAAGGCATTCGCCACCCTATTACCCTTCTGACGAACGTGCAGAAATTGAATGGCTGGGTTGGAGTCCAATAAATTCCTGAGAGCCATGAGTCTACTCTCCCACTTCCAGTTATAGGAGACCTTGGCTACGACTGAGCCATGCTGGATGCGATTCACCATGGAGATGATGATGAGGGAGTCCCCTTCTACAACCAAAGGAGTCCATCCCTGCTAAAAGGCCCATCCCATGCCACTAACCATTCCTTCCATTTCTGCTACATTTTTATTGTTTTCTCATAAATCGCCCCAGTAAGTGCTCAAAATAACGCCTTCAGCATTTCTGATAACTCCTCCGAATTCAACTGGTCTAGAATTGGCTTTCCCAGTGCCATCGAAGTTGAGCTTGAATGAGCCTTCACTCGGGCATTTCCACACTTCAAGGTTGAGAGGAGGCATGAAAACCTTACGGGGACGGCCAATGCTTGCCGGTAAGTTAAAAATACCCCAGCCAATCAGAATTTTTCTCTCTGCACTATCCATTTTCATAGCCACTGGAGTCCACTGACTTAAAGTTAGCGATTCCTTTGTATGCATTTCCAGCAAGTTCTAGACAACTTCAATGTTTCGAGTTTTTTCTTCAAATATGCATCTATTCCTTTCCTTCCATAGTTCCCAAACCACAAAACCCGGAAATAATTCCAAAATCCTATTCAAAAATTCATTTTTAAACATGTTAGGATATTTAGACACTTAGGAGTTAGTTAAGATCAACTTGTGTAATATATCCGTTAGGGATAGTGTGTTTCTTTAGTATGCATTAGTATGCATTTGTAAATACTTAATCCGACGGTCACGATATGTTTCCGACATAAAGTGATCCAATGACTCAACTTCTCTTAGATCAAACCTAACCTTGATCCGTGGCTTAACACCCGATTGGTCCATGATCTCTATTTAAAGAGCATGGAGGTTCATTGTTTAGTTGATCGATTATGAGAAGCTCATTTGTAACTTTCTTTCTTTGCATAATAAATTGCCCCGTAGAAGCTATTTGGCCGGGGCCATGGAGTGTTTCACTGAAGAGGGTTTAAACCACGTCAAAACATCGGTGTGTTGATCTGTGATCTATTTGTGTGAAGTGGTTGCTCTTGGTGTTCGGTCCTTTGGTAGTACCCTGTGTACCCGAACATGGTATCAGAGCTTTTATGAAGTGTTGCTTCCGGTTATGATCTAGATCTTGAACTGCTGTTATCGAAACTCGAAAGGGTTTCTAGTTTTGGTATTTCTGTACATTTCTGGGCTTTGGGAGGTGTTCCATTGCGTCCGGAGTGTCGTTTCCATTGGGAAATAGTTTTCGTTTGATCGAAAATGATTCCCTGTTGCTCCAGAAACGTGTATTTCATCAGATCTGAAGATACATCTAGGAAAGCCTTATTGTCCCAACAGAAACAAAAAGTCCAAGCCTCCCAAGAAATAAAATTTTTGCAATAATAAGTCAAACAAGGGTCCAAAACCCTCTTAGTCAGCTCCTTATTTAAAAAATGACAAAGGATCCAAGCCAAAAGGCAAGAAGACTGTGCGTCATTGCAACTATTGCAGGAAAGATAATCATGATTAATCTATGTGTTTCAAGAAGATGTCGGCCTTGGAAGAAGCAATGAAGAAGCACCACATCAGCCTAGATTTGCCTTCAGAATCTACCTCTCATGGACATGCACTTTGTGCTTCTGGTTATTCTTATAATGCATCTTCTTCTTCTACTTCAAATGAATGGCTCATTGATTCTGGAACATCTTATTATATGGCTAAGGATCAAGCCATCTTTTCTACTATGCATGAATGTAACACCAAACAAATATTTGTTGGTGATGATAGATCTCTAAGTGTTGTAGGATCTGGAATAGTTCCAGTAGATAATGGTCATTTTAGTGATGTACTATGTGTTCCAAGAATTTCCTGCAATTTGTTATTAGTCTATCAGATCACTCATTCTGGTGAAGGTAAATCTGTGACCTTTACACCTCACCAAGTTGTAATCAAGGATTTTAAAGATCTTCAACAGGTCCTAGCTACCGGAATTGTTGATGATATTACCAGGTTGTACAAGTTTAACAACTTTGGGTCATCACCTTTCCCTTCAGTTTTTGTTGCTCATAGTGATAACTTGAGCAAACTTTGGCATGAGTGATTTGGTCACTTAAATTATCACTCATTGCAACAACTATGTAAAGAAAATATGGTGATAGGTCTTCCGATGGTATCTTGTAGAGATGGTGTTTGTTCCGGTTGTGTACTCGGAAAACATCATTGGGATAGTTTTGACAAACGTGCCTCTTGGCATGTCTCGGTTCCCTTGGAGCTTGTGCATAGTGACTTGTGTGGTCCTCTTCCATCTGCTTCCTTTTCTGGTTTCAAATATTTCTTAACTTTCATTGATGATTACACCAGACGCACTTGGGTTTATTTCCTAAAAGTTAAGAGCAAAGTATTTAACATGTTCTTGTCCTACAAGGCCCTTGTTGAAAAACAATCTGGTCATCAAATTATTAAGTTAAGATCTGACAATGGAGGAGAATATGTTAACAAAAAGTTCACTACTTTCTGCACTGAACAAGGCATCCAACAACAACACACTGTTCCATATACACCACAACAAAATGGTGTAGCTGAGCGGAAGAACCGCACTTTAAAAGAAATGGCTAATTGTATGATCCAATCTAAGGGACTAACTCTTCAATTTTGGGCTGAAGCTATTAATTGTGCAAATTACATAGTTAATTGCACCCCCACCAAAGCATTACAAGGTATAACACCAGAAGAAGCATGGAGTAAAACTAAACTTGATGTAAGTCACTTTCGTGTGTTTGGTAGTGAAGCATGGGCTCACATTCCGGATGAAAAATGGAAAGCATTACAACCTAAAAGTGAAAAGTGCATATTTATTGGATATTCTGAAGATGTAAAAGGTTATAGACTTCTTCAACCACATTCTCATGATATAATCATTAGAAGAGATGTTAAATTTGATGAAAATCTCTTGGCTTGCGAGCCTAACTCGGCAATTGTGCCATCTTTGGCCTGTGAGCCTGATTCGGCATTTGTGCATTCTTCTTCTTCTTCTTCCAACTTCCTTGACAGGTTTCCAACTCCAGTTTCTGATGATGACAGTGAGGATGAAAATCCACCTCCGCCTGCTCATGTTCCTCCAATTTCACCAGCACAAGTGCTTCCTCGATGGGTCCGTTCAACATGTGAAGTAGCTGGTGATCTTGCCGGTGATCCTAGAGATAAACGTCGAACATGTTCTCAGTTTCAGCGAGCCTCTTCTCTTTTGGCTCAAGTTTCTGAGAATCATGATCCAGAAACTTTTGCAGAAGCTTCAGGGAATCCAGATTGGGATGCAGCCATGGATGAAGAATATCGTTCCTTAATGGCGAACGATACTTGGGATCTTGTACCTCTTCCAAAAGGAAGAAAACTTGTCAGATGTAAATGGGTCTACAGAACTAAGTATGCATCAACTGGAAGTGTTGAAAGACTTAAGGAAAGGTTAGTTGCCAAAGGTTTTTCCCAAGTTGAAGGAATTGACTACAATGAAACCTTTTCTCCAGTCACAAAAATGAACTCCATCCACCTTGTTCTTTCCCTTGCAGCCTTACACAACTGGGAAGTCCATCAAATGGATGTCAAGTATGCCTTCTTACATGGTGATTTACAGGAGGAAATTTACATGGAACAAACTCCTGGCTATTTTCAGAATAACTTTAGCCTTGTCTGGTGCCTTAAGAAATCCTTATATGGCCTTAAGCAAGCTCCTAGAGCTTGGTATGCCAAAATGGATAACTTTCTCCTTGACACTGGTTTTTCTAGAAGCCATTCTGACCCCAATGTCTATACCAAGAAAGTAGGAAACCATCTCATCATACTTGTTCTATATGTTGATGACCTTATTCTTACTGGTAGTGACCCTAAGCTTATAACCCATGTGAAATCCAGTCTTAAACAAAATTTTGAAATGTCAGACTTAGGACATTTGCATTATTTTCTTGGTCTCCAAGTCCTGCAAACCAAAGAAGGAATCTTTCTTTCTCAGTCTAAGTATGCTTGTGACCTTCTTCGTCGCTTTCACATGGAATATTGTACACCAGCCCCTTCTCCCTTCCAATCTGGAGTCAAACTTTATACCACTTGTACTTCACCTGAAGTCGATGCCACCTTGTATCGTCAGCTTGTTGGTAGTCTCTTATACTTGACTCATTCCCATCCTGACATTTCCTTTGTCGTTGGTCGTGTTGCCCGTCATATGTAGACACCTCATGAAAGTCACTGGAAAGCAGCTAAAAGAATACTTCGATATATTCGAGGTACAGTTTAGTTTGGGATTCATTACAGTACAGGGGGGAAACCTTTGTTGGTTGGTTTCACTGATTCAGATTGGGCCGGCGATCCTGATGATCGAAAGTCTACTGCATGTTATGTTTTCAGTCTGGGATCTGGACCTATTACTTGGGCTTGTAAGAAACAACAAGCTCTTGCTCTTTCTTCAGAAGAGGCAGAATATCGAGCAGCAGTTAATGCCAGTCAGGAAGCTTTATGGCTTCGACAGATCCTTTCAGAGTTTGGATTCGAGCAGCAGCAGCCTACTCCACTTTGGTGCGACAATCAAAGTGCCATCAAGCTTGCCAAAGATCTAGTTCTTCATCAACGAAGAAAACACATTGAGCTACATATGCACTTCATCAGAAATCTTGTTCATGATCATGTTCTTGAAGTGCTCTTTTTCCCTACAGATGATCAAGTTGAAGACATCTTCACCAAGTCTCTTACAGAAGTGAAGTTTTCTAAACTTCGATCTATGTTAGGAGTTCAGGAACTTGTCATTAAGGGGGGATAGGCTCTAATGCCTCCTTCCTTCTCCTAATAGTGTCACTTTTGTAAATCCTTCAATCCTATCCCAAGTTGTTCTTAAGGGGGGATGTTAGGATATTTAGACACTTAGGAGTTAGTTAAGATCAACTTGTGTAATATATCCTTAGGGATGGTGTGTTTCTTTAGTATGCATTAGTATGCATTTGTAAATACTTAATCCGACGGTCACGATATGTTTCCGACATAGAGTGATCCGACGGCTCAACTTATCTTAGATCAAACCTAACCTTGATCCGTGGCTTAACACCCGATTGGTCCATGATCTCTATTTAAAGAGCATGGAGGGTCATTGTTTAGTTGATCGATTATGAGAAGCTCATTTGTAACTTTCTTTCTTTGCATAATAAATTGTCCCGTAGAAGCTATTTGGCCAGGGCCGTGGAGTGTTTCCCTGAAGAGGGTTTAAACCACGTCAAAACATCGGTGTGTTGATCTGTGATCTGTTTCTGTGAAGTGGTTGCTCTTGGTGTTCGGTCCTTTTGTAGTACCCTGTGTACCCGAACAAAACACTTTGGGAGGCCAGTTGGCTATGGAGAGATTAGGAGGATCATCGATCCTGGCTCTCTTCCAAAAATGCTCTTCTCCCTTCTCCCATAGATACGAGTCCATGGGACAAGAGTCGAGAAGATGGTTTATAGTTTCTGAATCTGTTTCACACATGCTGCATCTGGGCAGTCCTATAATCCCCCGATGGTGAAGATTCTCTCAGGTGAGAATGCGTCTTTGTAACAATGAGCAACTGAAAGAAGCAATTTTGGGCCACGAGTTTCCTTTCCATATCTTACACCATTTTTCCTTAGTCTCCATTCTATAATTTTCCATGTGCAACCCCATGGCTTCTTTGATACTAAAGTTTCTGGTGTTCATATACCCCCAACGAACCTTGTCCAATCCCTCCAGCTTGGGAATCTTGCGTTTACATAGATTCTCGTAGAAGCTATCTAATTTTTTGTCGGGAGCAAGGGATTGCGACCAAGATTTGGGTTTCCAAGTTCTGAAGTAGGTATCAGCTGATATGGGCTCCCAAAAGTCCTTGTCCCACTAAAAAGGACTATTTTGAAGGTAGAGAAGCAGATTCGGGATGTCCTCGCAGTTGGCTACGCAAGGTAATTGTTTCCAAGCATCCCGAGTGAAAAGGGTCGAGGCACCATCTCTAATATCCCAAAAACTATGTCTTTGAATGAGACACCTGTTTTCCAATGTCGCTTTCCATATGATCGAACCTAGTAAGTCTTCTTTAAGTCTTATCAGATGTTGTTTCGGCCATTGGGACGCATACATATGGTGCCAAAGTTTAGCCCATGGTTCTTCAGTGTGAGTAATCTATCTCCACCAAATTTTTTCCCCCAAAACCTTGTTTGTGCTGACCGGGTCCCGAAGTCCTAAACCCTCGAAATATTTAGGCTTGCATAAATTGTCCGAATCTACCAGGGCCCATTTACTATGCCCGTCCTTTCTGCCCCACAAGAAATTCCTCTGAATGGTACAGATTTGCTTGAGGATAGACTTGGGGGCAGCCAAAATAGAGAACAGATAAAGAGGCATGTCCAGGAGCACTGAATTTACCAGGATGATACGGCTTGGAAGATTTAGAGCTCTGAAGGTCCAATGTCCTAGCTTTTTCTTGAGTTTATCGATCAAATCCTTCCAAGAGATTTGGCGAATAGTGGATTCTACTAGGGGAGCACCTAAATACTTAGAATGTAGGGGCCCTTTCGAGAATTCTAAAATTTTGAGGATGATTCTTCTAGTGATTCTTGGAGCATTAAAGAAGTACACCTGAGATTTCTCCTTATTGATCTCTAAGCCACTGGCTTCAAGGAAGTTATCCAGTCCTTTCTTCGCGCCTTTGGATTCTTGAACTGCAGAAGGTCCCATCAACATAGTATCATCAACGAATTGTTGATGAGTTTGAGGGTATAGCCCTTCACTAAGAGTAAGCCCACGTATATGTCCCTCACTTTGCATAGCTTTGAGCATGCAACCCAAACCTTCAGCAATGACGATGAAAAGGAAGGACGACAAAGGATCTCCTTTGCAAATACCTTGTGAATCCTGGAAAGGCTGAGACGGTGTCCCATTGACCAGGATCTAGAAACAATAAGAAGAGACAAGACTCATCACCCAATTAGTCCATTTTGTTGAAAATCTGAAGTTCCTAAGAACCCTTGCAAGAAAATGCCAATTAAGTCTATCATAAGCTTTAGAGAGGTTGAGCTTTAGCAACATGCCTGGGATTTTTCCCATCATCAGGGAGTGGATCGTTTTGTGCACCAAGATTATGTCACTCATAGTCTGTTGACCTTCCACAAAACCGGATTGCTTAGGGAAATAAGAAGCGATAGCAGAGGGTGCAGTCTATTGGAAATAACTTTTGTGCTGATCTTGTAGATGACATTGCAAAGGGAAATCGGTCTAAATTTCCCTGGGTCCTCCGTGCTAGTTTCTTTGGGTATGAGCATGAGGAAGGTTGCATTAAGGGCTTTAAATATAGTTCCAATCTTCCTGGAATCTTTTACAATAGCCAACACTTCATCTTTCATCCAATCCCAACAAGACTAAAATAAATTCGTGGTAAACCCATCTGGTCCCGAGGCTTTATCCACTGCCATCTGTTTGATAGCTACCTCTAGTTCCTCCATTTCAATGGGTTTCATCAACATGAGGTTCTGGTCATCCGTTATCACCTTTGGAATGAAATGAAGCACTTGGGATTGGGCCTCGTGCCTATCTATATCAGGTTCCTCTAGGAGGTCAGCGAAGAAGTCGTTTAAGGTTCTTTCCAGGTATCCTTGAGTTTCAGTGTGAGTGCCATCCACTCATTTAAGTCACACCAAGCAGTTCCCGTGACGATGTTGAATGGAGGCTTTATGGAAAAACTTGTTGTTGTGTTCCCCTTCTTGCAACCATCGATTTATGGATTTTTGTTTCCAGAGGATTTCTTCATGTTGTTCATGAGTATTGAATTTGTGCAGGAGGTGCTTCTCCTCTTTTCTCACCTCTTGTGTGAAGCCCAGGGTCATACCTTTCTGTTGTACTTCCTGCATTTTCTTATCCATAATTTTTTTTTCTGGGAAGATGTTCCCAAAAGAATCTTGGTTCCAGCTTTTAATTTTACCTTTTAGGATCTTCAATTTTTGTTGGAACTGGTACATTAACATACCTTTTATGAGGGTTACCTCTAACCACCACTGTTGAAGTTTCTCCGAGAATTTTTGGTGGTGCAACCAGAACTGTTCAAACCTAAATGGCCTGCGAAGGTTCTTCGCAACCCACAACCATTCAAGACTTAATGACCAATGATCTGAGCCGACCGAAGGAAGAACCACCACTTTCAACTCAGCTACTGCTATGATGACTAGTCCCATAACTAGGAAACGGTCTAAATGGCAGGAAATGCTCTTGTCCCCTGTCCGCTTGTTATCCAAATGAAGATACTGTTTGTCGTTCTAATATCCTCCAACTCCAGAGCTTCAATGAATTTATTAAAGTGATAATTGATGGGATTCAATTGTCGAATTCCTCCTTTTTTCATCAAGTGTGCATATCAGGTTGAAATCCCCCCCGAGGATCCAAGGTACAATACCCACTATCTCTTTTAAAGAATGCAGGGAATTCAAGAAGGTGGGTTTTAGATTGGCTAAAGAGGGACCATAAATGTTAGAGAGAAATCCCTGATTCTTTGTTCCTAACACACAGAAGGCGGCCGAACGGGAGAAGTGAGAGGCGAAGAAGCCTGTGAGAGTAACCTCCCTCGGGTTTCAAAGAATGCCAATCCCTCCCATCGTGCCTCTTGCATCCATTTCCATGACCTCACAAATGGGCCATTCTTTCCCACATATTACTCTCAGCTCATCATCTGAGCATTTAGTTTCTTGGAGAAACATCATCATCGACTTTTCGAACTCGATTTTCCATTTTAGAAGACGGATCTTCAACAAGCTATTACAACCTCTTATATTCTAGGTTGTGATCCACATCAAATAACTACTTGGGGATTGAGGCAAGGGCTGCGAAAATGGTGGGATATTGTCCTGAGGTGACTAACTTTTCTCCTACTAATTGGATTCTCTACGCATTGTTGTGTCTTCCTCTTTTTTCCTTTCTTCCTTTCTTTTTCCCATCCGGTTCCTTGAGGGATTCCAAGGCTATTCCCAAGAATTTGATGTGCTTGGTCTTTAGAATTATCTTTTCTAGCAGGGAGACCTTCTTATGCAAAATGGGATCCAGGACTTTTGTAGAAGCAGCCCCCTCCAAACCCTACAGATCTAGTTCTCCAAACTTCATTTCTTCTCCTTCTTCCCCTTGAGGGGGAACTTCCACCATAACTACTTCTTTTTCGGGATCTTGGGTAATATTTTTCGAGGATGTAGGGGGGGGGGGTTGGAGCTTGATTGTCTTGGAGCTAACCTCCCTTAGGGGTTTCACTAGATTTTTTCGATTGCAGTACCTCAAATCGGTTGTGGGTATGAGTTTTTTTAGTGATCTCAGGTCGTGCTATTCTTTTGGCCGCTCTTTTCTTGGTAGCCACTTTTGTGAATCCTTCTTCATTGTTCCCTTCCGGAATTCTATCTCAACCTAGTCTTTTATTGAGACGGTAGTCTCGGAAGAGATGCCTGTGTTCATGACAACGTCTGCACCTGAATGGAATCTGTTCATAATCAATCACTTGAAACCATTCTTCATCATCCCACAATAGCTCGATCCCATCAGGAAGGTCTTGGGGGATATCCATGTATAGGCATATTCTGGCATACAAAGTGTATCTCATCTTCTTTTTCTGCTCCGATACTTTGACAAAGATTCCCAACATATTTCCGATATCTATGAGAATTTCTTCTTTCCAGTATTCCGTGGGGAGTGAATACAAACGGATCCAAACTGGGACGATAGTTAATTTATCCTTATCAGGATTAAAATTTTCTTTCCATGGTCGCAGGTAAAGGCCTGCAGAATGAAAGAAATACATCCCATTGTCGCAGATTTTGGAGCGATCAACTTCATTAAAGAAAAATATGGTAAAGAAACCTTTGGCCCCGAGTTGGAGATCGTAATGGCCTTGGGGTTTCCTTGTGGTATTAATCCACCATATCAATTCCTTCTCCGCTGGACAAATTCCTACAAACTTTGCAATAAGAGAATGGTCTTTCATGTACTGAATATCTTCTCGAATCTGGTCTGAGCGAATCTGAATTTTGGGTACCATTTTATATTTCGGCATACATTGCCCTCGTTTCCAATTTTCAAATTCCAGAGGGGACACTTTACTCACACCGCTAGACCCTGCTCCTCCCTTTCTAGTAAGTAAATCAGATCCCTGCATTGTTTCTTTTCCTTTTTCCTTGTCCAAGAAAGGAGCAAGAGGTGGTTCCTCCCCACCAGTGGATTCATCCATATTGACTAGCCCTTCCCCAATGAGAAGGTACAAGAGCCAGGCCCTGATAGACCCAAAAACAGACTGATCAAACTAGAAAACCCTTGATCATCATGAAACCATCCACCTCTTTTTCTCCCCCAATTTAGAACATGTTAATAGTGTGCAACAATTTTTTTTGTATATATAAATTTTTGTATGCATTTGTATTAAATAGAGAAATAAATCTATTTTTGATAATAGCTATTTAATATCTTTAATTTTAACTACAACATATATCATATTAATGAGTTGTGAATTGATTTTATATATGATTTTTATCATTTAATTTTGTACACATTTAATTTAAATATAATCAAGGCACATGTAGGAAAAAAATTTGAATATATGCTAGTGTATATAAACTACACTTAGTACATTCACTACATCTACTATATATTAGAAACTTGACTAGGTTGGACTCTATATATTACACTAGTGTTTAGATTCTAGTATTTAAATTAGATGTAGATATTTTCTTAGCTATAGAGTTTAATATCTTTGATGAGTACTCAAGAGTCTAATGGTAGGATAGATGATGGGACAAACATTTAAGTATTTTAATTGTTCATTTTAAATAAGTGGCATTGTTAAATATTTAAAAAAAATATAATTTAACATATCTAAACAACCATACAAATACCAATATATTACTAGATCAAAATAGGGGAACAAATCCCCAAATCGTAATTTTATGCATAAAAAATAACTTAATTAAGAAAATTCAACTTAATGAGCAATATGTTATCTCCCTTTGCACATTATTTTAGATTTAGGTTAAACATATGGACCTAAATTAAGTAATTGTTTTAAGGGTGGGTGCACAAACATGCTCCACAAATCCATTGCAATGAGGCCACGTTGGCAGGGACAAAATGAAGGAACGCATTGACCTAAGGAAGTGTGAATGCTACATTAGATTCAGTAACGAACCGAGGCACATGTGCGTTGTTGTGTGTGCATGTTTTCAGCATGCACAAGCGCAAAAGCCTGCACGTCCACCTGTTAAGCAAAACAAACAGGGCATAACGCATTCTATTTTCTTCCAATCAACCAAGCCTCACTCACCCAGCGCGTACATAGATTAAGAGACCACTACACTCAACTATTGCACTCAAAAAATCCCTCAATCCATCCATCGAGTGATCATCAATTGCATTGGATAGGTAAGACCATTTTTTTTGTCATTTTATTGATTTTTTTTTATTAAATTTTTAATACTTCCCAAATTAGTAAAATAATATAATTTTTTTCAATTGCAGAGTCTAAACCTATACAATGAATGAACAAAATGTTAACATGGAGTCCAGTGGAACACAAGAAAACAAAAATCTTGGAACCAATGAAAACCCTCAATAAAATCAAAATGCCCAAGAAAATTAAAACCCCCAACAAAATTTTGACCAAGACGACTTGAACCATTACGTAAATGAAATGAGAGTGCACAATCGAGAACTAAGAAACACAGGGGAACCATCTCAAGTGTCCCTTTCCACCTCAATTGAGAGCTCAATTGACTCCCTCATCCATGCACATCGCCAATTGACTGACATGACCGAATATAGAGCTAGGATGCAAGAGTATTATTCCACAGGCATTTCCAAGGAGGAAATAAAAGCATTGAATATTGAAAAGGTCCAATTATACAGTGTGTTTATCGATCTAAGAACACAACAACTACTGGGCATTAGAAAGCCACATGTCTGCATCGAATGGTGTCATTTCCAACCATGGAGGGAGAATTGCATGCATAGGTGGTTCATGGTTTACGATAAACATCCCTACAATAATAGGGAGGCTCCATAGTACTTCCTTTGGCAACTGTGGGCTGGGTTTGCACTCAGCTTACATGTCAACTATTTTTACATAACCAAGTTCTAGGGTGTTGGGCTTCGCTCTTCCCAAGATCGACATGTTTCTAGGAGGAACCCACTGAAAGGGACACCATCTCCTAGGCATGAGCCCAACTCTCTCCCCAACCACCTCAGTTACCCCACAAACTTGATCAGATCGAGGGGGTGATGTGGAGTATTACATGTGGACTACTTAGACACACCTCCTTTGCAGCAGCGACTACAACGGTGAGATAGGTTGTCCATGATAGCTACTTAGCTGCAAGGCCTTCACACAACAGTCAGGATAGACCTGTGACTGGTGGTGTCCATGACGAGCCTTCTAGTTCGATGGGGACAATGCCACAGATTTGTCCATATTACATGCACACTTTCCCCAGATCGATTGAGGGCTCCTATACGGAGCAGGTTAACACTTTTTTAATGATTTTTCTATCAGCACTTGAGAAATTGTAAAGTAATTTTAAAGCAGTTATGTATGACTTAAGATGTTATTTCAATGTATAGTTATTTAGAGTGGAGATGCCTACATGGGAGAACATAGGATCTCCCAACCTGGTCGCAAAAATGGTAGTTGCAACTGAATTTGTAGCACCTCACACAAAGGTATTTTTCGTACCTTACAAAAAAAAATTATTACTTATGGAATTTATATTATTTATGTATTTATATTTATGACATACATGATGATAGTTCGTGCAATATTTTTGAATATTTTGATTGCCTAAATAATTACTTGTTTAATATGCTCATAATGTGCATGCATTTTGGTGTCCACAGGTATGCTTAGATTACGATAACCAGCCATCTACGCCAGGGATCGACAGTTCACCATATACACAGGTGCAATGTGTAGTTAAAAGCATGCTTTTAATTTGAATTGTTATGACTTACTATGGTTTAGTTTGTTTTTTGTTTACTAAACTATGATATTACAAATGTATATGCATGGGCCACCGACAGCTGCAGGTTATAATGTTCCACATCCCCACTTTACTCCCATGTTTCCACCCTCTCCCATGAGTCTCCCCCCTCACTTCCATCCAAACACCTCCCTCCGTCCACCCCCTCCCTTCCATCCAACCTCCCCTCTCCATCCATACTCCCCCCTCTGTACATCCTCTCCCCTCCATCCATCCTCCCCCATTCGTCCATCCCCCTTCATCTATACATCCTCCCCAATTCATCCACCCCCCTGTCTATCCATCCTCCCACATTCGTCCATGCCCCCCCTTCCATCTAACTTCCCCCCTTCGTCCACAACCTCCCTTGTATCCATCATCCTCCCTCTATTCGGGACTTCCATCCCATTCACCATCCCTCAACATACCCCCTAGCCCTTTTGGGTCTATACCCCCTATTGTACATGCGGTAGGGGTTCATCGTCCTCGACTTCTTCCTCCACCCCATAACACCATGCCCTCTTCCACCATATCTTCTTGAGTTCCCTCCACTATTGTAGAAACTACTCTTCTAGTATCCATTGATGTATCTATAGTGGGTTCACCCATAGTTGGTGCAACTACATCGACCCCCCCATGAATGGATGGGAGCAGGTTGTACAATGCACTACTCCACTTGCTATCCCTGAATCCCAGTCATGTACATTGTCAAAGGTGTTCACGTTCAGAATCAAGTTAATTTATGAAGATATTTTGATGCATTAACAAAAATTTATTTTAACAATTATTATATTTCAATGAAATGATTGTCGTAAATGTTGTAGGGTGGCATTGCTAAGAGGATCAATAGATGGACGACACCTAACTCACGTCTCCCACTCTCATCAACGGTGAGTTATTTAAGATTTGAATTCTACATTCATTTTATAAATGTCGTAAATGTTACAATTGCTTGAAAATAATAGTATTTTATATCATTTGTTTCATATCTTGGAGAGATGGTCTACTCCTAGACAGAAGAAGGCCCAAGATACCACTAGCTCCAAGAAGAGGAAGATTGATTTCGAAGATGCGCCTGGAAGTGACGGGGGTGGGCACAATGCTTAGCATACCATGTTATGTACATTAGCCACGATGTGGAAATTTTGGCCACCCAGACATGTGTAGGATATTAATTCACCACACATGCCCTCTAAAGGAAATATTTGACTCATGAATCTAATATGGGAAATGTTGTGAGTTTTCTCATACCGAGGACATGTGTCATTTCCAATACCATGTTTTGGTGATGAAATGAAATGCCTCAGGTCCCAAAACATTCTTTTAGGGTTCATTAGCCATGCACATGGTTTATAAAGGGAATATTTGGATGATCAATTTTGTTGGAATATTCTCACCATCATTTTTTGTATTTGCATCCAATCATCATGCATGCATCTACATGCATCCAGTCATCAGTATGGTAGTCTCCCTAGCACCTGGAGCCTATGTTCATCCCCCTAGATCCTATTTTTTATCCCTCACGATCCCTCCTACCTACCTAGTTCGCCTTGTTGTCCTCACTTGGATGACATATGCACCCTGCTACACTACTTGGATCACTAACAGTCAGTTGCAGTATTTATTGACCAGTTCTTGCATTTATTGCTCAGTTTAACTTCCTGTATCTTCCAGTTGTCTGTATCGGAGTTCCACTTGACCTGCTAACAGCCTCATAAGCCTCATGCGCCCTCCTTGGATTCTCCATCCCTTGATTTGTGCTCACATGACTGAGTTAGACGATCAATTAGACTTATTTGACCGACTTTTGACTATTTGTGACTACTACCACTGATTGGATGATGTATCCAATGCTATCCAAGACACACATTGAGGAGAATTTGAATTACATTAGGAGGAATTCAAATCCATTTTATTGTATTCAGTTATTATTCTACTTTCACAGTGCAAGCTTACAACTGATGTATGGTTACAATAGTTTTTGAAATTTCTTGTGTTAATGAGTGATTATTGATTAAAGAATTCTTCTTCTCTTCTATGTTATTCTTGAGTGAGTTTTAGTGAGGATTTATCTAGTTGTCTTATCTCTTCTATAAAATATCACATGGTATCAGAGCTGGATTTATCTATTCGAATTGCAGCAGCAGCAGTTGCAACAATTCTTTGAGCAGTTGTCTTTCATTGAGCACCAAAAGCCTATGGATTTCCACAACAATTCCTGGTGCAATTGTCTTGAATTCACTTGAACAAACTAGTGAGGTCTAGCCAGGTGTGAAGGATCCAATCACATGTGCTCATTGTCCTAAGGCGATCAATTCGAATTGCAACAAATATCCATTTACAATTCTCATTTGTTTTGCAGGTTATCTCCTTCAATTCGACTTCATTAGGATCAATGGATCTAAAACTAAATTCATTCAATTATTTTGAATGGAAAGAAAATATGGACATCTTCATGAATTCCAAAATAATTTCTAGATTATTGAATGGCTCTACAGTTGAGCCCACTGGTGTAGTTGAGAAATCAAAGTACTTAGATAAACTTGATGAAGCAGTAGGACTACTACTCCTAAGCATTTCTGAATACCTCCATTTTCAGTTCATAGATCTAAAGGCTCCAAAGGAAGTTTGGGACAAGCTTGAATCTCTTTTTGGTCAGAAATATGACTTGAAAGGTCATAAGTTGGAAAATGAGCTCATCTCCTTGAGCCCAAGCAGTTTCAAAACTATCACTGAGTTTCTCAACAAGTTCAAGAAATTGGTTTCACAGTTGAAGAGATATGGGATAGAGAAGGAAGAGAAGCAACTAATCCTTGCCATACTATAAAAACTAGGCCCTCACTATGCAATATTTGTATCTACCTTTTAGTTAGCGAAGTTGTCCATCCCAAAATGGAAGTTTCCAACTCTTGAATAATTCATCTAGTCTCTCACACTTGAGGAGGATAAGTTAGTTCATATGGGAATGATAAAACCCAAGTTGGATTCAACTATTGCAGCCACTGAGATGAAGAGAGAAAATGGAAAGGGTAATCAAAAAGCATTTGACAAAAAGTCAAATGAGCAGAAGTAGAAGGAGGCTCCAAAGAAGTCAGATGGAGTTTCGAATCCCAAGAAAGACAAGCAAACTTAGAAGGGGAAATCCAATGCACATACTGCAATAGAGGATTCCATCCTAAGAGTTACTGTACGAATAAGACCATAGATCTCATGGATTCAGAAGCATCAAGACACATGCCTTCCTCCAAAGATCTCTTTACTGGTTTTGAATCCAGTGTTGGACCATCCATTACGTTGGGGAATGATTTTGAGGTCTCCTCTGAGGGGATTGTAAGAATCAAACTTTGCAGCAACTGTATCCAGTTGGATGCTTAATAGTCGAATTCGACTATTAAGCATCCAACCAGATATGGTTGCTGCATTTGGTATGAGAACGGAATGCTCCTCGATCTGAGCTCAGATTCGGCTCACACTCTGAGCGGACTCACTCCTCCATCAAGTGAGCTCGGACTCGACTCATTCCTCCATTCCATTGCATCACTTGCTCCATTTCACTACCTATCACTCCTTACATTGTTTCTCCTTCCATGCCTTCCATCACACTACTCTCATTCATTCAGACATCCCCTTCATTGTTCATCCCACGTCCATCACTCTCCCTCCTTAACTCCATCCTACCTCCTCCTCACGCTTCCCTTCCCATGCATTTATGCACAACCTCTCCTCCCTGTTGGTCCTGCGCTTGCTCTCATCACCTCGTCCTGCCCCAGCTCGTCCCCACGCTGCTGCTAAGCCTTCTGCGTACTCTCCATTCACTCCTTCACCCCATATCACCACCCATGCATGTTACTGGACAATCCACTCGGGAGAACACGAGCAGGATCTCCCTAGCTCAATGCGACTCTAGAGAAAATAGAACAGACTACAAACACGTTTCCCAGATTTACTTAAGGATCAAGTGCTAGATGTCTTACATCTTTGATTCGCTATCCTTTCTCCTGAATGTTGATCCATGTCCCACGGTCGTTAGATCCAAGCTGCAAGACCTGTCAAGACATAGAAAAGAGAAACGAGTAAAGAGCATCTATACAATAAGAGATCTATGTAAATTGTTAAGCAGGTAAACAACAGAACATCATTACACATAAGAACGATATTGGTGGAAAGCATTTGTATTACTACAAATAGTGGAGTACATGATAGAGATATAGGACTGCAACTAATGACTTAACGTAGCAGCCCTTCTCTGACTGTATCAATTGCCATATCCTTCCAAGGAAGCATGAGTTCTTCAAGAGGTGAATGGAGTATCTTGGGAGAGATTTCACCAACATGTAGATACTATAGCCTTCCTCTAAGGTAGATTTCACTAGCGTATGGATACCTTAGTCTTCCTCCCTTTGGTATGGGAATGACCCTCACTTATATAGGACTAAATGGATAGGGTGTGGATAGGATAGGTTGATTAAGGGTTGGAGAGAGATAGGGGATCTTCCCAAAGAGTTAGGGGTCAAGTACAAGCTCTCCTAGAGGTCAGGGATAAGGCCCCAAATGAGCAAGTTTCGAGAAGAATCTTGAATAAGCTATTTTTTCCCATTAACAGACCTCGTGGAACCCTGTATTGGTGCAACCTGCGACGTCGCATGTTGCTAGTGTGCAACCTGCGATGACCCTTCAGAACCTAGCACAAAGAAGTACGAAAACCTTTGGTTTTTTCTTCCCGAAACGGCGGGAGAACTTGGGAAAGACGCCCGAAAGACTTAGAATTTTCCGAAAATCTGTGGAAACCTTTAGGAAATGCCTCCCGAAACGATGGAAGCTATCCATAAAAGCTTTCCGAAATACCACAGGAAATTCACGAGCTTCTTCTGAAACTGAGAAAATTACTTAGATTCTTTTTGAAAAGGTTGCGGAGCGCCCTAGGGAAACCACGCGGAATCATACAGGCTATGTTCCCGAAACGGCGGAGTTCTTAGCTCAAGCCTTCCGCAACCGCGAGAAGATTCGAGCTGTTCTCCCGAAATGGCGGGAATCATTCGCATTTAGCTTCCGAAAGGGACTTAGAGAACTTTTGGTTTTGTTTTTTACCCTCCCGAAACGTCGGGGGAATTCAGCGAAACCGCCCGAAATTGGCCGAAGCCGCCGTGATATCTCTCCGAAAAAGAAACTCAGATTTTGGCCATAAGTTGTGGAAATCGTTGGTGAAATCTTGCCGAAACGGCGGAGCGATTCAAGTCTGTCTCCCGAAACGGCGGAAGCCGTCCGTATAAGCTTGCCGAAATAACACGAAGAAATTCATGAACTTCTTCCGGAATTGTGAAAGGACTTGGAATATCTTAAAAGAACTTTCCAGAATGAGCCGAGGAAGCTTCGCGGAAGCTTTCAACCTTCGCTCCCGAAACTGTGGAGGCTCTCGGGCTACCTTTCTAAACAAGCAATTGAAAATTCCGTTCCGAAACAGCGGAAGCCGCTGAGGAATTGCTTCCGAAACAGCGGAATCGTTCATCATTTGCTCCCGAAATGGCGGGACTCATTCTCCTTACTCTCCCGAAAGAAGACTTAGAACATTGTTTTGACCGTTCGCGGAGAGATTGGAGTTTTCATTCCGAAACGGCGGGAACAGTTCGTGAAACCCTTCCAAAACTCGGAAAAGAAATTAGAAGCTTTCATTGAAAATTTGCGGAAAACCCTCCGAAACAGTGGAAGAACTTGGGAAAGACACCCGAAAAAGTCGGATTGGTTTGTTAAAATCACGGAAGGTTTTGATGAAATCCTTCCGAAACGGTGGAAACATTCAGCGAAGTGGCCCGAAGCGTCGGAAGTCGTTCACATAAGCTTTCCGAAAAGAGACTTAGGAAACTTCGAAAAACTGTGGAAGCCTTCGGATTTTCCTCTCGAAACGGCGGAAGCCATTCACAAAAGCTTTCCGAAAATACCGGGAGTATTCGCCATATCGTCCCGAAACCCCGCAAGACTTAGAAACTTTTGGATGGAAGCAAGACCTTCGCAAATAGTTCCTGAAACATCGGAAGCCTCGGCATTATACGTCCTAACCGCGGGTCTCTTTTGCGGAAGGTTTCGAGTTTCCCTTCGCAAATAGCTTCCGAAACGGCGGAAGGCTTGAAGTTTCCCTTCCGCAACACGTCCCGAAATAGCGAAGCTTCCCCTCCATCCTTCCGCAACGGCGGGTGTGACTTGCAAGGCGGTCCCGCAAATGACGGTCGCACGCAAACTGAGACGACCCGATAATCGACGGCGTACGACGCATTTACAACCAGTTTAAAACCCCACCAGCCGAATTAACTCCCCACACGTGCCTGGCCCATATAAATAAATCGACGGGGTACGAGCCAACCCATTGTCGTTTCGTTTTATAAACAAAGCCATTGGACGCCGCGCGACCGTTCCAGCTCGTCCTACGCAGCCAAGTTCGTGGCCACCTTAGTTAACGACCTCAGCCAAACGGTGCCAGGTAGGATTTTTAACTTTGATTGGGTTGTCTTTTGTTTGAAAAAATGAGTTTTTAGTGGGATTTGGACGGGAAAAACACCCGTCAAGGGCTATGTTTTGCCCGTTAGACGCAGTTGAATGGAGTCCTCGTCTTGTCATATGAAGCATTAACATTTTTTGAGTCGAAACGGTTGGTTCGGACGGTTAAACCTGTCCCATTTTTTATCCCCGGGCCGCATGCCTCGTTGTGGGGAGAACCTGTCGAAACCCCTTATGCTTTTCATATCCCCGGCTGAAGAACTCAGGATGTGAAACTCCGGGCCTCTCCATAAAACCTCAGTCCCTCGACGCCTTCTACCGGGGGCAAAACCTTGTCTTCGGCGCCATTGCCCCGTTCGAGTCACGCAAGCCAAAATTCGAAGCCGTGGCCACCCTTGCATTTCCCGTCAATATGTCTCCGGCGCCGTCGCCCTCGCTCGGACTAGAGTTCCCCATAGAGCACCTCGGCGGGCGCCGTGCATGACAATAGCATTCGAAGCCCCCACCGAGTCAAAAGTGCGAAAAGGGATCCCTTGTCGTCACAAAGTCCTTCCAACTCGAGTTTCCCCGCCATTAGCCTTTCCAGCCGCAGTGATAACAGGAGACGCCGTCTTCCCCAAGGCTGACCCGAAAGCCCATTGCTTCCGCAACTCGCCTATCGATCCAAGAACAAAATGTGTCCGCGACATAGCCTATCCCCGCAGGAGCATTCCAAACCCATCCTTTTAAGAGATCCAAATGTTTCAATCTATGTTTCATACTGAAATAGTGTTTGCTTCCTGAATATACAGCTTCATTGTACTTATCTTATTAATATATTAAAACAATGATGCTCTCTGTTAAAACCTCACAGTATGTTGCTCAAAGTGGCTTGTATATGGATGTTATCAGGGATAAGTCAAGATGCCGAAAACCGGTAAGAAGAAGGCGAAGATGACAGAAAAGAAACCTGCCCCTCCTAAAACTGAAACTTCACTCCAAGACACTAGGTGCACCACTGGTGTCCCTCCAGAAATCAGATGGGGAGACATCTACAGAATGATCCGGGACCAAGAAATCCCAGATATGTTGCTAGAGGAAGCACCGATCTATCTCAATATCAGAGCCTCAGGCATAACTAGAGCCTCTACCCGCCCTGAGCTATTCCCCTGTGCTGAAGTGATCGGATGGATACTCCAACATGCAGATGCTGAAGGGAGAGTTATAAATGATAGCGGGAAAGTGGCTATCGCCTCATTTCAACCCGCGTATATTGCGGCAGCCTACAGATTTCCCCGCGTCCAACAAGCTCTGACTGACGAATGGTTGGGCCAAATGAATAACGTCGAGATGGCCAAGAAGCTGCTAATAGTGGGAAAACACTTGAGAAAAAAGGGGAATGATGAGTATGACGTACAGAATCTAAGAGCTCCTTTTAGGTTGATTGCCCTGATGTTGTGCATAATCTTCGGCATGCCCAATGGCACAGTATACAAGATTCAGTGGGTCCCTATCATTCACTATGTGGCATTTCAGGGAACTGTGTTTGACTGGGCCACTATCCTGTTAGATAGTCTGGCCTCAATGATAGTAGCTGCAAGGGAAGGACTAGCTTTGAAGAAGGCTGAATTCTTCATGTCTTCATATCTGATAGATTGTATCTTAGCCAAGATAGACTTCCCCAAATTGGGCTGCACATGGGATAGGGCTACCGCCCCGGTCTATATTGCATTCAAGATGTTGTGGGCTCAGAACTACAAGCCCAGCTACAAACTCATCTGTGAGGGGTTCATCATGCCCCTATACGAGAAAATGTTCAAGGAAGAACCAAACTGCCTGTCAGAAAATGCTTTAGAAGTCCTTGAGGATTATGGGGACTTTTACTTTTCGGAGCAAGGTACCTACCTAAGAATGTTTGGAGGGACTAAGCCCCCATACATCTTGCCGCAGTATGCCACAGACTATGTGCTTCTCAAAGAAGCAGTAAGACAACTCTTCTTGGATGGGATTGGAGCAATGATCCACAAGCAACATAAGGCCTCCTTCCCCCCCCTACCTTTCTGCATAGGTGCTTACAAGTTTTCAGGGGTTGCCTCTGCCGACGAATTTGTTCAAGAGTTGAAGGCTTTCCACTTCGGTGAGGTTATCTTCCACAGGAACGAAAGAAAGGGTAAAGTGGCCAAGCATTGCAAGGATATCTATGCCCACTTCGAGTACTCCCACTACCCTGATGCCGAGGAAGAAGCATTCAGAGGCATCAGCAACATGACTGAGCTACGGATCTGTCGCCAAGGTCCTGGAACAAGCTCTAGCTCAACCAAGGACCAGAAGACCATCCAGCAAAAGGAGAAAGAAGCTGAGGATGCCCAAGCTCAGGAAGAGCTCAGATTAAGAGAAGAGGCGAGGTTACAGTGGGAAGCCGAGGAAGTAAGAAAGCAGCAAGAAGCTGAAAATGAAAGACTGCGGAAAGAGGCTGAAGAAGCCCAAAAGCAGAAAGAAGCAGAGGATGAGCAAGCTGAGGCAGAAAAGAAGGCGGAAGAAGAATTGAAGACAAGGGAAGATGCCGAGGCAGGTGGATCCGGTATGCAGGACATGGAAATAGACACCTCTCAAGTAGGTGGCTCTGGTGCCCAAAATGAAGGAGGAAACCCTGCCCAGGAAGTTCGGACCCCACCTATGGAAGAGGACATAGACATTATAAACCGACCAATTGTCCCGTACACTCCATCGGGAAAGCGTACGGTGTCCAAATGGAATGAGTTTGTTTATGATAAGAAAAGAAAAGCAATGGTCCTCCAATCAGAAGAGAGGATTAAAAGTCCTTTCCATGAAGACATTGTTACTCACCGAGAAGTCACCGTCATGCAAAACACAGATCAAGATCCCATTGCTATGGCGTTCGCAGTTATAGCAACAGCAAAGGCATCATTTGCCAATGTAGACGTTATAGTTAAAGAAAATATATTGACAAAGAAGAGAGCACGCATGCTGCAACAAAATGTGGCTAATGAGCAAGCCCAAAGGGATCTGGTAGTAAACAGGTATAATTGCTTGTACACTGAGCATAAGGAGCTGTCAAACAAGTACAGCCAGCTGGAGGAGGAAAAGGACCAGCTAACACTCCAGATGATGATTGTGGAAGCGGAGAAGAATGGAGCAGAAGAAAAGGCATCTTTGCTAGAGGCAGACAAACATGCATTAGCTGAGCGTTTAGAGCAAGCAGAGAGCAGAACAATAGACATATCTCCCTTCCACGAGCTGTCATGCAACATCCTGCAGCAAGTGTATGGCACTCAAGAGCTAATCACTGATGAAGTGTGCAAACTCAAGGTCATGGTGGTTAGGCTGAAAGAGATTAATGCAGAAGCCCATAGGCTCAAAGCAAACAATACCCACGTTAAGACCAATATCATCAGCCAGATAGCATGGAGAGAAGGAAAAGGGGGTTTCCCTGCACACCTCCCATTTAAATCGGTGGACAGTTTTAATGAGGACATAGCACTGCTGGAGTTCGGCAGAAACTGCGCCAGTAAGTTGATGGCCAGTGTGCAAAGAACAACAGATAAAATCAGCAGTCTCTACCAGAGGCTCCAAGAGGTATGGGATTTAATCATGCATTTTGACGCTTTCAATATAAAATCAATTCCTAGATTGCAAAATTCTGCTGCTGATTTGTTAGCAACATCTGCTTCTAGATTGGTGCCGTCAAATAATAAATGCTCAATTGAATTGATTTTCAGGCCTTCCATTCCCGATAACATCACAAATTTCAGAGTCTTCGATGATGATGAACAAATTATCAGCTTCCTGACAAACGAAGATAGCTTTCAGGGAGCTGCAATAGATGAGGAAGAACACGATGCTAATTTGATGAAGAAGGATGAGGAGAAAGGAAATTTCATGCCAAAGGGGGTAAGGTCCCTTGAAATGCTGTTCGATCTTCAAAATAAGTTCAAAAGGCCAGCTAATACCAAAACTAATAGCTCATCAATGCAACATGAGTTGGTTAATTTGGGTACCGAGGCAAAACCAAAATTTGTCAACCTTGGCAAATGTTGTTCACCAGGAGAAAGAGACAGGTTTATTAAATTGTTTAAGCAGTACAAAGATGTTTTTGCTTGGACCTATGAAGATCTAAAAACATATGACGTCCGCATCATCCAACATGTTATACCAATGAAAGCGGGTGTCAAGCCATTTCAGCAGCAGTTAAGAAGGATGCATCCCACTCTTGAACCGCTGATCCAAAAGGAATTAAAGAAGCTCCTGGACGCTAAGATAATCTTCAAGGTTCGGCATTCGGAATGGGTTGCAAACTTGGTTCCCGTAAGGAAGAAGTCAGGAGAGATTAGGCTATGTGTAGACTTCAGAAATTTAAACAGAGCCTCGGATAAAGACAACTACCCCGTGCCTTCAATGGAGCAAATCCTCCAAATGGTGTCAGGATCCGAATTGTTCTCTCTCCTCGATGGTTTCTCGGGCTACAATCAAGTGTTAGTAGCCGAGGAAGATCGTCTCAAGACCACCTTCAGAACTAAGTGGGGAACTTTCGCTTACAGAAGAATGCCATTTGGTCTGATAAATACAGGAGCTACATTCCAAAGGGCGATGGATATTGCCTTCCGAGGATTGGGTGGGCAATGCATTGTTGTCTACTTAGATGATGTGACAGTCTTTTCGAAGAAAAGGGAAGATCATGTTGTTCATCTGAGGCATATCTTTGATCGTTGCCAGAAGTATGGTATTTCCTTAAATCCCAAGAAGAGCGTGTTTGTTGTACCCGAAGGTAAGCTCTTGGGCCATATCATCTCCAAAGGGGGAGTGTCAATCGACCAGAAAAGGGTCCAAGCTATTAATAAGATTCCAATGCCTCACAACAAAAAATCTATGCAGTCTTTCATGGGCACCATCAATTTTGTCCGCAGATTTGTTCTGGATTTTGCACAAATTGTTAAGCCATTGCAACAGATGGTTAAACAAAGCATACAATTCAAGTGGACAGATTTGGAGAAGGACGCATTTAGAGATATCAAGGCAGCTGTAGCTAAAGCTCCTTCCTTAAGAAGCCCAGACTTTGATAAAGATTTCATCTTGTACACCTTCGCTTCGGATGATTCTCTCGCAGCTGTACTCATGCAAAAGGTGGAGTTGGGGGATGAATACCCAATTTTGTTTATGAGCACTGGTCTGCAAGGGGCTGAGCTGAATTACCCCGTAGTTGACAAACATGCGTATGCAGTCTTCAAAGCAGTCAAGCAGTTTAGGCCCTACATTTTGAAGAACCGAACTAAAGTAATAGTTCCCCATCCAGCTGTTAGATCCCTTTTCGTTCAAAAGGAATTGGGAGAGAGGAGAGGGAACTGGGTCACAGCTCTGCAGGAATATGATTTGGAATTCAAACCGGCCACGATCATTAAAGGACAAGGTCTGTGCAAGTTACTGGCGGGAAACTCGACTGAGGAAGAGCACCATTGGAGAAATGAAGCTGAGTTAAATTCGGTTGAAGTATGTCATATCTTCACAACTCCCCAGTCATGGTATAGGGATCTGGTGCACTATTTACAGCAGGGATATCTACCCGAGCACTGGAACTCTAAACAAAGAAGGGCGCTCCGTTTGAAATCCGCACCCTATCAAATCATTGATGGTATTCTTTTCAAAAAGAATTATGATGGAGTCCTTCTTAGATGTTTGGAAAAGGAAGATGCAAACAAAGTTGTCAAAGATTTGCATGATGGCCCCGCGGGTGGTCATTTTTCAGGAGAGACGACAGCACACAAGATACTGAGCGCTGGGTATTACTGGCCCACTCTGTTTCGAGATGCCTACACATACGCACGGAATTGCGATGTATGTCAAAGAAGTGCAGGAAAGTTACCTAAGGCAGCAAGCCCATTGCAGCCGGTCATCATCTCTGAGCCTTTTGAGCAATGGGGTATAGATGTTATCGGAGAAATAAATCCAAATTCTTCATTGCAACATCGATACATCCTGACGGATACCGACTACTTCACTAGGTGGATGGAGGCCACTCCATTGCGCAAGATCAATGAAGACGCAGTCATAAGCTTCTTGAAAGAAAACATCATAACCAGGTTTGGGGTTCCAATTTCCCTTGTTTTTGATAATGCTACTTATTTTTCATCTTGCAAGATAAATGAATTTGTTTATGAATGGGGAATTAAGTTGCATTATTCAGCCAATTACTACCCTCAGGGAAACGGATTAGCTGAATCCTCAAACAAGAATCTGATTCGAATCCTTAAGAAAACTGTGATAGAAAACCAGAGAAGTTGGCATGTGGCTCTCCCAAACGCCTTATGGGCATATAGGGTAACCCCGAAGAATGCTTTAGGTGTCTCCCCTTTCACTCTTGTCTATGGCAAGGAAGCCATACTTCCCCCAAACATCTTACTGTCATCCTTGCAACTGTCCCAAGCCTCTCGGGGTTCTGGTAGCCAAGCCTTACAATCCAGGATCAACACCCTGCTTCAACTGGAAGAAGCCCGACACAAAGATAAAGATCGATTCCATCAACACCAGGACATAGTTAAGAGATGGTTCGATAAGAGGAAATCCGGCAAGAGGGACTTTGAAGTCGGGGATTTAGTCCTGAAATGGGACCATAATCATGAAGGCAAAGGAATGCATACGAAATTTCAACATCTATGGGTAGGCCCGTACCAAATTTCTGCAAAATTTGGCCCATCCACTTATAAATTGACAAATCTCGAGGGAGAAGAAATAGCCCTTCCTCTCAATGGCCTCGCTCTGAAACAATACTTCGCATAGTCTCCTCGAGACTTCCTGTACATAAATAAAGTTTTCTTTTTGCTTTCGCTTTTAGCTGTTTTATTTTTCGGCCATGTTGTTTCTCTCTTTGTTATTTGAACTTTTACGACAAGTTTTGTTTTCTGAATGCCCTTTTGGTTGAGTCTCCCGTTGAAGATAGCTCTCTCAAAGAAAACTTGTAACCCATGAGTCTGGAACTCTGCTCAGTAAATCCGGTCTGTTGTGCTCTCGCTGAAATGTTCGGAAGGGGGAAGCCTACCCTGCTAGTCACACTAATCCTGTTTAATAGCAGAGACCTATGACCATCTTCACTACTATCGTTGGGCTCCACCCACTCTCACACTTTAAAGGCATCTCAAGAAGGTTACCTAAGTTGGACCCATGGAAAGTGGCACCTCTCGAGGACATAGGGTATTGAGATGACTCCATGCTGCAGATTTAACAGCCAAAATGGCCTACATTCAAGAGTCTATTTTCCAGGGATTCTCGCCTCAATTAAAGCATGGCTGAGACAAAAGCAAAAGACATGTAAAATCTAGAAGGCTGTCCAAAAGACCCAGCTCAAAATGGGATCCTCTCCGTCCGTGAAGTTTGATCAAATCAAATCAATAAAATTTCTAACTCACACAAAAGGACATTATGGATTGAGGAGCCTAAATCAAAGATCATGTCCAAAAGAAAATATCCCTGGAAGGCTCAAACAGCTAAGCTGTCCAAAGTACAAGCATCCCAAAGGATGCCAGCAGCATGGGAATGAGGAACAAGAGCAATAATGTCCATGAGAAAGTGTTGCAAATCCCGTGGAGTCCGGCAGTAGTGGCCATTCGAGAGATGACCCTCCTAAAATGAATCTCATATGCTGGCCCTCTGAGAGTGGTGAAGATGTCTCGGTCAAAGCTCCCCTTTCCCCAATGGCTAGCATGGAAAGTGCCTCCTTCCCCCCGCATGAGTCTAAAATGCTCAGCTGAGTAGTACACCCGAGGTGGATGTTGTTAATGAGGTTTTGGACCATGAAGAGGAATTTTTCAGAGATCTGTGTTCGCCAGCGACTCGCCATTGTTGTTGCAGCAACACCCCTCCCCAAAATTTTGTACATATTGGGGCCCCCTCCTGTATTTTTGTAGAAAGTTTTCCTGAGAAGCCATCCCAGCCGTCAGCTCTGTTTTCAACATAAAATCTTGTTTCCCTACTGAACATCTTGCCATCAATCCTTCCATGTTTTCCCCAAAGAGCCAAAGGGAACTTAGATTTTTTCTCAACGTTTTGGAATCTTTTGGGAAATGCCTCCCCGAAACTGCGGGAGCCAAACTCCAACCTTTCGGAAAGAAGAACTTAGATTTTCCGTGTCAAAATCGTAGACCGTGAGAAAGAAGTACGAAAACCTTTGGTTTTTTCTTCCCGAAACGGCGGGAGAACTTGGGAAAGACGCCCGAAAGACTTAGAATTTTTCGAAAATCTGCGGAAACCTTCAGGCAATGCCTCCCGAAACGGCGGAAGCTATCCATAAAAGCTTTCCGAAATACCACGGGAAATTCACGAGCTTCTTCCGAAACTGAGAAAATTACTTAGATTCTTTTTGAAAAGGTTGCGGAGCGCCCTAGGGAAACCACGCGGAATCATACAGGCTATGTTCTCGAAACGACGGAGTTCTTAGCTCAAGCCTTCCGCAACCGCGATAAGATTCGAGCTGTTCTCCCGAAATGGCGGGAATCATTCGCATTTAGCTTCCGAAAGGGACTTAGAGAACTTTTGGTTTTGTTTTTTACCCTCCCGAAACGTTGGGGGAATTCAGCGAAACCGCCCGAAATTGGCTGAAGCCGCCATGATATCTCTCCGAAAAAGAAACTCAGATTTTGGCCATAAGTTGCGGAAACCGTTGGTGAAATCTTGCCGAAACGGCGGAGCGATTCAAGTCTGTCTCCCGAAACGGCGGAAGCCGTCCGTATAAGCTTGCCGAAATAACATGAAGAAATTCATGAACTTCTTCCGGAATTGTGAAAGGACTTGGAATATCTTAAAAGAAATTTCTAGAACGAGCCGAGGAAGCTTCGCGGAAGCTTTCAACCTTCGCTCCCGAAACTGTGGAGGCTCTCGGGGTACCTTTCTAAACAAACAATTGAAAATTCCATTCCGAAACAGAGGAATCGTTCATCATTTGCTCCCGAAATGGCGGGACTCATTCGCCTTACTCTCCCGAAAGAAGACTTAGAACATTGTTTTGACCGTTCGCGGAGAGATTGGAGTTTTCATTCCGAAACGGGGGGAACAGTTCGTGAAACCCTTCCGAAACTCGGAAAAGAACTTAGAAGCTTTCATTTAAAATTTGCGGAAAACCCTCCGAAACAGTGGAAGAACTTGGGAAAGACACCCGAAAAAGTCGGATTGGTTTGTTAAAATCACGGAAGGTTTTGATGAAATCCTTCCGAAACGGCAGAAACATTCAGCGAAGCGGCCCGAAGCGCCGGAAGTCGTTCACATAAGCTTTCCGAAAAGAGACTTAGGAAACTTCGAAAAACTGCGGAAGCCTTCGGATTTTCCTCCCGAAACGGCGGAAGCCATTCACAAAAGCTTTCTAAAAATACCGGGAGTATTCGCCATATCGTCCCGAAACCCCGCGAGACTTAGAAACTTTTGGATGGAAGCAAGACCTTCGCAAATAGTTCCCGAAACATCGGAAGCCTCGGCGTTATACGTCCGCACCGCGGGTCTCTTTTGCGGAAGGTTTCGAGTTTCCCTTCGCAAATAGCTTCCGAAACGACAGAAGGCTTGGAGTTTCCCTTCCGCAACACGTCCCGAAATAGCGAAGCTTCCCCTCCATCCTTCCGCAACAGCGGGTTTGACTCGCAAGGCGGTCCCGCCAATGACGGTCGCACGCAAACCGAGATGACCCGATAATCGACGGCGTACGACGCATTTACAACCGGTTTAAAACCCCACCAGCCGAATTAACTCCCCACACGTGCCTGGCCCATATAAATAAATCGACGGGGTACGAGCCAACCCAAATCCAAAACACAAAAACCAATTCAAAAAATGAGCTTATGAATGCTGAGGGAGGTCCTAACAGGGTTTAATTGCCCCTTTTGGCAGGTTACTAGCAAGCAAAAATGGTATTGGAGTGGTGGGAGAGAGAACATGAAGTGGAAGATGAGCAAGCTGCAAATGATCCACACTGTGTGGCTGCTTTGAGAAACTGCGGTTTGCTCAAATTCTTCGAGATACAGGGGATGAGATCCCATATCCCGTTCTTGACACACATGCTCCAGAGTTGGGATGCGGCCCAACAATACTTTGTGATAGGTGAGCATATCCTCACAATTGACATTGAGGATATCTACTTTCTGATCGGTTTCTCCCGAAGAGGGGACACTGTACAGCTCACTGGGACACGGGCCAATGATCGTACAGTTGAGGACATGGTGTCTCAGTACTGCATAGCTTCTTCTTGTCCTTCTAGTGGGAAGATACTCATCGAAGATGTGGTGCGTCATCCACTGTGGACCATATTGCTCACTATTACTAGGATGGCGGGTAGCCAAGCGCTACATATGGCTACTCGGACTCAAATGTTGTACGCAGAAGACTGTATGTCTCCCATGGTTTTCGATTGGTGCAAGGGTCTCCTCGCCAACATCCGAGCTCAGCTCACCAAGTGTCTGTATGGGGAGCTCAAGCAGTTTGGATACGGACCAATCATAGTATCGTTCCTCTTAGAGTGGGTTCCTCTCTTGCACCCGCAGGTGGTACTGGATGACAGGGATCTGAGAGATCCTCACATGCTCAGGTGGGAAGAGGTGATGACCCGCCATGGTGGGGGTCCCATCATTAGTTTTGGTCCCAATTTCTTTAGCTGGCTGGAAGGCCAGTTACTTATGGTCGAGGAATTCCCATACGATGGCACGGACTTTCGAGAGGGTCCAGACTTGGTGATGCCAGAGGGTGCAACATGGGTTGATATCGGTAAGAACAAAACCCTTGTATTTTTAATTTTGTATATTATATCATTTTTTTTTATGTAGTGTTGACAAGTATGTAATATGTGTGTGCAGATGTAGGTCTCGTGCAATCAGTACGTCTCTCCCTTCTGGCGAGGAGAGACAGAGGTGGGGAGGCAGTGGTTCCTGCAGGTGCTCATCCTTCCATCGAGGATATGGAGGAGGTATACCAGAACATATCTGGGATGACTGTGGAGGTACCAGAGCCAGCCATCGATGACCTACCGAGGCCCATGAAGAGATTTGGGGTGGGAGAATCCGTGCGCTTCAACTCCTTACTCCGCAAGGTGGCTCGTACTGTAGACTGCTTTCTCACTCAGCATTAGAGAGCTGTTAGAGCTAGGGGTGTACGGGTCAGGCATCAGGCCTGATGACACTACTATACTTGTACTGAGAGCTTAGAGGCCTCAGATTTTGTACTTACTGAAAGCTATGATGCTTCATATTTTGCTGAGACTCACTAAAAGCCATCGTGCTTCAGATTTTGTACCAGCACTACTTTTGAGCGATTTATATATATATATACATTATCGATGATTTATACATTATGTGTTCTTCAAATGATTAGTGATGTGATATTTTTCATATGTTTGCTTCTGTATATTATATTTACATGTTGTGAATGCTTTTTACATATTATGAGTATTATGTGTGTGCAATGTACCAATCCAAAATGAAATTGGCCATGGAGTCAACAACTGTGTTAAACTCTCGTGGAATGTGTAGGTATTGAATAGATTCAAATGACCTTTCTAGGAGAAGTACTCGTCTGAAGAGACGGAGTAAGATGGGATCACGAATGGCGTATATCCGGTTCAGATAGGAAACCACTAATTGAGAATCCCTGTGGATGACAATGTGGTTCATACCCAAGGAAATGGCATTAGCTAGGGTTCCAATTATTGCCTGATATTCTACGGCATTGTTGGTCCCGAACCCTAGGAAACTTCCTCCTGAGCTAATGAGCTCACCTATTGGGGAATACTGTACCTAGGCTGCTGAAGCAAGGTGAAGGGTATGCCGGTTCGCGCCATCTATGAATCCATAGCACGTTGCCATCTGCATGCACAGACAGAACATCGTATAAGAAGCGAAAACAAGATCAAAAGACACTCGAAAGAGAAATGCGTCACACCACACAAAAAACACGCCATGTACAGTATATACAAGCAAGTCTATGTTGATGTATATGTAACTTCGGAATGTATATCATATATATTTATTGTACCCTTATAAGAGATGTGTTATTCCTCTATAAGGAAGTGTCGTCATGTGTATTGACAAGTGTCACAAATATGTTAACTTTTCGATGGGTTATTAGACCACCATGTGTGGGGTCGGCCCTGAAATATATATTATATTGTGGATGTACTTAGCTAGACAAGTCGGCCCCACAGTGTCACTAGGCAAACAGGTTAAGTATAAATAGAGATCGAGAGATCTCTATTTGATCACTCGGAAACTAACACTTCTCTCACTCAGAAAGTGGCGCACTAGTGAGGAGGAGTATCATCTGCTACTAGGAGACTATCTCTGTGTATTTTGGTTCTACTTTTGTTGAGCCATTGCTCTCTCTATCTCTGAGGAAGTTGTGGGGTTTTTCACCTTAGGGTTTTCCCCACGGAAACTCTGTGTCTCTTGTCTCTCATGCTTTTGATTCTTGTGATGATTAACATGCTTGCTATGATTGTTATGCATTGATATATTGTACATGTTGTTCTCTCAGTAAAGATCCTAGAGTATTGTGAATTAATGGTCAAAATTTAACATGGTATCAGAGCTAACTTGAGAAGAAGCCATTGTGCAGTGACAGAAACTAGGGTTTCTTGTCTATTGGGTTTCTCTCCACAGATTTTGGAAAAGAAATATAGTAGATTGACTCTACTCATCAAGGAGAATTTATCTGTCCAATCAGAATTCAAAACTGATCATTTTTAGATTTGGCCCTAAAAATTAGGGTTTCCACAAAAATAGGAATGTCTGGAATCTGAAGACATAGTTGGAATCTCCTTGCAAAAATCAAAGTTTAGAGCTTTGGATCGAGATTTGTGGCTGGGTAGATCTCCAGGAAACTCAAACCCTAATTCAGGGTCCTCCTTAGTGAACTCAGGAAGACAAAAAGGCATTTCTGAAGGGTAAAGCTTCGCAGATCTCAAATTCTGAATACACCAGGCTGATCAGCTCATCAAGGCACATCTTTCTATCGTTTCAGAAAGCTGAAATTCACATTTTGAATTTTTAGGGTTTTTTCGACAAACCCTAATCCGGGACCAGATCCAGTTTTCAGTAAAATAAGTGGTAAGACCTAAATCTTTTCTATTTCCATTTGAAGTACTCTTTAAAGATGTCTCACCACACCAAGCTTGAGGATAAGCTTGAAGGGACTGATAACTTCTGAGCCTGGAAGTATAGGATTGGGTTAATGCTGGAAGAGAATGAGTTGGAGTCATACATAAAAGAAGACATCCCTATCCCAGAGGATGAAGAAGCTAAGGTATTGCATAAGAAGAACTTGGTCAAGGCAAAGAGAATCATTGACGATTCTATCAAAGACCATCTCATACCTCATGTGTCTTCTCTAAAGACACCCAAGGAGATGTTTGACTCTCTGACCAAGTTATTTGAAGGGAAGAACATAAATTGAAAGATGACTCTGCGGAATCAATTGAAAGGGGTCAAGATGTTGAATGGAGAAACCATTCAATATTACTTCTCCAAGGTCTCTCAGATCAAGGAACAACTTGAAGCTGTGGATGAAGTAGTGGATAATGGTGAAGTTGTTATGACCACTCTAAATGGCCTTCCTAGGTCATGGGACTCCTTTATTCAAGGAATCTGTGCAAGAAAGAAATTGATCTCTTTCAGTAAACTGTGGGAGGAATGCTCTCAAGAATAATCTAGGCTTGTAGCTCGTGAAGAAAAGATGGGAGGTGAAGGTCAAGCTCTCGCAACTCACACCAAAAGAAGGAAGCCCAAGAAGGAGCACTCTCACTACAAGAGATCCTATCACAACCAAGAAAAGAATAAGAACGATATAAGATGTTTCACATGCAATGAGAAGGGTCACTTTGCTTTAGAATGTCGTAATAACAAAAGTGATAACATCAACTCCAGCAAGAAGAAGAAGGGAAACAAAAGAAAGTTCCATGCTCATGCTGTCGAAGATGATGAACCTCCAAAGAAGAAGGCTAGGGCAAAAAGTGATGATGACTCATCAAATGAAGAAGAGTATGTTCTAATCTCTCTCTCACGGGTACTATCTCTCATGGCTGTAATGATTGGTTAATTGATAGTGTGGCTTCCAAACACATGACTGGGTTTAAAGAATCATTTGTAAATCTATTTGAACATGAATCACCCCATAAAGAGAAATTTGGGGATGACTATCAATATCCCATCAAAGGAAGTGGTGAAGCGTCCTACAATCTAGATTCTGGAAGGTGTTTGAAGATGCAAGAAGTTCTTTATGTACCTGGGCTCAAGAAGAATCTTCTCTCCATCTCTGCATTGGATGCAAAAGGCATGAGGGTTGCATTTGTAGATGGCCAAATCCTAATGTGGCCAAAAGGTAAAACTATAGATAATGCAGTGGCGATTGGACAGCAAGAGGGAGGATTGTACAAATTGAAGGGACAACCTGAACATGCTATGGTGACATGAAGACAAAGATTCATCCATTGTCATGGATCACATAGAAGATCCATTTACGAGGTATGTATAAATTGGTTCTACTATGGATAACTTATGAGACATGTAGGTTACTAGCACAAGTCATTGAAGAGAACCAGAAAGACATTATGCGGTTATGTTAGACATAACTAGCTAGCATGCTAATCTAGGTATGTTTTTCCTATATCAAGCTAGAATCCTACCTTATGTTAGGATCTTATACTGTTGTGTTGTTGATAATGATTATTCACGAAGTCATAGGTTTGAATAGTCATGGTTTCTTACCATAATTTATGATATGACTAACCAGAAGAATCATGGAGGCATAGGTTTGAGTGATCACGGGTTTAAGCATATTATGTTTCTTACTTTAATTTATGATATGACTAACCATAAGAGTCCTATATAAACCTTGAATACCAATGCTTATTATTTATGTTTGAAATGATCATGACTATACATACTTAAGATTATTGTGTTTTGATAGTATTAAGAATATACTAATGAATGTATGATTATGTATGAGACCTCAATGATAACACAATGATGATACTAACAAGCATGCATAGTGATTAAGGATGGATATAAGTTCAAGGACAGGTACTCCAGGAAGCAAAGATCAAGAGGGAGGACACTTCAAGAGTTTTTGCAAGGATGCAGATATTCAGAGGGAGTTGACCACTTCTCACAATCCACATCAGAATGGAGTTGCAGAAAAGAAGCAAAGACTGAGAGGTAGTCAACCCAACAACCAAACAAAGATAAGTATTTGAATTGTCATTTCCCACATATTTGTTTGTTTAAATAATGTTATTCAATGATGTATATGATTATGTTCCTAGACTTAGGTTGTGTATTATGCATATTAGAATAATTGCATAAATGAACAATATACTACTAATATGCATGCGATGGGTAAGTGGCCTATGGCACTATGCAACATTCCATTGTTGCTTATCTAGAATGAAACCTCTTTGCTGACATGTTGGGAGTAGCGCAAACTCTTGACAATGTTCTAGTAGAGATTGGAAGGCATCTAGAAAGTTACCGGATATGGATAAATGTTGTATTGAATCATTGGCTAAGATAATTGCATGATTGTATGACATATTTCTTTATGTGTAAGAACTTGTTCTGAAAACTATAAGATGTTTTCTAATCATGCAATTTAACTTGTTGTGTAGGAAACATCATATACCATCACCTACAAAAGAAGTAATACAACATTTGTTCAGCAACAAAGTTATCTATTGAAAATATTGAAGATATTGAAGTTCCCAGGATCTGGGAAGAATGCCATGATCGAGTAGTACCAATCGATCATGAAGATGTTTGGGATGTAGTCCCAAGACCTGAAGGGGAGTCTATAGTGACTTCCAAGAGGATCTACAAGATCAAGCATATTGCAGGTGGTAGCATAAAGACTCTTGCTCCTATAGCCAGATACACTTCCATTAGATCAGTACTTGCTCTGGCTGCAGTGATGAAGAGGAAGATACACCAGATAGATTTGAAGACAGCTTTCTTGAATGGTATAGTTGATAAGAAGTGTATGTGGTGCAGCCACTTGGTTCTGAGACACATGACAGGGATTCATATATGTGTAGAACTTGGTATGGTAAGATAGACAACTTTCTATCCAGTTTGGGCTTTACCAAGAGTAAAGCGGATTCCAACCTTTACTACAAGGTTAAGGAAGGAAATCCAGTGATACTACTATTGTATGTGGATGACCTATTTGTAACACGTGAGGATAGATTGATTGCTGACATGCAGTGGAAGCTTGCTACCAAGTTCGAGATGAAGAACTTGGGGATGATGCACTATTTGTTTTTGGCATGGAGGTGTGGCAGAGTGCAGATGGAATCTTCCTTGGACAAGGGAAGTATGCAATAGAGATTCTAAAGAGGTTTGGGATGATGGACTGCAAGGCCATGGCCACACCTATGGCATCGAACTTGAAGCTTCTGTGTGATGCTTCATCTGAGCCGGTTGATGTGACCATGTATCGTCAGATGATTGGGTCCTTGATGTACCTGATGAACACGAGACCAGATATTTGCTTTGCTGTGAACACATTGATTCAGTTCCTGACAGATCCGAGGAGTCTTCACTTGATTGCTGTAAAGCATATTTTGAGGTACCTAAAGGGTACAGTTGATTACAGGCTCAAGTATGAAGCAAATCAAAAGTTTAACCTGCAGGGTTATGTTGATTCAGATTGGGTAGGCAGTGCTGCAGATAGGAAGAGCACTTCTGGGTGCTACTTCAGTATGGGATCAGGTGTGATCTCTTGGTTTAGCAGGAAGCAGTCCTACGTATCACTGAGTACAGCTGAGGTAGAGTATGTTGTGGCCTGTTTAGCTAGTTGTGAGGTAGTATGGCTTCTGAAGCTACTGTCTGAGCTATTTGATCTCTCGTTGGATATTACTGGTATCTTCTATGATAACCAGAGTTGTGTGAAGCTATCTGAGAACCCAGTGTTTCATGATAGTTCAAAACACATAGAGATCAAATATCACTATATCAGGGATATGGTGCAGAGAGGAGCAGTGAAGCTCCTATATGTTGCGACGGATGAACAAATTGCAGATGTGCTGACGAAACCACTAGCCAGAGTGAAGTTCAAGTACATCAGGGAGAGGCTTGGTGTTCTTTAGATCGACGAAACTTCGAGGAAGAAGTGATGGACACATTTGCAGAAGCCATTCCAAGCATGTTGGAAGGAGGAACCTTCACATGGCTGTGGATGTAAGCGCTGGATGATGAGCATAAGGACGGTGCTCCAGTTATTGCTCTGTATATGCATCAGGATGATGTTGGATATGATCAGTTAGATCGTTTATATGTATATGTATGTACGCATCATGTTGGATGTTGGATATGATCAGTTGGATCATTTATATATGTATGTGTGTATCATGTTGGATGCTTGGAACATGTATCTGTATATGTATCAAGTGGATACTGTGTATGATCAGGTAGATCATGTATGTTGATATATATCAGTTAGATGCATTGCGTATCTATGTATGTATCAGGTGGATACATTGTATGATCAGGTGTATCATGTATGATGATATGTATCAGGTAGATACTTGGTATGCATCAGGTAGATGCATTGTATGATCATGATGATCATGGATGACAAGCTTCAGGATGTTGCTCCAAATGACATGCAGCAGGATGTTGCAGTGATGATGATCAGGATGATCATGTGTACATCAGGATGATGTATGGTCAGTATCAGGTTGATACTTTATGGTCGTGGAACAGGTTGTGCAGATGAGCATATAATTTGGCCCTGGGAGATTTGCAGATAGTCTTTTGAGGTTTTTCCTATGTCATGTAATCTGGCCTTGGGATATATGGAAAATGCTCTTTTGAGGTTTTGCTTTGGGAGGACATATAATTTGGCCCTGGGAGATCTGCAGATAGTCTTTCGAGGTTTTTCCTATGGCATATAATCTGGCCCTAGGATATCTGGCAGATGCTCTTTCGAGGTTTTGTCCTATGGCATATAATCTCTCCCTGGAAGATCCATAGGTTGGGTTGTGTGCCCATAATAAGTCCTGGGATGCTCTTGTGAGGTTTTTCCATTACCACATGTAATATGTCCCTAGGAGATCCTATAGGTAGAGTCGTGTGCTCGTAACAGCCTAGGATGCTCTTGCGAGGTTTTGTGGAGAGGTCACAGATAATATGGCTCTGGGAGATCCTACAGGTCGGATTTGTGTACCCATAACATCCTGGGATGCTCTTTCGAGGTTTTGTGATGCACGTAATAAGTCCTGAGGATTCCACAGTATGGCCAGTGATGATGAAGACCTGTAGGTGGTGGGCCTACATCCAGTATCCTTCTTTAAAAAATGACAAAGGATCTAAGCCAAAAGGCAAGAAGACTGTGCGTCATTGCAACTATTGCAGGAAAGATAATCATGATGAATCTATGTGTTTCAAGAAGATGTCGGCTTCTGGTTATTCTTATAATGCATCTTCTTCTTCTACTTCAAATGAATGTCTCATTGATTCTGGAGCATCTTATTATATGGCTAAGGATCAAGCCATCTTTTCTACTATGCATGAATGTAACACCGAACAAATATTTGTTGGTGATGATAGATCTCTAAGTGTTGCAGGATCTGGAACAGTTCCAGTAGATAATGGTCATTTTAGTGATGTACTATGTGTTCCAAGAATTTCCTGCAATTTGTTATCAGTCTATCAGATCACTCATTCTGGTGAAGGTAAATCTGTGACCTTTACACCTCACCAAGTTGTAATCAAGGATTTTAAAGATCTTCAACAGGTCCTAGCTACCGGAATTGTTGATGATATTACTAGGTTGTACAAGTTTAACAACTTTGGGTCATCACCTTTCCCTTCAGTTTTTGTTGCTCATAGTGATAACTTGAGCAAACTTTGGCATGAGTGATTTGGTCACTTAAATTATCACTCATTGCAACAACTATGTAAAGAAAATATGGTGACAGGTCTTCCGATGGTATCTTGCAGAGATGGTGTTTGTTCCGGTTGTGTACTCGGAAAACATCATTAGGATAGTTTTGACAAACGTGCCTCTTGGCATGCCTTGGTTCCCTTGGAGCTTGTGCATAGTGACTTGTGTGGTCCTCTTCCATCTGCTTCCTTTTCTGGTTTCAAATATTTCTTAACTTTCATTGATGATTACACCAGACGCACTTGGGTTTATTTCCTAAAAGTTAAGAGCGAAGTATTTAACATGTTCTTGTCCTACAAGGCCCTTGTTGAAAAACAATCTGGTCATCAAATTATTAAGTTAAGATCTGACAATGGAGGCGAATATGTTAACAAAAAGTTCACTACTTTCTGCACTGAACAAGGCATCCAACAACAACACACTGTTCCATATACACCACAACAAAATGGTGTAGCTGAGTGGAAGAACCGCACTTTAAAAGAAATGGCTAATTGTATGATCCAATCTAAGGGACTAAGTCTTCAATTTTGGGCTGAAGCTATTAATTGTGCAAATTACATAGTTAATCGCACCCCCACCAAAGCATTACAAGGTATAACACCATAAGAAGCATGGAGTAAAACTAAACCTGATGTAAGTCACTTTCGTGTGTTTGGTAGTGAAGCATGGGCTCACATTCAGGATGAAAAATGGAAAGCATTGCAACCTAAAAGTGAAAAGTGCATATTTATTGGATATTCTGAAGATGTAAAAGGTTATAGACTTCTTCAACCACATTCTCATGATATAATCATTAGAAGAGATGTTAAATTTGATGAAAATCTCTTGGCTTGCGAGCCTAACTCGGCAATTGTGCCATCTTTGGCCTGTGAGCCTGATTTGGCGTTTGTGCCTTCTTCTTCTTCTTCTTCCAACTTCCTTGACAGGTTTCCAACTCCAGTTTCTGATGATGACAGTGAGGATGAAAATCCACCTCCGCCTGCTCATGTTCCTCCAATTTCACCAACACAAGTGCTTCCTCGATGGGTCCGTTCAATATGTGAAGTAGCTGGTGATCTTGCCGGTGATCCTAGAGATAAACGTCGAACACGTTCTCAGTTTCAGTGAGCCTCTTCTCTTTTGGCTCAAGTTTATGAGAATCATGATCCAGAAACTTTTGCAGAAGCTTCAGGGAATCCAGATTGGGATGCAGCCATGGATGAAGAATATCGTTCCTTAATGGCGAACGATACTTGGGATCTTGTACCTCTTCCAAAAGGAAGAAAACTTGTCAGATGTAAATGGGTCTACAGAACTAAGTATGCATCAACTGGAAGTGTTGAAAGACTTAAGGCAAGGTTAGTTTCCAAAGGTTTTTCCCAAGTTGAAGGAATTGACTACAATGAAACCTTTTCTCCAGTCACAAAAATGAACTCCATCCGCCTTGTTCTTTCCCTTGCAGCCTTACACAACTGGGAAGTCCATCAAATGGATGTCAAGTATGCCTTCTTACATGGTGATTTACAGGAGGAAATTTACATGGAACAAACTCCTGGCTATTTTCAGAATAACTCTAGCCTTGTCTGGTGCCTTAAGAAATCCTTATATGGCCTTAAGCAAGCTCCTAGAGCTTGGTATGCCAAAATGGATAAATTTCTCCTTGACACTGGTTTTTCTAGAAGCCATTCTGACCCCAATGTCTATACCAAGAAAGTAGGAAACCATCTCATCATACTTGTTCTATATGTTGATGACCTTATTCTTACTGGTAGTGACCCTAAGCTTATAACCCATGTGAAATCCAGTCTTAAACAAAATTTTGAAATGTCAGACTTAGGACATTTGCATTATTTTCTTGGTGTCCAAGTCCTGCAAACCAAAGAAGGAATCTTTCTTTCTCAGTCTAAGTATGCTTGTGACCTTCTTCGTCGCTTTCACATGGAATATTGTACACCAGCCCCTTCTCCCTTCCAATCTGGAGTCAAACTTTCTACCACTTGTACTTCACCTGAAGTCGATGCCACCTTGTATCGTCAGCTTGTTGGTAGTCTCTTATACTGGACTCATTCCCATCCTGACATTTCCTTTGCCGTTGGTCGTGTTTCCCGTTATATGCAGACACCTCATGAAAGTCACTGGAAAGCAGCTAAAAGAATACTTCGATATATTCGAGGTACAGTTCAGTTTGGGATTCATTACAGTACAAGGGGGAAACCTTTGTTGGTTGGTTTCACTGATTCAGATTGGGCCGGCGATCCTGATGATCGAAAGTCTACTGCATGTTATCTTTTCAGTCTGGGATCTGGACCTATTACTTGGGCTTGTAAGAAACAACAAGCTCTTGCTCTTTCTTCAACAGAGGCAGAATATCGAGTAGCAGTTAATGCCAGTCAGGAAGCTTTATGGATTCGACAGATGCTTTCAGAGTTTGGATTCGAGCAGCAGCAGCCTACTCCACTTTGGTGCAACAATCAAAGTGCCATCAAGCTTGCCAAAGATCCAGTTCTTCATCAACGCAGAAAACACATTGAGCTACATATGCACTTCATCAGAAATCTTGTTCATGATCATGTTCTTGAAGTGCTCTTTTTCCCTACAGATGATCAAGTTGAAGACATCTTCACCAAGTCTCTTACAGAAGCGAAGTTTTCTAAACTTCGATCTATGTTAGGAGTTCAGGAACTTGTCATTAAGGGGGGATAGGTTCTAATGCCTCCTTACTTCTCCTAATAGTGTCACTTTTGTAAATCCTTCAATCCTATCCCAAGTTGTTCTTAAGGGGGGATGTTAGGATATTTAGACACTTAGGAGTTAGTTAAGATCAACTTGTGTAATATATCCTTAGGGATAGTGTGTTTCTTTAGTATGCATTAGTATGCATTTGTAAATACTTAATCCGACGGTCATGATATGTTTCCGACATAGAGTGATCCGACGGCTCAACTTATCTTAGATCAAACCTAACCTTGATCCGTGGCTTAACACCCGATTGGTCCATGATCTCTATTTAAAGAGCATGGAGGGTCATTGTTTAGTTGATCGATTATGAGAAGCTCATTTGTAACTTTCTTTCTTTGCATAAGAAATTGTCCGGTAGAAGCTATTTGGCCAGGGCCGTGGAGTGTTTCCCTGAAGAGGGTTTAAACCACGTCAAAACATCGGTGTGTTGATTTGTGATCTGTTTGTGTGAAGTGGTTGCTCTTGGTGTTCGGTCCTTTTGTAGTACCCTGTGTACCCGAACAAAACACTTTGGGAGGCCAGTTGGCTATGGAGAGATTAGGAGGATCATGGATCCTGGCTCTCTTCCAAAAATGCTCTTCTCCCTTCTCCCATAGATACGAGTCCATGGGACAAGAGTCGAGAAGATGGTTTATAGTTTTTGAATCTGTCTCACACATGCTGCATCTGGGCAGTCCTATAATCCCCCGATGCTAAAGATTCTCTCAGGTGAGAATGCGTCTTTGTAACAATGAGCAACTGAAAGAAGCAATTTTGGGCCACGAGTTTCCTTTCCATATCTTACACCATTTTTCCTTAGTCTCCATTCTATAATTTTCCATGTGCAACCCCACGGCTTCTTTGATACTGAAGTTTCTGGTGTTCATATAACCCCAACGAACCTTGTCCAATCCCTCCAGCTTGGGAATCTTGCGTTTACATAGATCCTCGTAGAAGCTATCTAATTTTTTGTCGGGAGCAACGGATTGCCACCAAGATTTGGGTTTCCAAGTTCTGAAGTAGGTATCAGCTGATATGGGCTCCCAAAAGTCCTTGTCCCACTAAAAAGGACTATTTTGAAGGTAGAGAAGCAGATTCGGGATGTCCTCGCAGTTGGCTACGCAAGGTAATTGTTTCCAAGCATCCCGAGTGAAAAGGGTCAAGGCACCATCTCTAATATCCCAAAAACTATGTCTTTGAATGAAACCCCTGTTTTCCTATGTCACTTTCCATATGATCGAACCTAGTAAGTCTTCTTTAAGTCTTATCAGATGTTGTTTCAGCCATTGGGATGCATACATATGGTGCCAAAGTTTAGCCCATGGTTCTTCAGTGTGAGTAATCTATCTCCACCAAATTTTTTCCCCCAAAACCTTGTTTGTGCTGACCAGGTCCCGAAGTCCTAAACCCTTGGAATATTTAGGCTTGCATAAATTGTCTGAATCTACCAGGGCCCATTTACTATGCCCGTCCTTTCTGCCCCACAAGAAATTCCTTTGAATGGTACGGAGTTGCTTGAGGATAGACTTGGGGGAAGCCAAAATAGAGAACAGATAGAGAGGCATGTCCAGGAGCACTGAATTTACCAGGATGATACGGCTTGGAAGATTCAGAGCTCTGAAGGTCCAATGTCCTAGCTTTTTCTTGAGTTTATCGATCAAATCCTTCCAAGAGATTTGGCGAATAGTGGATTCTACTAGGGGAGCACCTAAATACTTAGAATGTAGGGGCCCTTTCGAGAATTCTAAAATTTTGAGGATGATTCTTCTAGTGATTCTTGGAGCATTAAAGAAGTACACCTGAGATTTCTCCTTATTGATCTCTAAGCCACTGGCTTCAAGGAAGTTATCCAGTCCTTTCTTCGCGCCTCTGGATTCCTGAACTGTAGAAGGTCCCATCAACATAGTATCATCAACGAATTGTTGATGAGTTTGAGGGTATAGCCCTTCACTAAGAGTAAGCCCACGTATATGTCCCTCACTTTGCATAGCTTTGAGCATGCAACCCAAACCTTCAGCAATGACGATGAAAAGGAAGGACAAAAAAGGATCTCCTTTGCAAATACCTTGTGAATCCTGGAAAAGCTAAGACGGTGTCCCATTGACCAGGATCTAGAAACAATAAGAAGAGACAAGACTCATCACCCAATTAGTCCATTTTGTTGAAAATCTGAAGTTCCTAAGAACCCTTGCAAGAAAATGCCAATTAAGTCTATCATAAGCTTTAGAGAGGTTGAGCTTTAGCAACATGCCTGGGATTTTTCCCATCATCAGGGAGTGGATCATTTTGTGCACCAAGATTATGTCACCCATAATCTGTTGACCTTCCACAAAACCAGATTGCTTAGGGAAATAAGAAGCGATAGCAGAGGGTGCAGTCTATTGGAAATAACTTTTGTGCTGATCTTGTAGATGACATTGCAAAGGGAAATCGGTCTGAATTTCCCTGGGTCCTCCGTGCCAGTTTCTTTGGGTATGAGCATGAGGAAGTTTGCATTAAGGGCTTTAAATATAGTTCCAATCTTCCTGGAATCTTTTACAATAGCCAACACTTCATCTTTCATCCAATCCCAACAAGACTAAAATAAATTCGTGGTAAACCCATCTGGTCCTGAGGCTTTATCCACTGCCATCTGTTTGATCACTACCTCTAGTTCCTCCATTTCAATGGGTTTCATCAACATGAGGTTCTGGTCATCCGTTATCACTTTTGGAATGAAATGAAGCACTTGGGATTGGGCCTCGTGCCTATCTATATCAGGTTCCTCTAGGAGGTCAGCGAAGAAGTCGTTTAAGGTTCTTTCTAGGTATCCTTGAGTTTCAGTGTGAGTGCCATCCACTCATTTAAGTCGCACCAAGCAGTTCCCGTGACGATGTTGAATGGAGGCTTTATGGAAAAACTTGTTGTTGTGTTGCCCTTCTTGCAACCATCGATTTATGGATTTTTGTTTCCAGAGGATTTCTTCATGTTGTTCATGAGTATTGAATTTATGCAGGAGGTGCTTCTCCTCTTTTCTCACCTCTTGTGTGAAGCCCAGGGTCATACCTTTCTGTTGTACTTCCTGCATTTTCTTATCCATATTTTTTTTTTCTTGGAAGATGTTCCCAAAAGAATCTTGGTTCCAGCTTTTAATTTTACCTTTTAGGATCTTCAATTTTTGTTGGAACTGGTACATTAACATACCTTTTATGAGGGTTACCTCTAACCACCACTGTTGAAGTTTCTCCGAGAATTTTTGGTGGTGCAACCAGAACTGTTCAAACCTAAATGGCCTGCGAAGGTTCTCCGCAACCCACAACCATTCAAGACTTAATGACCAATGATCTGAGCCGACCGAAGGAAGAACCACCACTTTCAACTCAGCTCCTGCTATGATGACTGGTCCCATAACTAGGAAACGGTCTAAATGGCAGGAAATGCTCTTGTCCCCTGTCCGCTTGTTATCCAAATGAAGATACTGTTTGTCGTTCTAATATCCTCCAACTCCAGAGCTTCAATGAATTTATTAAAGTGATAATTGATGGGATTCAATTGTCGAATTCCTCCTTTTTTTCATCAAGTGTGCATATCAGGTTGAAATCCCCCCCGAGGATCCAAGGTACAATACCCACTATCTCTTTTAAAGAATGCAGGGAATTCAAGAAGGTGGGTTTTAGATTGGCTAAAGAGGGACCATAAATGTTAGAGAGAAATCCCTGATTCTTTGTTCCTAACACACAGAAGGCGGCCGAACGGGAGAAGTGAGAGGCGAAGAAGCCTGTGAGATTAACCTCCCTCGGGTTTCAAAGAATGCCAATCCCTCCCATCGTGCCTCTTGCATCCATTTCCATGACCTCACAAATGGGCCATGCTTTCCCACATATTACTCTCAGCTCATCATCTGAGCATTTAGTTTCTTGGAGAAACATCATCATCGACTTTTCGAACTCGATTTTCCATTTTAGAAGACGGATCTTCAACAAGCTATTACAACCTCTTATATTCCAGGTTGTGATCCACATCAAATAACTACTTGGGGATTGAGGCAAGGGCTGTGAAAATGGTGGGATATTGTCCTGAGGTGACTAACTTTTCTCCTACTAATTGGATTCTCTACGCATTGTTGTGTCTTCCTCTTTTTTCCTTTCTTCCTTTCTTTTTCCCATCCGGTTCCTTGAGGGATTCCAAGGCTATTCCCAAGAATTTGATGTGCTTGGTCTTTAGAATTATCTTTTCTAGCAGGGAGACCTTCTTATGCAAAATGGGATCCAGGACTTTTGTAGAAGCAGCCCCCTCCAAACCCTACAGATCTAGTTCTCCAAACTTCATTTCTTCTCCTTCTTCCCCTTGAGGGGGAACTTCCACCATAAATACTTCTTTTTGGGGATCTTGGGTAATATTTTTCGAGGATGTAGGGGGGGGGGTTGGAGCTTGATTGTCTTGGAGCTAACCTCCCTTAGGGGTTTCACTATATTTTTTCGATTGCAGTACCTCAAATCGGTTGTGGTTATGAGTTTTTTTAGTGATCTCAGGTTGTGCTATTCTTTTGGCCGCTCTTTTCTTGGTAGCCACTTTTGTGAATCCTTCTTCATTGTTCCCTTCCGGAATTCTATCTCCCCCTAGTCTTTTATTGAGATGGTAGTCTCGGAAGAGATGCCCGTGTTCATGACAACGTCTGCACCTGAATGGAATCTGTTCATAATCAATCACTTGAAACCATTCTTCGTCATCCCACAATAGCTCGATCCCATCAGGAAGGTCTTGGGGGATATCCATGTATAGGCATATTCTGGCATACAAAGTGTATCTCATCTTCTTTTTCTGCTCCGATACTTTGACAAAGATTCCCAACATATTTCCGATATCTGTGAGAATTTCTTCTTTCCAGTATTCCGTGGGGAGTGAATACAAACGGATCCAAACTGGGGCGATAGTTAATTTATCCTTATCAGGATTAAAATTTTCTTTCCATGGTCGCAGGTAAAGGCCTGCAGAATGAAAGAAATACATCCCATTGTCGCAGATTTTGGAGCGATCAACTTCATTAAAGAAAACTATGGTAAAGAAACCTTTGGCCCCGAGTTGGAGATCGTAATGGCCTTGGGGTTTCCTTGTGGTATTAATCCACCATATCAATTCCTTCTCCGCTGGACAAATTCCTACAAACTTTGCAATAAGAGAATGGTCTTTCATGTACTGAATATCTTCTCGAATCTGGTCCGAGCGAATCTGAATTTTGGGTACCATTTTATATTTCGGCATACATTGCCCTCGTTTCCAATTTTCAAATTCCAGAGGGGACACTTTACTCACACCCCTAGACCCTGCTCCTCCCTTACTAGTAAGTAAATCAGATCCCTGCATTGTTTCTTTTCCTTTTTCCTTGTCCAAGAAAGGAGCAAGAGGTGGTTCCTCCCCACCAGTGGATTCATCCATATTGACTAGCCCTTCCCCAATGAGAAGGTACAAGAGCCAGGCCCTGATAGACCCAAAAACAGACTGATCAAACTAGAAAACCCTCGATCATCATGAAACCATCCACCTCTTTTTCTCCCCCAATTTAGAACATGTTAATAGTGTGCAACAATTTTTTTTCTATATATAAATTTTTGTATGCATTTGTATTAAATAGAGAAATAAATCTATTTTTGATACTAGCTATTTAATATCTTTAATTTTAACTACAACATATCTCATATTAATGAGTTGTGAATTGATTTTATATATGATTTTTATCATTTAATTTTGTACACATTTAATTTAAATATAATCAAGGCACATGTAGGAAAAAAATTTGAATATATGCTAGTGTATATAAACTACACTTAGTACATTCACTACATCTACTATATATTAGAAACTTGACTAGGCTGGACTCTATATATTACACTAGTGTTTAGATTCTAGTATTTAAATTAGATGTAGATATTTTCTTAGCTATAGAGTTTAATATCTTTGATGAGTACTCAAGAGTCTAATGGTAGGATAGATGATGGGACAAACATTTAAGGATTTTAATTGTTCATTTTAAATAAGTGGCATTGTTAAATATTTAAAAAAAATATAATTTAACATATCTAAACAACCATACAAATACCAATATATTACTAGATCAAAATAGGGGAACAAATCCCCAAATCGTAATTTTATGCATAAAAAATAACTTAATTAAGAAAATCCAACTTAATGAGCAATATGTTATCTCCCTTTGCACATTATTTTAGATTTAGGTTAAACATATGGACCTAAATTAAGTAATTGTTTTAAGGGTGGGTGTACAAACATGCTCCCCAAATCCATTGCAATGAGGCCACGTTGGAAAGGACAAAATGAAGGAACGCATTGACCTAAGGAAGTGTGAATGCTACATTAGATTCAGTAACGAACCGAGGCACATGTGCGCTGTTGTGTGTGCATGTTTTCAACATGCACAAGCGCAAAATCCTGCACGTCCACCTGTTAAGCAAAACAAACAGGGCATAACGCATTCTATTTTCTTCCAATCAACCAAGCCTCACTCACCCAGCGCATACATAGATTAAGAGACCAATACACTCAACTATTGCACTCAAAAAATCCCTCAATCCATCCATCGAGTGATCATCAATTGCATTGGATAGGTAAGACCATTTTTTTTTGTCATTTTATTGATTTTTTTTTATTAAATTTTTAATACTTCCCAAATTAGTAAAATAATATAATTTTTTTCAATTGCAGAGTCTAAACCTATACAATGAATGAACAAAATGTTAACATGGAGTCCAGTGGAACACAAGAAAACAAAAATCTTGGAACCAATGAAAACCCTCAATAAAATCAAAATGCCCAAGAAAATTAAAACCCCCAACAATATTTTGACCAAGACGACTTGATCCATTACGTAAATGAAATGAGAGTGCACAATCGAGAACTAAGAAACACAGGGGAACCATCTCAAGTGTCCCTTTCCACCTCAATTGAGAGCTCAATTGACTCCCTCATCCATGCACATCGCCAATTGACTGACATGACCGAATATAGAGCTAGGATGCAAGAGTATTATTCCACAGGCATTTCCAAGGAGGAAATAAAAGCATTGAATATTGAAAAGGTCCAATTATACAGTGTGTTTATCGATCTAAGAACACAACAACTGCCGGGCATTAGAAAGCCAGTCTGCATCGAATGGTGTCATTTCCAACCATGGAGGGAGAATTGGATGCATAGGTGGTTCATGGTTTACGATAAACATCCCTACAATAATAGGGAGGCTCCATAGTACTTCCTTTGGCAACTGTGGGCTGGGTTTGCACTCAGCTTACATGTCAACTATTTTTACATAACCAAGTTCCAGGGTGTTGGGCTTCGCTCTTCCCAAGATCGACATGTTTCTAGGAGGAACCCACTGAAAGGGACACCATCTCCTAGGCACGAGCCCAACTCTCTCCCCATCCACCTCAGTTACCCCACAAACTTGATCAGATCGAGGGGGTGATGTGGAGTATTACATGTGGACTACTTAGACACACCTCCTTTGCAGCAGCGACTACAACGGTGAGATAGGTTGTCCATGATAGCTACTTAGCTGCAAGGCCTTCACACAACAGTCAGGATAGACCTGTGACTGGTGGTGTCCATGAAGAGCCTTCTAGTTCGATGGGGACAATGCCACAGATTTGTCCATATTACATGCACACTTTCCCTAGATCGATTGAGGGCTCCTATATGGAGCAGGTTAACACTTTTTTAATGATTTTTCTATCCGCACTTGAGAAATTGTAAAGTAATTTTAAAGCAGTTATGTATGACTTAAGATGTTATTTCAATGTATAGTTATTTAGAGTGGAGATGCCTACATGGGAGAACATAGGATCTCCCAACCTGGTCGCAAAAATGGTAGTTGCAACTGAATTTGTAGCACCTCACACAAAGGTATTTTTCGTACCTTACAAAAAAAAATTATTACTTATGGAATTTATATTATTTATGTATTTATATTTATGACATACATGATGATAGTTCATGCAATATTTTTGAATATTTTGATTGCCTAAATAATTACTTGTTTAATATGCTCATAATGTGCATGCATTTTGGTGTCCACAGGTATGCTTAGATTACGATAACCAGCCATCTACGCCAGGGATCGACAGTTCACCATATACACAGGTGCAATGTGTAGTTAAAAGCATGCTTTTAATTTGAATTGTTATGACTTACTATGGTTTAGTTTGTTTTTTGTTTACTAAACTATGATATTACAAATGTATATGCATGGGCCACCGACAGCTGCAGGTTACAATGTTCCACATCCCCACTTTACTCCCATGTTTCCACCCTCTCCCATGAGTCTCCCCCATCACTTCCATCCAAACACCTCCCTCCGTCCACCCCCTCCCTTCCATCCAACCTCCCCTCTCCATCCATACTCCCCCCTCTGTACATCCTCTCCCCTCCATCCATCCTCCCCCATTCGTCCATCCCCCTTCATCTATACATCCTCCCCAATTCATCCACCCCCCTGTCTATCCATCCTCCCACATTCGTCCATGCCCCCCCTTCCATCTAACTTCCCCCCTTCGTCCAGAACCTCCCTTGTATCCATCATCCTCCCTCTATCCGGGACTTCCATCCCATTCACCATCCCTCAACATACCCCCTAGCCCTTTTGGGTCTATACCCCCTATTGTACATGCGGTAGGGGTTCATCGTCCTCGAATTCTTCCTCCACCCCATACCACCATGCCCTCTTCCACCATATCTTCTTGAGTTCCCTCCACTATTGTAGAAACTACTCTTCTAGTATCCATTGATGTATCTATAGTGGGTTCACCCATAGTTGGTGCAACTACATCGACCCCCCCATGAATGGATGGGAGCAGGTTGTACAATGCACTACTCCACTTGCTATCCCTGAATCCCAGTCATGTACATTGTCAAAGGTGTTCACGTTCAGAATCAAGTTAATTTATGAAGATATTTTGATGCATTAACAAAAATTAATTTAAGCAAATATTATATTTCAATGAAATGATTGTCGTAAATGTTGTAGGGTGGCATTGCTAAGAGGATCAAGAGATGGACGACACCTAACTCACATCTCCCACTCCCATCAACGGTGAGTTATTTAAGATTTGAATTCTACATTCATTTTATAAATGTCGTAAATGTTACAATTGCTTGAAAATAATAGTATTTTATATCATTTGTTTCATATCTTGGAGAGATGGTCTACTCCTAGACAGAAGAAGGCCTAAGATACCACTAGCTCCAAGAAGAGGAAGATTGATTTCGAAGATGCGCCTGGAAGTGACGGGGGTGGGCACAATGCTTGGCATTCCATGTTATGTACATTAGCCACGATGTGGAAATTTTGGCCACCCAGACATGTGTAGGATATTAATTCACCACACATGCCCTCTAAAGGAAATATTTGACTCATGAATCTAATATGGGAAATGTTGTGAGTTTTCTCATACCGAGGACATGTGTCATTTCCAATACCATGTTTTGGTGATGAAATGAAATGCCTCAGGTCCCAAAACATTCTTTTAGGGTTCATCAGCCATGCACATGGTTTATAAAGGGAATATTTGGATGATCAATTTTGTTGGAATATTCTCACCATCATTTTTTGTATTTGCATCCAATCATCATGCATGCATCTACATGCATCCAGTCATCAGTATGGTAGTCTCCCTAGCAGCTGGAGCCTATGTTCATCCCCCTAGATCCTATTTTTTATCCCTCACAATCCCTCCTACCTACCTAGTTCGCCTTGTTGTCCTCACTTGGATGACATATGCACCCTGCTACACTACTTGGATCACTAACAGTCAGTTGCAGTATTTATTGACTAGTTCTTGCATTTATTACTCAGTTTAACTTCCTGTATCTTCCAGTTGTCTGTATCGGAGTTCCACTTGACCTGCTAACAGCCTCATGCGCCCTCCTTGGATTCTCCATCCCTTGATTTGTGCTCACATGACTGAGTTAGACGATCAATTAGACTCATTTGACCGACTTTTGACTATTTGTGACTACTACCACTGATTGGATGATGTATCCAATGCTATCCAAGACACACATTGAGGAGAATTTGAATTACATTAGGAGGAATTCAAATCCATTTTATTTTATTCAGTTATTATTCTACTTTCACAGTGCAAGCTTACAACTGATGTATGGTTACAATAGTTTTTGTCATTTATTGTGTTAATGAGTGATTATTGATTAAAGAATTGTTCTTCTCTTCTATGTTATTCTTGAGTGAGTTCTAGTGAGGATTTATCTAGTTGTCTTATCTCTTCTATAAAATATCACATGGTATCAGAGCTGGATTTATCTATTCGAATTGCAGCAGCAACAGTTGAAACAATTCTTTGAGCAGTTGTCTTTCATTGAGCACCAAAAGCCTATGGATTTCCACAACAATTCCTGGTGCAATTGTCTTGAATTCACTTGAACAAACTAGTGAGGTCTAGCCAGGTGTGAAGGATCCAATGACATGTGCTCATTGTCCTAAGGCGATCAATTTGAATTGCAACAAATATCCATTGATCTTAATGAATTCCAAAATAATTTCTAGATTATTGAATGGCTCTACAGTTGAGCCCACTGGTGCAGTTGAGAAATCAAAGTACTTAGATAAACTTGATGAAGTAGTAGGAATACTACTCCTAAGCATTTCTGAATACCTCCATTTTCAGTTCATAGATCTAAAGGCTCCAAAGGAAGTTTGGGACAAGCTTGAATCTCTTTTTGGTCAGAAACATGACTTGAAAGGTCATAAGTTGGAAAATGAGCTCATCTCCTTGAGCCCAAGCAGTTTCAAAACTATCACTGAGTTTCTCAACAAGTTCAAGAAATTGGTTTCACAGTTGAAGAGATATGGGATAGAGAAGGAAGAGAAGCAACTAATCCTTGCCATACTATAAAAACTAGGCCCTCACTATGCAATATTTGTATCTACCTTTTAGTTAGCGAAGTTGTCCATCCCAAAATGGAAGTTTCCAACTCTTGAATAATTCATCTAGTCTCTCACACTTGAGGAGGATAAGTTAGTTCATATGGGAATGATAAAACCCAAGTTGAATTCAACTATTGCAGCCACTGAGATGAAGAGAGAAAATGGAAAGGGTAATCAAAAAGCATTTGACAAAAAGTCAAATGAGCAGAAGTAGAAGGAGGCTCCAAAGAAGTCAGATGGAGTTTCGAATCCCAAGAAAGACAAGCAAACTTAGAAGGGGAAATCCAATGCACATACTGCAATAGAGGATTCCATCCTAAGAGTTCATGTACGAATAAGACCATATATCTCATGGATTCAGAAGCATCAAGACACATGTCTTCCTCCAAAGATCTCTTTACTGGTTTCGAATCCAGTGTTGGACCATCCATCACGTTGGGGAATGATTCTGAGGTCTCCTCTGAGGGGATTGTAAGAATCAAACTTTGCAGCAACTGTATCCAGTTGGATGCTTAATAGTTGAATTCGACTATTAAGCATCCAACCAGACATGGTTGCTGCATTTGGTATGAGAACGGAACGCTCCTCCATCTGAGCTCAGATTCGGCTCACACTCTGAGTGGACTCACTCCTCCATCAAGTGAGCTCGGACTCGACTCATTCCTCCATTCCATTGCATCACTTGCTCCATTTCACTACCTATCACTCCTTACATTGTTTCTCCTTCCACGCCTTCCATCACACTACTCTCATTCATTCAGACATCCCCTTCATTGTTCATCCCACATCCATCACTCTCCCTCCTTAACTCCATCCTACCTCCTCCTCACGCTTCCCTTCCCATGCATTTCTGCACAACCTCTCCTCCCTGTTGGCCCTGCGCTTGCTCTCATCACCTCGTCCTGCCCCAGCTCGTCCCCACGCTGCTGCTAATCCTTCTGCGTACTCTCCATTCACTCCTTCACCCCATCTCACCACCCATGCATGTTACTGGACAATCCACTCGGGAGAACACGAGCAGGATCTCCCTAGCTCAATGCGACTCTAGAGAAAATAGAACAGACTACAAACACGTTTCCCAGATTTACTTAAGGATCAAGTGCTAGATGTCTTACATCTTTGATTCTCTATCCTTTCTCCTGAATGTTGATCCATGTCCCACGGTCGTTAGATCCAAGCTGCAAGACCTGTCAAGACATAGAAAAGAGAAACGAGTAAAGAGCATCTATACAATAAGAGATCTATGTAAATTGTTAAGCAGGTAAACAACAGAACATCATTACACATAAGAACGATATTGGTGGAAAGCATTTGTATTACTACAAATAGAGGAGTACATGATAGAGATATAGGACTGCAACTAATGACTTAATGTAGCAGCCCTTCTTTGACTGTATCAATTGCCATATCCTTCCAAGGAAGCATGAGTTCTTCAAGAGGTGAATGGAGTATCTTGGGAGAGATTTCACCAACATGTAGATACTATAGCCTTCCTCTAAGGTAGATTTCACCAACGTATGGATACCTTAGTCTTCCTCCCTTTGGTATGGGAATGACCCTCACTTATATAGGACTAAATGGATAGGGTGTGGATAGGATAGGTTGATTAAGGGTTGGAGAGAGATAGGGGATCTTCCCAAAGAGTTAGGGGTCGAGTACAAGCTCTCCTAGAGGTCAGGGATAAGGCCCCAAATGAGCAAGTTTCGAGAAGAATCTTGAATAAGCTATTTTTTCCCATTAACAGACCTCGTGGAACCCTGTATTGGTGCAACCTGCGACGTCGTATGTTGCTAGTGTGCAACCTGCGATGACCCTTCAGAACCTAGCACAAATGGGTACAAACCCTCCCAGGATGATTATTAGTCCAAGTGCCTTCAGGGGTGTATACACTGAATCTAATGATGAGTAGATTTTGGGTGTAACAGAATGCCCCCCAAAGCATGAAGTTGGTAAGGATGTACAGGTGAAGTGCTTTGATAGAAATAATGGAAAAAGACCGTCGAATGAAGGACGCTACTATAGTACAACTGACTCTAAACTGACAATCTCATATGAAGTACAACATGGCTGCCAACCAATACATTGTAGATCCATGGTAGTAATGACCGACTAAACACAATCATGGAAACTAGACACAAGCATAGATCCATGATGAGATGATAACACAGCCACGACCAATACAAAAGTGGATCCATGTAATATGAATCAATACAAACTCCATTGCAACCTGGGTAAAACATGACTCCCCAAGGTCTTCAAGCTAAACCTGCAATGATATGAATCTATCCATGTAATTACAAATGTCTTGACATTGAACATGGTAGAAACCACTTGATTACCGTTCATTGATGTAAACCGTTAACAAGTGCGAGGGAGATCACGATTAATGTCAATGATTCCCAAGGTATCACAGTACATATCATGAAGCGTGAATAAATGAGTTGATGTCGAACGCAAGATGAAATCTTTCAATCAAGAGTCAATGATGTAAACTTGTGATGAAAGCAAGGTAACCTGCCATTGAGGCATGCGGGACCAAGGTACTTGGTTGGTTTCTAGATTCAATCCTTGGATGATGAGTTGAAGTCGACAAGGATGAATCCGTCGAAGGAGGGACATGATGAATCCCCCATCAATCGACATGAAACATGACAAAATATGTGTAGAGTGGATCGGATGGTACAGTAACATGTGAGACTGACTCAAAGTAACAACGGCATGACGACGTGTGTACTGACTGCAAATGATAGATGGTGAATGTGTTCTTGAACATGGGCATTGCATGACTTGGCAATATTGACATAATGAGAATGATGCAAACTTCTAATGCAACTGATGATGGAAGCTCTCTCCGAATGACTTAGAGGAGTAACAAGACTCAGAAAGTAAGCGGGGACTCATAGACAAACAAATGACCCAAGTATTGTATGCAAATGCAGATGAGTACCATGTTCAAGAAAGACTATATACTGCCACTAAGGTAGGTAACACAAACACTTTCCTTTTTCCCCATCATGAATGATGAGTGCCTCATGTGTTTTTTACGATCTTGATGAGGGTAACTAGATGCTTGGTATAGCTCATCTCATAGACAAGTCCAATCCCAAATATTTTTCGAACCTAGGCTAGGAGGCGTTTGTCCCATGACAGGCCCTTCAATTTGAAAATTTAACGAGTCCATAGAAGGTGAAATCGGTCGTCATTTCATATCTAGAGAGTCTGAAAAGAGCTAAAGAAGACTCCAACGGTCCTTTTTTCGTAAAGTTAGCCTCATTTCCCGAAAAATGGTAAAACAATGTGGGAGAGGACTCTTCCAGTCATGATTGGCTGGAGTATTCCTTTTTCATAATTTGTGCCCCCTGGTCCGAAAAAGGGGTAAACTATCACCAGGAAGGTGACCATTCAAATACTTTAACAAGCGTGAATGCGACAAGTTCATTTGGTGATCTTTCCAAATTTAGGGAGTCTGAAAAGAGCTTAACTATGGACTTCGGGGGGTGTCCTTTTCCGTGGAAGTTTAACGAGCCAAAAAAAGTGATAAATCATAACTCGGTACTTGTTCTCATGGTTGGGTGAGTACGAGAACAAACAAAGAGTAAACTCATCATCATGCAATAATTACAACTTAACCAAAAATAATAATGACAAAACATTGAAAGGGGTGTTCATATGTGTAGTTACTGTTGATAATGCGAGAAACGACACAAAAAGACCACTTTACGACTCCTGTACACTAGAAAAAGTGTCAAATAGCCCCAAATATAATGACAAATGGTCGAAACTATAGTAAATAACCCAAAAGCATCAAAATATTTGAAAAGGAATATTCCATTCTATTTATAAATAGAAATATGGGCCAAAAATAGAAACATTGTTCAAATTGCTAATTTGGGTGGAGAAGTACCAATTTGGAGCCAAAAATTCCTTTGCCGATTTCGAGAGCTACGATCCGCCATTTCACCAGCTGTCCGGACCATGTAGGCCTAAATCTTAGCCATCAACTTTGTAGTAGTTTACTTTTTGCATTTTTGTCCATTTTTTGCATTTTTGGGTGGTTTGTGGATGGGCCATTGCACCCTTGGCTCATCGCAAGTGGCCCTTTCGGGAATTGAGATGAGTCCAAGTCGTCGCAAGCCTAAAAAAAGAGACCTACGACGATGTTGCATTGTACCTGAAGGTACGGTGCGACGACGGAAACCCAAATCCAAAACACAAAAACCAATTCAAAAAATGAGCTTATGAATGCTGAGGGAGGTCCTAACAGGGTTTAATTGCCCCTTTTGGCAGGTTACTAGCAAGCAAAAATGGTATTGGAGTGGTGGGAGAGAGAACATGAAGTGGAAGATGAGCAAGCTACAAATGATCCACACTGTGTGGCTGCTTTGAGAAACTGCGGTTTGCTCAAATTCTTCGAGATACAGGGGATGAGATCCCATATCCCGTTCTTGACACACATGCTCCAGAGTTGGGATGCGGCCCAACAATACTTTGTGATAGGTGAGCATATCCTCACAATTGACATTGAGGATATCTACTTTCTGATCGGTTTCTCCCGAAGAGGGGACACTGTACAACTCACTGGGACACGGGCCAGTGATCGTACAGTTGAGGACATGGTGTCTCAGTACTGCATTGCTTCTTCTTGTCCTTCCAGTGGGAAGATACTCATCGAAGATGTGGTGAGTCATCCACTGTGGACCATATTGCTCACTATTACTAGGATGGCGGGTAGCCAAGCGCTACATATGGCTACTCGGACTCAAATGTTGTACGCAGAAGACTGTATGTCTCCCATGGTTTTTGATTGGTGCAAGGTTCTCCTCGCCAACATCCAAGCTCAACTCACCAAGTGTCGGTATGGGGAGCTCAAGCAGTCTGGATACGGATCAATCATAGTATCGTTCCTCTTAGAGCGGGTTCCTCTCTTGCACCCGCAGGTGGTACTAGATGACAGGGATCTGAGAGATCCTCACATGCTCAGGTGGGAAGAGGTGATGACCCGCCATGGTGGGGGTCCCATCATTAGTTTTGGTCCCAATTTATTTAGCTGGCTGGAAGGCCAGTTACTTATGGTCGAGGAATTCCCATATGGTGGCACCGACTTTCGAGAGGGTCCAGACTTGGTGCTGCCAGAGGGTGCAACATGGGTTGATATCGGTAAGAACAAAACCCTTGTATTTTTAATTTTGTATATTATATCATTTTTTTTTTATGTAGTGTTGACAAGTATGTAATATGTGTGTGCAGATGTAGGTCCCGTGCAACCAGTAGGTCTCTCCCTTCTGGCGAGGAGAGACAGAGGTGGGGAGGCAGTGGTTCCTGCAGGTGCTTATCCTTCCATCGAGGATATGGAGGAGGTATACCAGAACATATCTGGGATGACTGTGGAGGTACCAGAGCCAGCCATCGATGACCTACCGAGGCCCATGAAGAGATTTGGGGTGGGAGCATCCGTGCGCTTCAACTCCTTACTCCGTAAGGTGGCTCGTACTGTAGACTTCTTTCTCACCCAGCATTAGAGAGCTGTTAGAGCTAGGGGTGTACGGGTCAGGCGTCAGGCAGGATGACACTACTATACTTGTACTGAGAGCTTAGAGGCCTCAGATTTTGTACTTACTGAAAGCTATGATGCTTCATATTTTGCAGAGACTCACTGAAAGCCATCATGCTTCAGATTTTGTACCAGCACTACTTTTGAGCGATTTATATATATATATACATTATTGGCGATTTATACATTATGTGTTCTTCAAATGATTAGTGATGTGATATTGTTCATATGTTTTCTTCTGTATATTATATTTACATGTTGTGAATGCTTTTTACATATTATGAGTATTATGTGTGTGCAATGTACCAATCCAAAATGAAATTGGCCATGGAGTCAGCAACTGTGTTAAACTCTCGTGGAATGTGTAGGTATTGAATAGATTCAAATGACCTTTCTAGGAGAAGTACTTGTCTGAAGAGACGGAGTAAGATGGGATCACGAATGGCGTATATCCGGTTCAGATAGGAAACCACTAATTGAGAATCACTATGGATGACAATGTGGTTCATACCCAAGGAAATGGCATTAGCTAGGGTTCCAATTATTGCCTGATATTCTACAGCATTGTTGGTCGCGAACCCTAGGCAACTTCCTCCTGATCTAATGAGCTCACCTGTTGGGGAATACTGTACCTAGGCTACTGAAGCAAGGTGAAGGGTATGCCGGTTGGCGCCATCTATGAATCCATAGCACGTTGCCATCTGCACGCACAGACAAAAAATCGTATAAGAAGCGAAAACAAGATCAAAAGACACTCGAAAGAGAAATGCGTCACACCACACAAAAAACACAAAAAACACGCCATGTACAGTATATACAAGCAAGTCTATGTTGATGTATATGTAACTTCAGAATGTATATCATATATATTTATTGTACCCTTATAAGAGATGTGTTATTCCTCTATAAGGAAGTGTCGTCATGTGTATTGACAAGTGTCACAAGTATGTTAACTTTTCGATGGGTTATTAGACCCCCATGTGTGGGGTCGGCCCTGAAATATATATTATATTGTGGATGTACTTAGCTAGACAAGTCGGCCCCACAGTGTCACTAGGCAAACAGGTTAAGTATAAATAGAGATCGAGAGATCTCTATTTGATCACTCGAAAACTAACACTTCTCTCACTCAGAAAGTGGCGCACTAGTGAGGAGGAGTATCATCTGCTACTAGGAGACTATCTCTGTGTATTTTGGTTCTACTTTTGTTGAGCCATTGCTCTCTCTATCTCTAAGGAAGTTGTGGGGTTTTTCACCTTAGGGTTTTCCCCACGGAAACTCTGTGTCTCTTCTCTCTCATGCTTTTGATTCTTATGATGATTAACATGCTTGCTATGATTGTTATGCATTGATATATTGTACATGTTGTTCTCTCAGTAAAGATCCTAGAGTATTGTGAATTAATAGTCAAAATTTAACATGGTATCAGAGCTTACTTGAGAAGAAGACATTGTGCAGTGACGGAAACTAGGGTTTCTTGTCTATTGGGTTTCTCTCCACGGATTTTGGAAAAGAAATATAGTAGATTGACTCTACTCATCAAGGAGAATTTATCTGTCCAATCAGAATTCAATTCTGATGATTTTTAGATTTGGCCCTAAAAATTAGGGTTTCCACAAAAATAGGAATGTCTGGAATCTAAAGACATAGTTGGAATCTCCTTGCAAAAATCGAAGTTTAGAGCTTTGGATCGAGATTTGTGGCTGGGTAGATCTCCAGGAAACTCAAACCCTAATTTAGGGTCCTCCTTAGTGAGCTCAGGAAGACAAAAAGGCATTTCTGAAGGGTAAAGCTTCGCAGATCTCAAATTCTGAATACACCAGGCTGATCAGCTCATCAAGGCACATCTTTCTATCCTTTCAGAAAGGTGAAATTCACATTTTGAATTTTTAGGGTTTTTTCGACAAACCCTAATCCGAGACCAGATCCAGTTTTCAGTAAAATAAGTGGTAAGACCTAAATCTTTTCTATTTCCATTTGAAGTACTCTTTAAAGATGTCTCACCACACCAAGCTTGAGGATAAGCTTGAAGGGACTGATAACTTCTGAGCCTGGAAGTATAGGATTGGGTTAATGCTGGAAGAGAATGAGTTGGAGTCATACATAAACGAAGACATCCCTATCCTAGAGGATGAAGAAGCTAAGGTATTGCATAAGAAGAACTTGGTCAAGGAAAAGAGAATCATTGACGATTCTATCAAAGACCATCTCATACCTCATGTGTCTTCTCTAAAGACACCCAAGGAGATGTTTGACTCTCTGACCAAGTTATTTGAAGGGAAGAACATAAATTGAAAGATGACTCTGTGGAATCAATTGAAAGGGGTCAAGATGTTGAATGGAGAAACCATTCAATATTACTTCTCCAAGGTCTCTCAGATCAAGGAACAACTTGAAGCTGTGGATGAAGTAGTGGATAATGGTGAAGTTGTTATGACCACTCTGAATGGCCTTCCTAGGTCATGGGACTCCTTTATTCAAGAAATCTGTGCAAGAAAGAAATTGATCTCTTTCAGTAAACTGTGGGAGGAATGCTCTCAAGAATAAGCTAGGCTTGTAGCTCGTGAAGAAAAGATGGGAGGTGAAGATCAAGCTCTCGCAACTCACACCAAAAGAAGGAAGCCCAAGAAGGAGCACTCTCACTACAAGAGATCCTATCACAACCAACAAAAGAATAAGAACGATATAAGATGTTTCACATGCAATGAGAAGGGTCACTTTGCTTCAGAATGTCGTAATAACAAAAGGGATAACATCAACTCCAGCAAGAAGAAGAAGGGAAACAAAAGAAAGTTCCATGCTCATGTTGTCGGAGATGATGAACCTCCAAAGAAGAAGGCTAGGGCAGAAAGTGATGATGACTCATCAAATGAAGAAGAGTATGTTCTAATCTCTCTCTCACAGGTACTATCTCTCATGGCTGTAATGATTGGTTAATTGATAGTGTGGCTTCCAAACACATGACTGGGTTTAAAGAATCATTTGTAAATCTATTTGAACATGAATCACCCCATAAAGAGAAACTTGGGGATGACTATCAATATCCCATCAAAGGAAGTGGTGAAGCGTCCTAAAATCTAGATTCTGGAAGGTGTTTGAAGATGCAAGAAGTTCTTTATGTACCTGGGCTCAAGAAGAATCTTCTCTCCATCTCTGCATTGGATGTAAAAGGCATGAGGGTTTCATTTGTAGATGGCCAAATCCTAATGTGGCCAAAAGGTAAAACTATAGATAATGCAGTGGCGATTGGACAGCAAGAGGGAGGATTGTACAAATTGAAGGGACAACCTGAACATGCTATGGTGACATGAAGACAAAGATTCATCCATTGTCATGGATCACATAGAAGATCCATTTACGAGGTATGTATAAATTGGTTCTACTATGGATAACTTATGAGACATGTAGGTTACTAGCACAAGTCATTGAAGAGAACCAGAAAGACATTATGCGGTTATGTTAGACATAACTAGCTAGCATGCTAATCTAGGTATGTTTTTCCTATATCAAGCTAGAATCCTACCTTATGTTAGGATCTTATACTGTTGTGTTGTTGATAATGATTATTCACGAAGTCATAGGTTTGATTAGTCATGGTTTCTTACCATAATTTATGATATGACTAACCAGAAGAATCATGGAGGCATAGGTTTGAGTGATCACGGGTTTAAGCATATTATGTTTCTTACTTTAATTTATGATATGACTAACCATAAGAGTCCTATATAAACCTTGAATACCAATGCTTATTATTTATGTTTGAAATGATCATGACTATACATACTTAAGATTATTGTGTTTTGATAGTATTAAGAATATACTAATGAATGTATGATTATGTATGAGACCTCAATGATAACACAATGATCATACTAACAAGCATGCATAGTGATTAAGGATGGATATAAGTTCAAGGACATGTACTCCAGGAAGCAAAGATCAAGAGGGAGGACACTTCAAGAGTTTTTGCAAGGATGCAGATATTCAGAGGGAGTTGACCACTTCTCACAATCCACATCAGAATGGAGTTGCAGAAAAGAAGCAAAGACTGAGAGGGAGTCAACCCAACAACCAAACAAAGATAAGTATTTGAATTGTCATTTCCCACATATTTTTTTGTTTAAATAATGTTATTCAATGATGTATATGATTATTTTCCTAGACTTAGGTTGTGTATTATGCATATTAGAATAATTGCATAAATGAACAATATACTACTAATATGCATGCGATGGGTAAGTGGCCTATGGCACTATGCAACATTCCATTGTTGCTTATCTAGAATGAAACCTCTTTGCTGACATGTTGGGAGTAGTGCAAACTCTTGACAATGTTCTAGTAGAGATTGGAAGGCATCTAGAAAGTTACCGGATATGGATAAATGTTGTATTGAATCATTGGCTAAGATAATTGCATGATTGTATGACATATTTCTTTATGTGTAAGAACTTGTTCTGAAAACTATAAGATGTTTTCTAATCATGCAATTTAACTTGTTGTGTAGGAAACATCATATACCATCACCTACAAAAGAAGTAATACAACATTTGTTCAGCAACAAAGTTATCTATTGAAAATATTGAAGATATTGAAGTTCCTAGGATCTGGGAAGAATGCCATGATCGAGTAGTACCAATCGATCATGAAGATGTTTGGGATGTAGTACCAAGACCTGAAGGGGAGTCTATAGTGACTTCCAAGAGGATCTACAAGATCAAGCATACTGCAGGTGGTAGCATAAAGACTCTTGCTCCTATAGCCAGATACACTTCCATTAGATCAGTACTTGCTCTAGCTGCAGTGATGAAGAGGAAGATACACCAGATAGATTTCAAGACAGCTTTCTTGAATGGTATAGTTGATAAGAAGTGTATGTGGTGCAGCCACTTGGTTCTGAGACACATGACAGGGATTCATATATGTGTAGAACTTGGTATGGTAAGATAGACAACTTTCTATCCAGTTTGGGCTTTACCAAGAGTAAAGCGGATTCCAACCTTTACTACAAGGTTGAGGAAGGAAATCCAGTGATACTACCATTGTATGTGGATGACCTATTTGTAACACATGAGGATAGATTGATTGCTGACATGCAGTGGAAGCTTGCTACCAAGTTCGAGATGAAGAACTTGGGGATGATGCACTATTTGTTTTTGGCATGGAGGTGTGGCAGAGTGCAGATGGAATCTTCCTTGGACAAGGGAAGTATGCAATAGAGATTCTAAAGAGGTTTGGGATGATGGACTGCAAGGCCATGGCCACACCTATGGCATCGAACTTGAAGCTTCTGTGTGATGCTTCATCTGAGCCGGTTGATGTGACTATGTATCGTCAGATGATTGGGTCCTTGATGTACCTAATGAACATGAGACCAGATATTTGCTTTGCTGTGAACACATTGAGTCAGTTCCTGACAGATCCGAGGAGTGTTCACCTGATTGCTGTAAATCATATTTTGAGGTACCTGAAGGGTACAGTTGATTACAGGCTCAAGTATGAAGCAAATCAAAAGTTTAACCTGCAGGTTTATGTTGATTCAGATTGGGCAGGCAGTGCTGCAGATAGGAAGAGCACTTATGGGTGCTACTTCAGTATGGGATCAGGTGTGATCTCTTGGTTTAGCAGGAAGCAGTCCTACGTATCACTGAGTACAGCTGAGGTAGAGTATGTTGTGGCCTGTTTAGCTAGTTGTGAGGTAGTATGGCTTCTGAAGATACTGTCTGAGCTATTTGATCTCCCGTTGGATATTACTGGTATCTTCTATGATAACCAGAGTTGTGTGAAGGTATCTGAGAACCTAGGGTTTCATGATAGGTCAAAACACATAGAGATCAAATATCACTATATCAGGGATATGGTGCAGAGAGGAGCAGTGAAGCTCCTATATGTTGCGATGGATGAACAAATTGCAGATGTGCTGACGAAACCACTAGCCAGAGTGAAGTTCGAGTACATCAGGGAGAGGCTTGGTGTTCTTCAGATCAACGAAACTTCGACGAAGAAGTGATGGACACATTTGCAGAAGCCATTCCAAGCATGTTGGAAGGAGGAACCTTCACATGGCTGTGGATGTAAGCACTGGATGATGAGCATAAGGACGATGCTCCAGTTATTGCTCTGTATATGCATCAGGATGATGTTGGATATGATCAGTTAGATCGTTTATATGTATATGTATGTACGCATCATGTTGGATGTTGGATATGATCAGTTGGATCATTTATATATGTATGTGTGCATCATGTTGGATGCTTGGAACATGTATCTATATATGTATCAAGTGGATACTGTGTATGATCAGGTAGATCATGTATGTTGATATATATCAGTTAGATGCATTGTGTATCTATGTATGTATCAGGTGGATACATTGTATGATCAGGTGTATCATGTATGATGATATGTATCAGGTAGATACTTGGTATGCATCAGGTAAATGCATTGTATGATCATGATGATCATGGATGACAAGCTTCAGGATGTTGCTCCAAATGACATGCAGCAGGATGTTGCAGTGATGATGATCAGGATGATCATGTGTACATCAGGATGATGTATGGTGAGTATCAGGTTAATACTTTATGGTCGTGGAACAGGTTGTGCAGATGAGCATATAATTTGGCCCTGGGAGATTTGCAAATAGTCTTTCGAGGTTTTCCCTATGTCATGTAATCTGGCCTTGGGATATATGGAAAATGCTCTTTTGAGGTTTTGCTTTGGGAGGACATATAATTTGGCCCTGGGAGATCTGCAAATAGTATTTCGAGGTTTTTCCTATGGCATATAATCTGGCCCTAGGATATCTGGCAGATGCTCTTTCGAGGTTTTGTCCTATGGCATATAATCTCTCCCTGGGAGATCCATAGGTTGGGTTGTGTGCCCATAATAAGTCCTGGGATGCTCTTGTGAGGTTTTTCCATTACCACATGTAATATGTCCCTGGGAGATCCTATAGGTAGAGTCGTATGCTCGTAACAGCCTAGGATGCTCTTGTGAGGTTTTGTGGAGAGGTCACAGATAATATGGCTCTGGGAGATCCTGCAGGTCGGAGTTGTGTACCCGTAACATCCTGGGATGCTCTTTCGAGGTTTTGTGATGCACGTAATAAGTCCTGAGGATTCCATAGTATGGCCAGTGATGATAAAGACCTGTAGGTGGTGGGCCTACATCCAGTATCCTTCTTTAAAAAATGACAAAGGATCCAAGCCAAAAGGCAAGAAGACTGTGCGTCATTGCAACTATTGCAGGAAAGATAATCATGATGAATCTATGTGTTTCAAGAAGATGTCGGCCTTGGAAGAAGCAATGAAGAAGCACCACATCAGCCTAGATTCGCCTTCAGAATCTACCTCTCATGGACATGCACTTTGTGCTTCTGGTTATTCTTATAATGCATCTTCTTCTTCTACTTCAAATGAATGGCTCATTGATTCTGGAGCAACTTATTATATGGCTAAGGATCAAGCCATCTTTTCTACTATGCATGAATGTAACACCAAACAAACATTTGTTGGTGATGATAGATCTCTAAGTGTTGTAGGATCTGGAACAGTTCCAGTAGATAATGGTCATTTTAGTGATGTACTATGTGTTCCAAGAATTTCCTGCAATTTGTTATCAATCTATCAGATCACTCATTTTGGTGAAGGTAAATCTGTGACCTTTACACCTCACCAAGTTGTAATCAAGGATTTTAAAGATCTTCAACAGGTCCTAGCTACCGGAATTGTTGATGATATTACCAGGTTGTACAAGTTTAACAACTTTGGGTCATCACCTTTCCCTTCAGTTTTTGTTGCTCATAGTGATAATTTGAGCAAACTTTGGCGTGAGTGATTTGGTCACTTAAATTATCACTCATTGCAACAACTATGTAAAGAAAATATGGTGACAGGTCTTCCGATGGTATCTTGCAGAGATGGTGTTTGTTCCGTTTGTGTACTCGGAAAACATCATTGGGATAGTTTTGACAAACGTGCCTCTTGGCATGCCTCGGTTCCCTTGGAGCTTGTGCATAGTGACTTGTGTGGTCCTCTTCCATCTGCTTCCTTTTCTGGTTTCAAATATTTCTTAACTTGCATTGATGATTACACCAGACACACTTGGGTTTATTTCCTAAAAGTTAAGAGCGAAGTATTTAACATGTTCTTGTCCTACAAGGCCCTTGTTGAAAAACAATCTGGTCATCAAATTATCAAGTTAAGATCTGATAATGGAGGAGAATATGTTAACAAAAAGTTCACTACTTTCTACACTGAACAAGGCATCCAACAGCAACACACTGTTCCATATACACCATAACAAAATGGTGTAGCTGAGCGGAAGAACCGCACTTTAAAAGAAATTGCTAATTGTATGATCCAATCTAAGGGACTAAGTCTTCAATTTTGGGCTGAAGCTATTAATTGTGCAAATTACATAGTTAATCGCACCCCCACCAAAGCATTACAAGGTATAACACTAGAATAAGCATGGAGTAAAACTAAACCTGATGTAAGTCACTTTCGTGTGTTTGGTAGTGAAGCATGGGCTCACATTCCGGATGAAAAATGGAAAGCATTGCAACCTAAAAGTGAAAAGTGCATATTTATTGGATATTCTGAAGATGTAAAAGGTTATAGACTTCTTCAACCACATTCTCATGATATAATCATTAGAAGAGATGTTAAATTTGATGAAAATCTCTTGGCTTGCGAGCCTAACTCGGCAACTGTGCCATCTTTGGCCTGTGAGCCTGATTCGGCGTTTGTGCCTTTTTCTTCTTCTTCTTCCAACTTCCTTGACAGGTTTCCAACTCCAGTTTCTGATGATGACAGTGAGGATGAAAATCCACCTCCGCCTGCTCAATTTCCTCCAATTTCACCAGCACAAGTGCTTCCTCGATGCGTCCGTTCAATATGTGAAGTAGCTGGTGATCTTGCCGGTGATCCTAGAGATAAACGTCGAACATGTTCTCAGTTTCAGTGAGCCTCTTCTCTTTTGGATCAAGTTTCTGAGAATCATGATCCAGAAACTTTTGCAGAAGCTTCAGGGAATCCAGATTGGGATGTAGCCATGGATGAAGAATATCGTTCCTTAATGGCGAACGATACTTGGGATCTTGTACCTCTTCCGAAAGGAAGAAAACTTGTCAGATGTAAATGGGTCTACAGAACTAAGTATGCATCAACTGGAAGTGTTGAAAGACTTAAGGCAAGGTTAGTTGCCAAAGGTTTTTCCCAAGTTGAAGGAATTGACTACAATGAAACCTTTTCTCCAGTCACAAAAATGAACTCCATCCGCCTTGTTCTTTCCCTTGCAGCCTTACACAACTGGGAAGTCCATCAAATGGATGTCAAGTATGCCTTCTTACATGGTGATTTACAGGAGGAAATTTACATGGAACAAACTCCTGGCTATTTTCAGAATAACTCTAGCCTTGTCTGGTGCCTTAAGAAATCCTTATATGGCCTTAAGCAAGCTCCTAGAGCTTGGTATGCCAAAATGGATAACTTTCTCCTTGACACTGGTTTTTCTAGAAGCCATTCTGACCCCAATGTCTATACCAAGAAAGTAGGAAACCATCTCATCATACTTGTTCTATATGTTGATGACCTTATTCTTACTGGTAGTGACCCTAAGCTTATAACCCATGTGAAATCCAGTCTTAAACAAAATTTTGAAATGTCAGACTTAGGACATTTGCATTATTTTCTTGGTGTCCAAGTCCTGCAAACCAAAGAAGGAATCTTTCTTTCTCAGTCTAAGTATGCTTGTGACCTTCTTCGTCGCTTTCACATGGAATATTGTACACCAGCCCCTTCTCCCTTCCAATCTGGAGTCAAACTTTCTACCACTTGTACTTCACCTGAAGTCGATGCCACCTTGTATCGTCAGCTTGTTGGTAGTCTCTTATACTTGACTCATTCCCATCCTGACATTTCCTTTGCCGTTGGTTGTGTTGCCCGTTATATGCGGACACCTCATGAAAGTCACTGGAAAGTAGCTAAAAGAATACTTCGATATATTCGAGGTACAGTTCAGTTTGGGATTCATTACAGTACAAGGGGGAAACCTTTGTTGGTTGGTTTCACTGATTCAGATTGGGCCGGCGATCCTGATGATCGAAAGTCTACTGCATGTTATGTTTTCAGTCTGGGATCTGGACCTATTACTTGGGCTTGTAAGAAACAACAAGCTCTTGCTCTTTCTTCAGCAGAGGCAGAATATCGAGCAGCAGTTAATGCCAGTCAGGAAGCTTTATGGCTTCGACAGATCCTTTCAGAGTTTGGATTCAAGCAGCAGCAACCTACTCCACTTTGGTGCAACAATCAAAGTGCCATCAAGCTTACCAAAGATCCAGTTCTTCATCAACGCAGAAAACACATTGAGCTACATATGCACTTCATCAGAAATCTTATTCATGATCATGTTCTTGAAGTGCTCTTTTTCCCTACAGATGATCAAGTTGAAGACATCTTCACCAAGTCTCTTACAGAAGCGAAGTTTTCTAAACTTCGATCTATGTTAGGAGTTCAGGAACTTGTCATTAAGGGGGGATAGGCTCTAATGCCTCCTTACTTATCCTAATAGTGTCACTTTTGTAAATCCTTCAATCCTATCCCAAGTTGTTCTTAAGGGGGGATGTTAGGATATTTAGACACTTAGGAGTTAGTTAAGATCAACTTGTGTAATATATCCTTAGGGATAGTGTGTTTCTTTAGTATGCATTAGTATGCATTTGTAAATACTTAATCCGACGGTCACGATATGTTTCCGACATAGAGTGATCTGACGGCTCAACTTATCTTAGATCAAACCTAACCTTGATCCGTGGCTTAACACCCGATTGGTCCATGATCTCTATTTAAAGAGCATGGAGGGTCATTGTTTAGTTGATCGATTATGAGAAGCTCATTTGTAACTGTCTTTTTTTGCATAATAAATTGTCCCGTAGAAGCTATTTGGCTAGGGCCGTGGACTGTTTCCCTGAAGAGGGTTTAAACCACGTCAAAACATCGGTGTGTTGATCTGTGATCTGTTTGTGTGAAGTGGTTGCTCTTGGTGTTCGGTCCTTTTGTAGTACCCTGTGTATCCGAACAAAACACTTTGGGAGGCCAGTTGGCTATGGAGAGATTAGGAGGATCATGGATCCTGGCTCTCTTCCAAAAATGCTCTTATCCCTTCTCCCATAGATACGAGTCCATGGGACAAGAGTCGAGAAGATGGTTTATAGTTTCTGAATCTGTCTCACACATGCTGCATCTGGGAAGTCCTATAATCCCCTGATGCTGAAGATTCTCTCAAGTGAGAATGCGTCTTTGTAACAATGAGCAACTGAAAGAAGCGTCCAGTGTACAAAAATCTAACTAGTTGATAGTAACAATTTGTCCTTGTTGGGGGAACTATACTATGTGGAAGACTGAAGAGGCTACCGCCTACATCGTATAATACCAATTGTGACCAAGCAAGAGATTATAATCTAACGGGGCCGAGACCACTTCCACGTTAATGGTTACCGTCTTTCCTCCCAACTCAACTGCAAGAGCTTGTAAGAGCCCATGAGGTTGAAATCCATGTCCTTCGAATGCTTTCAACGTGGTAGGAGAACAATTCAATTCGGGGGAACCAATAGCTCTCCAACAAGCGATGGACATGACAGAAGTGGAGGATCCTTCGTCCAAAAGAGTGCGATGGACAATCTTCCCAACAATATTCGCAAAAACTTGGAATGCGAGCTAGTGTGAGAGCCTCAACTTAAAGTTGTCAAGTCGAAACATGATGATGTTCGAGGAATCCGGGTCAACTGCACCAATAGCTGCAAGGAGATTTTTTCATTGATTGGGACAATTCTGCAAAACTTCCAGGGTATACATGGCACAAGGAGCTTCTGCCAAGTCCTCTATGATATTGTAATTCTATGCCACTCGAGCATTAGGATTGAAAACAACTTTTTGAATCATACTCTTGGGCAGACACAATATCGAATCTAAGGAGGGTCTCTCTATGGTGAGAGAAGTTGATGGTATAGTGACATCAGTTAAAGAGTCGGAAGCTTTTTCAGCATTACTTCCAGTGGATTCCTTTAGAGGGACCGGTTTGTAAGATTGCGAGCAAGTAGTCAAATTGATCGCCTCGTTTCACAACATGAGACCATGCATTGTATTGGATGGTTCCCCCTAGGATGGGGGGGTTTGAGTAATCAAATGTTGGTTTTGAGCAAAAAATGGATCGTTGAGGACTGCGGGAGTCGGTTTACCCCTATGAAACTTTTTCACTTCATTTCTATGGGGACACTCTTTGGAGAAATGGTCTTCTCCACACAGTAGACAAGGATACTTCAGTTTCCTTTTCTGCTTAATATCGTCAGGAGTGCTCTTCGGTTCCTACTGGGAAGAAGACTTTTTGGGTTTCCCCTTTTTCTTCCTTTTTCCATTAAAATTATGAGATGAAGCTGATTGAACAGAATTCACCTCTTCAGTTACAGCAGGAGTAGTGGACTTGGCGGTGTTGTGGCCAGCTGGAGTTGGGTTGGATGATCCAATAGTGATAACAGTAGGCTGGGTGTTAAGGGAACCTATGATCCCTAGTATGGTTGCCAGATTTGTTACCGGACAATCCACTCGGGGAGACGTGAGCAGGATCTCCCTAGCTCAATGCGAGTCTAAAATAAATAGAACAGACTACAAACACGTTTCCTAGATCTACATAAGGATCAAGTGCTAGATGTCTTACCTCTTTGATTCGCTATCATTTCTCCTGAATGTTGATCCACATCCCACGGTCGTCAGATCCAAGTTGCAAGACCTATCAAGACACAGAAAAGAGAAACGAGTAAAGAGCATCTATACAATAAGAGATCTATGTAAAAAGTTAAGCAGGTAAACAACACAACACCATTACACATAAGAATGATATTGGTGGAAAGCATTTGTATTACTGCAAATAGAGGAGTACATGATAGAGATATAGAACTACAACCAATGAATTAACATAGCAGCCCTTCTCCGATCGTATCAATTGCCATATCCTTCCAAGGAAGCATGAGTTCTTCAAGAGGTGAATGGAGTATCTTGGGAGAGATTTCACCAACATGTAGATACTATAGCCTTCCTCTAAGGTAGATTTCACCAACGTATGGATACCTTAGTCTTCCTCCCTTTGGTATGGGAATAAGCCTCACTTATATAGGACTAAATGGATAGGGTGTGGATAGGATAGGTTGAGGAAGGGTAGGAGAGAGATAGGGGATCTTCCCAAAGAGTTAGGGTTCGAGTACCAGCTCTCCTAGAGGTCAGGGATAAGCCCCCAAATGAGCAAGTTTCGAGAAGAATCTCGAATAAGCTATTTTTTCCCATTAATAGACCTCGTCGCACCCTGTAGTGGTGCAACCTGCGATGTCGCATGTTGCTAGTGTGCAACCTGCAACGACCCTTCAGAACCTAGCACAAATGGGTACAAACCCTCCTGTTAGGAACCCATGTCTTTACTTTGTTAGTATATTGTTGTTGGATGCATATGCTTTGTAAGTCGTCCCATATTATTTGTTGATCAATAGTTTATGTTATTGCTGTTGGCGCATATGTTTTGTAAGTCGCCCGTAGTATTGTTGATCCATAGTTTGTAGTGACCCATGGTTTTGACCCATAGTATTGGCACCTAGACTTAGTATATAAGTGTGTGTTGAGACCTATGAAGGCACCGTGAAGTTATTTGTATTGAGCTTGCTCATAGGAGGTTGTCCCCTCGAAGTGGCCTGTGATCAATATAAAAGTGATTATGAGTTCTGTCATTTCTACTATTTCACATATTCTTATTAATTAATTGTTGCAGGTGCATCACATCTGGTATTAGAGCACTTTCTTGGGCTCGCTGGGTGAAATTTCTGCCAAATTTTTTTTTTCGCATCTGTTGTAGGTTCGGATTTGGGAATAATCCCTATCCACTTAACTGTGGGAAGTACTTGGGAATAAGCCCTAAAACTCATTGTGAGGAGTAGCACAGGAACCCCGAAATAGCTGGCCCATTGAGAGGACCTGCCAGCGAAAAGGGCAACGACCCCTACCTGATTGACTAGTTCCCACCCGTGAGGTAAACCAAGAGCTGTCGTTTGTGCCAAAGCAGTTATCAGTTTTACCTGAGCCGTGGAGTGAGGGGTAATGCCCTAATACGCAAGCCGTCAGACAGCATTGGTGGCCGAGTGAAACCCCTAAACTGTTAGGAAGCCGCACATACCTGGCGTCCATATTTATTTTGAGCTGAACTGTTATCGATCATCACTGCGCCGTTTTAGATCCAGTCGTTCGTCGTTCCAGCTCCAGCCATTTTCAATCCATTCGGCTCCGTTTCAGATCCCTTCCGAGTCGTAGCCACTCCAGTCTGTGAAAAACAAAAACAAAACAAAAAACCAGTGTTTTCTCCATATCTCTCTTGTTTTCACTCTGTTTTCCTTGAAATTTTTGGGGAACCCCTGTCATCCCATTCTGCATATTTCATTCCTGAGGACCGTATCCCCAATTCCCCTTCCCAAAGTTCGAAAGCCCACATTTGTCTATTTTTAGGGTTTGCCATAACTTCCTCAGATTTCACCCAATCACCTTTAAATTTTATCACAGAGTTCCTTTCTGAATTCTGCTTCTTGTTCCCCTCTGCCAAATTTCTCATTCTTTCACCCCGCTTCTGAAATCTTAATTTTTGCTTCCCTGTCTATTCGACAGTGTCCAAAACCTAGTCAAACCCCAATTACCCTTCAGATTTTTTTCCAAGTCCAAATTTTCTTTTACTGAAGTAGTTTCTGTTTTTGTTTTCCTACCCAGTCAACCAAAAAAAAAAACTCCTGGTTATGGTTGTCACCCGTGCAGGAGCAAAAACCATGGAGGAAGCACTTGCAGCCATACGAATCTTGATTTTCCTCACTTCAATGGTACCGATCCAACTGGATGGATCTATCGTGCAGAACAGTATTTCAGTTTGCATAATACTTTTGATGTCAACAAAGTTTCGCTGGCATCCTTTCATTTGGAACAGGAAGCTCTTCAATGGTATCGTTGGTACATCAAGGCGCATGCAGAGCCAAAATGGCCAAACTTTTTCCAGCTCATTTTGCAACGATTTGGTCCTAGTGCTTTTGATGACTTCACAGGAGCCCTCACTAAACTTCGCCAAATTGGCACTATGAGAGAGTATCAAACCGAATTTGAGAATCTAGCGAACCACACCACAGGATTGTCTGATGACTTTTACCGGAGTTGTTTTATCAGTGGTCTAAAGGATGCCATCCACTCTGAGGTCAAAATGTTCTGTCCCAACACAATGATGGAAGCCCTAGGGTTGGCTAAGTTGGCAGAAGACAAGATTGCAACCCAACAATGCTCCAATCCCACTTTTGTTCCCTTCCAAAATATGGGTTCTCAATGACCACCTATACCGCAGGCTCCTCGACCAACTCCTATCAAGCATTTGTCTGAAACAGAGATGCAAGCACGCAAAGAAAAGGGGCTTTGCTATAATTGTGATGAGAAATTCACTCGGGGACATAGATTTTTTCAGCAAAATCTCTATCTCTTGAATGTGGATTCTTCGCTTGCCTCTAAAATTGGTGACGAAGATCCAGAAACACTGGATGCTCCGGTCGACATTCAGGAACCACCTATTGACCCCCTGTCTCAGGATGACTAGCCAAAGATATCTCTCCACGCTTTAGCTGGAATCACCACCCCCCAAACAATGCGGGTCAGGGGTTACTTCAAGAAGCTTCCTCTTACAATACTCATTGATTCTGGTAGCACTCATAATTTCATTGACCCTCGGATCACCAAACAAGCTGATTGTTTTATCCATCCTTGCTCCAACTTTGAAGTCATGGTTGCCAATGGGGGCACCTTACCTTGCAAAGGGAAGTGTCGAAATGTGCGTATCTCTATGGGAGATTATAACTTGTGCTATGACATGTTTTCCTTGACCTTAGGTGGATGTGATGTGGTTTTGGGTGCTCAATGGCTACGCACACTTGGCCCTATCTTATGGCATTTTGCTAAACTTTGGATGCAGTTTTCCCTCAATGGACAAAAACACACATTGACAGGATTACAACCAGGATCTCTTAGCATCATCAGTTCACATCGCATGGAAAAACTCCTCGAGAATAATTCACATGGTTTCATCGCTTAGCTCCATTCCATTCAGATGCAACCTTCAGCGATCTCCACTACTCCTTTGGATCTACAACAAATTCTGGATCGATATACAGGTGTCTTTGCTGAACCAGTAGGATTGCCACCTTCCAGGCCAGAAGACCATCATATTTAGCTCCTTCCTGGCAGCATTCCTCCCAACACCAGGCCCTATCGCTACCCATTTCACCAAAAAACAGATATTGAAATGCTCGTTCAGGACTTATTGAAGCAAGGTATTATTCGCCCAAGCACTAGTTCCTTTTCTTCTCCAGTTATTCTTGTCCACAAAAAAGATGGGTCAGGGCGCCTCTGCATTGACTTCCGAGCACTTAATCACCTCACCATCAAGGATAAGTTTCCAATTCTTGTTGTTGATGAGCTTCTTGATGAGATTCATGGGGCTCACTTTTTCTCCAAGTTGGATCTTCGTTCTGGGTATCATCAAATTCGGGTTCATGAGGATGATATCCCTAAAATAGCTTTTCGCACACATGATGGCCATTATGAGTTTTTGGTCATGCCCTTTGGCCTCACTAATGCTCCTTCCACATTCCAGGCCTTAATGAATAAAATATTTCGACCCTACTTGCAGAAATTCATTCTGGTATTCTTTGATCATATCCTCATCTACAGTAAAACATGGGATGAACGTCTCCAGCATCTGGATCTTGTCATGCAACTTTTCTCTGACCATCATCTCCATGCCAAGCAGTCTAAATGTGTTTTTGGACAGAAGGAAGTTGAGTATCTCGGGCACATTATCTCAGCACAAGGGGTTCGCGTGGATCCTGCCAAAATCGATGCCATGAAAAATTGGCTGCATCCTCAGACACTCAAGAGCCTTTGTGGTTTTTTGGGGTTGACTGGCTACTATCGCAAGTTTGTCAAGGATTATGGGAAGATTGCAACTCCATTAATTGATCTATTGAAAAAGGATGCTTTTACAATGACACATGCTGCTCAGTGTGCATTTGACAAACTAAAACAAGGTATGTGTACCACACCTGTTCTAGCTATGCCCGATTTTTCCAAGTCCTTCGCTATTGAGAGTGATGCTTGCGGCAATGGACTTGGTGCAGTTCTCCTTCAAGATGAACACCCCATTATGTTCACCAGCAAAGCCCTTTCAGGTAAGAATTTAGCTGCCTCTACCTATGAGAAGGAAATGATGGCTATTTTGCATGTAGTAAAGAAGTGGCGCCCATACCTATTAGGGAATCATTTCTGCATCAAGACTGATCACCAGAGTCTGAAATATTTCTTGGAACAGCGTGTCTCCTCCCTGGCACAACAAAAATGGGCTAGCAAACTCATGGGTTATGACTATGAGATCACTTACATGAAGGGTAAAGACAATATTGTGGCAGATGCTCTTTCTTGCACATTTGATGCCCAAGGTTCTCTTTCAGCTATTTCTATGCCCGTTCTAAATTGGTTGCAATCTGTACAACAGGGTTATGTCAATGACTCTTCCTTATCTCAAATCATCCAAGGCTTGACCAACAACCCTTCTACTGTACCACATTACTCTTAGGATGGTGCTTCTCTGAGATACAAGGGTCGTCTGGTGCTTCCCGAGAGCACAGATCTTCAACATGTTGTCTTCTATGAACTCCATGCTTCTCCATCGGCAGGGCACTCTGGGTTCCTCAAAACATATGAACGGGCACGACATAACTTCTTTTGGCAGGGCATGAAAATGACAATTCAACAGATGGTGGCCGAATGTGATACCTGCCAGCGCAATAAGGGTGAAACAACACTCATTCCAGGATTGCTCGAACCCTTTCCCATACCTACATGGATTTGGACAAATATTTCTATGGATTTCATTGAAGGGCTCCCCAAATCTGTCGGGAAGACAGTGATTCTTGTTGTGGTTGATCGCCTCTCCAAATATAGTCATTTTTGTTCTCTCAGCCATCACTATACAGCCTCCTCAATCGCTCAAATTTTCCTAGACCAGATCTTTCTTCTTCATGGCATCCCTTCTTCCATTCTCTCGGATCGTGATGCGACTTTCACAAGTCATTTTTGGACATAACTATTTCGACACACTGGCACCAAACTGAAGATGAGTTCAGGGTATCACCCACAAACAGATGGTCAGACTGAAATTATCAATAAATGCTTGGAAAGTTATCTTCGTTGCTTCACCTCTGAACAACAACATCAGTGGGAAAAGTGGATCCCTCTTGCTAAATGGTGGTACAATAACTCTTACCACACTGCCTCTAAAATGACCCCATATGAAGCAGTCTATGGTCAGGCACCTCCAGTTCTTCTTCCATACACCCCCACCAGTGTTGAATATTGTAACTTCTAAGAATATTATATTTGTATATTATCTATTTCGGAGATGTTCCATACCTCCGATGTGATTATACTATGAATCCGAAGATGTTTATTCTTCCGAATTGGTTGTGGTAACTAGGGTTATTAGACCCACCATGTGGGGGTCGGCCCAGTCAGTTATAATAGGGTATTTAACCTAATGGTTAAATACGAGCCTACATGTACTTGTGTAAAATACATGTCAGTGTAGTGTATAAATAGAGGAGGTATGTTCCTCATTTGACACACTCACTCACTTAAGAGAGGCGCGCTTGTGGAGGAGAGGTCTGCTATGGTGGAGAAGGAGATCATGTCTTTGGTTTGCATCTTTGTATATTGCTGGTCATCTATATTGAGGAAGCTTTACTGGGTTTTCTATCCCATGAGGGTTTCCCAGGATAAATCTGTGTCTCTTGTGTTTATGCTATGCTTGTTGTTTCTTCAGTGATCCTGTATATTCCATTATTGTGTAATGGAATGTAATGCTGCTATTTTATGTCTTAGCATATTGAATTTTAACATGGTATCAGAGCTAACCTGAAGGAAGGCAATGTATGGCACTTACGACACTTGCTTCTCTTGCGACAATTTGAAGGTTAGGGTTTTATAGCAAAAAACAGTCATCGTGGAACTTTCACTATAAATCCATTTATGCAAAGTTTCAGGATCTGAAAGTTTGACAGGTCGTAGATAACATCCCCAGGTACCTTGTGTCCAAAGGGCACCCTCATATTCGTTGTACTTTATGAGTTATGATCAATACAAGTTAGGGTTTCTGCCTCTTCTAGATCTCAGTCAAAATCAGGTGACCTTGGAAAAAAGGTCATAATTTGGGCTAGGAAGCTCCAAATGAAATTTTGTAAAAAGTGACAGGTAGTACACAGACTGTACTATGTCAGGAACCTTTTTTAGAGGCTGAAGGTGAACCAGTGACATGTGGCATGCCGTACAAGTTTTCTCTCTTGTTTTATCCCATAAATAAGTCACGTTGAGACACGTGGCATAACTCTCTCTCAGAGAGTCCAATTGAGGTCAGACCTATCAGGATGGAAATACAATAGGGCAAGCTATCTCAGGAAAAGTTTTCAAAGGCTGAAGTTCAAATAGTGACACGTGGCACGCCATACAAGTTCTCTCTCCTGTTTTATCCCATAAACAGATCACGTTGCGACACTTGGCATAACTCTCTCTCAGAAAATCCAATTGAGGTCAGACCTGTCAGGATGGAAAGATGATAGGTCAGGATACTGTAGAAAAAGTTTTCAGACCCTGTGGAGCAAAAATTTCAGAGTTATAGCAGAAACAATCAGGTGCATATTTCTATCAAAACAAAATTATTTTTGGAGCACCTTTATTCATGGCTTCCGAAATTTAGGGTTTCGGAGAAAGTTAGAATTTTTGGAATCGGAGTCCACGGCTGGAAGCTCCTCAGAAAAATAAGAGTTTAGAGCCTTGGATTGAACCTTTTGATTGGACAGAAGGGTGGGATTCATCAAACCCTAGTTCGGGTTCCTGTCCAGAAGATCCAGAAGTTTCGAAGGCAATTTTGAGGGGTCAAATTTTTGAGATTTCAAAATTGAAGAATGCTAGGTTGATCAGCTCAGCAAGACACATTCTTCCATCCATTCAAAAGTGTGAAATTCAAAGATTGAATTTTTAGGGTTTCTCTAGCAAACCGTAATCAAGCTCCAGATCAAGTTTCAGGGGGAGTTGAGGCTAAGGCTTTACATAAGAAGACTACAAAAAAAGTCTCGACAGGTATGACTTAAGGAGGTTCAGGTATGCCTTGAAATCTGATTCTTGATTAAAGTTCATAATGTGTTTGTCTTCATGTTATTTATTAGTACAATCTTGATTAATGTTATTAATTGTCTTATCACCCTAGTAACAATATGAATGCATGTGAATGATCGAAGACATTCATTGATTAGGGCTATATGATTGTACTTATGCATTATGGTGTTGTGTGAGGTTGATGTTGTCTGCTAACAAGACACAGGTACATCACAAAAGACAAATCAAGTTCCATGACCATGACAACATGAAGACAAAGACTCATGAGGTATGTATGACTTTGTTATATCATGTTTAACCTACAAGACATGCAGGTTCTAGCTCAGGATCTCTAAATCGTTGAAGAGATTGTTTAGGTATGCAGGTATACTAATCCAAGTATGTTTTCCTATGTCATGTTAGAATCTTACCTTGTGTAAGTATACTTGGTATGATTGGTTAGTAATCAAGGGTTTATGCATATTATGTCTCTTATCTTTGTTGATGATTTAACTAACTAGATCAAACAAGAATATGCATGAGTAAAAGAAGACTTCCTTGAAACCCTGAATACTAATGATCATGACTGTACATATTCAAGATTATTTAGAATTAGAATGTTTTGATAATATTGAGAATATACTAATGAATGTATGTTTGTGTATGAGATCATGAGGATGACACTAGTGTACACTTGAGCATGCACAATGGTATAGAATGAATAGAATTTCAGAAGACATACAGAAGATCAAGCGGGAGGCAACCACACAAACATAAAAGATAAGTATTTGGGTTGTTATTAGAAATAGCAAATGATATTGCTTGTATGCATATTTGTATTCCTAGAATATATCATGCTGAGTGTAAACATTCATAAAGCATTGAATAGTATACTACTAATATGCATATGATTGGTAAATTGGACAAACATTCCATTATTGCTTGTCTAGAATGAAACCTCTTTGCTGACATGCTGATAGTTGTGCACACTCTTGATAGTATGTTCTGGTAGAGATGGAAGGCATCTAGATAGCCACTGTATGCATACAGGATATGGGAAAGTGTTGTGCCAAAGTATTGGTCAAAATAGTTGCATAACTATGTAAATGATATCTGTATGCATAATAGGTTATCATATCAATCTGATTTGATGATTATGAAGTATTACTAATCATGTACTTAATTTTGATTTGTAGGAAAGATCATGATGAATGATGAACTCTGAACAAGCAATGGATGTTCAACAAAAGATTTACAAATCAAACACACTATAGAAAGCTTGTGGTTAAGAGATTCTCTTAGAAAGAAGAAGAGAATCATGATGAGATGTTTTGCTCCAAGGGACTAGATAAGACCATTCTCTTAATAATGTAATCAGGTTCTGTATGGGTTCCCAGGATCGGTAGTCAATTGATGATCTTAATGATCATCATGGGTGATGTGGATCTCAACCTTTGCTACAAGGTTGAATATGGGTTCTAAACACATATGACATGGATGCAAGAAGGAACTCACCAAAGAGTTCGAATGATTTTGAGGTTCATATTAGTAGACCCATCTGACGAGAGATGGCACATATAGATATGCAGAAGATCACTCAATGCTGAGTGTGAATAATGGACAATTGACAGCTTCATGACAAAGCTTGGGCTTTACCAGAAGTAAAGCTGTTCCTAACCTTTACCTTAAGGTTGTGGATGATGAACCTATCATACCATTATTGTATGACGATGATCTCTTTCTGACAAGGAATGAGAAACAGGTCATGAAAATGGCTGCAGAAATGAAAATGAAAGATCTTGGATTAATGCACTACTTCTTAGGTCTAGAAGTATGGCAATATCCAAAATGAATCTTTTAAATCAAGGTAAGTATGCTGTGAAGTTTCTAAAAAGATTTGATATGTTGGAGTATAAATCCATGGCCACTCCCATGGACTCCAACTTGAAGTTGTTAGTTAATGACTCATCGTATTTAGTGGACCTAACCCTATATAGACAAATCATTGGGTCATTGATGTATTTAACAAATACTAGGCCAGATATATGCTTTGCTGTAAATACCCTAAGTCAGTATCTAGTAGAACCTAGAAAGGTGCACTTAATAGCTACAAAGCATGTAGTGAGGTACCTAAAAGGTACATTAGATTTTTGGTCTATATTATCTTGGAGGTCATGAACTCCGTTTACATGGTTACTCAGATTCTGATTGGGCAGGAAGTTTATTAGACAGAAAGAGTACATCAGGTGGATGTTATAGTCTTGAATCTGCCATGATCTCATGGTTCAACAAGAAACAATCTAGTGTGGCTCTCAGTACTGCTGAAGCAGAATTTATGGCTGTCTACTCTGCCAGCTATGAAGCAGTATGGATTCAGAAGCTTTTATAAGGAGTGTTTGACTTAGAAATGGATCCCACTGTGATTATGTGTGACAATCAAAGCTGCATTAAGATGACTGAAAATTCTGTGTTCCACGATAAGTCAAAACACATAGAGATCCAATACTTCTATATACGAGATATGGTGCAAAGAGGAGTTATCAAGCTCAAATATATAAGCATTGAGGATCAGATTCCTGATATCTTGACTAAACCTCTGTCTCGAGTGAAGTTTGAATACTTTCGAGACAAGCTTGGTATAGTTCAAAAGAACTCTCCTCGAAAGGGGGAGTAGCATAGTATCTGATAACAAGTCTGTCTCATCAATGATGAGGTTACCTATTTACTGCACTTAGTTACTTAGAATTATTTTTAGGACCCTTATATTTTTACTTTTGATGATAGATGTATTAGTAAGAATACATGCTTTTGATTATAGATGTATACATGCTTTTGATGATAGATGTATTAGTGAGTATACATGCTTTTGATGATAGATGTATTAGTGAGAATACATGCTTTTGATGATAGATGTATACATGCCTTTAATGATATATGTATTAGATGCTATTGATGAGGATACATGTTTTGATATACATGTTTTGATGATGATGATACATGATGCCTTGATGTACTTGTATGGATGAAGATACTTGTACCCATGATTGACATACGAGGGGATTGGATCATCCCTAGACTTCAATCCTAAAGAGAGCCGTAGACATATGTCTTTGAGAATGAAGTCCTTGGTGGACTTGAGGGGATTGGATCATCCCTAGACTTCAGTCCTAAAGAGAGCCGTAGACGTATGTCTTCAAGAATGAAGTCCTTGCTGGACTTGAGGGGATTGGATCATCCCTGGACTTCAGTCCTAAAGAGAGCCGTAGACGTATGTCTTCGAGAATGAAGTCCTTGGTGGACTTGAGGGGATTGGATCATCCTTGGACTTCAGTCCTAAAGAGAGCCATAGACATGATGTCTCTGAGAACAAAATCCTGAATGAACAGGTAAGGGGATTGGATCGTCCTCGGACTTTAGTCCTTTGAATTGAGCCGTAGACATGAGGTCTCCGAGAATTGAATGATAGGACTGGATCATCCTTGGACTTCGGTTCAAAAGGTACATGATAGGACTGGATCGTCCCTGGACTTTGGTTCAAAAGGTACATGATAGGACTGGATCGTCCTTGGACCTTGGTTCAAAATGTACGTGACAAATCCTAGAATTGTTCTAGGTTACATCCAGCATGAAACAGGGCTGGCTCTGTAGATATGTTACATCCAACATGAAATAGGGCTGGCTCTGTATATGTGATACATCCAGCATGAAACAGGGCTGGCTCTGTAGATATGTTACATCCAACATGAAATAGGGCTGGCTCTGTATATGTGATACATCCAGCATGAAACAGGGCTGGCTCTGTAGATGTGATACATCCAGCATGAAACAGGGCTGGCTCTGTAAATGTGATACATCCAGCATGAAATAGGGATGGCCATGTAGATGTGATACATCCACCATGAAACAGGGTTGGCTCTATAGATGTGATACATCCAACATGAAACAGGGATGGCTCTGTAGATGTGATACATCCAGCATGAAACAGGGCTGGCTCTGTAGATGTGATACATCCAACATGAAACAGGGCTGGCTCTGTAGATGTGATACATCCAGCATGAAACAGGGTTGGCTCTGTAGACGTAACACATCCAGTATGAAAGAGGACTGGCTCTGTGGTGGTAAATCCTAGATCTAATCTAGGTCACATCCAGTATGAAAAAGGACTGGCACTGTGGTTGGGATTAGATCGTCCCTAGACATGAGACTTGTCTTAAAGAGATAAGGATTGATCATCCTGGAACTTGATCTGGATTGTATCATCCATGGACCTATGTCCTAAAGAGAGCAGGATTGATCATCCTGTAATATGATCGTGTGATGACGATGCTGATGATCGTGTGATGATGATGCTGATGACGATGTTGTTGATCGTGTGATGATGATGCTGATCATATGATGGCGATGCTGATGATCGTGTGATGACGATGCTGATGATCGTGTGATGATGATGCTAATGACGATGTTGTTGATCGTATGATGACGATGCTGATATTCATATGATGACGATGTTGATGATCGTGTGATGACGATGATGATGATCGTGTGATGATGATGCTGATGATTGTGTGATGACGATGCTGACGATCGTGAGGATTCAGATATTGATGTTGCTGTAGCAGTTTGAGTACTACAGAAGATAAAGACTCAGTACTGAAGATGTTGATGTTCCAGTATTGAAGATGTTCCAGTAACTGGTTGAGTTACTAATGATGTTGAGAAAGCTTCCAATGATTTATAGATGTATCATGTATGATGTATGACTCGTTGCTCCTGCGGTTGTTGTTATAATATCCTTCTCGTTAAGGGGGAGTGTTGAATATTGTAACTTCTAAGAATATTATATTTGTATATTATTTATTCCAGAGATGTTCCATACCTCCGATGTGATTATACTATGAATCCGGAGATGTTTATTCCTCTGAATTGGTTGTGGTAACTAGGGTTATTAGACCCACCATGTGGGGGTCAGCCCAGTCAATTATAATAGGGTATTTAACCTAATGGTTAAATACGAGCCTACATGTACTTGTGTAAAATACATGTCAGTGTAGTGTATAAATAGAGGAGGTATGTTCCTCATTTGACACACTCACTCACTTAAGAGAGGCGCACTTGTGGAGGAGAGGTCTGCTATGGTGGAGAAGGAGATCATGTCTTTGGTTTGCATCTTTGTATATTGCTGGTCATCTATATTGAGGAAGCTTTACTGGGTTTTCTACCCCATGAGGGTTTCCCAGGATAAATCTGTGTCTCTTGTGTTTATGCTATGCTTGTTGTTTCTTCAGTGATCCTGTATATTCCATTATTGTGAAATGGAATGTAATGCTACTATTTTCTGTCTTAGCATATTGAATTTTAATAACCAGTTCACCAGTTCAGGAATTTGGCACGGTCCTTCGAAACCACGATCAGATTCTTCGCATTTTGCGGGACAATCTTCACATGGCAAGAAATCGCATGAAGCAACAAGCTGATCAGCACCGTTCTGAGCGCACTTTTCAAGTCGGCGATATGGTTTTTCTTCGTCTCCAGCTGTACAAGTAGTCCTCCCTTAAACTCAAAGGGAATCATAAGCTCGCTCCAAATTTCTATGGGCCATATCAGATTCTTCAGAAGATTGGGTCTGTTGCTTATAAATTGGAACTTCCTCCTTCTTCCCGCATTCATCTAGTCTTTCATGTCTCTTGTCTGAAGAAAGTTCTTGGCACCAACATCAGTGGACAAACGATTTTACCCGAACTGGATAATGAAGGATCCATCCTTTTGGAGCCGGAGGCCATCCTCAATCGGTGCACTCATCAGCTTCGCTCTTGCTCTATCACAGAGGTCTTAATTCAGTGGCACGGCATGCAACCAGAGGATGCTACATGGGAACCACTCCTTCAGATTCAACAACAATTTCCACATCTAATGCTTTGAGTACAAAGCTTTTTTTTAAGGGGGGGGGATGTTAGGAACCCATGTCTTTACTTTGTTAGTATATTGTTGTTGGACGCATATGCTTTGTAAGTCGTCCCGTAGTATTTGTTGATCAATAGTTTATGCTATTGTTGTTGGCGCATATGCTTTATAAGTCGCCCATAGTATTGTTGATCCATAGTTTGTAGTGGCCCATGGTTTTGACCCATAGTATTGGCGCCTAGACTTAGTATATAAGTGTGTGCTGAGACCTATGAAGGCACCGTGAAGTTACTTGCATTGATCTTGCACATAGGAGGTTGCCCCCTCGAAGTGGCCTGTGATCAATATAAAAGTGATTATGAGTTCTGTCATTTCTGCTATTTCGCATATTGTTATTAATTAATTGTTGCAGGTGCATCACACCTCCTAGGGTGATTATTAGTCCAAGTGCCTTCGGGGGTGTATACCCTGAATCTGATGATGAGTAGATTTTGGGTGTAACAATGCATTCACCTTCCTCCATTCCCCACCGCTGGCATTCCCACGCTAATTGAAACCACCCGCTACACCTCCCTTATGCTTTTGCAATCCTCATGTCACCACTCCTCTACATCTTCACTCATCCACTCATGCGCCCTCTACTCCCAACACTCCTCTCCCCACTCTCCTCTACGCCCAGCACACATCCCTCTTGTCTCATCCTTCACTTATCTACACTCATGCTGACTCCATTCTTCCTCCGCTCACGTTCCACTTCCATCCATCCAACGTCACTCCCCAATACACGAGCGACCTCTCCCCCTTCACGCTGCAACCTCACCCCCCGAACACGCCCTATCCTCACTCACTCCACCCCCTCAACACATTGTGCCCTTCCCTCATCCTCTTTGCTACCTCCTTCCCTGCAAGCCAAGCATCGCCACCCTCCTTTCAGCCACATTCTCACATCTCCCTGCATCGTCCCTTCTACCACACCCTCCGATGCTCCATCATCCCGCCTTCCACCCGTTAACACCCAAAAAGTGCTCACTACCTCATCTACCCCATTACATGACTCATTTGTCCATATTTCCTACCATATTTACCTTCAGAACCCTAAAATCCCAGTAAAAAGCCTCCAAAAGGCCACAAAACCATCAAAAAAGCCTAAAAAAGGCTAAAAAACCCCTTTTCCCTCCAAAAATATCCAAAATTCCTCCAAAATAGCAAAAACCCTCTAAAAAGGGAATAAAAAATATAAAAAAATAAGGAAAAAGAGGAAAAAGGAGGAAAAAACCCTATACAACTGACCTAAACCATATGGTTCCTAAAACCATGGACCAGCACTCCACCACCAAAAACCTATAAATAGGTGATAGAGACCCCTCATTTCACATCCACAATCAAGTATACCCTTACTCTACCGAAATCTCTCTTGAAACCCTAGCTCACCCTTGAGTTACTTTCACCATTGAGAGCCCCTTTTGGCCCATTTCCACCATTGGAGAAAGAGAAGGAGCAAAGTTGGAGTTTGGAGCCACCCTCTTAGATCATTGCAAGAACTTCACCAACCTCTACACTTGAGGTAAAATTTTAATACAAAGAAAACCATTTATTATTTCTTGTCTCTTATGTCTCATGCACATGTTTAGAATAATTTCCATTTCAATGTATCGTCTTTTCATTTACTGTTTATTGAACTGCTACTAAGGAGTCCCTTCTCCATAGTAGGTGCTCATTTGCACAAGCTAGGGCGAAAACCCTAGATACACCATCCCCTCTCGTGCTTGCCATCCTCTGCTCCTCACACGCAGCCGTTCCCACCTCTACGACCTACTCCATCATGTCCATTCCCGCCTCCTTCCACTTATCCACGTCAGCCCTACACAAAAAAAAACAAAAAAAAAACAATATTAATCAAATATTATATTTAATATTATAATATTATAATATTTGTTTAAAAAAAAAAACTATATACAAAATATTATATAGTTTATGAAAAAATAAAAATAATAGAAATAATATTAATTAATTAATATATTATTATTTCACCTTAAAAGGCCAAAACAGCAATGTCCATGGCATCTTATAGTAAGAGTGACGAATTCATAGATCTCCTTGAGGAAATCATTAAAGACATAGATGAAATAAAGAAAACTATGGATGAAACATTTAAAGTAAATGTAGATGGAGGTGAAAATCACGTAGAAGAAGCCACCCAAGTTGATGGAAAAAAGGAAGATAGAGTAGGCCAGTTGGTCACAATCACAAACACACGAAGGGCAGATATCATCACAAAGACGGCTATAAAGAACATCAAGGGAAGCAACTATAATATCTATCAGACACAAGATAAGACCGGTGCTCTTATGGGCATTATAAGCACAAGGAGCCTGTTCAAGGAAACTGACACAAAATGTGTTGGGGATAACAACATGAAAACAATTAAGGTCATAATGTATGTTGAGCATGTTAAATTGACGACAAACATAGTTAAAAGAAGTAATCACACAAGTAGAAATAGCGTAAACAAAACTTCACCAAGTTCATACTTATTTCAAATACCAAGACATAATAATCAAAATGAGGTAATGGTTGTAATCAAAATCACACCTCTCAAGTCATCAGTGCGACATAGAGCTAGAATAAAAGACGACATTAGGAAAATACTCAAGCTTTGAGGACAAAGCTTTCCTAAGGGGAAGGCAATGCTGTGAATATTTAATTAATATTATTAATTATAACTTAATAGATTATTAGGTTATTAGTGAAAGGTCGTAACCCTTCATTATGATTGATCAAGCCTTGTAAAAGGCCATCTTATTTTAATTTTATAATCATCTATCTAATATATTATCATTTTATCTCATACATGGAAGATAGATTCGGTTCATAACTATCCAACAGGATACAATTGTAGCATTTTGGTATGAAAGCAAAGGGTACTTCTCATATGTGCTCTATGTCCCTACACTCACTGCTAATCTACCTTAAGTATACCAGGTGACCCACACAGGATATCCCAAGAGGGTGATCCTCTCTCCAAATGAGGTCGAAATCGAAGACATGGTATCAGGATATACCATTGAAAAAGGTGTTGCAAACCAGAAGTCGAAACTCTATGAGTTCTTCCATTTTCTACCTCTCTCTAAGCATTCTTCTCTTCACACTCATGAAAATGAAAAGAGTAGGCTATGGCATGAAATATTTGGGCATCTCAAATACAAGAACTTGCAATACATGCAAACTAAAAAAGTGGTTGAAGGTCTACCCAATCTCAAGTTTTCCCAAGGCACCTGCAAAGGTTGCTTGAATGGAAAAGATCCAACAAAGAAGGTTGAGAAACCGAATATTCACAAAGAAGAGTGAATGCTAGATCCATATCCACAAGAACCTGAAGATATGGCACCTAAGGTTCCAACTCCTATTGCAAAATGGGCCACCACTACTGCTGTGTCCACCAGTGATCTTGTTGGAGATCCACCATCTTCAAGAACAACCAGATATGATGTTCTCTCTCACACGGATCCATTTCAACATGAGAGATTCTTTCTTATGATTGGATCAGATCCAAAGACATTCTTTGGATCCTCCCAATATCCAAGATGGGTAGCATCCATGGATGAAGAGTATGAGTTTCTTCAAAGAAATTAAACTTGGGAGCTTGGTTATCTCCCTCCTGGGAGGAAGCTTGTTCAATCAAGTGGGTTTACAGAACTAAGATGGAATCTGATGTGGTCACTAGAAAATATAAGGCTCGACTGGTTGTAAAGGGTTACTCCCACATCCATGGGATTGACTACTTAGAGACATTCGCTCATGTTGCTAAGATGGATTCCATTCGTCTTGTTCTTTCTCTTGCTGCATCCAAGCACTAGGAAGTGCATCACATGGATGTCAAGATTTCTTTCCTTCATGGAGATATAGAGGAGGATATCTACATGAAGAAACCTAAGGGGTGTGTTGAAGACTCTTCACTAGTGTGCAAATTGAGGAAGTTCTTGTATGGACTCAAGCAAGCTCCCCGAGCTTGGTATGCAAATATGGACTCCTTTCTTATGTCACAATATTTCAAGAGGTGAAAATATTATTTGAATGTCTATATGAGACATGATGGTTGTTAAATTTTCAGAATTTACTTCAATCTGATCTAGGATCTTAACTGGGAGAACAACATGTACAACAAATCTATAGCATAACAATCATGGACACAATAATGCAAGCACACAAGAGACACAGAGTTTACTTGGGGAAAACCATAAAGGTGAAAAACCCTAATAACTTCCTCAGAGATAGATAGAGCAATGATACAACCAGAATACAAGATATAGTCTTCTCCTAGCAATAGAGCCTCCTCCTCCACAAGTGCGCCACTCTCCCAAGTGTGAGTGAGAGAATAGGATGTGTAAAATGAGAGAGACACACTCTCTATTTATACACTAACTTGACTTGACCTTTACTCAACTAGGTCGGCCTCAACTTAACCACTTAACATAATGATGACTGGGCCGACCCCCACTAGTGTGGTTTAATAACCCTTTGACCCACATGACTTATACAGGGCCGACCCCAACAAGTTTGTCTAATAACCCATCAAGTATAAGTTACGACACTTACAATATAAATGACGACACTTCCGAATAGAGGAATAATAACATCTCTCTAGGAATACAACCACTTTCGTATAGAGGAATAATAACATCTCTATAGGAATACAATATACATATATGTGAAATACATTCCGAAGTTACATATACATCAACATTCCCTCTTAACTAGGAAGGTATTTCTCGACATAGGTGTTCTAGCACAAGTCATCTTCTCTAGATCATCATCATTGGATAATCATCATCGAGTCATCATCATCGTCACTGCTGCTGCTATCTCAATCAATCTTTGAATCTACTCATCATAGGATGTTCTACAGAGCCAGTCCTTTTTCATACTGGATGTAGGCCCACCACCTACAGGTCTTCATCATCACTGGCCATACTGTGGAATCCTCGGGACTTATTATGTGCGTCACAAAACCTGGCTGCAGCATCCCATGCTATTACGAGCACACAGCTCTACCTGTCGGATCTCCCAGGAGCACATTACATGTTACCCGTCACAAAACCTGGCTGAAGCATCCTAGGATTTTACGAGCACACGGCTCTACCTGTCGGATCTCCCAGGAGCACATTACATGTGATCTCACCACAAAACTTGGTTGAAGCATCTGAGGCCTTTTTCATCCTGTCCAGATCTCCCAGGAGCAAATTACATGTGGTCCACCACAAAACCTGGTTGAAGCTTCTGAGGCCTTTTTCATCCTGTCTAGATCTCCCGGGAGCAAATTACATGTGGTCATGGCAAAACCTGGCTAAAACATCTGAGGCCTTTTTCATCCTGTCCAGATATCCCAGGAGCAAATTACATGTGGTCCACCACAAAACCTGGCTGAAGCATCTGGGGCCTTTTTCATCCTGTCCAGCTCTCCCAAGAGCAAATTACATGTGGTCATGGAAAAACCTGGCTGAAGCATCTGAGGCCTTTTTCATCCTGTCCAGATCTCCCAGGAGCAAATTACATGCTGTAGGAAAAAACCTCGCAAGAGCATCTCAGGATGTTACGGGTACACAACTCCGACCAGAAGATCTCCCAGGGCACAAATACATGTCCTCCTAGATCAATGTCTCGAAAGAGCATCCCAAGATGTTATGGGTACGCAACTCCGACCTATAGGATCTCCCAAATATGCTCATCTGCACAACTTGATCCACGACCACAAAGTATCATCTGATACTCACCATACATCATCCTGATGTACACATGATCATCCTGATCATCATCACTGCATCGTCCTAATGCATGTCATCTGGAGAAGCTCGTCATCCACGATCATCCTGATCATACAATGCATCCACATGATGCATACCAAGTATCTACCTGATACATATCATCATACATGATCTACCTGATCATACAATGTATCCATCTGATACATATCAACATACATGATCTCAGTATCCACCTGATACATATATAGATACATCGTCCAAGCATCCAACATGATGCATATACAAAATACATACAAATGATCCAACTGATCATATCTAGCATCCAACATGATGCATACATACATAAATGATTCAACTAATCATATCCAACATCCAACATGATGCATACATACATAAATGATTCAACTGATCATATCCAACATCCAACATGATGCATATACATATACAAAGTAGTAACTGGAGCATCATCTTGATGCTCATCATCCATGATCCTCCCGATCATCATAGCATCGTCCTCTTCAGATCATCTCATCGTCCATGAAGCATAGCCCAGATGCACATCACCCAGCACTTACACCACCGACATGGGAGAACACATCTACCACAATTCGGGGAAGGCTCCAGCCCTTACTTTTTCACCATGGGAGAACACATCTACCACCATGTGAAAAATGGCTCAGCAATTACATCACGACCAAGGGAGAACATATCAACCATGTCATAAAAGCTCATGTCCATCTGCATCTTCTAGACTCATCAGTTACCTTTGGAAGGAACCTTGATCTAAAGTGCACCAAGCCTCTCTCTAAAGTACTCAAACTGCACTCTGGCCAACGGCTTGGTCAATACATCTGCAACCTACTCATTCATCGCAACATACTTTGCTTCGGCTGTACTCAGTGCTACGCAGTGTTGAGATATTGTAACTTCAAAGAATATTATATTTGTATTTTATTATTCCGGAGATGATTCATTCCTCTGTGAAGATCTTATTGTATATCCGGAGATTTATTCCTCCGTCAGAATGTGGTAACTTGGGTTATTAGAATTCCCTAGTGGGGGTCGGCCCTATATGTGTTGTGTGGTTCAAAGGGTTATTAGACCACCCTAGAGGGGTTGGTCCAGTAAGTTGCAGTGAGGTATTTAACCCATTGGTTAAATACGAGCCTACATGATTTGTGTAAAAGACAAGTCGGAGTAGTGTATAAATAGAAAAGGTGTATTCCGCATTTTACACACTCACTCACTTGAGAGTGGCGCACTTGTGGAGGAGAGGTCTGCTATGGTGCAGGAGGAAATCATGTCTTTGGTTTGCATATTTGTATATTGCTGATCATCTATGTGTTCGGATATCCATCATCTATTTCGGGATACATATCTATTTCAGGATCATCTATTTCGGGATACATATCTACTTCAGGATCTTGCATGATCTATTTCAGGATATGCAGTCCAGTCACCAGTTTGATGCCTCCAGCACCTTATCCACCTTCTTCTAGCACCCGGGAGCCACTTTCCACAGAGTTTTAGCCCTCCTAAGCTGAAAGGCGCCCTCTTCTCACCTACTGACTGAGAAGGGCGCACTTGCTCACCTACCACTGCAGATTCACTCCAGTTACATTCAGTTAGCTCCGATTCTGATTGATTTCACTCCGATTTCACTCCTGACTGACTGTTTCACCTCCGATTGACCTCCAGTTCGATTAGGTGACTTGCTCTAACTCCAGTTAGCCTCCCATGCGCCCCCACTGAGCCTCCAGATCCTATATCAGTGCTACACACTTCAGTTACATTTATTATGATCAGTTAGACTCAGCTTGACACCTGGATGACTGTTTGTTGTGATTGATGAGCAACACCGATGATTGATGAGGACTCCTAGATTGAGTCAAGCTACTCCATTCAGTGATTCGAATGACCTCCTTAGGCAATTCGAATTGCTCTGTTCATTGTAACAGTTTGTATTGTAATTCATTCACCCTTTCTGGGATAGAGAGCACTGCTGCATGTTTTGCACAGTTTTGCACCATATCTTCTTATTCATCTGTTGTGACTGATTTATTTGTTCATTAGATCTGCTGTGACTAACTTTACATGGTATCAGAGCCATTGCAGGGACAAGATCTCTTTTCTACAGGTGTTTATACAAGAAGATTTGACTGAATTGCTAAAAATTGCAAAAAGTTTGGCATGAAATATCTCAAGGGCATTCGCTCCTGTGCATGCAAAGCTTGAAAAATACTCCAATACCACTCCAGAAGCTTGAGTTACCACATAATTCCTGGATCTGATACATTGGACCTATTCAACATTGCTTGAAATCCAATCCCAGGTGTGATGCAACTCTCAAAGGGTGGATTGTTCGACCTTATTGTGATTGTTCTTATGTGATTTGCAGGTTAATTATCTCCTCCAAGTGCACTCGCTACATTCTGCATGCAAGCTTCCCTACAGCATCTCCATTCGCTATAGTCTACATGCAAGCTTCTTCTTCATCATTTGACTCGCTCCTAGCAATGGAATACTCTTCTTCAAAGCCTATCCTCACCCCATTCAATTATTTTGATTGGAAAGATGATATGGAGATCATATTACGTTCAAAAGGATACTACTGAGTCACTCTTGGTCTTGAATTGGAGCCAAACAATGTGGCAGAAAGAACCAAACACTACAATAAGCTTGATGAATCTTACGGTCTTCTTTGTCTCTCCATCTCCAAACATCTTCACTTCCATCTCAGCGGATTGAAGACTCCAAAGGCCATATGGGAGCAACTTGAGACACTATTCGGCAAGCAGGATGAGCTTAGGGCTTTTCAATTAGAGAATGAATTGATTGGCCTTAATCCTGAGAATTTCGAGACCATCAATGAATTCTTCACAAAATTCAAGAACTTGAACTTGCAATTGAAGAACAGTGGCGTTATCAAAGAGGATAAACAGTTGATCCTCTCCATTCTAAGCAAGCTTGGGAAAGATTATTCGGTATTTGTCTCCACTTTCAATTCCGGTCGGCTAACTACCCCGAATTGGAAGATGCCTACCTTGAATGCCTTCATTGAGTCTGTTACGAAAGAGCATGACAAGTTGATTCAAATGGGGTCCATAAGCTCCAAAGATTCAGCCCTATTTGTTCAAGGACCCAAGATCTCGAATGGTAAAGGAAAGCTAAAGAAGGAGAAGCCCAAATTCGAGCCTCACAAGCAAAAAGACAAAGGCAAGCAAACGGATGCACCATCCAGTTCGAAATCCAAGCAAAAGGGCAAAGAAGGTAACCAAAAATCTAAATGTACTTATTGTAACCGTGGCTTTCATCCCGAAAGTTCATGTATGAAGAAGACTATAGATCAAATGGCCCTCCTTTTGGAAAAGAACAACATAACCCTTCCTGACGGTGCAAGGAAGAAGGATCGGAATGATGATCATGAAAGAGGACAAGCACTCATGGCAACGGTTTCGAAGCCCACTCTCTTGATAGATTCGGGTGCATCAAATCATATGGCTGCAAATATTGATTCTTTTTCCTCATTCGATCCAAACAGCTCCATCCCCATCCATTTGGGAGATGACTCAAAAATTTCTTCAAAGGGCAAAGGTACGATTCATGTAGATCATGGATGCTTTCAGAATGTTCTCTATGTGCCTTCCTTAGCTTCGAATCTCCTTTCTGTGTATCAAATGACACATACTGGTGATCCAAAGAAAGTCACATTCAGCCCTAATACAGTTGAAATTTCTGATATCAAAAGTGGAAGACTAGTTGCGGTTGGAAAGGCAAACCACACTGCTAAATGTTATGAGTTTTCGCACTTTATTCCGCTTGCAAAGCCCACTGCTCTTCGCACACATGGTAATGAGGTTAGTAGGCTTTGGCATGAAAGATTTGGACATCTAAATTATAAGTATTTGCTGCTGCTATCAAATAAATCCATGGTTGATGGGCTTCCACAACTCCGTTCCTCGAAGGGAATATGCTCCGGTTGCATTATTGGGAAGCACCCCGAGCACAGATTCGACCGTGGCAAGGCTAGCAGAGCCTCTACTATTTTGGGATTGATCCATTCTGATATCAGCGGTCCGCTGCCCCATATGTCATTAAATGGTTCAAGGTATGTTTTGACATTTATTGACGATTATTCTCGCTTTACATGGGTATTCTTTCTCAAAAACAAGTCAGAAGTGCTTGGAAAATTCAAGGATTTTAAGGCTTCTGTTGAGACCACCACTGAGAGCAAGATCAAAGCTCTTAGATCTGATAATGGTGGGGAATATATCAAGTCCGAGTTGCTGCAACTTTGTGCCCAAAGTGGAATCAAGATCCAACATACAGTTCCCTACACACCCCAGCAGAACGGTGTAGCGGAAAGGAAAAACCGGTCACTGAAAGAGATGGCTACATGCATGATTGAATCAAAAGGTTTGGCTGCAAATCTTTGGGCTGAAGCAATCAATGTTGCTGCATATATACAGAACCGTGTTCCACATTCATCCGTGAAAGGTATGACTCCTTTCGAAGCATTCTTTGGTCACAAACCGGATGTGTCAAATTTGAGAGTTTTTGGCTCTACTGCATGGGCTAGAATTCCTTCTGAGAAGAGACGAGCTTTGGATCCACAAAGTATCGAGTGCATATTGATAGGATATGGGGAAGAATCAAAAGCATATAAACTCATGGATATCAGATCTAAAAAGATATTCATAGAGCGCAGTGTGCAGTTTGAAGAACCGCTTCAAGAATTGCAACTAGTTGAGGAGAAAACTGCCGATTCACCGCCTTCACCAGAAGAAGATTCGAGCAGCGATAATGAAGGTATGAGTTCTGATATTTCTGATATTGTAGCAGCATATGATGATCATGACATATCAGGTTCGGAATCCGACCATTCAGATCCCCCTCAGTTGCCAAAGTGGGCCCAAAATACTCTACAATCTGCTGGTTCGAATCTTGGAAATCCTGCTGATCCGAGACGAACAAGAGGAGACTTTCAAAGGGCAGGTATGGCTCTTTCTATTGCTGATCCATTTCTTCCTGAGATTTGTTATTTGATGGCTGGTTCAGATCCCCAATCATATTATTCAGCCCATCGAGATCCGAGATGGAAAGATGCCATGGATGAAGAGTACAGTTCTCTTCAAAAGAACAATACATGGGAGCTAGTTTCTCTTCCACCTGGAAGAAAATTAGTGAAGTGTAAATGGGTCTACCGTACTAAAGTTGCTTCTGATGGCACTATCAGAAAATATAAAGCAAGGTTGGTGGCAAAAGGTTTTTCCCAAGTCCAAGGAGTGGACTACACAGAGACCTTTGCACCGGTTGCAAAGATGGATTCCATCCGCCTTGTTTTAGCTATTGCTGCATCCAAGCACTGGGAGGTGCATCACATGGATGTGAAGAGTGCATTTTTACATGGAGACCTTGCTGAAGAGGTCTATATGCAGCAGCCAGAGGGTTATACATCAGATCCATCATTGGTTTGTAGATTGAAGAAGTCTTTGTACGGGTTAAAACAGGCCCCAAGAGCTTGGTACGCAAAGATGGACTCCTTCCTTCTTTCTCAGAATTTCCAAAGATGCAAATCTGATCCGAATGTCTATCTTCAGCGAGTTAAAGGTAATTTGTTGGTTATTGTACTTTATGTTGATGATCTACTTATTACTGGTAGCACACTCACTTCAATAAACAAGCTAAAATCTGCCCTAAATCTAGCTTTTGACATGAGCGATTTGGGCTTGCTGAGTCACTTTTTGGGCTTGGAGATAGCTCAAAATTTCGATGGGATCACTATATCTCAGCAAAAATATGCTTCCGACCTGTTATTGAAGTTTAATATGGCTGAATGTAAGGCAGCCCCGTTCCCATTCCTCTCAGGAATCAGTCTTGAGGAGGGAGATTCCACACCGCTTGCAGATTGCAGTATGTATCGACAGTTGATTGGTTCACTACTTTATTTGACACATTCACGGCCTGATATTTCATATGCCGTGAGTGCCATGTCAAGATATATGCAGCAGCCACATGAGCTTCATTGGCGAGCAGCCAAGCGGATCTTGCAGTATGTGCAAGGTACGAGACAGTTTGGCATACATTATGCTGCAGATTCTGAGCTAGATTTCATTGGTTTCACTGATTCAGATTGGGCAGGTGATAGCATTGATCGGAAGTCCACTTCCGGTTATGTTTTCATGATTGGTCATGGTGCTATTTGCTGGTCCAGCAAAAATCAAGCAGCCATTGCACTTTCTTCAGCAGAGGCAGAGTATCGAGGGGCAGTCAATGCCTGCATTCAGGCAGTTTGGTTGCAGGGTATTCTTTCCGAGTTTGGTTTTGGTGGCACTACTTCGACTGTCCTATTTTGTGACAATCAAAGTGCTATCAAGATCTCCACAGATCCAGTTCAGCGGCAGAGGACCAAGCACATTGAGATTCATATGCATTACATTCGACAGTTGGTGCATGACTGCACCATCATTCTGCAATATTGCCCTACCGATGAGCAAATTGTAGACATCTTCACCAAGAGCTTCACTGAGAAGAAGTTCTCTTACCTCCGTTCACTGTTGGGGGTGAGTTCCATCATGGTGGAGACAGATTGATTCATTATTATGCTTTAGACTTGAGGGGGGGCTTTCTTCCCACAGGGTTTTCCCTCTTTCCTCACTTAGTTTATTTTTCAGCATTTTTTGGATTATTGTATTGGGGTGACCTTTGGTCTTAGTTACCAGGGCCCCACATTATTTTAGTTGGCACATCATAGTCTAGCTTGAGGGGGGGTGTTCGGATATCCATCATCTATTTCGGGATACATATCTATTTCAGGATCATCTATTTCGGGATACATATCTACTTCAGGATCTTGCATGATCTATTTCAGGATATGCAGTCCAGTCACCAGTTTGATGCCTCCAGCACCTTATCCACCTTCTTCTAGCACCCGGGAGCCACTTTCCACAGAGTTTTAGCCCTCCTAAGCTGAAAGGCGCCCTCTTCTCACCTACTGACTGAGAAGGGCGCACTTGCTCACCTACCACTGCAGATTCACTCCAGTTACATTCAGTTAGCTCCGATTCTGATTGATTTCACTCCGATTTCACTCCTGACTGACTGTTTCACCTCCGATTGACCTCCAGTTCGATTAGGTGACTTGCTCTGACTCCAGTTAGCCTCCCATGCGCCCCCACTGAGCCTCCAGATCCTATATCAGTGCTACACACTTCAGTTACATTTATTATGATCAGTTAGACTCAGCTTGACACCTGGATGACTGTTTGTTGTGATTGATGAGCAACACCGATGATTGATGAGGACTCCTAGATTGAGTCAAGCTACTCCATTCAGTGATTCGAATGACCTCCTTAGGCAATTCGAATTGCTCTGTTCATTGTAACAGTTTGTATTGTAATTCATTCACCCTTTCTGGGATAGAGAGCACTGCTGCATGTTTTGCACAGTTTTGCACCATATCTTCTTATTCATCTGTTGTGACTGATTTATTTGTTCATTAGATCTGCTGTGACTAACTTTACACTATGCTGAGGAAGCTTTGTTGGTTTTTCTACCCCATGAGGGTTTCCCAGGATAAATCTGTGTCTCTTGTGTTTATGCTGTGCTTGTTGTTTCTTCAGTGATCCTGTATATGCTATTATTGTGAAATGGAATGTAATGCTGCTATTTTCTGTCTTAGCATATTAAATATTAACATGGTATCAGAGCTAACCCGAAGGAAGGCAATGTATGGCACTTACGACACTTGCTTCACTTGCGACAATTTGAAGGTTTGGGTTTTACATACCAAAAACCAGTCATCGTGGAACTTTCGCTATAAATCCATTTATGCGAAGGTTCAGGATCTGAAAAGCTTACAGGTCGTAGAAAACATCCCCAGGCACCTTGTTTCCAAAGGGAACCCTCAGATTTGTTGTACTTTGTGAGTTATGATCAGTACAAGTTAGGGTTTCTGCCTCTTCCAGATCTCAGTCAAAATCCGGTGACCTAGGCAAAAAGGTCATAACTTGGGCTAGGAAGCTCCAAATGAAATTTCATAAAAAATTATAGGTAGTGCACAGACTGTAATATCTCAGGAAATGTTTTCATAGGCCGAAGCGGAACTAGTGACACGTGGAAATCCATACAAGTTCGCTCTCCTATTTTATCCCATAAACATGTCACGTTGCGACACTTGAAATAACTCTCTCTCAGAAAATCCAATTGAGGTCATACCTATCGGGATGAAAAGATGAAAGGTCAAGCTACCACAAAAAATGTTTTCAGACCCTATAGAGTGAAAAGTTCAGAGTTACAGTAGAAACAATTAGGTACATATTTCTGTCAAAACATAATTATTTTTGGAGCACCTTCATTCATGGCTTCCGAAATTTAGGGTTTCGGAGAAAGTTAGAATTTTTGGAATCGGAATCCACGGCTGAATGATACTTAGTAAAATCAAAATTTAGAGACCAAGATCGAATTTTTTGGTTGGGTAGAAGACCAGGCTTGATCAAATCCCAGTTCGGGATTTTGATCGGAAAGACGGAAAATTAGGGCTTCAGCAAAAGTTGGAATTTTTTGAAGTCTGTAACCACAGCTTGAAGCTCCTCAGAAAAATAAGATTTTATAGCCTGGGATCGAACCTTTTGATTGGACAGAAGGGTGGGCTTCATCAAACCCTAGTTCGGGTTCCTGTCTAGAAGATCCTGAAGTTTCGAAGGCAATTTTGATGGGTCAAATTTTGGAGATTTCAAAATTGAAGTATGCTAGTTTGATCAGCTCAGCAAGACAAATCCTTCCATCCATTCAGAAGTGTGAAAGTCAAAGATTGAATTTTTAGGGTTTCTCTAGCAAAACCTAATCAAGCTCCAGATCAAGTTTCAGGGGGAGTTGAGGCTAAGGCCTTACATAAGAAGGCTACAAGAAGTCTCGACAGGTATGACTTAAGGAGGTTCAGGTATGTCTTGAAATTTGATTCTTGATTAAGTTCATAATGTGTTTGTCTTCATATTATTTATTAGTACAATCTTGATTAATGTTAGAATTGTCTTATCACCCTAGTAACAATATGAATGCATGTGAATGATCGAAGACATTCATTGATTAGGGCTATATGATTGTACTAATGCATTATAGTGTTGTGTGAGGTTGATGTTGTCTGCTAACAAGATACAGGTACATCACAAAAGACAAATCAAGTTCCATGACCATGACAACATGAAGACAAAGACTCATCCATAATATTTGTTCTACATACTAGGTATGTATGACTTTGTTAGATTATGAGACATGCAGGTTCTAGCTCAGGATCTCGAAATCATTGAAGAGATTGTTTAGGTATGTTGTACATAACTAAGCAGGTATACTAATCCAGGTATGTTTTCCTATGTCAAGTTAGAATCTTACCTTGTGTTAGGATCCCTTATATAAGTATACTTGGTATGATTGGTTATGCTTATTCATAAAGTTAGTAATCAAGGGTTTATGCATATTATGTCTCTTATATTGATGATTTAATTAACTAGAAGAGTACTATGATCAAACAAGAATATGCATGAGTAAAAGAAGACTTCCTTGAAACCCTGAATACTAATGATCATGACTATACATATTCAAGATTATTTAGAATTAGAATGTTTTGATAATATTGAGAATATACTAATGAATGTATGTTTGTGTATGAGATCATGATGATGACACTAGTGCACACTTGAGCATGCACAATGATACAGAATGAATAGAAGTTCAAAAGACATATAGAAGATCAAGCGGGATGCAACCACACAAACATAAAAGATAAGTATTTGAGTTTTTATTTGAAATAGTAAATGATATTGCTTGTATGCATATTTGTATTCCTAGAATATATCATGCTGAGTGTAAACATTCATAGAGCATTAAACAATATACTACTAATATGCATATGATTGGTAAGTTGGACAAACATTCCATTGTTTCTTGTCTAGAATGAAACCTCTTTGCTGACATGATGAGAGCTGTGCACACTCTCAATAGTATGTTCTGGTAGAGATGGAAGGCATCTAGATAGCCACTGTATGCATACAGGTTATGGAAAAGTGTTCTGCCAAAGTATTGGTCAAGATAGTTGCATAACTATGTAAATGATATCTATATGCATGTCAACATGATTTGATGATTATGAAGTATTACTAATCATGTACTTAATTTTGATTTGTAGGAAAGATCATGATGAATGATGAACACTGAACAAGCAATGAATGTTCAAAAAAAAGATTTACAAATCAAACACACTATAAAAGGATTGTGGCTAGAAGATTCTCTTAGAAAGAGGAAGAGAATCATGATAAGATGTTTGCTCCAAGTGGCTAGATAAGACCATTCTCTTAATGGTGTAATTAAAGAAGAAGTGTGAATCAGGTTCTGTATGGGTACCCAGGATCGATAATCAATTGATGAGCTTAATGATCACCATGGGTGATGTGGATCTCAACCTTTGCTACAAGGTTGAATATGGCTTCTATACACAGATGAAATGGATGCAAGAAGGAACTCACCACAAAGTTCAAATGATATTGAGGCTCATATCAGTAGACCCATCTGACGAGAGATGGCACAAATAGATATGCATAAGATCACTCAATGCAGAGTGTGAATGATGGAGAGTTGACAACTTCTTGACAAAGCTTGGGCTTTAATAGAAGTAAAGTTGCTCCTAACCTTTACCTTAAGGTTATGGATCATACCATTATTGTATGAGGATTATCTCTTTCTGACAAGGAATGAGAAACAGAAATGAAAATGAAAGATCTCAGATTGATGCATTACTTCCTAGGTCTGGAAGTATGGCAAGGCTCAGAAGGAATCTTTCTCAACCAGGGAAAATATGCCGATAAATATTAAAAGGACTTGAGGCGTTGGAATGGCCACTCTCATGGTTTCCAACTTGAAGCTATTAGTGAATGACTCATCAGAGTTAGTGCATATAACTCTGTACAGACAAATTATTGGGTCATTGATATATCTAACAAATACTAGGTCAGATATAAGCTTTGCTGTGAACACTTTGAATCAGTATCTAGTGGAAACTAGATGTGTTCACCTAATAGTCGCAAAGCATGTGATGAGGTACCTAAAGGATATGATAGACTTTGATCTATGCTATCTTAGAGATCATGACTTCATATGGCTACACAGATGTTGATTGAGCAGAAAGTGTATCAGACAGGAAGAGCACATCGAGAAGATGTTATTGTTTGGGATCAACCATGATCTTGTGGTTTAGAAGGAAGCAGTCTAGTGTGGCTCTTCGCACAAGAAGAATATATGGCTGCTTGCTCTGCTAAGTTATGAAGCAGTATGGCTTCAGGATTGTTTGACTTAGAGATAGACCCAACTATGATCCTATGTGACAAACAGAGTTGTATCGAGATGGCAGAGAATCTAGTGTTCCAAGATATGGTACAGAAAGGAACTAAAAGTTCGAATTTGTAACAAGTTACCAATGTACTAACCAAACCTCTACCACAAGTGAATAAGTTGCCGATGTACTAACCAAACCTCTACCTCAAGTAAAGTTTTCCAAGACAAACTTAATATAGTTTAGAAGGACCCTCCTCGAAAGGGGGAGTGATGTGTTCAATTATGATGAGATTTCTCACATCGATAGTGAGGTCAATGATGTGGACACCTATATTGGTGATGCTGACAGAAAGGTTGGTGGATGGTCCTTAGAAAGGGTCTAAGGTGACAAGGGGATTGCATCATCCCTAAACATATGTTCTAAAAGGAGCTGTAGACACGATGTCTCCGAGAAAGAAGAGGGATTGCATCATCCTTGAACACATGTTCTAAAAGGGTCCGTAGACGTATGTCTTCGAGAATGAAGTTCTTGGTGGACATGTGGGGATTGGATCATCCCTGGACTTCAGTCCTAAAGAGAGTCGTAGATGTATGTCTTCTAGAATGAAGTCCTTGGTGGACATGTGGGGATTGGATCATCCGTGGACTTCAGTCCTAAAGAGAGCCGTAGATGTATGTCTTCGAGAATGAAGTCCTTGGTGAACATGTGGGGATTGGATCATCCCTGGACTTCAGTCCTAAAGTTAACCGTAGACAAGATGTCTCCGAGAATAAAATCATCCTCAGACTTTGGTCTTGTGAATGGAGCCGTAGACAAGATGTCTCCAAGAATAAAATCCTAAATGAATAGGTAATGGGATTGGAACGTCCTCGGACTTTGGTCCTGTGAATTGAGGCGTAGACAAGATGTCTCTGAGAATAAAATCATGAATGAACAGGTAAGGGGATTGGATCATCCTATGACTTTGGTCCTGTGAATTGAGCCGTAGACAAGATGTCTCCGAGAATTGAATGATAGGACTGTATTGTCCCTGGACCTCGGTCCAAAAGGTACATGATAGGATTGGATCATCCCTGCACCTCGGTTCAAAAGGTACATGGTAGGACTAGATCGTCCTTGGACCTCGGTTCAAAAGGTACATGATAGGATTGCATCATCCATGGACCTATGTCCTAAAGAGAGCAGGATTGATCATCCTATAATATGATCGTGTGTGTTGCAGGGTATGCTGCTATTGTGTGAATACTTGTATTGATGATGTGTATACTTGTATTGTGTGGATACTTGTATTGATGATGTGTATACTTGTATTGTTTGGATACTTGTATTGATGATGTGTATACTTGTATTGTGTGGATACTTTTATTGATGATGTGTATACTTGTATTGTGTGGATACTTGTATTCATGATGTGTATACTTGTATTGTGTGGATACTTTTATTGATGATGTGTATACTTGTATTGGTGTGAATACTAATACTGTTGATCTAGATCACAATGCTACTGATCGTATTGATCTAGATGACGATGATGCTGATCGTGTTGATCTAGATGACGATGCTGCTAATTGTGTTGATCTAGACGACGATGATGTTGATCATGTAGATTGAGATGATCCAGATGCTGTAGATCGTGATGAACCAGATGCTACAGATCGTGATGAACCAGATGCTGTAGATCGTGATGAACCAGATGTTGTAGATCGAGATGATGTGACGATGCTGATCATGTTGATCTCGATGATGATGTTGATGATCGTGTGATGACGATGCTGATGATCATGTGATGACGATGTTGATGATCGTGTGATGACAATGCCAATGATTGTGTGATGACGATGCTGATGATCGTGTGATGACAATGCTGACGATCGTGAGGATTCAGATGTTGATGTTGCTATAGCTGTTTGAGTGCTACAGAAGATAAAGACTCAGTACTGAAGATGTTGATGTTCCAGTATTGAAGATGTTCCAGTAACTGCTTGAGTTACTGATGATGTTGAGAAAGATTCCAATGATTTATAGATGTATCATGTATGACGTTGATGATTCCTTGCTTGTGCAGATGCTGTTATAATATCCTTCTCATTAAGGGGGAGTGTTGAGATATTGTAACTTCAAAGAATATTATATTTGTACTTTATTATTCCGGAGATGATTCATTCCTCTGTGAAGATCTTATTGTATATCCGGAGATGTTTATTCCTCCGTCGGAATGTGGTAACTTGGGTTATTAGACTTCCCTAGTGGGGGTCAGCCCTGTTGTGGGGAAAATGCACCCATAGTTAAGGGGAGAAACTACCAACTTACGATGATAAAGATAGACTCACAAGCATTCTGCAAGTACAACAAGTAAATGAAGAGATTAGGGTTTAGAGATGTAGGCACCTCATTCAAAAGGTTGATCCCAGCTTTGCCTCCCTCGCTCTTCAATGCTTATCCAGTGTCGCAATGCCCAAACTTGCAAAACAACTTGATACCTTCTCAAACACATTTGACTACATATAAAATACTGATATTCATAATAGAAGAAGACATCAAATTATAAACAAACTGTAATCAAATCTAAGACACATTAATAGGTCATATTTGGAAAGAGAAGAACGTCTGACCTTTATTAATGAATGAAATCAAGTACATAAAGTTATACCTTCCTTCAAGCTTGGCACTTCACGAAACCTAGATTCAAGGTCTCCTGCTTCTGTTCTCCAAGGATCCCAGCCTCTAACAATTCTACTAGGGTTTACCAAAACTGAAGCACAAGAGAGGGGGATGAGGGTCTCCATTCCTCTAGCATAAATTTTTAATTGGGCTTAGTCCTCTCACATGACCCTTCTACCCTCCTTATATAGTCAGTGAGGAAGAGGAAAAGAAGTTATAACCGCTTAAGAGGTTTCCCAACCAACTTAACTTACTCGAATTTCTAGATTTTGACCAAAACAGGGGTGTACGCTACTCTATAGTAGACAAAGTTACGTACACATGGCAATGGGTTCTACTTTAAATGAGACAAAGTCGCATACACATACTACTATTTCAACAGTGGAGTCGCGCTCATGTTAAAAAATGGGCAAAAACAAGCTTTTCTGCTCATTTTCAGGAGATGGTTTGGTCTGGAAAAATGTTCCTAAGGGTCATATCCATCAAATGGGTCAAGAATGAGGTAATTTCAACCATTTGTAGAGTCCCAAATGACTCCTCCATCCACAAATGTCCTGTTGTGTGACTGGACTTGTTCTCAAGAAGTGTCGTCATGCGACCAAGGGAAGCAAGTGTCGTCATAGACGGAGAGGTGTCATTTCAAGCTATAACAGATGCCCCCTAATGTATGAGGTCAGAGGGACTACAGGAAATGATGGCCGAAATACATTATAAATAAAAAAGAGTTGAATCGTGGAGGAACGGAGAAACCAAGAATCATAGGCTCAAATGAAGTACCTGAAAGCAAAGGCAATGTCAGACAAACTTATCCTTGGGGTAACTTTCCATGTTCAAATGGTGGAACATGATCTCCAAGAGGATACAATAATGATCCAAATACGGATGCATATATCATGGCCACTAAAATACAAGCGTGGATCCATGAAGAACATAAGTGTAAACATAGCCACATAAATACAAGGTGGATCTATGTCAAAACTGGAGAACATAGCCATAGAGAACAAGCTGGATCTATGTATCATTAAGAGCCCAAAAAGAGTGTGCCTCAGTCTTGCGCAACTTGGGCGATAACATAAATGAGGTGATGCTATCAAGGATCCCAAGGTCGTCATCCAAAAACAACCCGAGGTACAAACCTATCCATGCGAATAAATGAGTTGTTGTCGAACATGGGAGGTATTGTTTGATTACCGATCATTGATGTATACCGTTAACAAACACGAGGGTGTCCACCAATAATGAAAATGGAACCCAAGGTACCTAGTCCATTCAAGCAAGTGTGAATAGATGGTCTTGCCATCGAACACTTGAAGAATCCATCAAATAGGAGACATTGACGTATTCCCATCTATCCAATAGAGAGGGAAGCTGCCACTAATGACTGTAATCCCCAAGGTACTAACCAAAACTCTAAACTTCATTCCCAGAGCACAATGAGTTGAAGTCGATGGGAAGAAGTCCGTTGGAAGGGAGGCCTTAATGCATCCTCCATCATCCAACACGAGGGACACTCAACAGGTATGAGCTTATTTGGACTAGGACTAAACAAATGATGAAACATACTGACACCAAGGAATGGCCGACACATGAGATCAAGGCAACTACAAAATGGCTGACACAGGTTGTATCCTTGAACAATGAGCACGACACAAGAGTGACTTAGGCAGCTTTTAACACAAAGGGACCACGACGTAAATCTGCAATGTAGGAGACATTAACAGATTCTCCATATGATTGGAAGACTAACCAAATGGAGGAGTAAGAACTCTGAGATCAAGTTTACCCTAAGGACAACACTAGAACCCAACTTGTTTGATAGACTCAAAATAGGTGCTTTGTTTAAGGAGATAGTTGACTTGCTGCCATCATATTGAAATATATTTTAACATTCTTCCCTTCCCTTTCCTTTTTCATTTTTTAACGAGCTTGACAAAGAACTAAAGCATGCTCGATGGTATTTTCATATTTAAGGAGTCTGAAAAACCTAGAAGAAAACTACATACACCTATCCGTGGATTTTATATCGAGCCCGGATTGGTCTGTGCTCGGCGGTGTTTTCTTGCTTATAGAGTTGAAAAACTTAAATAGTCATCTATACACCTATCCATGGATTTTATATCGAACTCGGATTGGTATGTGCTCGCTTGGTGTTTTCACATTTTGAGAGTCTGAAAACCCTAAAGACGACTCCAAAGGTCCTTTTTCGTAAAGTTAGTCTCCTTCCCCGAAAAAGTGTAAAATGATGGAAGAAGAACTCTTCTAGCGCATACAAGAGTATACCTAGAGTATACCTTTTCTGTAAATTATCCACCAAGGCCCAGAAAAGGGGTAATTCTATACCTAAGTGGATGTCGGTTCAGTTATTTTAACGAGCCCGAAAAGACAACTATGCTCGGCAAACTTTTCCTATTTAAGGATTTTGAAAAGGGCTTAAAAGAACTCCATAGGGATATTTTCTGTAAAGGTTTAAGGAGTCCGGAAAAGTAAACTCATGAACTCCTTACTATTTTTAACAAGCTCTAAGGAGATAGGAAAATGCTCACAACTTCCTTACTGTTTTTAATGAGCTCGAAGGGAAGGTGAAAGAAATGCTCGTACCCTCCTTACTGTTTTTAAGGAGCTCGAAGGAAAGGTGGAAGACTGCTCGTAACTTACTTACTATTTTTAACGAGCTCGAAGTAAAAGAAGAATGCTTGAAACCTACTTACTATTTTTAACGAGCTTGAAGTAAAGGTAGAAGAATGCTCGCAACCTACTTATTGTTTTTAACAAGCTCGAAGTAAAAGAAGAATGCTCGAAATGGGAGGAGACCAGTGTCAGGGACATGCAAAAATAGCTCCAAGCGCATGGAACGAAGCTATGCCTAATGCAAGGAACATGAGCAAGATAACGGCACTCAGGGTGTGTCTCCTCCAGGTAAAAGGTGTCAAATTGTAAAGGAAAAATGATATAGGGCTTAGAGAAAATGAGATCAGAGATGGAGGCTTATATAATAAGCTAAAAGCATGGAAGCTGGCTTCAGACTCATTAGCGCAAGCGGTATCATAACAGATGCATATGCAATTTAAACAAAAAGATGGGAGCCTTATCAGGGATGGCCAGAAATATATGAGGAAGAAATATATGAGGATTCTTCTCAAAGTCATGGTAAATCTAAAAAGGCTCCCGAGCCTATGAGAAAAACTCAGCATGGGCACCAGAATGGCATAAGGGTGCTGACTAGGGTGACCCATGTTAGGTAGGCTCTGCTGTTGGACTGGTGCACAATGCATAAAGAGATGGATAACACACCAATATCCAACAGGTTCGACCCTATGGAAAATACGGATGGCAAAAGGTTCAAATGCAACATAACAACGGGGAAGCCTAAACCTATATGCAAGGTTCCAAATATACCTGACATGGTCGCGTAAGGTGTCGAAAAGGACTAGTAAGAAAGTATACATCCAGCTAAGAATCCTGTCTCCAAGAAACATTAGTACCAGGATCATATCTAAAAAATATGTAAGGAAAGACCCGATACAAGTCACTGTGGTAGAAATATTTTCAACTTCACTATCATCAACAACAGGCATAAACAAGGCAGAGTTTTCAAATGAAGACTCTATGGTACCCAAGCCCGAGGACTTACAATCAACAAGATCAACTTCAAGATGAAGATCAAATTTGAAGGACATGATGGAATCTGCAGAAACAAATTCATCATCACGGGATTTGAAAATTCTAGAAGCATAATCAAACTCAGCAGGAACACCGATTTGCGGATCTATAGGAGAGTCCAAAGACTCAACAGTAGGAATATCATACTTTAAGGTCAAACCAGGGTTGGACATAACTGCGACTGGATCAACATCCAAATGAATGGAAGACTGTACTATGGACTCTAGGAAAAATTCATCAGAATGAAGTATATCATCCCAGATAGAACACATATCTAAACATTCAGATGGAGGTGTCACTTGGTCAAAAGCTGGGACCAAGTCCCGACAAGGTAAGCGTGAATTTAGAGACTTCTTCTTAGCAGCATTTGAACTCAAGGAACAATATGCCACAACATTCCCATGTGACATAGTAGTGCCTAATGACGAGGGATCCGACTGGTCTACAGTTGGGTAATAAGGAGGATCAATGAATGCAAGTTGGTCGATGGTGACAATGTTTTCGTTATGAGGGAAATGCATCACACGAAAAAGCGTAGACACCACAACATGCATAGCATAAATGTAATCATGCCCGACCATCATATCAAAGTCCATAGGGTCCTTTAAAATCATAAAATCAACTAAGACTGTTTTTCCACCCAAAGTAACAGGTGCCTGACGGAGGAATCCAAACGGTTCACTAGGTCTTTTATCGAAGGTCAACGGCCAATTAACAGCTGGAATAACATTAGGGAAACCCAAATATCTCCAAGTATAAGCGGATAAGATACTAACAGAAGCATCTCCATCAACAATGCATCGATCAACCGTATGGTTCCCGATATCAACCTTTATCTGGAAAGGTGTCGAAGAAGGAAGATGAGGCTCGGCTAGACTATTCCAATCAAAGGAAACAATCCTAGGGTTTGGTAGGGGTTCACATGGCATAGATGAAGTGCCCCCATTTTCAGGAATATCCAAACTGGTAATGCAGAAGACTTCAACAGTAGGTGCATCAATCTCCGAAGGACTGATGGGATTGGTCGAAGATTGCATCGATTCAATCACTTCACTCTCCGAAGGAAGAGTGGGGTTGACCAAAGATTGCATTGGTTCAACCACTTTATCAACCAAAGGTTGATCTGACTGCAGGGAATCTATAGACAACTCAGGAACAGAGGTTCCTTTAGACATGGACCACACTCTTCGTGCCTCTGGAATGGCAGGGCATCGGTAAGTAAGGTGATCGCCCTTACAAAGTTTGCAAGGGAACTTTGGTTTCCGTCCTATAGGTCGAGACTCCTTTACAATGTCAGTACTCTCAGCATGACTAGCATTGGCTGACAGCTTGCCCCCAACATGACTCACAGAGGCTGGTTGCTCAAAAGCATCAGACTTTTTAACTGAGGACCACACTTTTTGCACTTCTGGAAGTACAGGGCACAAGTAAGTAAGGTGGTCTCCCTCGCAAAACTTACAAGGGAACTTAAGCTTCTGTTTGTTTGGTTTGTCGACAATGTCAACTCCCTCAGCATGACTTGCAGTGGCTGATATGGTGTCTCCAGTATGACTCACGGGAACTGGTGACTTGTCATTAATATGACTTGCAGTGATCAATGACGTGTCCTCAACATGACTGATAGTGGTTGAAGACAAACTTTCAGTATGATTTTCAGTGACTAAAAGTTTTCTCCCAGCATGACCTCCAGAGGCTGGGTAGGTGCCCCTTGCATGACTTGCAGAGGCAGGGTGCTTGCCCCCTTGTTTTGGCATCTTCTTCCTATTCTTCCTCCATCTATTCCTTTTAGACTGCTGGCTACTAGTATTGCTACTTTCACCACATGAGGTAGAAGGAGGAGGAGAAGATGTTACTAGCAAAGAAGGCCCAGGGTTCTGATGCTCTTGATTTGAGGTGCTCACAAAAGAAGCGTCAGGAGCATGCAAGGCATTCAGAGTGGAAAACAACCAAACCGACAGCCCAATAGTGAATCCAGGAAGATTCAGAGTATCCATTAAGGGAGTACCAATGTTTCCAATGAATGGAACGGCACAAGGATCCCCCGGAACAGGGGTACCTTGATTGGCACTCGCCAGAATGCTAGACATAGTTTCCTGCTCAAATGAACAAGAAGTTCTCTAAGGCAAACTAAAAAAAGTAGCACAAAGAGCACACCACTAAAAAAGGTCCTAGGTAAATCAAACAAGGAAAACAGATGCCTTCCGGAGAAGAGTCTGGGATGATGAGGGCCCAGAACAGATCAATGAAGGAATAAAGACAGTTACCCGGGGTCCACAATACAATGACTAAGGGTGCAAGCATTGGAATCACCCAACCGCCCTCCCAAAGACCTACAAGGGATTTCCTCCCACGTCTGTCTTAAGTACAATAGATATACCCTCTGATGTCACCTGTGTATGAACCTAGAGTCAGATACTAAGGATACCACAACACCGAAAACTCCTGGGGGAGCAGTTACCGGTCAAATCAGAAAGCATGGGCAGGGTAACTAAGCCCGAAACTCGAAAGAGTCCCCAATACGCAATCCAATCCTGGCGTATGCTCGAACAGAAAGTAGGAGGAGTATTCCCAACAATCTGATCTTGCAATGACCTGCTGCATAGATCCCAGGAAAATTTTGAGTGAGGTGGATTTACCTGTGATAGTCTTACTGCGATTTTTGCGTAATGTGTGATCTTGGGTGGTTTAAGGTGTTTTAAACCCAAGATCCTAACCAAAACTAGTTGGTGTAGTGTAACCTAGAAAAGAAAATGTTACTAGTACATTTTATTAGGGTTCATTTTAAAGGTTACTTGATTACTCAAAAAGGTAGTGGGTGTGTGAGAGTGGTTATAGTAGAGATAGAGTACTGAAAATGAAATATTTACCACCAAACAAATCTTTTTCTTTTCAATGCAAGTCTTAAAATTCTGATATAGAATGCATGTGCAAATGCAATTTTTTAATGTTTTGAATGCAAAAAAGGTAAAAATAAAGTCTAAATGTACAAAAATAAACTCAAAACCTAAGAATGCAGCTACTCAAGCAACTAGGTATGCAAAAGAAAACTTGTTCTTTTTGATGCAAAGCACTCTAAAATCTTTTATGCCACTTGCAAAGTACTCTATTTAGAAAATGAATCAAAATTCTTTATGCTTTCCAAAGGTAAGAAACAAAAATGAAACTAACCTATTATCAAAGCAAAGCAAAGAAACTTTCAGGTTCTCTTTATGAAACAGTAAAAGCTACCAAATATGACTTTCAAAATCTTATTAATGTAAACATGCCAGTCATTGGGAAAAGAGTACAAAAACTACTTTTAGACCCAAACAAAGCAAATGACCTACGAAGAAGTATGGTTTGGTAAAGTCAGGTCTGCACATAAACAATGCAAACAAGGTCTTGAACAATAGCCAAAACACTTGAGCTTTCACTACAAAAGAAGAAATAAAAGCATAAGGGAGGATAAGAAACCAACCTAAAAGAGAAATTTCACTCAAATAGATACAAATAGGGTCAAGAAGACTCAAAAGGTTTCAAATCCAGTGGAAATGGGGTAAACAGGTTCAGTCAGACACAAATTAGGGTACAAAACACCAAACGGGTCCACAACCCCCCAACTTGGGTCAACAAGCCCCAAAACTTTCCAAACAAGCCCAAATTGATCAAAAGAGGTTCAACTCATGAATGTAGGATCAATACAAGGATGGGAGACCACTTACAGTGGTTTAACTCAGACCTAAGGTCATCAGGGACCCCAAAAAATGCAGCCACAACCCCCAGATTTGGGTCCACAACCCAAAAACTCAAAAATTTCAAACCCAGATTTTGAGCGCTACTGTGTATGAAGGAAACTAGCGCCCATAGCAGTATGGGCGCTACTGTGCAAAGGAAAAGTAGCGTATGGGCACTACTGTGTTGTACAAATAGTAGCGTACAGTTGGAAAAAGTTGGAAAAAATGGGGTTAAAACCACCACACCCGGGTGCACAAGGGTTTGCAAGGGCCGGGAAGGGTTTGTAAGAGCCCAACAAGGTCAAACAAAGCCTACTAACTGATCCTAATCAATAAAATGAACAAAGGCCATCAAACAAGACTGAAGAAATGACCTTGGATACCCCTAAGCAGTTAGGCTTTCCCCAGCGGAGTGGCCATTCTGTTGTGGGGAAAATGCACCTATAGTTAAGGGGAGAAACTACCAACTTACGGTGATAAAGATAGACTCACAAGCATTCTGCAAGTATAACAAGTAAATGAAGAGATTAGCATTTAGAGATGTAGGAACCTCATTTAGAAGGTTGATCCCAGCTTTGCCTCTCTCACTCTTCAATGCTTATCCAGTGTCGCAATGCGCAAACCTGCAAAACAACTTGATATCCTTCTCAAACACATTTGACTACATATAAAATACTGATATTCATAATAGAAGAAGACATCAGATTATAAAAAAACTGTAATCAAATCTAAGACACATTAATAGGTCATATTTGGAAAGAGAAGAATGTCTGATCTTTATTAATGAATGAAAGCAAGTACATAAAGTTATACCTTCCTTCAAGCTTGGCACTTCACGAAACCTAGATTCAAGGTCTCCTGCTTCTGTTCTCCAAGGATCCCAGCCTCTAAGCAATTGTACTAGGGTTTACCAAAACTGAAGCACAAGAGAGGGGGATGAGGGTCTCCATTCCTCCAGCATAACTTTGTAATTGGGCTTAGTCCTCTCACATGACCCTTCTACCCTCCTTATATAGTCAGTGAGGAAGAGGAAAAGAAGTTATAACCGCTTAAGAGGTTTCCCAACCAACTTAACTTACTCGAATTTCGAGATTTTGACCAAAACAGGGGTGTACGCTACTCTATAGTAGACAAAGTCGCATACACATGGCAATGGGCGCTACTTTAAATGAGACAAAGTTGTGTACACACGCTACTATTTCAACAGTGGAGTCACGCTCATGTTAAAAAATGGCCAAAAACAAGCTTTTCTGCTCATTTTCAGGAGATGGTTTGGTCTGGAAAAATGTTCCTAAGGGTCATATCCATCAAATGGGTCAAGAATGAGGTAATTTCAACCATTTTTAGAGTCCCAAATGACTCCTCCATCCACAAATGTCCTGTTGTGTGATTGAACTTGTTCTCAAGAAGTGTCATCATGCGACCAAGGGAAGCAAGTGCCGTCACGGACGGAGAGGTGTCATTTCAAGCTATAACAGGCCCTGTATGTGTTATGTGGGTCAAAGGGTTATTAGACCACCCTAGACGAGTCAGCCCAGTCAGTTGTAGTGGGGTATTTAACCCATTGGTTAAATACGAGCCTACATGACTTGTGTAAAAGACAAGTCGGAGTAGTGTATAAATAGAGAAGGTGTATTCCTCATTTTACACACTCACTCACTTGAGAGTGGCGCACTTGGGGAGGAGAGGTCTGCTATGGTGGAGGAGGAGATCATGTCTTTGGTTTGCATCTTTGTATATTGCTGGTCATCTATATTGAGGAAGCTTTGCTGGGTTTTCTACCCCATGAGGGTTTCCCAAGATAAATATGTGTCTCTTGTGTTTATGCTGTGCTTGTTGTTTCTTCAGTGATCCTGTATATGCTATTATTGTGAAATGGAATGTAATGCTGCTATTTTCTGTCTTAGAATATTAAATCTTAACACACAGAATTGCTTCCTGCTAAACAAAGAGATCGCACATGATCCCATACTAAAGCAGCACCCAAAAGTGCTCTTCCTATTTGTAGCACTGCATGCCCAATTTGAATCAACATAACCCTTCAGGTTAAACTTTTGATTCGCATCATACTTGAGCCCATAAGAAACCAAATCAGATGGAGCATCACACAGAAGCTTTAGGTTTGATTCCATAGTTGTGGCCATAGCCTTGCAGTCCATCATCCCGAACCTCTTTAGGATCTCTATTGCATACTTCCCTTGTCCAAGCAAGTATCCATCTGCACTCTGCCACACCTTCATGCCAAAAACAAATAGTGCATCATCTCCAAGTTCTTCAACTTGAACTCAGCAGCAAGCTTCCACTGCATGTCGGCAATCAATCTATCCTCACCTGTTACGAACAGGTCATCCATATACAAAAGTAGTATCACTGAATTTCCTTCCTCAACCTTGTAGTAAAGGTTGGAATTTGCTTTACTCTTGGTGAAGCCCAAACTGGATAGAAAGCTGTCTATCCTACCATACCAAGTTCTACACATATATGACTCCCTGTCATGTGTCTCAGAACCAAGTGGCTTCTCCACATACACTTCTTCTTCAAATACACCATTCAAGAAGGCTATCTTGAAATCCATCTGGTGTATCTTCCACTTCATCATTGCAGCCAGAGCAAGTACGGATCTAATGGAAGTGTATCGGGCTACAGGAGCAAAAGTCTCTATGCTACCACCTGCAGCATGCTTGATCTTGTAGATCCTCTTGGAAGTCACTACAGACTACCCTTTGTGACTGCATCCAAAACATCTTCATGATTGACTGGTACTCCTCCATCATGGCATTCTTCCCAAATCCAGGGAACTTCAATGTCTTCAATATTTTCAATAGATAACTTTGTTGCTGAACAAATGTTGTAGTCCTTCTTTTGTAGGTGATGGTATACGATCTTTCCTACAACAAGTTAAATTGCATGATTAGAAAACATCTCATAGTTTTCAGAACAAATTCTTACACATAAAGAAATATGTCAGATAGTCATGCAATTATCTTAGCCAATGCTTCAATACAAAATTTATCCATATTTCGTAACTTTCTAAATGCCTTCCAATCTCTACCAGAACATTGTTAAGAGTGTGCACAACTCCTAACATGTTAGCAAAGAGGTTTCATTCTAGATAAGTAGCAATGGAATGTTGTATAGTGCCATAGGCCACTTACCCATCAAATGCATATTAGTAGTAAGTTGTTCATTAATGCAATCATTCTAATATGCATAATACACATCCTAAATCTAGGAACATAAGCATATACATCATTGAATAATATTATTTAAACAAACAAGTATGTAAGGAATGGTAATTAAAATACTTATCTTTGTTTGTTTGTTGGGTGGACTCCCTCTGAGTCTTTGCTTCCTTGCAGGCGCTGCTGAAGTAGCTTCTTCTACACCTTTCTCTTGTGGAATGCAGAACGATGGTCAACTCCCTCTGGATATCTACATCCTTGCAGAAACTACCGGAGTATGCTCCTTTTCTTTCTTCCAGGAACAACTGGAGTGTGCTCCCTCTTGATCTTTGCGTCCTGGATTACCTGTCCTTGAACTTACATCCATCCTTAATCACTATGCATGCTTATTAATATCATCATTGTGTTATCCTTGAGGTCTCATACATAATCACACATTTATTAGTATAATCTTAATACTATCAAAACACAATAATCTTAAACATGTACAGTCATGATCATTCACAGATAATAAACATTAGTATTCAACTTTTTAGGGAAGTCTTCTTTTACTCATACATATTCTTATTTGATCATAGGACTCTTCTGGTTAGTTAAATCATCAATCAAGATAAGAGATATAATATGCATAAAACCCATGATTACTCAAACCTATACCTTCATGATTCTTCTGGTTAGTCATATCATCAATTATGGTAAGAAACATAATATGCATACAACCATGACTATTCAAACCTATGACTTCATGAATAATCATTATCAACAACACAACAGTATAAGATCCTAACACAAGGTAGGATTCTAGCTTGATATAGGAAAAACATACCTGGATTAGCATGCTAGCTAGTTATGTCTAACATACCCGCATAATGTCTTCTGGTTCTCTTCAGTGACTTGTGCTAGTAACCTGCATGTCTCATAGGTTAACCATTGTAGAACCAAGTTATACATACCTCTAAAGTAGATCTTCTATGTGATCCATGACAATGGATGAATCTTTGTCTTCATGTCACCATGATTATATGTTCTTGAAGTAGAACATGATTTGTCTTTCTTGGTGTACCTTTTATGTTAGCAGACAACATAAACCTCATACAACACCATAATGCATTAGTACAATCATAAGTGTCAACACCCTAACCAATGAATATCTTCTATCATGCATTCATAATTTTGTTAAGGTGATACGACAAATCTGAAATCAAGATTGTACTAACCGTAATAACATGAAGACAAACATACTATAAACTTAATCATGAAAAAATATCGAAACATACCTCGATGAGTCATACCGGTCGAGATCGCTTGTAATCTTCTTATGTAAGGGCTTAGCCTCATCTTCCTCTAAAACAGGAACTTCTTCACTTATGCAGGTGACCAATCCATCTTCTTCTAGGATTAACCCAATCCACTTGATTTGCAAGAATTGGACCTGGAGCTAGATTAGGGTTTGTCAGAGAAACCCCAAAAATTCAAACTTTGAATTTCAAACTTCTGAAAGGATAGAAATATGCTCCTTGATGAGCTAATCAAGCTGGTATATTCAGAGTTTGAAAACTGCAAAGTTTCACTCCTCAATTTTGCCTTCGAAACTTCCGGATTCACTGGACGTGACCCTGAAATGGGATTTGATGAAGCCCACTCTTCTACCCAATCAAAAGTTTTGATCCAAAGCTCTAAGCTTCTATTTTTTTGAGGAGCTTCCAGCCATGGTCAGAGATTTAAAAAATTCTCATTTTTACAGAAGCCCTAATTTTCCACTTTTCTGATGAAAGTCTCGAACTAGGGTCTAATCAAGCCCAGCCTTCTGCCCAACCAAAAATTCTGATATTGGTCTCTAAATTTTGATTTTGATGAGTATAATTCCGCTGTGGTCTCCGATTACAAAAATTCCAACTTTATTCGAAACCCTAAATTCCAGAAGCCATGAATGAAGGTGCTCAAAAATAATTATGTTTTGACAGAAATATGTACTTGATTATTTCTGGTGTAACTCTGAAATTTTCGATCCATAGGTTCTGAAACATTTTCTTGAGATAGCCTGACCTGTCATCATTCCATCCCAATAGGTCTGACCTCAATTGGATTCTGTGAGAGAGAGTTATTCCAAGTGTCGTAACGTGACCTGTTTATGGGATAAACCAGGAGAGCGAACTTGTACGGCGTGCCACGTGTAATTGGTTCAACTTCAGCCTCTAAAATGTTTTTCTGAGATAGTACCATCTGTGTACTACCTGTCACTTTTTACGAAATTTCATTTGGATCTTCCTATCCCAAGTTATGACGTTTTTTTTGCAAGGTCACCTGTTTTTGACTCAGATCTGGAAGAGGCAGAAACCCTATATTGTACAGATCATAAATCACAAAGTGCAACGTATTAGAGGTTGTCCTTTGGACACAAGGTACATGGGGATCTGATCTTCGACCTGTAAACGTTTCAGACCCCAAAACTTCACCAAACCGGATTTATAGTGAAAGTTCTACGATGACTGGTTTTTGCTATATCAAGCCCTAGCATCGTAAGTGCAACACGTGTCATACATGCCATATCATGCCTTCTTTCAGGCTAGCTCTAATACCATGTTAAATTTTCAGAATTTACTTCAATCTGATCTAGGATCTTAACTGAGAGAACAACATGTACAGCAAATCTACAGCATAACAATCATGGACACAATAATGCAAGCACACAAGAGACACAAAGTTTACTTGGGGAAAACCATAAAGGTGAAAAACCCCAATAACTTCCTCAGAGATAGATAGAGCAATGATACAACCAGAATATAAGAGATAGTCTTCTCCTAGCAGCAGAGCCTCCTCCTCCACAAGTGCGCCACTCTCCTAAGTGTGAGTGAGAGAATATAATGTGTAAAATGAGAGAGACACACTCTCTATTTATACACTAACTTGACTTGACCTTTACTCAACTAGGTCGGCCTCAACTTAACCCCTTAACATAATGCTGACTGGGACGACCCCAACTAGGGTGGTCTAATAACCCATCAAAAATAAGTTACGACACTTACAATATAAATGACGACACTTCCAGATAGAGGAATAATAACATCTCTATAGGAATACAATATACATATATGTGAAATACATTCCAAAGTTACACATAAATCAACAATGGTGACTCCCTACTCCTCATTGTTCTATATGTTTATGATTATATAGTACAGGGAGAAACACTTCATGCATAAGATCTATAAAAACAGCTTCGCACAACTCCTTCTCCATGTCAGATCTTGGATTGTTGAAACGATTTCTTGGTCTTGAAGTCGCTCAGAGTGATTCGGGAATCAAGGTTGCATAGTCCAAGTATATTTTAGATATTCTTGAGAAGTTCCATATGAGCGAATGTAAACCAGCAGCATTTCCTTTTCTTTCAGGGATCATCCTTGAGGATGGTTCTTCCACACCTATGGTGGATAGTACACTATATCAATAGTTGATTGGGTTTTTATTTTTTCTTACACACACTTGACCTGATCTTTCCTATGCAGGCATTGTTGTCTCTAGATACATGCATGAGCTTCATGAGCTTCACTAGAAGGAAGCAAAGAGGATATTGCATTACTTGCAGGACCTATGGTCTTCACTATGTAGCTGGGTCTCCTTTGAACCTTGTTGGCTATACTGACTCATATTGGGATGGAGATAGATCATATTGAAAGTCAACATATGGATTTGTTTTCATGATTGGATCTGGACCCATCTGTTTGTCGAGCAAAAAGTATATTGCTTTAGCTCTCTCTTCAGCATCCAATGCAACCACACAGTGCAGCTGGTTGCAAGGAATCTTGTCAGACTTTGGGATTCACTTCAGTATTCCACCAATAATCGATTGTGAAAATCAGAGTGCTATCAATATTTTTACAGATGCGGTTCTGAGACAAAGAACCAAACACATCGAGATACACATGCATTACATTTGAGGATTGGTCCATGATTAGACCATCACACTACTCTACCTTCTGACGGAAGAGCAAATTGCAAATATCTTCACTAAGACCTTATTATTGAAGAAGTACACTTAGCTTAGATCTCTTCTTGGGATGATTGATGTACATAATTGATTATCCTGCCACAATCTATCTTGAGGAGGGGCTTTCTTCCCACTGAGTTTTCCATCTTTCCTCACTTTATTTATTTAGATTGTTGTATGGTATGACCTTTAGTCTCAGTTACCAGGGCCCTATTAGTTTTTAGTTACTTCCACATAGTTTGGCTTATGGGGGGGGTGTTGGAATATTCTCACCATCATTTTTTGTATTTGCATGCATGCAAGCATTCTACATGCATCCAGTCATCATGCATAGATATGCATGCATCTAGTCATCCGTATGGTAGTCTCCCTAGCACCTGGATCCTATGTTCACCCCCCTAGAGCTTGTTTTTAGCCCTCAGAAGCCCTTCTACCTAACTAGTGTGCCTTGTTTTCCTCACCTGGATGACATATGCACCCTACTACACTACTTGGATCACTAACAGTCACTTGCAGCATTTATTGACCTGTTCTTACATTTATTGCTCAATTTAACTGCATGTAGCTTCTAGTTGTCTGTATTGGAGTTCCAATTGACCTACTGATAGCATCATCAACCTCATGCGCCCTCCTTGGAGTCTCCATCCCTTGATTTGTGCTCACATGATTCGGCTAGACTCAGTTAGACTCATATGACTGACTTTTGACTATTTGTGACTACTACCACTGATTGGATGATGCCTCCAATGCTATCCAAGCCACACATTGAGGATAATTTGAATGACCTTAAGAGGCATTCAAATCTATTTTATTGTATTAAGTTATTATTCTACTTTCACAGTGCCAGCTTACAGTTGATGTATGATTACAACAGTTTTTGTCATTTCTTGTGTTAATGAGTGATTATTGATTCAACAAATCTTCTTCTCTTCTTTTCTATTCTTGAGTGAGTTTTAGTGAGGTTTGCTCCAATTGTGTGATCTCTCATGTAAAATATCACAAATGTAATATTGGCATCATTATGATTATTTAGGCACCATATATGGGTATTGGGGCCACCTATATTGGGTAAGGTGGAACACCAACATCTTAAGTCCTTAAAATTTTATTTTATGGTTCATGAACAATGCATTGGGTCCCAAAACACCACACGTACCGTATATATGGAATCTTTCTTCCGTAGTGTAATATTGGTGTCAATACAAGGCTTTTCCCATAATTTATGGGTCTTAGGGACCATTAGTGTCATGGGTTCTAAAGCATGCTTGTAGTCCTCATGGGCTTGCACATGGTTCCAAGCCAATACATATGCCTTGCAAATAAAATTTTTGTTCTATGGGTTGATATGAGTTCCAACAAGGTTTTATACAAGTTTTTATACATGACAAATATGCATTGTAGTTCTAGCAGAGATTTGAGATTAAAACGAACATTTTATGGCCTTAAATATATGAATCTAGGTCTCATGAGCCATGAACAGGGTATCAAACCACCACATAATCCCTTTACATCTATTATTTGTCCCATGGGTGTAATATGGGCATGCCTTTGAGGTTTTGTACACTAAATATTGGCCTAGGAGTTCTCCATGATTTGAGGATGAAAATGATCATCTTAATATAGCATAAAAGATGATCTTAAGGATAATGTTCCATGAATACAATCTCAATCACCACACAACCCCTACAAAGGAAATATTTAGATGATGCACGTACATAATATGGGAACCATTGTGAAATTTATCATTTAAGGGATGGGCCCTAGCTACAATAAAATGATGAAAATGATTGTCTTAGCCTTTAGGGCTTAAAATAAGCTTTTAGGTTCATGAGGCACACATAAGGTCCAAAAAATAAACAAAAAATCAATGCAAGCCCTCTATAAGGTTTTTTTGCATATGAGTATAATATCAACACCTTTATAACGTTTTTTGCACCACAAATGGGTCATAGGGACTTGAATGTGGTTTGAGGTTAAAATTAGCATTTAAAGGACAAAAAGATGATTTTAGGGCCCATGGACAATGCAAAGATTCCTAAAAAAAGAATATATTCCCTATAAAGGGAGTATTTGTCCCACCAATGAATATGGATTCCATGACGAGGTTTTGTGTACCGAGGATGAGTCCAAGGCCCTAGCCATGTTCTAAATATGAAAATCAATTTCTTTTGACCTAGCATATACTAGGGACCATGGGCGACGAGAATGGTCTCAAACCACCATATATGCGGGCTATAAAGAACATACTTGGCCTATGAGTGTAATATGAGTGTCATTACAAAGATTTATCACCACAAATTGTGCTTTGTGCCATAACTATGGTTCAAGGATGAAACCAACATATTTGGGCTTAAAATGTTTGTGCACCACAAATATATCTTGGGACCTTAACTATGCCTCAAGTTGAATAATAGTGTATTAGGCTGCAAAAGTGACTTTTAGGGCTCGTGGATCATGCACATGGTCTCAAACCAGCACATGTGCTTTATGAAGAGAATATTGAGACCATGGGCGTAATATGGTAACCATTACAAATTTTTGTGCACTATATCTAGGTCTCTAAATTACCTCGAACATGGTCTAGGGATAAAAATGTATTAGGGAATAAAATATGTTTTTAGGACTCAGGAAACATGGATCATGTCATAAATTAACACACATACTTTGTAAAAGGAATTTTGGCTCATGGGTACCATTGCTAGGTTTTGCACACCATATAGGAGATTGGGGCCCTAAGCATGGTTTGAAGATGAACATGAATTCCTTATAGCCTAAAACATGTTTATGGGGTGTTGGCCATTCATAGGGTCCCAAACCACTGCATGTACTATAGAAGGAATATTTTTCCCACAAGTATAAAATATGTGTCATTATGAGGTTTTCTACACCATCGATTGGTATTGGATCATTTGTTGTGTTTGGGGCATCACTATCATTGGGTGCTAAGTGAAGGAGGATTTATCATTATCTAGTGTGCCATTATCTCCGTAGTGTGCTAAAATATCAAATGGAAACATTGAATACAAATGCAGCAGATTTTTTACCCTAGTTGATAAATGTTGGCATTACCTCCTCAAGGGTTTATTCTAGGCATCCCCATAGTCATGCATGAGACCCGAGATTGTATTTGAAGACATTGTGTATTTTGGTTTTCTAATTATGTTACAAGACTATTAATTATGTATTTGAACTTGATTCCATTTGTGATTTTGATCATGGAATCATTTTGCATTTTACTACTTTATTTTTTGGATACAAATATTAATTGTGTTAGGTTGTATATTATCATAGTTTATGCAATGATGTTATGAATTTCTGCATAGAATGTGGTTCAATCCTAGTATGAAAAATATTTTATTTACTTATTAGCAATAAGATACAATTATATATAGAGAAACAATCATCATCAAGATAGTCACAGTCATCATAATCATAATCATCATCATCATAACCATTCATAAAAAAAAAAGAAAAACACTTCGATCCATAAAGGACATGCGATGGAATTTACACACACACGCGCACACACACATGGCAATCTTGCGCAAGGGGGTCATTTCTCATCCCAACGCTCCCGGGTGTGCGTGGCCATCGTGAACATGTACACAATGGACATATGCATTTGTGGGAGATGAAAGAATCCAAGTCTGCTCGTTGATTTGGGTTTCGTGCCCCTGGAGAAAATCCTCAAAGTGTCCCTAAATGGCCATGGGGTGGTTGGAAAAAATGCTCGTAGCACCAAAACCGTGACTCTGGTCATGAATCCGTCAAATCTAATGGATTTGGGACCCAGGTTTTTAGCTAGCCCCCCCCCACATCGTGCCTCAAATGCTCGGAACCGGTTCTATTATTCCATCTCAGGAACTAGGGTTTTTCTCAGTGAAGGCCATGCCAATCTTGCTCAAGGGGTTAATTACTCATCCCAACGATCTTGGGCATGCATGGCCATCATGAACATGTCCACAATGGAGATATGCATGTGTGGGAGCTGAAAGAATCCAAGTCCGCTCGTCGGTTTGGGTTCTGTGCCCCCGGAGAAAATCCTCAAAGTGTCCCTGAATGGCCACGTGGTGGTTGGAAAAAATGACTGTATCACCAAAACCATGACTGCGGTAATGAATCCGTTGATTCCGATGGATTCAGGACCCCGGGTTTCAGCTTGGATTCCCCCGAGACCATGCCTCAAATGCTCGGAAACAATGCTATTATGCCATCTTGGGAACTAGGGTTTTTCTCAGTGAAGGCCATGGAAATATTGATCAAGAGGGTCATTTCTGATCCAAAGGATACCATGAGAGAGTTTTCATCCTGAACACATCAAAAAGGTCATATGCATGTGTTGAAGTTGAAAGAATCCATGTCCGCTCATCGGCTTGGGTTCCATGCTGTTGGAGTAAATATTCAAATTGTCCCTAAATCGCCATGGGGTGCTCAGAAAATATTTTTGTAGCACCAAAACTATGACTCCAATCGTGAATCTATCCATTCCAATGGATTCGGGACACCGGGTTTTAGCTATTGCCACCCACACCGTGCCTCAAACTCTCAGAAATGTTGCTATTGTGCCATCTCAAGAACCAGGGTTTTGCTTAGTGAAGGCTTGACCAAAATTCCCATAGCACCAAAATAGTGAATCCGATCACGAATCTTTCAATTCCAAGGGATTCAAAATGCTAGTTTTCAGTTGGGGGTCTCCCCACACCATGCCTCCAATGCCCAGAAACAGTGCTATTGTGCCGTCTACGGAACTAGGGTTTTGCTTAGTGGAGGACATTCCAATTTTGCTAAAGGGGTTCAATTCTCATATGAATGCTCTTGGGCATGCATGGCCATCCTGAACATGCCTGCAATGGCCATATGCACATGTGGGAACTTACAGAACCCAAATATGCTCTCTAGTTTGGGTTCTGTGCCCCAAGAGGAAGTCCTCAAAGTGTCCCTGAATGGACATGAGCTGCCTGACCAAAATGCCCGTAGAACCAAAACTGTGACTTCGATCGTGAATCTGTCGATTCCGGTGGATTCAGGACGCCAGGTTCTAGATGGGGCACCCCCCCACACCGTGCCTCAAATGCTTGGAAATAGTTCTATTGTGACATATCCGGAACTAGGGTTTTTCTTAGTGACGCCATTCCAATTTTTCTCAAGGGGGTCAATTCTCATCCGAAGAATCCCGTTGTGCATGGCCATCGTGAAAACATCCACAATGGTCAATGGCCATATGCACATGTGGGAGCTGAAAAAACCCAGGTCCACACACCAGTTTAAGTTCTGTGCCACTAGAGAAAATCCTCAAAGTGTCCCTGAGTGGCCATAGGGTGCCTGACCAAAATTCCCATAGCACCAAAATCATGAATCTGATCATGAATCCATTCATTCCGGTAGATTTGGGACACCGATTTCTAGTAGGGGTACTCTCCACACCATGCCTCAAATGCTCAGAAACAATGCGATTGTGCCATCTCCGGAACTAGGGTTTTTCTCTGTGAAGGCCATTTAAATTTTGCTCAAGGGGGTCAATTATCATTTGAAGGCTCCCGGATGTGCGTGGCCATCATGAAAACGTCCAAAATGGCTGTATGCACATGTGGGAGGTGACGGAACCTAGGTCCACTTGCTGTTTGGGTTCTGTTCCATGGGACCTAACCACGGGGTGCTTGACCAAAATTCCTATACCACCAAACGCTCGAATCCGATCGCGAAGCCGTCGATTCCGGTGCATTTCGGATGTTGGGTTCTAGCTGGGGGACCTCCACACCATGCCTGAAATGCTCGGAAATAGTGCTATTTTGACATATTTTATTGCCTAGAATTTTGGACTAAATGGAAGTGAAATATTGCACTCTTTTCATTGTTGTTTTATATAGTATTTCATAAGAAACCTAAGGTGGAAAATTCATAGCTTTAAGATTATAGAAACTTCTAAGGTTAGAGCAGTACAAATTCTAGTCTATAGGGAATCACTCAAAACTCATAGTGACCTTCATGTGTGTGAAAAGTAGTCTTAAGGATTTCATCCTCATTTGGTGATAACCTAAAAAAAGGTCTAGTTTGGTGAAAAACTTAGCTCCATGAAGCTCATCCAAGAGACTAGAATGGAAAACTTTTCCTTGATGGAAAAATTATTAAGAGCACTAAAATCAAGGCACATGTACCAATTGCCTTGTTTTTTTAATGCCATTAAAATAAGTGATGATTCTAGATTAGTTTTCTGGGGCTAGGTTACGTCTCTAGGGCTAGATAGGTATTCCAGATTAGGTCTCTAGGCCTTTAGGTCCACATTAGGATTTCCAAGGCTATATTTGTTTTTGTCTTGTTTCTAGGGCTAGATCAGGGTCTATAAAATATATTAGGATCTATAGGGATATATTAGGTCTCTGGGGCTAGGTTACGTCTCCAGGGATAGATAAGTATTCTAGATTAGATCTCTAGGGTTGTAGGTTCACATTAGGATTTCTAGGGCTAGATTTGTTTTTGTCTGGTTTATAGGGCTAGATCAGGGTCTATAAGCTAGACTAGGTTCTATAGGGCTAGATTAGGTCTCTGGGGCTAGGTTACATCTCTAGGTATAGATAAGTATTCTAGATTAGGTCTCTAGGGTTGTAGGTCCAAATTAGGATTTCCGGGGCTACATTTTTTTGTGTCTGGTTTCTAGGGCTAAATCAAGGTCTTTAAGCTATATTAGGTTCTATTTCTTAGAAGGAACATGTAGATCTAGCTTCCAGCCCATATAGTGTGATTCTAAGATATTTCAGTTTGTTACATATTTCCTCTTGTGATTAGCGTGAATGTCAACATTATTGATATAGTGGCTTAGGAGCATGTGGGGGTGATTTTATTGCCCAATATATTTATATCATTTTTTTTTTATCCATGGGACTTCCAATTATATAATGGAGGAGAGGTGTGATGTTGATATTGACTTCATCCATGCACGTTCTACTTATTCATTAGAGAGGTGTGATTCCATAATGGAGGACATTATTGAGGGTGATTCAAGAGTCGTAGATAATATGAGTATTCCAAAGTATAGAGCCATGGATTATCCCGCGAATGGTTTGAGATGGATTGTATCACAAGAGATGGTGTGTGATTGATATGCACACTTGTAATAACTTTCTCAATGGATGTGAGATGTTATATTTTCATTGGCTTAGCATTATTCCCTTGAGAAATTAAGATATCTAGCCTCAATGAAGGACACCTTGCATGGTGGAAACATGGAGCATTCACTTGGTGGGAGAATTGGAGGATTGGAGATGGATTGATGGGCCATCCTTACATATGTACATATGTACTCTACAAGTGGAGAACTTCGCTAGTGCGTGGATAACTTATGTTTCTTCTCTGGGGTACTATCATTCGTTATATATATATGTTATATAAGATGAGTTTTCAATCTCATTTATGCATGTGAAGTTTTACTAAACAGATGGAATCTTGAATTGGAGTGATTGGTGTAAAACATTAATGTATTATAATAATAACTTAAACATAACTCAAAAATCAAATAATCGATATAATATAACATGATCTACAAGAAATAAAATATCTAACATGAATAGCATTAGACATGCATGGATAAACAATCACATGGATATACCATGTACCTCAATCAATTAGGCCTTGTAGATCCCCTCTATTTTTTATTGTGTCAAACAACCTCTCGTACTGTGCATGAGGTAGTAAGTAGTGTATCTTTTTTTATGAATTCGTGGACATTGTTTGTAGTTGGATGTTTGTACCAATGATCAAGTGCGTAAAAAGATACACCCATGAACCTGGTCTATAATCCATGCATGTGTAGCCATTTTTCTTTGGTTCCTTTCCATCTACTGTAAGATATTGCAATATCCCTCTTTTACACACTTGTTATTTTGTAAATGCAAATGTAAATTGGGCTTTTTTCAAGTGAGGAGCTCAAGGCCAAGTCCCCACCATTAAACCTTGTAAGCTATGTGGTTTAATTCCTAAGTTTTAATTGAGAATGCTAGACTTAGGAGACTGTGGTCATAATGCAACCTAACATTAGGGCACGAATCCTTAAGGGGGGAAGAGGTGAAATGTATTGGGAGCCATGAGTTTGATGATATATGTTATCTTAAGTACCGCAAGCACATAAGTGAACATTGACGTTCACCAAAGGTTACTTGAGTTGTTTGGTTATTGGTTAGCCCTAGAGAGGGATACCGAAGATACCCTTAACCACCAAAAGGCAGTAAATGCCTCCTAAGAACTAAAGCTTAGTACTAATTTAACATTTTTTAAAAGCTTTTATGAAAAACTAAGAAAATCCTATGGATGTCTTTGACATCCTAGTCCCGACATAGGATGTCAAGGGTTTTCATCATCAAAACCCACTATCTAGTATTTAGCATAAGATAAACTATTTATCAGATGACATACTAAGTAATGGTTATTATTGTCTTGGTTCGGTTAGTTAAAATCCCAAGACATACAATTAGTACCCTAGAAGGTTAAAAGAGATAAATACACTACTACAAAATAGGACATTGGTGAGGGCCATGGTTGTGATGGGCCTTAAAGGGTCATCGCCAATGTCACAAATGATGAGAAACCTTAAAAAACGTCATTGTTATTGTATTTGGAGTTTGGAGACATTCATTTAAGGTTTGTCACCAAAACTCTTTTCAGTGACACTTTTTGTGAGGGTTATTAAAGACTCGATGCCAATTCTCTCTTTAGTGACACTTCTAGTGACAATCCTTTAATGGCCCTCATTAATATCCATTAGTGAGGGTCATGGTTGTGACAGACCTTAAAGGGCCACCACCAATTTCACATATGATGATCTATCTTAAAGAACCGTCATTATAATCGTCTTTGGAGACATTCCTTTAAGGTTTGTCGCTAAATCCCTTTTAATTGACACTTTTGGTGAGGGTTGTTAAGGGCACGTTACAAATTCTCTCTTTGGTGACACTTCTAGTGACGATCCTTTAATGGCCCCCACTAATACATTTTTTGGTGACTTTTAGTGACAATAAAAAATGTAATTCTAATGAGTTTTTAATTGATGATGCTATGTGACCATTTCTATAGGTATCATGCATGTAGGTATTATGTGTATTTGATTTAAGTTTCCCTAACGGATTTTATTAGGTACTTCATTCTTTGCTTCAATAGGGTAGCATGGATTTGTGAAGATAGATTTGTATTTGCAGTTTGTCTTGCCTCTAAGTTTCCACTTCAATGCCTCCCTATTCGCCTTGCAATCTAGAGCCATGTTTTCACGGATATGAAAGATAAATGTTTGGTATGTAATATAATGGGAAATAATGGTGTATTTCTGAGATGCAATGGATTTAGAATCCGAGTTTGATGGGATGCAACTAAATAAAATCCAACCAATTAAATTTGTCTATTAAAATCAATTCAATTTCCCATAGAAAGTCAACTTCCAAGAGAATCCATGGTCTCATCGGCCTGCATTTGAATTGTGCAGAAACCTGTCCATCTGTTACATGTGGATGCCATGAGACATGAAATGAGATGTACATATATAAGGATACCATAACCAATGTAATTCATCCATTTCCATCCATCAAACTCATCCACTAATGTCAAGTCAACCTCGGTCAAAGTTACAATGTCACTAGGAGAGTCAGATTAGGAATCACTATGGGAGACCATTAAAAGAAAAAAATTCATGTTGAAATCAAACCATACTTCTCATGACATTAGAGTAGACCGTAATAAAGGGGATACAAATAATTTCACCCTTCAAACACTTTTAAATCATTATGGTCAAACTTGCTTCCTATTGGCCTAAATATATACCATATATATGTCAACCCGAGAAGTTAACCTTCGAGGAACCAACACCATATGTGCAGAATTGGCTTCACACATAGTCTACTCTATCCAAATTTACTTCAACTAGCTAAGAGTAATTCAAAACTGTAATCACTGCTTCAACTTTAAATGGCAGAAAAATCCTATTTAAGCACACTCTTAAAGAAGACAAATCTTGTTTCCTTACTTATGCACAAAAGATAAGTTGAATTTGATATTAAATAGCCTAATACAAAAACTTTGATCACCTAATGGAGATTAACTAATACTTCAAGATTCCTATGTCCATCAATGTTCTTTGCAATCTTAATAATCAGAACTGTAGCTTTGAAAGATGATGAATTGAAATTGTTTCTTAACTCCTTTCAAAACTTGATTTCCTTCTCTTACTCCTTATTAAGATGCTTTGGAAATGAATCCAAAAATAATCAAGCAAAGTGATATTTCTTTCAATCTTTAAAACCCATCTTCAGTTTAATGAAATAACATTAATTCAAATTGAAACTGTTGTAAATCTGCTAATCTTCACTATTCATTTCTACCAATTGCTCTGTGTTGCTCTTAACTGCAAATCTATACTAATATGTCATTTTACCACACCATTCCTCAAATAGGATGAAGTAATAGAAGGTGATTTCGTCTCCATATTTTAGACCAACATCTTAATATTTTAGAAAATGGATGAAGTAATAGAAGGTGATTTCGTCTCCATATTTTAGATTTAAGGGATGAAGTAATAGAAGGTGATTTCATCTCCAAAACTATAGTCCCTACTTTCACATGGACTAATAACATGTAATGATTTTGGCTAATCCTCCTTTTCCACTCTATCTTTAAATATCAATTATAAGGATACACATTCTGCTTTTCTAAAGCATTTCAAAGATATCAATTTAATAGGGTTAATCATTCCTTTTTTATACTCATAGGAATTTGATGTATCAACTATATAGATAATGCATGTCATTTAACAGTTTAGGGTGTTTTAATGCATTAAGCATAATTTGTATGCATTAATAATAATTTGTATTCAATAAAAAAATTATAAATTATGTTTTTTAACATTTTGATTTTTTTTTTAAATAAAGCAATGTAAATGTATTTTTGTGATATCTCATCAAAATTCATATTTTCATGAGATTTAAGTATATAATTTAAAATTTATTATTTAATTTTTAATGGTTACAATTTCATGATTTTTTTTTAAATTTAATAAACACATTTAAAATTATGGAATATGTTTATTATTAATTTTAATTTTAATTTCAACTTATATTTTATAAGTTGGTTAATTTTTAGCATTGTAAAATATTAAAGAACAACATTTTATTTAACAAGTGTGTAACACTTATCAAGTGAAATACAACTATGAAAGGGTTATATATAATTTAAATTGAAATTAGTAATCTCTTCAAATTTCATCATCGTTGGTGCGAAAGGGAAGGTAAAAGTAATTAAGACTAATGGTAGATATATAATAAACATTATTCTACTTTTGGATATATGAAGGGAAGCAATTCAAATTCAATAAAAACTTAAATCCGGAAACTTGGAATATATAATTAAGTATCTAAACTCAATTCCAACTACCTATAGGTATGGGTTGTTCACCAAAATCCAACTCTAGACAGCCATTGAGAAAGGGGTATGGGTTCTTCACCAGAATTATGAAATATGTTTATCATTAATGAGATAATCAAACCCAAAACACACCCTTTGTGGATATGAGTGGCACATACGATACGATAAGCCCCAGACTCCGTGGCAACAAAATATACCATGAATGGCGTGGGATTGTTTTATTTTAATTTGAATCGATTTATAAGCAATTGGCGTCCAAATTGTTTTAATTTGAATTGATTGAATAGTAGTCACCGTCCAAATTGTTTTAATTTGAATTGATTTAATAGCAGCCGCCGTCCAAATTGATGATTGAGTATTTATTTCAATTACCATCACTTTGTTGACAAAGATTTTCCATGCCACAAAGCGGTTTCGTGGATAAAGATGAAGAACAACTACAATCCAAATCAAGCAAAGTGAGAGTTTATGATCAAATCTCACAGGCCGGCAAAACCTCCCCGCTTGTCAAAATTGCCGAACTGGAAAACACAATTAAAAACCTCTAGCAACCTTTAACGGAAGAAGTCCGACAACACTCAGATATGATTCAGCAGTACAAGTTAACAGAACTGTCTCTTAAAAAACAGAATGAAATGCTGCAAGAGGAGTTAGAAAATACCAAGTCTTTGCTGGAAAAGAAAAGTCAGAGAGCTGAAGAATCGAGTGTTGAAAATTGTAGACTTAAGAAGCAGGTTGAGGAGCTGAGCAAGAAAAATGGAGAGTTGCAGGAAACCCATGTCAAAATATTGCAAGAAAAGGAAGAGCAGAAAATGGAATTCGAATCAGTACATTTTGATTTACAAGTCCAAATTTCATCACTTTCTGCTTCACAAATGTTCTTGGAAGACCAAACAAACTCCTTACAAAGTGAAATGGATAGAAGAGCATTGGCTTCGAATGAAGAAAAGGTATTACTGAAGGGCATAGTAAGCGAGTTGAAAACATTCCTGGATTCTATCAACAAGGATCTTGAATCCTCTAGGGCGATGGAACACGAAAAGCAAGGCCAAATGGTGTAAGCATAAAATTTCGGATTCTAAAAATGCAGAATAAAACTTTAATACAGAATCGAAATATGAATACCAAATAGATCATACCTCCAACCATTGATGCTACTTGAGTTGCTGTAAAAGATTTCCCTGTTCCACAACGTTTAGCTTCCTGTACAACACTTCCAAGCTCTGCTTTCTCTTTCTTGATGGTGTAAAACTGAAGGGGATTGAGTTAGCGAGTTTGGGGACCAAACAAGGGTTTTAATAGCCAAGCTTCCATCAAGCTTATGATGGCTATGTGTCAATTGTTTCACAGATCAAGATAGAGAACCGTTGAGGGAGTTATGGACCATTCCTGGAGCTCTCAACGAGAAATCAGTTATTTAGTTGAAGAGTTGTTAATATTAATTAAGAGAGCTTACATTCTCCCACTTGGTCCATACTTCCAAACTTAATGTCTCATCTTAAAACCTATTGAAAATCTGTATTAAGTAATAGATACAAGAATCATGGCGATAAGTCCTCTTATGACAAGTATTACCTTCCATGTATTACTATGTATTTATTGCTATTTTAATTTATGTGGCAACAATTTCTTAATGAATAAACCTTATGTTTATTCTTGGTCCTCATAGATGAATTTTCTCAAATTAAATTAAGGTGCACATATGTATGAGAAAAAACAACACAGTAATTATGAATTTCATTAAAAATAACATTGTCCATACAATGAGAAACTACATAATGGAACCAAGTCCCATATTCATTACATGATCCTTGAATTTAAACGGTGGCATGCCCTTAGTCAAAGGATCAGCGATCATAAACTCAGTGTTGACGTGCTCAATGACCACTTTCTTTTCTTTAACACGTTCCCTTATGGCTAAATACTTAATGTCGATGTGTTTATTTCGACTCCCACTTTTGTTGTTTTTAGCCATAAAAACAGCAGCTTAATTGTCGCAATACATTCTCAATGGCTTAGAGATAGAATCCATAATTCTAAGCCCAAAAATGAAACTCTTAAGCCATACATCATGTAAAGTTGCCTCAAAACAGGAGACGAACTCGGCTTCCATAGTGGAAGTGGCAATCAAGGTCTGCTTGGCACTCCTCCATGATACAGCTCCACCGGCCATCATAAAAATGTATCCAGATGTTGATTTACGTGAATCAACACATCCAGCAAAGTCAGAATCTGAGTATCCAATTACTTCCAAATTGTCCATCCGTCTATACATAAGCATGTAGTCTTTAGTTCCTTGAAGATACCTCATTACTTTCTTTGCAGCTCTCCAGTGGTCTATACCTAGATTACTCTGATATCGTCCCAACATTCCCACAACAAATGCAATGTCAGGTCTTGTGCAAACCTGAGCATACATTAGGCTTCCGACAGCAGAAGCATATGGAATTTTCTTCATTTGTTCCCTTTCAAGGTTGTTCTTCGGGCATTGATTCAAATTGAACCTATCACCCTTCACAATGGGAGCTATACTTGGTGAACAATCCTTCATCCGAAATCTCTCTAAAATTTTATTAATATAGGTTTCCTGAGATAGACCCAAGATGCCTCGAAATCTGTCTCTATGGATCTTAATGCCAATGAAATAAGATGCCTCACCCATATCCTTCATATCAAAATTTTTAGAGATAAATTGTTTCACCTCATGCAGCAAACTCTTATCATTGGTTTCCAGCAAAATGTCATCCACATATAAAACAAGAAAACAAATTTTACTCCCACTAACTATCAGGTATATACATTGATCCATAATGTTTTATACAAAACCAAAAGAAGAAATTACATTATGGAATTTCAAATACCATTGGCGGGATGCTTGTTTTAAACCGTATAAGGATTTCTTGAGCTTCCAAACCAATTTCTCACCATCACTAGAGGGGAATCCTTCAGGTTGTTTCATGTAAACCTCCTCCTCTAGATCTCCATTTAGAAAAGCCGTTTTCACATCCATTTGATGCAACTCCAAGTCGAAATGGGCTACTAATGCCATAATAACGTGCAAGGAATCTTTCTTAGATACAGGAGAGAAAGTCTCCATGTAGTCGATTCCTTCTTTCTGAGTGAATCCTTTAGCAACAAGTCTAGCCTTGTATCTCTCAATGTTGCCCAATGAGTCTTTCTTTGTCTTAAAGACCCATTTACATCCAATGGCTTTTGCACCATTAGGCAACTCAACAAGATCCCAGACTTCGTTACTCTTCATAGAATTCATCTCTTCCTTCATGGCATCGTACCATAATTCTGATTCTTTGCAATTCATGGCTTGTGAAAAGGACTCAGGATCATTTTCGGCTCCAACGTTATAGTCAGATTCTTGCAGATACACAACATAATCATCAGCAATTGCTGATTTCCTTTGTCTAGTAGATCTTCTTAATGTTGTATCACTATCTTCTTGAGAAGTATGTGGTTCAACTCGTTGTTCAAAAGTTCTTGGAAACTCTTGAACTACCTGATCCACTAGAATACCGTCAGTAGCTTGTGGAACTTCAACAATTGGTTGTTCAACACCAGTTTGTACTTGAGGGGTGTTGTGAACAATAACCAATGTATCACTTGAGGTGGAAGGTTGAGATTCTGAATAATCCTTCTCAGAAACTATGTTCCTGGTTAGATCGCTCCCACTGATCAAGTCATTTTCAAGAAATTTTGCATTTCTTGATTCCACAATCCTAGTGCCATGAGATGGACAGTAAAATCTGTAACCTTTAGAACTTTCAGCATATCCAATGAAATACCCACTAATGGTCCTTGGGTACAGCTTCTTTTCTTTTGGATTATATATTCTCACTTCAGATGGGCATCCCCAAATGTGCATATGTCGCAAACTTGGTTTCCAACCTTTCAATAATTCAAATGGCGTTTTAGGAACGACCTTGGTTGGAACTCGGTTTAATATATACACTGCCATCTTAAGTGCTTCAGTCCACAAGGATTTAGGAATATTGGAGCTGCTAAGCATACTCCGCACCATGTCCAACAAAGTTCGGTTTCTTCTTTCTGCTACACCATTCTGGTCAGGTGAATTAGGCATGGTGTATTGGGCAACAATCCCATGCTCTTGAAGAAATTTTGTGAATGGCCCAGGTGATTGTCCATCTTCAGTGTATCTACCATAATATTCTCCACCTCTATCTGATCTCACAATCTTAATTTGCTTGCCGCATTGTTTCTCTACTTCAGCCTTAAAGATCTTAAAGGCATCTAATGCTTCGTTCTTATTATGAAGCACGTAGAGATACATATATCGTGAGTAATCATCTATAAAAGAAATGAAGTATCTCTGACCATGTGAGTCCATGTCTGGACTACATATATCAGTATGTATGATCTCTAATATGTCTGAACTCCTATTGGCACCTTTCTTTGACTTGTTGGTCTGCTTTCCTTTTATGCAATCCACACAAGTCTCAAAATCAGTAAAATCCAGAGTATTAAGTATCCCTTCATTTATCAATCTTTTAATTCTTTCTATGGAGATATGACCTAGTCTCCGGTGCCATAATTTAGAGGAATCATCATTAATAACACATATTTTAGTGCTAGTGTTAACATGCATTGAATCATAAGTGACATTGTTTTGTAAATTAATGCAGTAAAGACCATCAGACAAAATACCATTCCCAACATAATCAGATTTATAAAATAAACTGAAAGATATTTCTGAAAAGTTGAAAGAATATCCAAAAGGTACAAGCCTTGAAACTGAAATCAAGTTTCTAGAAAAACTTGGAACATAAAAGGTCTTTTCTAATTCTAAAACAAAACCACTACTTAAAGTTAAACAACATGTTCCTATAGCTTCCACATGCGAGCCCATCTTGTTTCCTGATAAGATGCTTTGCTCACTTCCCACTGGCTTCCTTAGGCTTTGCAAACCCTGCAAGGAATTCGAAATGTGAATTGTTGATCCAGAATCAATCCACCAAGTGTTAATATTGACATTTACCATATTAGATTCATAACAAACAAACGAGATTGCATTACCTTTGTCCGCAAGCCATTTTTGAAAATTTTTGCATTCCTTCTTCATGTGTCCCTTCTTTTTACAAAAGAAACACTTGGAATCCTTCTTAATATTAGCTTGGGGAGGTACTTTACCTTTCCCTTTCTTATTGGCTTGAGATTTGCAATTGGCTTGATATTTTCCCTTCCTATGCATTGTCAGCATTGCACTTTCTCCCAGTTCCATTACCAGTCTTTCTTCCTCTTGAACATGTTAAATTTTTAGTATTAAATCACAATACTATAGGATCTTTGCTGAGAAAATAACATCTACAGTATATCAATGCATGACAAGCATCACAAGCATCACAAGAATCAAAAGCATAGAGACAAGAGACACAGAGTTTCCGTGGGGAAAACCCTAAGGTGAAAAACCCCACAACTTCCTCAGAGATAGAGAGAGCAATGGCTCAACCAAAATACAACCAAATAACACTGAGATAGTCTCCTAGCAGATGATCCTCCTCCTCCTCACTAGTGCGCCACTTTTCAGAGAGAGAGATAGTTACTTTTCCAAGTGAGTAAAATAGAGATCTCCTATCTCTATTTATACTCACCTTTTTTCCCAGTGACCTACTGGGGCCAACTTGTCTACTTGGATACATCCACATTATATTATATATTAATTAGGGCCGACCCCATAAGGTGGTCTAATAACCCATCGAAAAGTACACACACTTGCGACACTTGTCAATCCACATGACGACACTTCCTTATAGAGGAATAACACATCTCTTATAAGGGTACAATAAATATATATATAATACACAGATGAAACACATTCCGAAGTTACATATACATCAACACTCCCTCTTAACTAGGAAGGTATTTCTCGACACAGATCTGCTAGACAAGTCTTCTTCTCTGGATCATCGTCATCATCATCGTCACTGCTGCTACTATCTCAACCAATCTCTGACTCTACTCGTCATAGGAAGTTCTACAGAGACAGTCCTTTTTCATACTGGATGTAGGCCCACCACCTGCAGGTCTTCGTCATCACTGGCCATACTGTGGAATCCTCAGGACTTATTACGTGCGTCACAAAACCTCGAAAGAGCATCCCAGGATGTTACGGGTACACAACTCCGACCTGTAGGATCTCCCAGGGCGCTATTACATGTGACCCCACCACAAAACCTCGAAAGAGCATCTCAGGATGTTACGGGTACACAACTCCGACCTGAAATCTCCCAGGGCACAAATTACATGTGGTCCACCACAAAACCTAGCAAGAGCATCTCAGGATGTTACAGGTACACAACTCCGACCTGAAATATCCCAGGGCACAAATTACATGTGGTCATGGAAAAACCTCGCAAGAGCATCTCAGGATATTACGGGTACACAACTCCGACCTGAAATCTTCCAGGGCCCAAATTACATGCCATAGGACAAAACCTCGCAAGAGCATCTCAGGATTTTATGGGTACACAACTCTGACCTAAGATCTCCCAGGGCACTATTACATGTCCTCCCAGAGCAATGTCTCGAAAGAGCATCCCAGGCTGTTATGGGTACACAACTCCGACCTATAGGATCTCCCAGACATGCTCATCTGCACAACCTGATCCACGGCCATAGAGTATCAACCTGATACTCACCATACATCATCCTGATGTACTCATGATCGTCTTGATCATCATCTGGAGCAATATCCTGAAGCCCATCATCCATGATCATCCTGATCATCACTGCAACATCCTGCTGCATGTCATCTGGAGAAACATCCTGAAGCTCATCATCCATGATCATCCTGATCATCATTGCAACATCCTGCTGCATGTCATCTGGAGCAACATCCTGAAGCTCATCATCCATGATCATCCTGATCATCAATGCATCTACCTGATGCATACCAAGTATCTACCTGATACATATCATCATACATGATCCTCCTGATCATACAATGTATCCACCTGATACAAATACAAATACATGATACATATCACCATACATGATCCACCTGATCATACAATGTATCCACCTGATACATATACAGATATATGGTCCAAGCATCCAACATGATGCATATACAAAATACATACACATGATCCAACTGATCATATCCAGCATCCAACATGATGCGTACATATAAGTGATCCAACTGATCATATCCAGCATCAACATGATGCGTACATATAAGTGATCCAACTGATCATATCCAGCATCAACATGATGCATACATACATACATAAAAATGATCCAACAGACCATATCCAACAGAAGCCAGAACATCAACCTGATGCTCATCATCCAGCGCTTACATCTACAGCCATGTGAAGGATCCTCCTTCCAACATGCTTGGAATGGCTTCAGCAAATGTGTCCATCACTTCTTCCTCGAAGTGTCCTCGATCTGAAGAATGCCAAGCCTCTCTCTGAAGTACTCGAACTTCACTCTGGCTAGTGGCTTCGTCAGCACATCTGCAATCTGCTCGTCCGTCACAACATATAGAAGCTTCAGAGCTCCTCTCTGCACCATATCCCTGATATAGTGATATTTGATCTCTATGTGTTTCGACCTATCATGAAACATTGGGTTCTCGGACAGCTTCACACAACTCTGGTTATCACAGAAGATACCAGTAGCCTCCAACGGGAGATCAAATAACTCAGATAGTAACTTCCATAGCCATACTGCCTCACAACTAGCTGAGTAGGTTGCAACATACTCTGCCTCAGCTGTACTCAATGCTACGCAGGACTACTTCCTGCTAAACCAAGAGATCACACCTGATCGCATACTGAAGCAAAACCCAGATGTGCTCTTCCTATCTGCAGCACTGCCAGCCCAATCTGAATCAACATAACCCTGCAGGTTAAACTTTTGATTCGCCTCATACCTGAGCCCATAATCCACTGTACCCTTCAGGTACCTCAGAACATGCTTTACAGCAACCAGGTGAACACTCCTCGGATCCGTCAGGAACTGGCTCAATGTGTTCACAGCAAAGCAAATGTCTGGTCTAGTGTTCGTCAGGTACATCAAGGACCCAATCATCTGACGATACATAGAGACATCAATCGGCTCAGATGAAGCATCACATAGAAGCTTCAGATTCGATGCCATAGGTGTGGCCATGGCCTTGCAATCCATCATCCCGAATCTCTTCAGGATATCTACTGTGTACTTCCCTTGACCAAGGAAGATTCCACCTGCATTCTGCCACACCTCCATACCTAGGAAATAGTGCATCATTCCCAAATCTTTCGTATCGAATTCAGCTACAAGCTTCCTCTTAGTATCTGCAATCAGTCTGTCATCTCCTGTCACAAATAGGTCATCCACATACAGGAGTAGAATCACTAGATTCCCTTCCTCAACCTTGTAGTAAAGATTGGAATCTGCTTTACTCTTGGTAAATTCCAATCTAGATAGGAAACTGTCCATCCTACCATACCAGGTTCTGGGAGCTTGCTTCAAGCCATACAAGGCTTTCTTCAATCTGCATACATATGACTCCCTGTCAGGTCTTGGGACTACATCCCAAACATCTTCTTCATGATCTATGGATCATGGCATTCCATTTCTTCATCCCAGATCCTGGGAACTTCAATATCTTCAATAGATATCTTTCTTGCTGGAACAAATGTTGTAGTCCTTTTGTAGGTGAAGATATATGGTCTTTCCTACAAAACAAGTTAAATTGCATGATTAGAAACATCTCATAATTTTCAAAACAAATTCTTTACACATAAAGAAATATGTCATGCAGTCATGCAGTTATCTTAGCCAATGCTTCAATACAACATTTATCCATGTTCCACAAATTTCTAGATGCCTTCCAGTCTCTACCAGAACATTGTTAAGAGTTTGCACTACTCCCAACATGTCAGCAAAGAGGTTTCATTCTAGATAAGTAGCACTGGAATGTTGTACAGTGCCATAAGCCACTTACCCATCACATGCATATTAGTAGTATACTGTTCATTAATGCAATCATTCAAATATGCACAATACATCTCCTAAGTCTAGGAACATAAGCATAATATTATTAAACAAACAAAATAGGCAATAAATGATAATTGAAATACTTATCTTTGTTTGTTTGTTTGGGTGGACTCCCTCTGAGTCTTTGCTTCCTGGTAGGAGCTGCTGGAGTGTGTTCCCTTTTGATCTTTGCTTCCTGGTAGGAGCTGCTGGAGTGTGTTCCCTTTTGATCTTTGCTTCCTGGATTACCTGTCCTTATATTCATCTTTGCTGACATCAATATTCTTGAACCCAGAAAAGACCTCTTCTGGTGTCTTGTTGTCCAATATCTTGTGGGGAGTTCTGTTCTGCACATATACAACTGTTCTAACTGCTTCTGCCCATAGATGCATAGGTAGGTCCTGGTCATGCAGCATTGCCCTTGCTGCTTCCATGATTGTTCTGTTCTTCCTTTCTGCAACTCCATTCTGTTGAGGATTATAAGGAGCAGTCAACTCCCTCTTAATCCCTGAATCACTGCAAAGCTTCTTGAAGTCATTTGAGGTGAATTCTCCACCATTGTCAGATCTAAATGTCTTGATTTTCTTGTCAGTTTGATTCTCCATCAAGGTTTTGAATTCCTTGAATTTATCAAGCACCTCATCTTTTCCCTTCAAGAAGTATACCCAAGTCTTCCTGGAGAAGTCATCGATAAATGATACATAGTAGACATACCCACTCAGGGAGCTGGATGACATAGGGCCACATACATCTGAGTGTATGATTTCCAGGATGTGTTTTGCCTTGCTTTCACTGCTTGGGAAAGCCTTCTTAATGTTCTTACCTTTTGCACATCCTTTGCAAAAACCTTCATGTTTGGTCTTGATTTCAGGAAGGCCCTCTACTACCTTGCTTGCAATTGGAAGTGCCCTATAGTGCATATGAGCAAGTCTTCTATGCCAAAGTTCACTTGGCTCCATGGATTCATGTACCATGGCATGTTCAGGTTGTCCCTTCAATTTATACAAGCCTCCCTCTTGCTCTCCAATCACTACTGCATCATCTATGGTCTTTCCCTTTGGCCACATTAGGACTTGGCCATCCACAAATGCAACCCTCATACCTTTTGCATCCAATGCAGAGATGGAGAGTAAGTTCTTCTTGAGCCCAGGTACATCAAGTACTTCTTTCATCTTCAATGATTTTCCAGAATCTAGGTTGTAGGAGGCTTCACCACTTCCTTTGATTGGGTATTGATAATCATCCCCAAGTTTCACCTTATGGGGTGATTCATGTTCAGATAGGTTCACAAAGGATTCTTTAAACCCAGTCATGTGTTTGGAAGCCCCACTATCAATCAACCAATCATTACATCCATGGGAGATGGTACCTGTAAGAGCAGAAATTAGAACATATTCTTCTTCACTTGATGAGTCATCATCACTACTACTTTCTGCCCTAGCCTTCTTCTTTGGAGGTTCATCATCTTCGGCAGCATGAGCATGAAACCTTCTTTTGCTGCCCTTCTTCTTCTTACTGGAGTTGTTGTTATTATCCCTTTTGTTCTTGGGACAATATGAAGCAAAGTGACCCTTCTCATTGCATGTGAAGCATCTTAGGTCCTTCTTACTCTTTTGATGGAATCTTTTGTGGTGAGAGTGATCCTTCTTGGTTTTGCTTCTCTTGGTGTGAGCTGCAAGAGCTTGATCTTCTCCTCCCATCTTTTCCTCACGAGCTATGAGTCTAGCTTCTTCTTGAGAGAATTCTTCCCTCAATCTATTGAGGGAGATCAATTTCTTCCTTGCACAAATTCCTTGAATAAAGGAATCCCATGACCTGGGTAGGCCATTCAGAGTGGTCATCACCACTTCACCATTCTCCACCATTTCATCCATTGCTTCTAGTTGTTCCTTGATCTGGGAGACCCTTGAAAAATAAGATTGAATGGTTTCTCCATTCTGAAACTTTACTGCTTTCAATTGGTTCCGCAGGGTCATCTTCCGATTTATGTTCTTTTCTTCAAATAGCTTGGTCAAGGATTCAAACATCTCCTTGGGTGTCTTGAGAGAATACACATGGGGTATGAGATGGTATTTGATAGAATCAGCAATGATTCTCTTTGCCTTGACCAAGTTCTTCTTGTGCAATGACTTGGCCTCTTCATCCTCTGGGATAGGGATGTCTTCTTTCACATATGAGTCCAACTCATTCTCTTCCAGGATTAGCCCAATCCTATACTTCCAGGCTCGGAAGTTATCAGCCCCTTCAAGCTTATCCTCAAGCTTGGTGTGGAGAGACATCTTTAAGAGTACTTCAAATGGAAATAGAAAAGATTTAGGACTTACCACTTGAAGTGCTGAAAACTGGATCTCGTCCCGGATTAGGGTTTGTCAGAGAAACCCTAAAAATTCAAAATGTGAATTTCAAAATTCCAAAAGGATAGAAAGATGCACCTTGGAGAGCTGATCAGCCTAGTACATTCAGAATTTGAGATCAGCAAAGTTTTGCCCTTCAAAATTGCCTTTTTGTCCTCCTGGGTTCACTAGGGAGAGCCCTGAATTAGGGTTTGAGTTTCTCGAAGATCTACCCAGCCAAAAATCTCGATCCAAAGCTCTAACCTTCGATTTTTGCAAGGAGCTTCCAGCTGTGCCTTCAGTTTCCAGAAATTCCTATTTTTGTGGAAACCCTAATTTTTAGGGCCAAATCTGAAAATGCTCAGAACTGAATTCTGATTGGACAGATAGATGCACTTTGATGAGTAGATCCAATCTACTATACTGAATTTCAAAAATCTATGGAGAGAAACCCAATAAACAAGGAATACAAGCTTCCGTCACTGCAAAATGTCTTCTTCTCAGTTAAGCTCTGATACCATGTTAAATTTTTAGTATTAAATCACAATACTATAGGATCTTTGCTGAGAGAATAACATCTACAGTATATCAATGCATGACAAGTATCACAAGCATCACAAGAATCAAAAGCATAGAGAGAAGAGACACAGAGTTTCCGTGGGGAAAACCCTAAGGTGAAAAACCCCACAACTTCCTCAGAGATAGAGAGAGCAATGGCTCAACCAAAATACAACCAAATAACACTGAGATAGTCTCCTAGCAGATGATCCTCCTCCTCCTCACTAGTGCGCCACTTTTCAGAGAGAGAGATAGTTAGTTTTTCGAGTGAGTAAAATAGAGATCTCCTATCTCTATTTATACTCACCTTTTTTCCCAGTGACCTACTGGGGCCGACTTGTCTACTTGGATACATCCACATTATATTATTATTAATTAGGGCCGACCCCATAAGGTGGTCTAATAACCCATCGGCAAGTACACACACTTGCGACACTTGTCAATCCACATGACGACACTTCCTTATAGAGGAATAACACATCTCTTATAAAGGTACAATAAATATATATATAATACACAAATGAAATACATTCCGAAGTTACATATACATCAACAGAACACACATGGTCGTAAGTTCATTAATTGACCATTTATCCTTATGTGTGTTGTATGAGATTTTGAAAGGTCCATATTAGTGCGGAAGGGTGTTCAGGATGTAGTGCACCAGGAAAGACTCCGATATTTCAACCTCGAGTTTCTTCAATTGAGCCATAGTGTCCCTCATCTGCATGATGTGCTCGCGCACACATTTCACACTGGTGAGTCTTAGGGATGAGAACTTCATGATTAGGGTGCTTGCTAGTGCCTTGTCTAAAGTGATGAATTGATCATCAATGGCCTTCAGCAAGTCTTGGACCTTTTCATGCTGATTAACGGAACTACGAATACCAGCTGAAATTTTAGTCTTAATGAACATCATGCTAAGACGATTAGATCGTTCCCATCGTTCATAAAGCGTGATGTCCGCTGCAGTGTTGGTATCAGTGAGTGCTGGTGGTTCATTTTTCCTAATAGCATAATCTATGTCCATCCATCCCAAATGAAGGAGAATTCTCTCCTTCCAGACTTTATACTTATCTCCCTTAAGTTTAGGGATATCAAAACGAATTTCAGAGAAATTTGCAGGTTGTACAACTGCATAAAAAATAAAGATCACATGCTTATGTTAAAATTTGAGACCAAATAAAATTTCATGTTTTACCAATGTAAATTCATGCTTTAAGATTGAATCTAATGACATAAAAATTGCCCGTGGGCTAAATTTTTAATTCAAGTAGACTCAAATATTCTTTATAATAAAATTTAACTTCATGATAAAACTATTAATTCATAATTCCTGTGGGTAAGTTGTGAATAATTTAATATTTTATCCTAATTAATTATATAAATATAATAAAAATTCCTGTGGGATAAAATTTATCATATTTAGTATAATTAATTACAATTAATGTCTAAATATTCTTTATGTGATCTTAATCAAACATAATATATAATTTTAATTAATTAGAGGTGCTGTGGCTATTCTCTAATCAATTAAAATTATATATATCACTAGACATTATTACTTTTATGCATAAAATTAACTTGATACTAACATACGGGAAAAGAAATACTGAAATTTAAGGAATCAATACGCCCCAAAACCCATTTATATGCAGCATTGGTAACCAATATAGTTATATAAACTAATGGTAAACAATACATTTTAATAAACTCATTATATTTCATAAATTTATGAAACAAAAAGATTAAAAGGTTATCATCAAAAAACTATATCGTTATAAATAAATAAATAAAAAATATAGCTTTGGCCGCTAGCTTGTATGACTGCAGTGCACCAGTGGCAGTGGCAGATACAGGCACATCGAGAGACAGGCTCAAAGTCTATGATCAACCCTGAATCTATTCTATTTAAGTATAACAGGATTCTTACAATAGTGGACAATATCTTCTCCGCGTCCAAGAAAGGAGAGATAATAAACTGTATGTGAAACTATAACTCTTAACTCATATCCGGAATGCTATTCGGGAAACAAATATAGTGAGTCCGACCTAAGGAAAAGCATTCTTTCATGGAGGACGAGAAAGAGGCCATGGCGCTTATCATGCATCACTTGGGTTAACACCTAACAAGTGAAAACTTATACCACTTGTTATAATAAATTCACTGTTAGGGACAGCCGCTGCAACTATTGCTACTTATTTCGCTTATGGCCAGACTGGAAGTGGAAAAAATTACACTATTGGTTTTGTAAAATTTGACATGTTTGGAATTTAATACACTGGCCTCGACATCAAGATTTGGCTTATCTGCCACCCTCTGGAAGCACTCGCACCAAACACCAAGTTAAAACCCACGTGAAGCGCCAAAGAGGGGACAACAAAAGATAAATTCAGACAGGATAAGATCAATATTGCAGTTAAAAGAAGCTTTAGGCATTGCAGCAAAATTAGCGTCTACTTGGGGTTGTTGCACAGTGGCATGGTTTGCAGTACCGGCTTCTGTTAGCTTTAAAAGGTAAGACTTGCACTATGACGAAAACGCCTGGACAAACTAGGTCCCCTCCAAAACCAAAAATCTGATCGTGTAATGGCCAGCGTACTCAACATGGAAAACCAAGGCGATATTTGTCTTGTTACGAGTTAAGGAATTAATGAAGACAACTTACCAACAAAAGCATCGGTCTTTATGAGGACCGCTCCTCATTACTCAAGCAAATCCACAAAATAAACGCACACACAAATCCAGTCTAATAAAATCAATAAATTAAGAGTTTGTGTCTTATCTTTTAGAGATTTGGTGATAGAAAAATATTTTGGGCGCATTCAATCAAATAGGAAATATACAGCCACTCTGGGTTTAAACAATATAATGCATGAGCAAACCAAACATCAAGGCAGAGATAAAATTTTGCTCTGATACCAACTGTAAGCATAAAATTTCTGATTCTGAAAATGCGGAATAAAACTTTAATACAGAATCGAAATATGAATACCAAATAGATCATACCTCCAGCCATTGATGCTACTTGAGTTGCTGTAAAAGATTCCCCTGTTCCACAACGTTTAGCTTCCTGTACGGCACTTCCAAGCTCTGCTTTCTCTTTCTTGATGGTGTAAAACTGAAGGGGATTGAGTTAGCGAGCTTGGGGACCAAACAAGGGTTTTAATAGCCAAGCTTCCATCAAGCTTATGATGGCTATGTGTCAATTGTTCCACAGATCAAGATAGAGAACCGTTGAGGGAGTTATGGACCATTCCCGAAGCTCTCAACAAGAAATCAGTTATTTAGTTGAAGAGTTGTTAATATTAATTAAGAGAGCTTACAGATGGTTGATTTATAAGATCAACTTGCATCCCTTTCTGCTGCAAAGATGTTGCTGGAAGAGGAAACAAAATATTTACAAAGTAAAATGGATAGAAGAACGTCGGTTTTAGAGGAAGAAAATGTGAATCTGAAGGGCATACTAAGGGAGTTGGAAAAGGTGGAGTCATATTTGCTAGAAAATGGAAAACTGAAGAAGGATCTTCAATCCAAAGATATTCGGATCCAAGACTTGATAGAGAAGGTGCAGTCACATTTGCCAGAAAAAAAAAAAAACTGAAGAAGGATGTTGAATCCAAAGATATCCGACTCCGACTGTTGATAGAAATGTTGTTAGAAAATGGAAAACTGAAGTGTGTGCATGAAAGTGAAAATGAAAAGGTGAAGTCAGACTTGCTAGAAATTAGAAAACTGAAGAAGGATCTTCAATCCAAAGATATCCTGCTCCAAGAATTGACAGAGAAGGTGCAGTCAGATTTGCTAGAAAACAAAAAACTGAAGAAGGATATTGAATCCAAAGATCGATATGAAAACAGCACAAGCAAAGTTGATGAGTGAAAAAAGAATAGCGAGGAAATTACACTTGAAATGAGATGTTATGTTGTGAATATATGGATTGAACAATCTGTCTATCATATTTTCATTAAGTTCAAAACCGTTGAGGTTAGAGGTGTAAAGCTTGTATTTTCATTAAGTTCAAAACCTTGGCAGGAGAAAATTAAATGTAACTGAAATTACAGTTAGGTGGCACAATTAAGTTCAGCCTTATACTGCCTGAATTAATGAGTCATTAAAAAGGATAGAGTCGAATGGTTAGTTTTGGAATTAGTTACCTTTGATTTAGGGGTTTGTTAGGGTTGAAATATGGAAGTATCTACTTCCTTTCAGAATATTAATGTAAGCCTACGTGCATGTTTGGATATAGAGATGGCCAAAACAAATGAAAAATCAGGCTTGGAAAGATTAGATCATAACATGAGATGTTTCTACGCATACAAATATGTAGACTTTAATTAAATGAATGGGAGTTTCATTATTTTTGTATTATCTTTGTAAATAAGGAATTCCTGTGTATGTATAAACAGAGAATTATGAGTTTCAGTCTCTATGTTAGATTGGGGTTAATGTGAATAAACCAGAAAAATGAGCTATAAACTTACAAAAGAGGTTTGATTATTGATTCTAGTACATGACATATAATACTAAAATTACTTGGGGTCATTCTCATTACTCATCCCTAGCAAATGTTGAACTGAACAATCTCATTCTCATTATTGATCTATAAATATCATTGAGCTATAGACATTTAAAGTGTCCCATGAGCACTCAGAAAGATCTACAAATTACAATATTATGTAATGTTTTCATTTGTATAAAATATTGTATAAGAGTTGGATTCTTCTTACAAGAGTCTAATAATTGCGCATTTCCTTGTTCTAATCAAAACAATTATAGAGATTCCTATAAGAAGTAGTAGTCTAGAAATTTCAATCATAAGAAGTAGTCTAAACATATTACGATTCATTTTTTCTTAATCATATGGTACCAGGTATCAAATGACAAGATTTTTTAACAAATCAACTTAATGAACTTCAATTAACCTCTACTGGAAAACATAGCAAAATTTCATACTAACTTGTTGGAAAAAAAAAGTGAATCATAAATCAAATTAGTTACAAATGAAATGAAAACACACTCTAGATCTGGTATTTACATCTATAGCATTGCTTCATGAAAGGGGGACTTTCCATCCATGGAAAAATTATACTACAAATCACTCAATAACAAATTAACACCTCATACACGAAATAACAATAATTGGTTTCTATTATCAACTCAAAGCATCACATTTCAAAGATGAAGTCCAACTCATTACCCTCTAGTAAATTTGTGTTCTTCAGTCCTTCATACGTAGACAGAGTCTTTTCCAAGTGGATAAAATAACTTCCACACTAAACGACCTATATTAAACTATTAGAAGCATAAATACCAAAAATAGCCATGTTCGTTGATTGATTACATTCACGATCAGATCCTAAATATCGGGTTAGCTAACAATAAAGTATAGCTAGTTTTTAAGTATAACTATTCGATCTCATTCACAGGAATGAGATCGAATATCTCGTTCTACTAATGAGTTGTCCAACTGTCTTTGTTAACTAAGAAGTTTGGCGAGATCTTTGAACATGGCTGCATTTTTATTCACAACAATATATGCATGAATGTAGCAACATACAACCATATCAAGCTTCCAATATAGAATACCCATGTGCCCATTTTCCATCATAACACCTAGAAGTATGACAGCCTTCAAAATCAAACCCGGAAGTGCATTACGTTAATAGGGACTCTTATGTGTGAATAGGGTCTATTCATATGGAACATGAACCCAACATTATCAAAGTCGTATTTAAACCTTCATTAATTATTGAAATCAAAGGAAATATAAAAATTAAATAACATTTACCTTATCATACTTTTGACTCCAGTTTTGATATATATAGTTTTGATATATTTAGTTGTTGATATGATAATGGTTGGATGGAAATATAGGATTTCATGGAGCAAAAAGGTAGGTGAAGGACCACAACCTTTCACTAAAGTCCTGCTACACTAGCAAAAAAATGAAGGCCTCCCGGTTCTATAATTAGCTCAGATTCTTCCTTAGAAATATTAGTGTGAGCAGCAGATGCACCATGCTCTCCCACTATCTTAAACCATTTCTGCACCAACTTGTGTAGTTTCTTGTTATGAGAAACTAATTTCTTATTCTCAAGGAGTAACCTTTTATTTTGTTTCTTTAATTTTTCATTCTCGTCTTTTACATGTCTGTCAAGGATAACATAATATTGAACATCTTTCTTCAACTTCATAATCATCTCATCTTTCCTCTTCAAAGTAGAATGGACATTAGTACTCGAAATACTTTGATCAATAGGTCTTACAAGTGGAGAATGAACATCATGCAATTCAACTATAGGGGATTCAATACTTGTCTGCTTATCTAAAATTGAGGGGTTTGGTATTTTTTATTCCTCTTGATCATATGGATCTAAATCGATTGTAGGCTGTTGTTATAAATGAAGTTCACCAATTTTTTTCCTTTTTACCATACTTCATGTAATATGTCAAATAACAACAGGAGTCCAAGCTACATGAATTTCATTATTTTTCCTTTTTCGTGGTCTTTTAGGGTTTGAATAAAGGAAATCTAGTGGTTCACTACCCTTAACACTACCAATGCCCCTTATTTCAGGATCGTGGTCAATGCCCGGTTCTATAGGAACTACACTAGTTGTAGTAAACCCATTGCGACCCAAGAAATCAACCCAATTATAATTTCTAATAGCCAATTAATCTTCAATTAACAATTTGATAAGACCTTAATGATAAAGAGTGGAATGAGGGTTTACAGAGATCTTTTTAACCTTCTTTGACATCTTTCTTAGATTCTTCCATAAGAAATAAGGAAAATTGATCTTCTGGTCTTAGGAAAAATGAAGTAGCATCCTGATATTATATAAAAATTTCATTACATAATTTCCTTCACATGTTATGTACTTCTGAAGGATAAATAAAAGCCTATGTCGTTCATCTCTAATCCACACATGTGGCACTCCTTTTTCCCATTCTATGACTTGGGGCTCTCGCTTGAGTAACTGTATGCAAAGTTCCTTGTACAAGGTCTTGCTTTCAAACCATTTTGTCCCTTAAACTGGTAACCTGGTAGGTCATGCAATAGTTCGTTCATTTACTGACATTAACAAGTCCCCAAATTATACCACTTTTCCATCAAAACCCTGTGCTAATTGGAGAGGGACCTGGTCATGATGTTGGAGCATTTTCCAACCAAACATCATTTATTTGAGCCTCACAACTTAATTTTCCACTTATCTAAAATCAGGACGTCGGGATAGTGGCTCGGGAGAAGCTCGTCATCCACGATCATCCTGATCGTACAATGCATCCATCTGATGCACACGTAGATACATGATCCACACAATGTATCCATCAATCATACATGATCTACCTGATCATACAAAGATACATGATCCACACAATGTACCCATCAACATACATGATCTACCTAATCATACAAGGATACATGATCCACACAATGTACCCATCAACATACATGATCTACCTGATCATACAAAGATACATGATCCACACAATGTATCCATCAGCATCCATGATCTACCTGATCATACAAAGATACATGATCCACACAATGTATCCATCAACATCCAACATGATGCGTTCATACAAAATACATACACATGATCCAACCGATCATATCCAGCATCCAACATGATGCATACATACACATAAATGATCCAACTGATCATATCCAGCATCCAACATGATGCATACATACATACATATAATGATCCAACTGATCATATCTAAGCAGAAACCAGAACATCATCCTGATGCTCATCATCCAGCGCTTACATCCACAGCCATGTGAAGGATCCCCCTTCCAACATGCTTGGAATGGCTTCAACAAATGTGTCCATCACTTCTTCCTCGAAGTATCCTCGGTCTGAAGCATGCCAAGCCTCTCTCTAAAGTACTCGAACTTCACCCTGGCTAGTGGCTTTGTCAACACATCTGCAATTTGCTCATCCGTCGCAACATACAGGAGCTTCACAGCTCCTCTCTGCACCATATCCCTGATATAGTGACATTTGATCTCTATGTGTTTCGACTTGTCATGAAACACTGGGTTCTCGGACAGCTTCACACAACTCTGGTTATCACAGAAGATACTAGTAGCCTCCAATGGGAGATCAAATAACTCAGACAGTAGCATCCGTAGCCATACTGCCTCACAATTAGCTGAACAGGCTTCAACATACTCTGCCTCAGCTGTACTCAGTGCTACGCAGGACTGCTTCCTGATAAACCATGAGATCACACTGGATCCCATACTGAAGCAACACCCAAATGTGCTCTTCCTGTCTGCAGCACTACCAGCCCAATCTGAATCAACATAACCCTGTAGGTTAAACTTTTGATTCACCTCATACTTGAGCCCATAATCCACTGTACCCTTCAGGTACCTCAGAACATGCTTTACAGCAACCAGGTGAACACTCCTCGGATCCGTCAGGAACTAGCTCAATGTGTTCAAAGCAAAGCAAATGTCTGGTCTTGTGTTCATCAGGTACATCAAGGACCCAATCATCTGACGATACATAGAGACATCAACCAGCTCAGATGAAGCATCACATAGAAGCTTTAGATTCCATGCCATAGGTGTGGCCATGGCCTTGCAATCCATCATCCCGAACCTCTTCAGGATCTCTACTGCATACTTCCCTTGTCCAAGGAAGATTCCTTCTGCACTCTGCCACACCTCCATGCCAAAAACAAATAGTGCATCATCCCCAAGTTCTTCATCTCGAACTCGGTAGTAAGCTTCCACTGCGTGTCGGCAATCAATCTATCTTCACCATACCAAGTTCTGCACATATATGATTTCCTATCATGTGTCTTAGAACCAAGTGGCTGCTCCACATACACTTCTTCTTTAACTACACCATTCAAGGAAGTTGTCTTGAATCCATCTGGTGTATCTTCTATTTCATCACTTTTATATTTCTCTATGCTGCCATCTGCAACATGCTTGATCTGATAGTTCCATTTGGAAGTCACAACAGACTTCCCTTCAGCTCTTGGGACTGCATCCCAAACATCGTTCTTCATGATCGACGGATCATGGAATTCTTCCTGTATCCTGGGAACTTCAATATCTTCAATAGATAATTTTGTTGTTGAACAAATGTTGTAGTTCTTCTTTTGTAAGTGATGGCATACGATCTTTCCTACACAACAAGTTAAATTGCATGATTAGAAAACATCTCATAGTTTTCAGAACAAATTCTTACACATAAATAAATATGTCATACAGTCATGCAATTATCTTAGCCAATGCTTCAATACAACATTTATCCATATTCCGTAACTTTCTAGATGCTTTCTAATCTCTACCAGAACATTGTTCAAAGTGTGCACAACTCCCAACATGTCAGCAAAGAGGTTTCATTCTAGATAAGTAGTAATGGAATGTTGTACAGTGCCATAGGCCACTTACCCATGTATATTAGTAGTATACTATTCATCAATGCAACTATTCTAATATGCACAATACATATCCTAAGTCTAGGAACATGAGCATATACATCATTGAACAATTTTATTTAAACAGACAAATATGCAAGAAAGTGAAATACTTATCTTTGTTTGTTTGTTGGGTGGACTCCCTCTGAGTCTTTGCTTCCTTACAGGAGCTGCTGGAGTCCTAATCTAGAGTTAACAATGATGATGAAGATGGTGATGATGATGAAGACATGATGATGATGGTGATGGTGATGGTGATGGTGATGGTGATGGCAATGGCGATGATGAAGAAGATGGCTTAGTGCTAGGGTTTGGGTGAGGGTTGGGGCTAGAGTTATAGAAGGAAATTGAATTAGGGTTAGAGTGATGGTGATGAAGATGTTGATGATTATGATGATGATGATGATGGACATGTGGGGTGGGAGGTTGACCTCCAAAAACTCAAGCACTAACATGGGTGAGGTAGGTCTAAATACTCCCTCAAGGACGTTTCCATCCATTAAGTGACAATGATGAACATGTTAGTGCTACTCAATTAGATGATGAAGATGGTGATGATGATGAAGACGTTGATGATGTTGGCGATGGTGATGAAGATGATGATGATGATGAAGAAGAAGATGTGATAATGGTGGTGATGGTGATGGTGATGAAGATGATGATGATGGAGATGCTGATGAGGAGCCTAGAGATGATGTTGATGATGATGATGACAAGTCCCTCGAAGTGGTTATCTATAGGAATAAAACATCAATCTCCAACCATAAATGAGCATGTTTTAAAATATATTAGTGGAAACCCTGGGTTGATGACACGATGCTTGGATAATGGAAAAAACCCAAAATTTAGCTAGATTTGGGTGAGCATTGAGCATGGGGAACCAAATCTATGAAAAAGGTTGGGGATATAAGAGTTTTTTCGGTTATAAAAGCATGGGGAATGAAAACCCTAATCCAACATAATCATCATAATATAAGATTTTTTTGGGTTGGGGATATACCTCAAGGTACCCAAAGCATGAAAAAGGTTTGGGTGGACACAAAACTAAAGAGAGAGAAACTAAAGAGATATTTGATCGATAAGGAATTTCACAATTGTCCAATGCTTTTCTCAAGTATAGATCTCAAAAATACCACCCTTAAAACTTTATGATAACTCTCTACCCCAAGTGGAAGACCCTTCTATCCATACATGGAATCCTAGAAGGTTTCATCTACCAAGTTAAATTTTCAAGACCATTGTAATAGATTATGTACTTCAAAAAATTTCCTAAAACCTAGGTAATTCTAATCTTGAGAACCTATCAAAACTGCTATCTTCAAATGCTAAAAACATAAATAGATATATTTAAGAAAATACTAACTCAAATTACTCAAATTTGATCCAAATCACATCACCATTTTATTCAACATAAAAGAGAAGCATGGAACAATTTAATACATATAGGAAAACAAAAAAACATAGGCAAAGACATGTATGTATGTATGTATGTATCAACAAAAAGTGCATGTACCAACGAAATAACATAAAACTACACATACCTCGATGTAGAACATAACATTCTTTGATGCAATTCTTTCTCTTATGTAAAGTTGACTGGCCTCATTCAATAAATCCATCTAGATCCTCTATGTTGATAATTGTCTCCATCAATTTCTCACTCTCTGAATGAGGCAGGTAGTAGCTTACCTTGGTTGATCTCTTGATTCACATTGTCTGAAGATGGATGTTTGTGTCAACGATCAAGTTTGTGAAGTGATACACCACTGAACCTGGTCTGTAATCCATGAATACATGCCCACTAGTCTTCCTTGACTTCCCATATAGTGTAAGATATTCCCCCTTAACCGCCATCGAGCCAGTAGGAAATTTAATGCCTTCATCATCGATTGATGATCCGTAGAGGGTTTGCTTACCTTTGATGCACCGTGCCAACCAATAATCCATGCCCCATTCATTTCCTTTCGGGGTAACAACTACGTATATGTGTCCTGGTTGTACAAGATCTGAGATATGGTCATAATTTGTCGAAATCACTGACTGACCCTCCTTTAACTGGGTTTTTTCAACAACTACACGTTGGTCTACTACAAGTGACACACGATCCCATTCATCAACCCAGTCCATGAATTCGCATTCATGCCATTCGCCACTATTGCAAGGGATGCAAAAGCATGCAAGCTTTCGCGTCCATATTTCAAATAGGGGGTTGTTTGAGCTTCGAACTGAATGAAATCCACGTGTTCCTTGTACTGTGCCACAACTATAGGAACGAAATCGATCTATGTCAACCACTAGCCAAAAATTTCTCACCACACGTCCTACCACTGATGATGTTTGTTGATCTCTTGCTCGTTCTGACATTGTTGTGGAGCACCATTGAACTATGGACCGTGCATCTTGGATATGAGGTTCCTTATCAAACCTCATTTCTTCCCTTCATAGTGCGGTCTTGATGCGTGCATCGGCCCCATCATGCTCTCCTTTGCCGTGCCTGGTCTAAAAATAGTTTCAGATATGTGGCACATTATAAGTCGTATGCAAAGTACTCATCCATTGGAATACTCGGGCATTTTTGAACTGGCCTGCACAACCATTCGACCATATCCAATGTTGATCCATCTATATATCTCTCTCCTTCAACTAATCATAGAAGATTCGAAAACAATGTTGCACATAATGCATATCATGGGTTCTATCATGACTTATGTAAAAGTTTGTCTCCTTCAGTATTATCCTCTTCTCATTGCTGCTCTCTAGCCCATGCCTGTACATAATATGTACCATGATGCTGACTTGATCTGAATGGTAGTATTGACTCTGGATTTCATTTTGTGGCTGAAGGGTGTAATTTTCTGCAAAATCCACAATTCACACTATGGTTCCAATGGGAAATGTGTCCCTACATTTTCTATACTGCTCATCTTGCCATCGTGTTACATGCACATGTTGAACATACTGCTCGGTTTTCTCGTAGAATTCCATCAAGAAGTCACATACCGGTACCTGTTACCATGGAAAAAAGGGAAAAATTACAATATGGCCTTTGGAAAAATGTATATGCCATAAATTGAACGTGTAATATGAAAAATATGCAATATTCATTTGTACCTGTGACTTCACCAATGCAATCTTTTTACATTCTCTGACACTGTCTAATTGATAGGTCACATACTTAAAGCTTTGCATCTCCATGCCCATCATGCCAAATTCATGCTCCTTGCTTTCATGAATGCAATGGTTCAAAAGAGAAAACCCACTGCACCTAGAACATGTCCCATACAGACACAATTTTCCATAATACTTTTGTCCTTTGGGCCTTGGACACATGATGTTGTGGATAAAGTCTCTTGATGCATTCGGTGGTAGTATGGATTCATTGTAGCCCTGCACAATGTTAGTATGCACATCAAAAAATATATTGTTGTTCGGGAATTCTACCCTATAGCGAGGAGAGAGACACTACCAACTTCTGGGGTGACAGGTAAATACATTAATCATATCACATAGGCTTCTACAAAAGGAAAGAGATCAAGGTTTTTGACGGCATACCTTATTGACGAAGTTCGATCCTAGCTTTTGCTTGCTCCTTCGATCGATCCTCCACTTAATCTTCCGTTTCACAAACGTGCAATACACCGATACTTTCCTCAGTGTATCTTGACTGATATAACAATTATGAAATTGAAATACAATTTAGACATCAAATACAATCAAGCATTTAATCCAAACAAACATGCAATCCATTAGACATTTGATTGGGATAGGAAGGGTAGTTCAAACTTTATTGTCAAAAGCAAATAATCAATACAATTTATACCTGATCATTCAGAGTGCTTGTGCAAACGGATCCTAGGCTCCTACTCTTCACACTAACTTTGGAATTCCTCCAGCATAACAACCCTTAATGCATAGTTTCTCCTCTTTTTGTGAGTCTAGTCTCTCTCTTCTATCCCCCTTGTATTTATGGGACAAGGTAGGCAGTTTGGATCGAGAGGTAGTTTGATTGGGAGGTTGGGGAAGTTTCAAAACCAACTTCAACTAATTACAATTCGTCAAATTAATATATTTTTGATTACTTTTTAAGGTGTATGCTACTTTTCTTAAGCGGAGTAGAGTTCAACATGCAACTTCCTTGCTTTACAACCAACGTTTGCAAGAATTTTGAAGCTGTACGCTACTCTATTGAAGCAAAGTAGAGTATTTTTTAGGGAAAACAGTACTTTAATGAAGTGGAGTAGAGTATTTCTGGAGGAAAATGCTACTATCATGCTTGTGGGGTAGCATTTTTTCTTAAAAGTAGGTAAAAAGGGGGTTTTGTTAGCTGCAGAGGGGTAAGTCTAGTCCATTCATCAACTAAGGCAATCATGCTCTTCGATCCGAGTTGTCATTTTGTGTGATCGATACCTAGATGTGATCAAGGATGGAGAAGTGCATATTTGACCTATAACATATGCCCCTTGATGTGTGAGGTTAGAGGGAAACGATGGCCGAAATACATTATAATTCCAAGTCAGCGGAGGAGCAAGAAACCACATAACCAAGTCATAAAAGTACCTGAAATAACGATCAAGGTCAGCGAGCAATTACAATCTTGACATCACATAGATGTGTAGTATGATACAGCATGATCTATGATACATAACTAGGAGATGTATATATACCATGGCCACTGAAATACAAGCATGGATCCATGGCAGAATGAGAGATCATAGCCATAACAACAAACTGGATCTACGTCTCATGGAGAGCCAAAAAATGAGTAAGGCTCAGTCTTGCATAGCTAGGGTGATAACATAATGAGGTAATGCTATAAAAATCCCAAGGTCTTCATCCAAACAACTCAAGGTACAAGCCCTAACCATGTGAATAAATGAGCTGAAATTCGAACATGGGGGGTATCGTTTGATTACCGGTCATTGATGTATACCGTTAACAAACGCAAGGGATTCCACTGATAATAATAATGGGGCTCAAGGTACCTAGTACAATCCAAAAAGTGTGAATAAATGGACTTGATGTCGAACACTTGAGGAACCTGTCAAATAAGAGAGATTGATGTATTCTCATAATTCAACAGCGAGAGAGACTGCCACTAGTGACTGCAATCCTCAAGGTACTAACTGAAACTCTAAACTTCATTCCTAGAGAAAAATGAGTTGATGTCAATGGGAAGAAGTCCGTTGGAAGGGAGTCCTTAAGGCATCCTCCATCATCCAACACGATGAACACTCAAATGGTATGAGCTGATGTGGAGTAGTACAAGTAACAACACTGGCACTAGGATGGCCAACACATGAGGTCAAGGTAAACTGTAGAATGGATGACACAGGCTGTATCCTTGAACAGTGAGCACAACACAAAGTGACTTAGGCAATTTTCATCATGATGGGGAAGTGATATAAGCCTGCAATGTAGGAGACATTAGCAGACCCTCCATACGGTTGGAAGAATAACCAAACGGGGGAGTAAACAACTCGGATATCAGGTTCACCCTAAGGTCAAATACTAAAACCCAACTGACATGATGGAGTCAAGTAGGTGCTGTGTTCAAGGATAGGACTGATTGAACTGCCTTTGAAACTGTAAGATGTGATATACCCTTCTTATCCCTTATTCTTTTTAGATAAAAGAATACCTTTCTTGTTGCTTTAATGAGTCCAAGAAAGAATGAAAACTCAATAGATCCAACCATGTAAAGAGTTTAATGAGCCCATGGGAGGAAGACTCAGGACCTTCTTCATTGCTTACAGAGTTCAAAGAAGAGATAGAAGAATACTCTATTATACTGATCTCTGGATTTTAATATCGAGCCAAGATCTGTTCTTGCTCGTTGATGTTTTCAATTTTAAGGAATCTGAAAAACTTAAACAATAACTCCATTCACCTACTCATGGATTTTAATATCGAGCCCATGTAGGTTAATGCTCGTTGGTGTTTTCCTGTTTATAGAGTCTGAAAAACTTAAACAATCCTCTATACACCCTCTCGTGGATTTCACATCGAGCCCGAGTAGGTGAGTGCTTGCTTGGTGTTTTCATATTTCGAGAGCCTGAAAACCCTAAAGAAGCCTCCAAAAGGTCCTTTTTCGTAAAGTTAGTCTCCTCCCACAAAAAAGTGTAAAACAATGGAAGAAGAACTCTTCTAGCCACGGATGACTAGCGTATTCCTTTTTCATAAATAATCCGCAAAAGTATGTAAAAGGGTTAAACTTATACTTAAGCAGATGTTGCTTCAAATCCTTTAACGAGTTTGAAATGACAACTATAATCAGCAATCTTGTCATATTTAAGGAGTCTAACAAGAGCTTACAGAGAGCTCCATAAGAATATTTTCATAAATTTTAACGATCCCGAAAAAAGTAAACTTGTGACCTCCTTACTATTTTTAACGATCTCAAAGGAGAGATGGAAGAATGCTTGTAACTTCCTTACTGTTTTTAACGAGCTCGAAGTGAAGATGAAAGAAATGATCGTAACTTCCTTACTGTTTTTAATGAGCTCGAAGAAAAGGTGGAAGATTGCTCGGTGGTGGATCAATGTCGAAATGAATGGTAGACTGCATTATAGACTCTAGGAAAACTTCATCAGAAGGAAGTATATTATCCCTGATGGAACACATATTTAAACATTCAGATGGAGTCATCACCTGGTCAATTGCCGAGACCCAGTCCCGAGAAGGTAAGCATGAATTCAGAGGCTTATTCTTGGTAGCAACTGGACTCAAGGAACAATATGCCACATAATTTGATTGTGACATAGTAGTGCCTACTGTCGGGGAAAAAACTTGGTCTATAGTTGGGTAATAAGAGGGATCAACAAATGTAAGCTGATCGATAGTGACAATGCTTTTGTTGTGAGGAAAATGCATCACACAAAAGAGCGTAGACACCACAACCTGCATAGCATATATGTAATCACACCTGAGGATCATATCAAAATCTATAGGGTCCTTTAAAACCATAAAATCAACTAAGACTTTTTTTCCACACAGAATAATATGTACCTGAGGGAGGAATCCCAACCATTCACTAGGTCTTTTGTCAAAGGTCAATGGCCAATTAACAGCTGTAACAAGGTTAGGGAAACCTAAGTCTCTCCAAGCATAAGGGGATAATATACTAACAGAGGCTCCTTCATCTACAACACATTGGTGAATCGTATGGTTGTCGATATCAACCTTTATCTAGAAAGGTGTAGCAGAAGGAAGGTGAAGCCCAGTTAGACTATTCCAATCAAAGGAAATGATCCCAGAGCTTGCTAGGGGTTCACTCGGCACAGATGCAGTGCCCCCATTTTCAGAGACATCCGAACTGGTAATGCAGAAGACTTCAGGGACAGGTGCATTAGTTTTAGAAGGACTGATGGGATTGGTCGAAGATTGCATCGATTCGATCACTTCACTCTCTAAAGGAAGAGTGGGGTTGACCAAAGATTGCGTTGGTTCAACCACTTCACTCTCTGAAGGGAGAGAGGGGTTGACCAAAGATTGCATTGGTTCAACCAATTTATCAACCAAAGGTTGATTAGGCTATTGGGAATCTATAGATAGTTCTGGAGCAGAGGATCCTTCAAACATGGACCACACTCTCCGTACCTCTGGAATAGTAGGGCACCGGTGAGTAAGGTGATCTCCCTTAGAAAGTTTACAAGGGAACTTTGGCTTGCATCCTATAAGCTTAGACTCCATAACAACAACAATACTCTCAGCATGACTAGCATTGGCTGACAGCTTGCCCCCAGCATGACTTGCATTGGCTGGTTGCTCAGAAGCAGAAGACTTTTGAACTAAGGACCACACTCTTTGAACCTATGGAATAGCAGGGCATCGGTGAGTAAGATGGTCTCCCTCGCAAAAATTACAAGGGAACTTAAGATTTTGTTTATTAGGTTTGTCGACAATGTCAACATTCTCAGCATGACTTGCAGTGGCCGATTCAGTGTCTCTAGTATGACTCACAGGAATTGGTGACTTGTCATTAATATGACCAACAGTGATCAATGACATGTGCTCAACATGAGCAATAGTGGTTGAAGACATGCTTTCAGTATGATTTGCAGTGACTGAAATTTTTCTCCCAGCATGACCTCCAAAGGCTGGGTAAATGCCCCCAGCATGACTTTAAGAGGCTAGGTGGCTTCCCCCCGCATGACTTCCAGAGGCTGGGTGGTGAGGTTTAGTATGATTTACAGTGACTAAACGAGTTCCCCCAACATGACCACCAGAGGTTGGGTAGGTGCCCTCAGCATGACCTTCATAGGCTGGGTGGATGCCCCCTTGCTTTGACATCTTCTTCTTATTCTTCCTCCATCTATTCCTTTTAGACTACTGGTTACTGCTATTACGACTTTCACCACATGAGGTAGAAGGAGGAGGAGAAGATGTTACTGGCGAAGCGGGCATAGGGTTCTGATGCTCTGGATATGAAGTGCTTACTTGAGAAGCATCGGGAGCATGCAAGGCATTCGGAGTGGAAAAAAACCAAACCGATAGCCCTATAGTGAATCCCAGAAGATTCAAAGTAGCCATTAAGGGAGTACCAATGTTCCCAATGAATGGAAAAGCACATGGAGCCCCTTCAGCAGGGGTGCCTTGATTGGTGCTCATTGGGATGCTATCCATAACTTTTGACTCAACAAACCATAAATATCTAAGGCCAACTAAAAACAAGGAGCACAAAGAGCACACCACTACAAAATGCTAAGTATCGAAAACCATGCAAACAAGGATGGTGAATACTCTCAATAGAAAGTCTAGGATGATCAGGGCCCAGAACAAGCTACTAGAGCATCGAAGAACAGTTATACGGCATTCATTTCAGGTCCTTTGGGTGCAAACGTTTGAATCACCAAACCACCCTCCCAGGATTACTAAAAAGGGTTACCTTCCGTATCTATCCAAGGTGAGGTGGAAATAACCGCCCACTCTACCTATGTAGGATCCTAAAGGTATGCTACTAAGGCTACCATATATATGAAATATCATGGGGGGACAGTCGTCAGCCTAGTCAAAACGCATGGGCAGGGTAGCAAAGCTCGAAGTCCAAAAGGACCCCCGTACGCGAATCGACTCTGGTTTATGGTCAAAAGGAAAGTGAGGGGGTTATCCTCAACAATTCCGATCTCCCACGGCCTCGTGCTTAACTCTGGTTTGAGTAGAGCATCCCAGGGTTATTTGATATATATGGGTTTACCTAAATGAAAGTTGTACTACAATTTTTGCGTAATGAAGCCACTTGTGAGTAGTTTAAGGTGATTTAAGATCGTAACCCTAGCATAATCTAGTTGATGTCATATATACCTAAAAAGAAAATGTTTCTAATTTATTTTATTAAAAATTCTTTTTAAGGCAACTTTCAAAGCAACTTTTTACTCAACGGGGTAGTGCATTGTGTGGAAATGGTTTGAGAAAGTAAACTACAAAAGAAATAACTTTCAAAGCAACAAAAAGACTCTTTTTCTTTTTCCGTTTATGCTCTTTCCAAAATGAAAACTTAAGCAAACCAAAAAAACATTTTTTTCTTTTCTTTTCTTTTCAAATTCAAAACAAAGTAAACTACGCTAATTCGAAATGATCATAAGCCTTACTACTTTAAACTACCAAACTCATTTTTTGCTTTTTTTTTTATTTATGCAAAAGAAAAAGAACTCGAAAATGGAAGCAAGTAAGACCTACAAGAGCAATGTAAGTAAGGAAAAACAACTCTAAGGTTCACAACAATCAACTTGATTAGTTGACAAAGACTTGTCCTACAAGGTTTTTCAAAGGGGAAAAACCTTGGGCTTGGAAGACAAAGTGGAAAGAAAAGAAGGATAAGAGACATTTTAAAATGGAAAGGAAAACTTCAAAGGTTGCTCCAAAGCATCAAGAACCCTAAAAACACTAAGCCAAGCTAACGGTAGGCAAGGAAACCAAAGATGACCATACAATCACAAAGACTCAAATGGAAGCAAACTAAAAGACTTCAACTTGAAACTGAAACTTACAAAGCAATTAGGAAGTGTCTATACTCAAAAACTTTTGAAAACACCCTAAAGACTCCAACTTGGGGTCAAACCCTAAATTAAAGGCCAAGACACCATCAAAGTATGCAAATGATACAAAACAAAGGTTTGTATATCTGTAACAAGCATCTAGGATATAGAAGTGAAGCTATGTCCAACAAGGAACAAAGCATGATCTTCAAAAAGAGCCACAAACAAACAAGACACCTCAAAAGTACTCAAGCAAGAAAAAGATGACCTAAGGGACTTAGGAGAGGCAAACAAGATTCAACAAAGGCATAAAGACCTCAAGGATCAGTTAAGAAGACAAGGCAAGAGGCTGGAAAACAAACCAAACAAGTGGAAATCCAATCCCAAACACAAACAGAGACATACAGGAAAAAACTCTACTGTGCAATATACAAACCTGCGTACACTGTGAGGTGTACCCTACTGTGCAATAGGGAAAGTATCATTTTTCAACAGGTGTACTCTAATGTGCAAGAGGAAAAGTAGCATTTTTCAATAGGTGTACTCTACTATGCAAGAGGCAAAGTAGCGATTTTCAACAGGTGTACGCTACTGTGTGCAAGGGATACGAGCGTTCGTGCCAAAGCAGGCTTGAAATAAGCTCTAAAACGTAAAACTGGAATGAGTCAAGCAATGGGAATAGGCTACAGTAACCTACCAAGCCTCTCAGAGGATCAAAAAGATCAAAAAGTACTGGAAGGAAAGTTAAATGAGTCTCCTAGAACAGAAAACAACCGGTCCCCAGTGGAGTCGCCAGTCTGTTGTTCGGGAATTCTACCCTATAGTGAGGAGAGGGACACTACCAACTTTTGGGGTGACAGGTAAATACATTAATCATATCACATAGGATTCTACAAAAGGAAAGATATCAAGGTTCTTGCAGGCATACCTTATTGATGAAGTTCGATCCTAGCTTTCGGTTGCTCCTTCGATCGATCCTCCACTTGATCTTCCATTTGACAAAACTGCAATACAAATATACCTTCCTCAACGTATCTTGACTGATATAACAATGATGAAATTGAAATACAATTTAGACATCAAATACAATCAAGCATTTAATCCAAACAAACATGCAATCCATTAGACATTTGATTGGGACAGGAAGGGTATTTCAACCTTTATTGTCAAAAGAAAATAATCAGTATAATTGATCCCTGATCATTCAGAGTGCTTATGCAACCGGATCTTGGGCTCTTTCTCTTCACACTAACTTTGGAATTCCTCCAGCGTAACAACCCTTAATCCATAGTTTCTCCTCTTTTTGTGAGTTTAGTCTCTCTCTTCTATCCCCCTTGTATTTATGGGACAAGGTAGGAAGTTTGTATCGAGAGGTAGTTTGATTGGGAGGTTGGGGAAGTTGCAAAACCAACTTCAACTAATCCCAATTCGTCAAATTAATATATTTTTTATTACTTTTTAAGGTGTATGCTACTTTTCTTAAGTGGAGTAGCATTCAACATGCAACTTCCCTGCTTTACAACCAGCGTTTGCAAGATTTCTGAAGCTGTATGCTACTCTATTGAAGCAAAGTAGAGTGTTTATGAGGGAAAACACTACTTTAATGAAGTGGAGTAGAGTATTTATTGAGGAAAATGCTACTATCATGCTTGTAGGGTAGCGTTTTTCCTTAAAAGTAGGTAAAAAGAGGGTTTTGTCAGTTGCAGAGGCATAACTCTAGTCAATTCATCATCTGAGGCAATCATTCTCTTCAATCCTAGTTGTCCTTTTGTGTGATCGATAGCTAGATGTGATCACGGACGGAGAAGTCCAGATTTGACCTATAACAGATATGTTTATATGTGTCATAATAATATTCATATTCTACGTGGTATCTACAACAACAAGTGTTCCAATCAATGCATATACGGACGTACCATGGTTTGCATTTCTCAAAGGACCTTTGGCCCAGGTTCAATTGTGTGTGCTCGTGAAATGGATAGAAGAACGTCGGTTTTAGAGGAAGAAAAGGTGAATCTGAAGAAGGATCTTCAATCCAAATATATCTGGTTCCAAGAGTTGACAGAGAAGGTGCAGTCACATTTGCTTGAAAACAAAAAGCTGAAGAAGGATATTGAATCCAAAGATGTTCGGCTCCGACCATTGTTAGAAATGTTGCTAGAAAATGGAAAACTGAAGAAGGATCTTCAATCCAAAGATATCTAGCTCCAAGAGTTGACAGAGAAGGTGTAGTCACAATTGCTAGAAAAAAAAAACTGAAGAAGTATATTGAATCCAAAGATGTTCAGCTCTAACTGTTGCTAGAAATGTTGCTAGAAAATGGAAAAGAGAAGTTTGTGCATGAAAGTGAAAATGAAAAAGCAAACGGTAATATCAATATGAAAACAGGACAAGCAAAGTCGATGAGTGAAAAAAGAACAGCGAGGCAATTAGTTAAGGACCGAACAACACCAAAGCAAGTCATTGGGCGGGGAATGGCATGTCGATTGTGAGTCTGGTGAAGGCTGTATTATGACAATTCTTCATAATTTGTTTTCAGAGTTGGGATTGTGACTTTTATGATTGTAACGTTCACTTATTATGTTGTTTTATTCAGTTATATAAGTAGTTCGCTGGTATTAACCTACCTACTTATATATATTTTCATGAACTAGGAAGTGAGCCATGAACATGAATTGAGTGTTGAGGCCCTAAAGAGAATCGTATCGTTGATAACATAGAAGAATATAAGTCAAATGAAGTGAAACAATGTGAAGATAGGTTAAGACTAATTGAAATTAAAATATATTAAATTTGTTCACATGATCCAACGAGGTTCATCTTCACTTATGGAGAACACTCCATTCAATGATTGTGTTATGGAAGTAAGTAAACTAATTTTTTTTTATTAAAACATTCGTATTTTGAATTTGTTATTTTAAAATGTTTAAATCTCTAATTAGTTGATATGTTATGTAAATTTGTGGTGTTGACATGAATTTTGTATTTATATTATGTAGACTTCCGTGGAAGGAGAAAAGTAAAATTTAGAAAATTTTCATGAAATAAAGAAAAATCTCAATAAAATGGTTGTATGAGACAAAGAATCATCTTCCACTATGGAGGAGAAATATTATGCATTCCATGATGATATGATTGAAGTAAGTGTAAAATTATTTAGTTTCTCCATTATTTTATAATATGATTTGTATACTTGTTATCATTTGTATATATATATATTTTAAGTTTTGAAAATCACATATACTAAGTATGTTTGTATATTATGCATTTTGTACATAGATTTCTATAGAATAGTGCTTACAAGAAAATCTAGGATTATATGACTCTTATGAGACACCTCAAATGTAGAACACACATAATTCTACATCAGTGAGTAAATATTTTTGTTTTATACATGAAATCTTATATTTTCATTTTGTATTGTTATACAAGTGATCTTCGTAACATTATATATAATTGTGGTATTTTTATTTATGTTTTTTCTTTGTCTTGTGTAGGTGAATAAAGAAACTAGAGGAGGACAACAAAGAATCTTGAAACACACAAAGCTCACACCTATGGATCTAAGTCAAGTTGGATTTAGAAATATACTAGCTTGGTTGAGTCATATGCAATCCAACAACATTGCTAGGAGGAAGCATGCGAGAATAGGTGATATCCATGGAAACAAACAATGTAAAAAGTAGAATAACTACTACCAAACTATTGTGTGTTGTGGATATATCAACTATATTTCTTTTTATAATTATTTTAGATCTCTATACTATGCATTTGGGTTGGTGCAAGCTAATTCTGGCCACTCATGATGTGTCAGTTCAATGCACTTCTGGAAAAACAAAAATCTGAACGTCAAAAAACAATATTAGAGCTACCTACACAACTTTTTGGAATATGGCGTAAGAAGATGAAACGTAGAAAATCGGATTACATTCCGGAATATACATATATTATTTATGGAAATTAAGTATAACTCCCAAAAAATGGGGTTCTCCTAAGGTTGGTATGTTATCTTTTTAAGAAAACATAATGAATATGGTTGCGTTGGTCCCCTAGTTTGGTATGCAAATGGTGGAATTTTGTGAAAAAAATTATATATAGTCGTAGATAAGAGGCCATTCTAGTGTAGTGCTATTTTTTCCATATTTATTTATGTTAATTTTATTTATTTTTAATTAAGGATGTCAACCAAGCTCTAAAATGACTAGGTTGAGCATTGGTCCCCAACATCATGGTCTTAATATAATCAATGAACTTTGTTTTTTTGTAGGATGTAGGTCTTTGTGTGTACTTGTGCAAGTTCTTTTCCGTTTTCAAAATAGGTGATCCAATCAAAAGTTATAGACGAAAGAAATGACCTACTTTTTTTGTAAGATTGATGTTAGTGCAATTAAAATTAATTAAAAAATAGAAAAAAAAATAGATTTAATAAAAAATTACTTATTCAGAATCTGCACACATAGTTCTACAAGTTTGTGCAATTTCATTAGCAGTGGACAAGTGTAGCATACACAGAATCATACTCGAAACAGAAGAATTTATAGAATAAGATATATTTTGTTATAACACAATCCAAGCCACATGGTTTGGTAACCCGAACCTAAAACCATCGTGGCCAAGTCATGCACCATGTTGGTGGGAAAGGAATTGCCCACCAAAATTTATAAATTTAAATGACGCATGCACATTATTTTAAATGTGCGTACGTAGAAATAGCACATTCACACTAAACAGCGCGCACACGCTATTTAGTGCGTACGCACTATTTAGTACTTAGGTGGTGGACTATTGACTACACGAAATGGTGACTATTGGGATTTGATATCCTATTCAATGAATACAATGGATTTACCAAATCCTAGCTAAATTGCATGACTATTGGCTCTTGGAAATGGAGACTATTGGGATTTGGTATCCTAATCTACAACAAAAATCAAACAACACACTAATATGAATCCATTGTATTGACCAAACCCTAGCTCAATTGCACATATGCATCCATACAAAAAGCCTATTGAATGAATCAAAACATAGGCACAAGAGTGATTGTAGTGTATGAATTTATTAGTATTCACATACACCTACCTACTTAGAGGTACTAGGGTGTTTCCTACTTCCATTTCCTTGATATACATGACCTACACATTATTAACATTGATATTTTTCTCTCTTCATACAAAGATTGTTATGTGATAGATAAATATCTATTGAGTCTCTTTACCTTATGTGAAGAACCTGCAACAATTAATTAATGAAAATACACGAGATAGCAGAAATAATACAACTAAAAATTGCTTTATTGATCGTAGGCCACTTCAAGGGGGCAACCTCCTTTGAGCAAGCTCAATATAAATAACTTCATGGTAGCTTCATTGGCCTCAACAAACACTTATATACTAAGTCTATGCCCAATACCATGGGACATATAATACTACAGGATGACTTACAAAGCATATGCACCCAATACTATGGGTCAATACCATGGGATAATACAAACTTAGGATCAAGAAATACTATGGGATGACTTACAAAGCATATGCATCCAACAACAATATATTAACAAAGTAAAGAGAAGGGTTGACACGGGTTCCTAACATCCCCTCTTCCTTAGAGAAATCTTTTTCCTCAAAGCTTTAGATGTGGAAATTGATGCAGAATCTGAAGGAGTGGTTCCCCTAGAGCATACTCGGGTTGCATTCCATGGCATTGAATGAATACCTCTATGATAGATTGAGAGAGAAGCTGACGCCTTCTAAGTTTTAGGGAAGATTGCGTGTAAGGTTGTAGATGAAGAAGAACCATATCAGCTGCATGAAAATTGCGCTCAGAACGGTGTTGATCGACTTGTTGTTTCAATCAAATTCGTGCCATGTGAAGATTGTCTTGCAGAATGAGAAGAATCTAATCGTGGTTTCGAAGAACTGAGTCAATTGCCTGAACTGGGAAACTGCTGAGGGTGTATGGAAGAAGAACTGGTGGTGCCTGTCCATAGATTGCTTCATATGGTGTCATTTTAGATGTGGTATTGTACCACCGAAGTGCTTCAAGTAAATCCATAGAAATAGTTGTCCAAATCTTTGTAGGGATAGGAAAGGGTTCGAGCTATCCCGAAAGGAGTGTCAGTTCACCCTTGTTGACCTGGAAAGTATGAAAGTCAGCCACCATCTGTTGAATTGTCATTTTCAGTCCCTGCCAAAAGAAGTTACATTGTTCCCAGTCATACCTTTTTAGGAACCCAGAGTGCCTTGCCGATGGAGAAGCATGGAGTTCAGAGAAGAGATATCCCTGTTGAACATATTGCAACCAATTTGGAACAAGCAGAGAAATAGTTGTAAGAGAAACTGGGTCATCCAATGTGCAAGAAGGAGCATCTGCCACCAGATTGTCCTTACCCTTCTTGTAAGTGATTGCATAGGAATAAACCATTTCAGGTGTGTTGGGGAGGAGACCCGTTGTTCCAGAAAATTTTCCAGACTTTGGAGATCAGTCTTGATGCAGAAATACTTCCCTAATAAGTATGGTTGCCACTTTTATACTGCATGCAAAATAGACATCATTTCCTTTTGAGATGTAAATGCGGCTAAATTCTTACTGGAAAGGTCTCTTCAAGGCGACAAGCCCACTAATTCAACAAATACACCTACATATCTATCCAAGTAAGTAGTGGAGACCATTGATGGGTGCATCTGAATGGAGTGGAGCTAAGCGATGACACCATGTGAATTCTTCTAAAGGATCTTTTACAGGCGATGTGAATTGATGATGTGGAGAGACCTTGGTTGTAAGCCCGTAAATTTGTGTTGTTTCCCATTAACTGAAAACTACATCCAAAGTTCAGCAAAATCCCATAAGATGGGGCTAAGAGTGCATAACCATTGAACACCCAAAATCACATCACATCCACGTAAGGACAAGACAAACATGTCAGAGCATAGGTTATAATCTTTGAGAGAGATACACACATTCTGACACTTCCCCTTTCAAGATAAGGTGCCTCCATTGGAAACCATGACTTCAAAGTTGGAGCAAGGATGGACAAAACAATCAGACTGTTTGGCGATCCGAGGGTCAATGAAGTTATGAGTGCTACCAGAATCAATGAGTATTGTAAGAGGAAGCTTCTTGAAGTAACCCCTAACCCGCATTATTTGGGGGGTGGTGATTCCCGCTAAAGCATGGAGAGATATCTTTGGGTGGTCTTCTTGAGACGGAGGGTCAATAGGTGGCTCCTGAATGTCGACATGATCATCCATTGTATCGGGATCTTCTTCACCAATTTCAGATGCAGGTGGAGAATTAACATCTAAGAGATAGAGCTTTTGTTGAACACATCTATGTCCTCGAGTGAATTTATCATTACAAGTATATCAACGCCCTTTTTCTGTGCGTGTCTACATCTCTGTTTCAAACAAATGCTTGATAGGAGTTGGTTGAGGAGCTGACGGGATGGGATGTCGTTGAGAACCCGTATTTCGGAAGGGAACCAAAGTGGGTTTGGAGCATTGTTGGGCTGCAATCTTGTCTTCTGCCAACTTAGCCAACCCCAAGGATTTCATCATTGTGTTGGGACAGAACATTTTAACCTATGAGTAGATTTCATCCTTAAGACCATTGATAAAACAATTCTTGTAGAATTCATCATACAATCCTTCTGTGTGATTGGCTAGTTTCTCAAATTCTATTTGATACTCTCCATAGTGTTAATCTGGCGAAGTTTAGTAAGGGATCCTGTGAAGTCATCAAAAGCAATAGGACCAAATCATTGAAAAAGGAGATGGAAAAATCTAGCCATTTTGGCTCTTCATGAGCCCAACGGTACCATTAAAGAGCTTCATGTTCCAAATGAAAGGATGTAAGTGGAACTTTGTTGACATCAAATGTATTATGTAGACTAAAATATTGTTCTACATGATAGATCCAGCCAGTCGAATCAGTACCACTGAAGCTAGGAAAATCAAGCTTTGGACCACGGAAATTGTTAGAGGAAGAGAACCCATTGTCTGATGAATACTCGGACTGTCATTTGTTGTTCATGGCTGAATGGTCAAGATGGAAGCCGAGAAATTTTTCATTCAGATCCTGGAGTTTGGTTTGGATGGCTACAAGTGCTTCCTCCA